>CM076570.1:1432760210-1433466878 GCA_034641835.2 Pinus albicaulis
AACTCATCCCATTAATAATACATTTGGGGCCCTTGTTTTTGTTTAAGTTTTGAAATTTTGGCTAAGACATTTTGAGTTTTGACCCTTTTTGAGTTGCGGTAGGAATACACATGGTAGCCGCAACCGCGCCGCAACTACTAGAAGTCGCGGAGCTACCAAGGTGGCGCGGAAGCATGCGATAGCTAGAGATAGAACAGGGACAAGTACAGATGAAGGAACTACACAACAGAGGACAGAAAGTGGAACATGCAGACATCAGAAGAGAAGCTGAGAGAAGCCGAAGTGGAGACACAGAGGAACTGACAGTCGCAAGAGCGGGTGAATAAATAACAGTCACCCGGCTGAAAAGAGGTTGTTGAATGTTGAATGGATGCTGAAGAGGTTGCAAGGCTTGAGACAAGGAAGGTCGCACAGAGCAGCTGCAGAGGAATCATGCATGTTCTTCATATGAGTCCTTATCTTCTCTATTCTTCCTTTCTGTTCTAAGATCCATCTGTATCATATTTGTGAGCTATCAGTGAGAATGCTATGTAATCATGTGTCCTGCCAAGAGATTAATACAAGGGAAGATTGCTGTCTCAATAAGATGTTCATGTGCTTGTAATGTCTTTACGCTGGTTTAAAATTTTATTTTGTCTGAATGCTTATTACGTGATCTTGCATGTATAACCTGGTATATGTAATGGATGCTCTTTCCTTCCTTAGTTGCGGGTTTGTTCCTTATCCTTGATCTCATCCCCTTCTGCATGTGGTTGCGGCACGCCTCGGGTGAGACGCACTGCTCTTCAGAGCAGGGTGAAAATGCCGGCGTGTTCCTAGACTACACCAGACCCCTTTGTTGGCCACAACTCTTAAACCTGGGTCTTGTCCACGAGACCTGACTTCTCGCCAACAAATGGTTCCGTTGCTGGGACACTAATGCTCTGAGGGGATCTAGATCATGGTATCGAGGATTTTTGAAGGAGCGATACGACGATGGTGGGATGATCATCTTGACCAATTCATTGCTCAGCAAGCAAAGCTGACCAAGAAAAAGGAGGCGGCGATCAAGCAGCTTGTTCTTTTCTCTGACTCAGCCAGTGATACGTACGAAATATTCTGGGGAAGGTTCCCTACGGACCTTTACAATTGGTTGCGGAGGTTACGAGCGACGCTACCCCAAGAAGGCTCGCGGAAGATAAACCGCAGGTGGGCGCACGAAGATCTGGTGGCACTGCATCGAGTAGACACTAAACTAACCCGCGCGGTGGATTTTTGGGTAAGGACCACGTTGGAAGGATACGCTGTAGAGTTTGCTGCTGAGTGCTATCAGTCCTTCTCGAAAGCTGAGGCTGTTTTCCACTCAGGGCTAAGAGGGAAGTTGTTGAAGGAGATTCCGATGTGGATCAAAGCTCTGATGGTGGACGAGGGGTTGATTGAATTCCGCAAACCGAGTATGGAAGCGTAAACCTCTCGTACTGGGGGAAGGGTTGAGGGGACCGATGCGGTGTAGAATGTGAAAGTGGGGAGTGGGGAATGGATGCTGAGGCCGCATGCAAGTTGCGGGAGTTACGTGCGCATTGGCGGGCACAGATCTCCGATAGGTGGCGAAGAAGGGTAATGCGAGATTTGAAGAGAAGGGAGATCGAGAGGAAAAATAAGAAGGAGGCGCCTCAGAGGACAAGAACCATGGGTTTGGATACCCGGAAAGAAGATGGGACAGCAATGGAAGTGCAGTGGGTGCATGGGAGCCCAGCGATGCGAGAAAGAGCAGTAGCGGCCCAGCAGAGGCTATAAAAAGGGTCTCTTTCACCTCTAATTACCCTGCGTTCGTATGTCAATCGGGAGCGTTTTGTTATTCCAAGTGTCTCGTTCTGAGGCTATCACTTGTCGGAGTAATGCTAGTAGTACGGTGTTTAAGAAATACAGAGTAAGGTGATGCTTGTACGTAACTAAATTACTTCGAAAAGAATAAATCACACATTCGAGAGGAAAACTAGAAGCTCATCGAGTCAAGGGTTCGGCGGCGATAACCCATCCCTTTGAAGGCGGTGGAAAGAAAATTAGAGCATAGACCACGGGTGCGGGAGCTAGGCACGAGTAATGCCGAGGCTCACTACGGCCTTAGATCGTCTCTCACCAAAAAAACAAATGCGAGTAAATGGAACGACCAAATAAAGAATTGAACGACCAGTACGAATGGAACGATAATTCTGAGCTGGGCAGGCAATCGAACGACTAAGTCTCGCGAGTAAGAACCAAACTTAATCTATTAACCCAAATGCACTCTTCGCAATCAATCAATCTTTCACTTTTAAGGCAAATCAAGCAAAACACACTAATGGAACAACAATAACTATTGATAAATTATGGAACAGCTCTAGTAAATCATATACGCACACAACACGCTGAAATAGTAATCTTAATTAACAGGGATACGACTGTGCTCCCAAATAGAACAACATTATCTTTGAATCCAATAATCATGAAGAACACTACTTCAAACGAATCTATGACATGAATGTTCAATATAAAACCTCTGTAACAGAACAATAAGAATATTCGGTTAAGACTAATAACATGCAATTAACTCTGAAAGGATCAATAACATAATGCAGAGTCAATACACGATTCTATCTGTAAAAACCTCAATGATTTAATCTTAACAGAGCATGTAATATCAACTTATAAAGCATATTAGATTACCAAATAACAACGATAAACAAACCATGCAGAAATCAAATCGTAGTGATACGGAAGCAAGTGTCCTCCGGGGCCGGGCCCTTAGCCTCCAAGGGTACACCGCCTTAAGTTAATCCAGACGCAGAGATGAGATAATCACCAAGCTTATATTAATGCATCGGACAAAAATACAATGAACCAGTTCTCAATGAGACTTAATAATCAGAGCTGATGTTTAACAGAAAATTACATAAAAACGTATATCCCTTATTTTTCAAGCTAACAGTGCTGTCTCTTTATATAAAGGTGACGGCGGAAATGTCCAAGTAACAAGATAAATAAAGCAGCGATCCCTCAGGATCAAAGATCCTGAGGGATTCGCCAAACTGTTAATCCTTCATCCTTTCTTTTCTTTTGCGCCGAGCTGGTGTCTTCTCCTCCTTTTCCGGGCCGATTTGCTTTGATCTGTTTAGCCTTGTTTGCATTCGGTTCTCCTTCAGAGGGACAGCAGTTATCTCGACTTTGTCCTTTCCTTTGGAACGGCAACTCCTCGTTTTCTCCTTTTCCTACATAGAAAATAACCATTATCAGCGGTTAAGTCTTGCATATCAATTCTCACATGTTTTGTTATAATTCCTTATTATTTTCCAAATTCATGATGCAAAAAGGTTTACAAATTCTACTAAAAAGCCACTGAAATAATCATCAAAAGCATACCTTTTTGGTACTCCACACACCCCTCTGCTTACCTTGTTTCATGTCCTCATGAAAACATTGTAGTTGACATGCAAGGCAGTGAGAGAATAGGCTGGAGAAGGAATCTCATGCGGAGGCCTACAGCCATGATGAGTGATTAGATAGTCAAAGAACTGACCTGTTTGCCCCTCAGGCATCTCATACAAGGCTTGATATCCGGGTGCAGGGTGCCAAATAATTGGAGTGCGAAATCTATATCCTAACCAGGATGGCCTTGCTTTCAAAATGCTCTCGCCATAGAGGTTCAAACGGTTGGCAGCTAATTCAAAATTCTCATACTTAAATGGTTCCCTGAGCTGGATGTTTGGATTAGAGATTCGGTACCGAAATTTGGCTGCATCAATGGCGAGGTCTTTGATGGAAAGAAAATATTCTAAACTTTGTAGAATGAGTGCCTCATGCATGGGTCCTAGCGTTTCAATGACACCCGGAGTCCTTATGAGGTTTCTATGAGCTTTCCACAACTGCACTGGGTTCCTAGGCTCAGCCCTTACTCGTAAATCTAGGCCATGTTCCTGACTCTGGAAAGTATTATAGGCTTTGAGCCACTTAATCTGATTAACCCCGAATGAAATGAATGCTTGTAATTGGATGTCTCCAACGAAAGGGCCAGGGTTCAACTCAGTCTCCTGATCTAGCACAAGGTCATGCAAATAAAGTTCACACAGCAATCTCTGGACCTTCACTCCATAATGTTTACAGCAGTCTATAAAGTCATTGACAGTGTTGATTTGTATAGGGGCGCCTGCTTTAACAGCTTTTATTTTTAATAGTAAATACCGTTCTAATAAAAACAGAGAATAGTTTTTAGCAGGGGCCCTACATGCTAAAACGTCATTGTATAAAGAACACAAGGTATTCATCTGCTTGATAACAGTATCTAGTCTACGGGTTACCTGTACAACTTCCTCTTGTTCCTTTCGCCACCCTTCAAAGGCCTGGCTTTTGGATTGATTGACGTCCCTTAGTTGCTGCTGTAACTCTTCATATTTTTCTTGGGGGACCGTTTTCTCTCTAAGTTGTTCGGCTTCTTGCTAGGCTTGCTTCATCATCTTATGCAAGGTTTTTGTCTTCGGATCTTTTTTCCATAGGTCAGTGGAGGCCGGGAGTTTTACCTGAACTTTCTTATTATGCTGTTTGGAGTTCAGAACCCTTATTACCCCTGAGGGTGGTGCCTCTGTCTGGATTTTCTTGTCACTGGTCCTCATATCATCCCTTTCTATTTTAACACGAATATCAGTCTGTTGCTCAACATCATTTGGAACGGCAGCTGGATTTTCAGCAGGGTTTTGAACAGCAGGGCGATTGTTGGTCCTTCGTCTTTTTGCCTTGCGGGATTTTACTGAAGTGGCCCTCTTTTTCTTCCCTGCGGTCTTTCTTACCCTCTGGTTTGCTTTCAGAATTCTAATTTGCTGTCTGAGCTGGGTTATTGTATTCAATAATTTTTGCCGTTCCTTTCGCAATTTCTTAATTTCCAGCGTTTCATTAGAAGGAACAGCAGGCTGTCTGCTGCGGTTTGGACCATGACTAGTTTCTGGATCTTTCTCTTGGGGTGCTTCCTCGTTGTTCTGCTCTGGCTGTTCTGGGGTAGGAACCTTGACTGGTTCTGTCTCTTCCTGGGCAACTGCTTTTTCTGCTCCTACTCCCTCCGAAATTTCCTCTGGTGTCTTGGGAACAGATTGTTCCCGTTCAGTATCTCTTATCTCCTCTTCATCATGAACAGGCAGATTTCCTTTTTCTGCCTCTTCTGCATGTGATTTTTCAGATGTGTTTTCTTCTTGGGGTTTGTCGTGGAGGTCTTCTGGACTAGAAGGTTGGCCATACTTACCCATATTGGCTAGGACTGCGGCCAATTCATCTTCTCCCATTGGGTCTCGTAATGGGCTACCTTCCTGATGTCCCATTTCCCCCTCCTGTTCAGCTTCTTCTTCTATTTCTGTTTCCGAATGCTCGGCTGCTTCCTCATTTTCCTCTTCGGATTGCTCGTCCTCAATTACCACTGGTTGGCTGGTGCTTTCCTGGAGCTTTTCCAGCCTTCCTCGCATCCGAGCTAACCGGGCTGATTTTCTGGGCTTCTCTATCCTTCCTCGCATCCTAGGTAACCGGGCTGATTTTCTGGGCTTCTCTAGCCTTCCTCGCATCCGAGCTAACCGGGCTGATTTTCTGGGCTCCTCTGGCTGTTCGGGTGGATCGATGGCATGCTTGCGCTTTGCCGATTCCTGGTGTATCTCTGGTCGTTCTGATGCACTAGCAACATGTTTTTGTTTTACTAATTCTCTGTGTTTTGCCGGTCGTTCTGATGTGCTTGTAGAATGTTTACGTTTTGGGGATGGTGTTGTCAATCCCCCCTTAATCATTTCAATCAGCTCTTCCCAGCTGCTCTGCTGCTGGGTGAGACCATGACTAACTACTAATCGTATTAACCCATGGTGACTGACGACTGACTCTACATGATGTGCCTTTTTTATGCTTCGTGCAGCATCATGCAGTAATGAATTCAGAAGTGCAGGTAGATTTACAGAGCATTTCTGCTTTAAAACAGCTAAGAGTTTAAGATGTCATGGTCTTACCACGTCTTTCCTCCCCTCGCAGGTGATGTAGCTCTACACTGTTCTTGCTAATTCCGTCCAGGGTTCTCCTAGGGTTGCTGGCAGAACTCCCTTCCCCTTAATTGTCAAGCTCTGGCCTTCGTCCTGAAAAATTTCCATGATCTTCTGTAATCTTTCCTTCTTTAATGTCCATACTGGTCCGGTGGCTGGTAGTCCCGAAACTTCTGCAATTATATCGTCGGTGACCGCTATCCGCTTCCCCCTTACTATGGAGTGATCATCCTGCAGGTTCTGCAAAAATTCCATCGCTACTGTTTCATTAGACTCCTGCAGGCGACTGAGATAATTCAACCATCCTGCTCTTTCCAGGATTTCCCGGGCAGCAGCGGAGATTGTCAACTTCTGAGGTTCGCTTCGAATTGCCCTTCCTCCCATGGTTTCACTGTGGATTCTCAATGGAACAGCAACTACTTGTGCTGTTTGAAACACAGAGAGGGTGATAATCGCAAGATTTCGAAAAAAAACACAGAGTATGCAACAATGCAACGGAAATGGATTATGAACAGCAACTTGTGTAAAAATATAAATGCCATGCTGTTAAACCATGCCAAACCATCGTACACTATCTTTCCCGAATGGTGAGCTGACACGTAATTCAGGGAATAATGAGGTTAACCTCCCCCCCCCCCGCAATGTGATAGGCTGTCCCAGCCGGCAAATAAAGGAGCAGCACCCGATCTGCAACCGAGTCAGAAAGGAACAGCATATGGAATTATGCCATGTTTAGAAGGACAACGAATTACCGAAATCGAGGCGGAGAGTTGATCGCGTATTATGTAAGAGGCTGCTGTGTTATGATATGAGGCTGGTGGGTAGGACATCTATCGTACTTGCAAAATCTCAAGTGGTCATGGTCACTTCCTTTGCCATGATTGGTGATGATAAATGTTCATGCGATGTATAAATCGGGAAATAATATATGATTAGTTCCTAGGATATAAGAAACAAAAGAGTATTAGTATCTTACCCATTGGTGTAACCAAGGTGACTTCAATACCATTAACAGTGCTCTGCTGCCGACAGGTGTTCATAACCTTGGCAGAGTTGTTTTTTCACCCTTGGAACCATGATCCTTTGTGTATACTTAGGAATGTTGTTATGTCAAAATGTAGACCATTATGCTGGCTTGGTGACCAGTTAACCATAATGCCATTCACGAGGAAGGAGCGAAAAGTGGGCAAGCCGGCTCGTGATGAGACCTCCTGTTCCAAGGTTCGATTATTTAATATACCTTTTGGACCATATCCCTGGTGTGGTGGCCATAGTGGGATTGCCACTTCACTTCTATCCTCATGATCATGGTAGGCTGGCTCTTGATGAGACCCCCTATCCTGCATTTGACATCTCACATATCATGTTCACATATTTTTTCTTTTTCATAGAGTACTTTTCCTTATTTATACACAAAGGGTGGTTCAACACTCCTTAAGAGTAGGAATGGTGGAAGAAGTCTTATCATCTCAATAGGAAGATATAAGCCCTTTTCTCTTATTCCTAAATAATAATCAAAGAGGGTTAAAGGGATCAGCATGATAAAGATAACCAATCAGGGCAAAATTAGTAAAACAATGACAACAAAAGATAAGAAATAAGTATGTCCTTCCTTTTGTCCTCTTTCCAATGCAGAGCCTTATAAATATAGCGATTTATGGTTTTCGGATTTCGGTATGTTGTGATTTTATATTCATTGCACAAGTACATAGCTGTATCTTAAAGACTTGAAAGAATATGGGCAAGAAGCATCCTCAATTTAGATCAGCAAAAGGAATAAGTTGTTTCACAAGGAGAGCAAAAGTATGCTAGTGGTGTTCCTTTTGAAAAAGAAACAACGACGGACGATAGATCACAAAAATGCAAATGCCGTTCCTTTGAAAAAGGAACAGCAAAAAATAAAAATACTATAAAAACACTCAAAATGTCGTTCCTTTGAAAAAGGAACAACAGCAACAAAAGAATGTTGTTTCTTTGAAAAAAAAGGAACAGTAGTAACCAAAAATGCTGTTCCTTTGGAAAAGGAACAGCAAAAGACGCAAAAATGCCGTTCCTTTGGAAAAGGAACAGCAGAGATCCAGAATGTTGTTCCTTTAGAAAAGGAACAGCAAAACAAGCAAAGCCAACAGCATAAAAAAAACACGCAAATGCCATTTTTTTAGAACGGCAAAAATCGAAACTTTGAGAAAGAAAAAGAACAGCAAAAAAATGACAAGAAAACATTTAATTCAAACATATGTACAAGAACGACTCAAAGACAAGAACTTATGTACAAAAAGAAAAAAGAAATGAATTCCTTAATGAATTACAGGTGAGGAAGATTTCTCTTCCTCTCCTAAAATCTCCATATCAGTGTCTCGGCGTAGCTGCTGGCAGAAGGATTCTCGAGTGAGTGGTTTGCGATAGAGACAAACTCGGTGGCCATTTACTTTGAATGCATATCCAGAACCGTCAATGGTAATTAGAGTAAGGGTTCCGTTGTCATGCACCTTCTGGATTTCGTATGGTCCCAACCATCGAGTCTGAAGTTTTCCAGGGAAGTCCTGAAACCGAGAGTCGTATAACAGAGCCCAGTCTCCCTCATGGAAGACTTTGTTCTTGATGAGCGCATCATGCCATTTAGCTCGCTGCTGTTGAATCAATGCTGTATTTTGTAGTGCAGAGAGCCTAATTTCGTCTAATTCATTGATCTGTTGTAGTCGATTGATTTGTGCCTCGCTTAGATCTAGGCCAACTTCCTGTGCTGTCCGTAATGTTTGGATTTCGAATTCTATGGGAAAAATGGTTTGTTTTCCAAACACTAATTGATAAGGTGAGTAACCGGTGGTGCTCCTCCATGTGGTTCTATAGGCCCAGAGTGCTTCAGGTAGTCGGGTAGCCCAATCGCGCCTATGTGACGCAATGGTTTTCGTTAGGATTGATTCTATTATCTTATTGCTACTTTCTACCTGCCCATTCGCCTGTGGGTGATATGGAGTAGTGATTTTATGCTGGACGTGATAATTGTTGAGTGTTGCAGCTAATTTATGCCCAAAAAATTGTGGTCCTCCATCTGTAATTATTTCCCTGGGAAGGCCATAATGTACAAATAGATGGAACAGGAACTGTATGACAGAGTCCTCTGTGGCTCTTGGCAATGCTTCTGCCTCAACCCATTTGGTGACATATTCTGTTGCCACCAAGAGATATGTTTTCTGATTTGATGAGGGGTTGATGGGTCCAACGAAATCAAGAGCCCATCGCTCGAATGGTTCGATGACTAACTGTGGTTTCAGAGGCATCTCATCAGCTTGACCAGGTCGTCCTGCTCGCTGGCAGCTGTCACAGGCTTGGAAAAATTTCTTTGCATCTTTGAAAATCGTAGGCCAGTAATATCCTGTCTGCAATACTTTGTGTCCAGTTCTACGCTTAGCGAAGTGTCCACCACACGGTCCATTGTGACAGGCTTTTAGGATGTCAAAGATTTCGTCTTCTCGAACACATCGCCTGATATGCATGTCTGCCCCTGTGTGAAACAAATAGCCCCCAATCCACGAGAATCGAGCACTCTTCTGAACAATCTGCTTGCGCTCATTAGGGGTTAAATGTTTTGGTAGTTTACCTACTGCGAGGTAGTTGGCAACATCAACATACCAGGGTGTTTGAATGGCAACAGCAAACAGGTGCTCATCCGGAAATTGATCTTCAACTGCTGCTGCATCGATTGGTTTTGGTATTCTCGAAAGAAAATCGGCTACAGGGTTTTCTTTGCCAGGCCGATCCTTGATTGTGATATCGAATTCCTGCAATAAAATCAACCATCTAGTTACTCTGGCATTTGTGACGGGCTTATTTGCTAAATATTTTATGGCAGAATGGTCTGTATACAAGATAACAGGATAGCCTGTAATATAATGTCTAAACTTATTGACAGCATGTGTTACAGCCAGGAATTCTTTTTCAGTAACAGTGTAATTTAATGCAGCAGGGGATAAATTTTTGCTGATGTAATAGATAGCATATGGTTTTTTATCCTCTTCCTGCCCAAGGACTGCGCCAATGGCTGTATCTGAGGCATCAGATGATATCTGGAACGGTAGGTCCCAGTTTGGTCCTCGAAGGACTGGGGTTGTGGATACGAGCTTCTTTAAATCCTCGAAAGCACGGTCACATTTTTCTGTCCAAAGAAAATCAACGTTACCAGTTAGTGCATATAAAGGAGCAGCAATGTGCGAATAATGTTCTATAAATCGTCTATAATAACCGGAAAATCCAAGAAAGCTGCGTACCTCTGTTTGAGTAGTAGGAGTGGGAATGAGAAAATTATTTGGATTTTGGCCGGGTCTACCTGAATGCCGGCTGCTGAAACATAATGTCCTAGGATAAGTCCTTCAGTCATCATCATGAAACATTTTTCGTGGCTTAAGCAAAGCCTGGTAACAATGCAGCGTTGTAGGACTTTTTCTAGGGTGTCTAAAGCTGGATCAAAATCATCTCCATATGGTGTAAAGTCATCCATGTAAACTTCAAGTCCATCATTTATTAAATCTGCAAAAATGCTAAGGATAGCCCTTTGGAATGTGGCAGGAGCATTACATAGGCCAAAAGGTAGAACTCGATAGGCAAATGTTCCCCGGGGACAAGTAAAAGTAGTTTTATCCTGGTCTTCAGGGGCAATCTGAATCTGATTGTATCCACTGAAGCCATCCAGGAAAGAAAAGAATTTATTTCCTGCTAAAGTATCTAATACTTGGTCTATGAATGGGAGAGGAAAATGATCTTTATGTGTTGCCTTATTTAGTTCCCTATAATCCACACAGATTCTCCATTTTCCATTCTTTTTTGGTACCACCACAAGCGGAGAGACCCATTTACTATCAGAAATAGGATAGATAAAATTGACATCTAAAAGTTTCTGAAGTTCAGATTTTACCACATCCTTTAGATGAGGATTAAGTCTCCTTTGCGGCTGACGAACAGGTCTGGCATCTTTTTCTACATAAATGTGGTGTGTACATAATTGGGGATCGATTCCTTTCATATCGGGGTAATCCCATGCAAATGCTTCTTGATATTTTGTTAACAGATGGATGAGCTTTGTTTCTTGTTCAGGCGTGAGATTGGCATTGATGTTTAAAGTTTTTCCCGGTTCAATTTCCACAGTTTTACTATTTGCAACAGAAGTAACAGGTATCGTTTGGTCATGCGTATCTTTCAGAGGATCTTCCTCCAATTAATTATCAAATGCTGCTTCTATCATGTGACACTGTGTGCGAGATTCGGTTTGACTAATGAAATTATTAATGGCATCATCTTCTGTTTGGTCTTTAAAATCAAGTGCCTCTTGTATAGTTAATGGAGATCTGATGTTATCAGTAAGGTATGATACAGGGTGCTTATTAGTTTTGATTATTGTGACACTTGGTTGCGCTGGAGGATATAGAACTAAATTTTTGCTATTCGGTCCTCTGGTTATGGTCATATTTCCCTGCCGGCAGCCAATGTAGGCATCAGCAGTGGCAAGCCAAGGTCTACCTAAAATTAGCGGGTGTCCATCAAGTCGGGTTTTTGGATTAATTATCAGGAAATCGGTTGGATACTCCCAGGACTCAACAGAGACCATGACATCCTGTAGAATACCCTCTGGTCTAACCACAGATCGGTCAGCCAATTCTAACAAAGTAGAGGTGGGTTCTACTGATGTAATGCCGAGATTTTGGCAAGTAGTGGTTGTTAAAATATTAATTGCAGCTCCTAGATCAACTAAGGCATTAGACAGGGTCTGACCATAAATTTGAACAGTTATAATTGGATTCCCTAGGTCTTCATATTTAATGGGTGTTTCTCTTCCAGATAATAGGTCAGATAAAGTACCGACTACTTGGACTCTTGGATTATTTGTTATATTCCTCCTTGGTTTCTTTATGCACAACTCTTTGATAGTTTTTGCGTATATAGGAATGTCTTGAATGGCTTGGAGGAATGGAATTTTTATGTACAGATTTTGTAATTCTCCCAGAATGTCAAAGTCGGGATATTGTATGGGTCGAGGTATGACTAATCGTTCTGGGAACGGAGGAGAGGATGTGGTTGCTTGATTATGAGTCTGCTGCTTATTTACATCCTCTTGTTGCAACTGATGTTCTCTTGGTAACTGATCTTCAATATGAACTGTTTTATCTCCCTCAGTTTCAATTATGCGTCCGGATCTTAACTGAAGATCATTGCACTCCCTCAGGTCGGGTCCTATTTCTGGTGATTCTATGATTTGGATAGATTGGACCTGTCTGTTATTTGGATTGGGATCGGGTTGGGCTGGGAGTTGCGGTCTCAGGTTAGACTGGGGATTTTTTTGTAAGGCTGGCAGAGTAGGTTGAGGGAGCGGAATAGTTCCAGCTGGCTGGTACATCGGTCTTTGCCAGCTTGTCTGCCAGGGTGAACTTTGTGAAGTAGGAGGAGTCCATTGTGAAGGATATGGGCCATTTTGCCAATATGGTGGAGTGTAAGGGAAATTCGGCCAACCAGATTGGCTTGTTTGATTCATCCATGGATTTGAAGAAGGAAACGATTGTGGTGACCAGTTTGAAAATGGGGGTTGAGATTGATTTTGCCACATACCATATTGTTGAGCATTATACTGTGGGGGTTGAAAAAAAGAGGTTGAGTCCAGAAACATACCAGATTGTCTCGGCTGCCACTGGCGACGCTGGTTGATCGAGTTCACCGATTCTGGTTCTTCTTCTGCTTCCTTATATACCGCTTTCAATCTAGGAAGTGAGGGGCAGCTCTCCGTAAGGTGATCTTTTGTACAGATGGCGCACGTTTGGACTTTATCCAGTGGACATTCCTTGTGGCTATGTTTTTTTCTGCATCGGGGGCAGAAGATCGCCAAATTCTGTTCTGCCTCCATCTGCTTCTGTTTAGCCCGCACAATATCAAGTTGTGTAGTTAGTGTCCCCAGAATATCAGTTTTAAAATTTTCTAATAAATTTCCAATTTCTGCACGTGTTACTCCTTCTGTTGATACTTTGTTATCTCTTGCAAACCGATCATATTCTGTCGGTTTTATTCTTGTGCTGCCTCTCTAACTCCTGATACATAAATCAATGATGTCAGCAAAATTCTCTTGATAAATATCCCCTTTTCCCATGATGTTTAATGTTTCAATCCATTGTTCCTTCATGCCCCTTATTAATGCAGTTTTTAACACATTATCAAGTAAAGGTAGCGATGCATAAGGAGATCTTTGTAGATTGTACTGAAAACGTTCCACATACTCCTCCAATGTTTCATTCGGTCTGGCTGTCATTTGGAATATTTCGTCTTTTAATTCTCTAGACCTACAATAATCCTGATATTTTTTTAAGAAGGATTCTTTCATTTGATCCCAATTGTTGATAACCCGCCACCTAGTCCCATAAACCATCTTAGAGCAGCCCCTTTTAATGTACAGGGGAATAATTTCAATTTCTGGGGATCAGTGGTGTAATCATACCCCCTGCATAACACATCGAATTCGAATAAAAATGCATCTGGATCTTCTGATGTGAGACCGTGAAATGTAGGGATATGCTGAAGAGGGATAGCTTTCATGGGTGCATTTGCTGCAGAATCCACTATAGGATATTGTAATGTAGAGTTTTGAGTATTTGGCTGATTCTGAGCCATGGGATCGAATATATGCCAATAACCTTCTGGGATATCTAGGAGGGTATTCCTAGGTTGAGAGGGAATGGTTTTGACAGGGATAGTTTTAATAGCACTTCCCTTATCTGGAATAATGAGAATACCAGATGTCTGAGGAGATTGGATTCCTTCAACAATGATTTTCGCAGCACTCCCCTTATCTGGGCTATCTAATGGTTGATTTGTTCCAATAGGAGATTTTGGTTCCTTGGTTTCCCCTGTTTCTCCTTCTCCTTCACAAAAGTTGCTGGAATTCCCTTCCTGCAATAGTTCTGGAGTAGAATTTTCGATTTCTTGAAAGTCCTGCTCTTCAGTTTGACTATGCACCTCGGCAAAGGCTACAGATGGTGATCCTGTGGCCTGAAGGGAACTAGTAGGCTGTTTAGAAATGTTTTTCCTGGGGCCTACTGATGGCTGAGATTCTGTTTTCTTATAGATTTCGTTTATGAAGGTCGTTCGGCCAAGGGTCACCGGCCCCTTAGCTTTTTCAGGCTTGGATGGGGGTTTGATATTCTTTTCTGGTCTTTTCTGCTTAGTCATGCACTCAAATGAACTACCAAATTCTATTCAAACAAAACAAAAACAAATCTGTTAGGAAAGCGGATAGTGGAGCAGGGCTTTTACGTGCTCCGCACGTAGGTTCTTACCTTTCGTTTTTAAGATCCAACTCCTCCCTAGCAGGTTCGTACACTACTCTGAAAAAGACAAATGGCTACACTCTTTCCCCGGCAACGGCGCCAAAATGTAGAGCTATAAAAAGGGTATCTTTCACCTCTAATTACCTCACATTAATATGTCAATCCGGGAGCGTTTTGTTATTCCAAAGATTGTCTCATTCTGAGGCTATCACTTGTCAGAGTAATGCTAGTAGTAAAGTGTTTAAGAAATACAAGAGTAAAAGGATGCTTGTCTGTAACTAAATTACTTCAAAAGAATAAATCACACATTCATAAAACTCGGCAGCTTATCAGTCAAGGGTTCGGTAGCGATAACCCATCCCTTTGGAAACTGATGGAAAGGAAATTAGAGCATAGACCACGGGTCTGGGAGCTAGACAGTAAATGTCGAGGCTCACTACAGCCTTAGATCGTCTCTCACACCAAAACAACAAATGCGAGTAAATGGAACAGCAAATAAAGAATTGAACAGCAAATCTGGAATGGAACAGTAATTCTAAAATGGAACAGCAATCGAACAACTAAGTCTCGCGAGTCGTAACCAAACTTAATCTATTAACCCAAATGCACTCTTCGCAATCAAATAACAATCTTTCACTCTTAAGGCAAATCACGCAAAACACACTAATGGAACAGCATTAACTATTGACAAATTATGGAACAACTCTAGTAAATCATATACGCACACAACACGCTGAAATAGTAATCTTAATTAACAGGAATTCAACTGTGCTCCCAAACAGAACAGCATTATCTCTGAATCCAATAATCATGAAGAACACTACTTCAAACGAATCTATGACATGAATGTTCAATATAAAAGCTCTGTAACAGAACAGTAAGAATATTCGGTTAAGACTAATAACATGCAATTAACTCTGAAAGGATTAGTAACTTGATGCAGAGTCAATACACGATTCTATCTATAAAAACCTCAATGATTTAATCTTAACAGAGCACGTAATATCAACTTATAAAGCATATCAGATTACCAAATAACAACGATAAACAAACCACACGGAAATCAAATCGTAGTAATACAGAAGCAAGTGTCCTCCGGGGCCGGGCCCTTAGCCTCCAAGGGTACACCGCCCTAAGTTAATCCAGACGCAGAGATGAGATAATCGCCAAGCTTATATTAATGCATCGGACAAAAATACAATGAACCGGTTCTCAACGAGACTTAATAATCAGAGCTGATGTTTAACAGAAAATTACATAAAATCGTATCCTCCTAAGCTAACAGTGTTGTCCCTTTATATAAAGGTGACGGCGGAGATGTCCAAGTAATAAGATAAATAAAGCAGCGATCCCTCAGGATCAAGGATCCTGAGGGATTCACCAAACTGTTAATCCTTTATTCTTTCTTTTCTTTTGCGCCGAGCTGGTGTCTTCTCCTCCTTTTCCGGGCCGATTTGCTTTGATCTGTTTCGCCTTGTTTGCATTCGGTTCTCCTTCAGAGGGACAGCAGTTATCTCGACTTTGTCCTTTCCTTTGGAATGTCAACTCCTCGTTTTCTCCTTTTCCTGCATAGAAAATAACCATTATCAGCGGTTAAGTCTTGCATATCAATTCTCACATGTTTTGTTATAATTCCTTATTATTTTCCAAATTCATGATGCAAAAAGGTTTACAAATTCTACTAAAAAGCCACTGAAATAATCATCAAAAGCATACCTTTTTAGTACTCCACAGCGACTAGCGAAGATAATGGAAAGATGCAGCCCGAAGAGAGTTTCGATGATGAATGGCACGGCGTGATGCAGCGGATGTTTCAAGATCAGACGACACCCACCCCTCCAGGCAGCCCTACTTCTCACCTTCTGCATGGCCAGGATCCCGACCTTCCCCTGGTACTGTATCAACCTTTAAGTAATATTTTTATTCAGTTACAAGCATTGAGTCAGTCATACAATAGTTCAGCAGCGTCGGTAACGCCCGGTAGCAGCAGCGTTACTAGTAGTGGTAGTTTTCCTAGTGGGACCGTTACGCAACCAGGACCTGGAGGCTTTATCCTGGTTAATTCTCCGCAAGTACACATGGCTGGATCTTTCACCCAGTATCTAGAGTTCTCTGGCCGGGGCAATGACGACGTAGAACAACATTGGTATCTGTGCGAAGCCATCTGGAGGGCTCGCCAGACGCCAGATGCAGGGAAGTTAATAGAATTCCAAACCACGCTCAGAGAGAGGGCTCTGCGATGGTTTATCAAGTGGTCCGAGGCTCACCCTAACCCCGTAATCGCGGACGTGAAGCAGGATTTTGTCCGCGAATTCAAGCTTCCCCAGACAGACCAGCAGGGCCTGTCAGAGTTGTGGGAAATTAAGCAGAAGGAAGGTGAGACCGCGTGGGAGTTGATGCGGCGATTCAAGGACGCAATCGGGAAACTTAGCTACCTGATCGATCCAAACCACCAGAGGGACTGGTTCATCAAGGCTCTGCTCCCCTTGACACGAACCCCTCTCACTCAGCAGAAGATTGATAATCTGCAGGATGCTTTGGAGCAGGCCATGAAGATTGAAGCTATGGCGGGCTACCCCCAGGAATATCGGGGGGGGGGGGGCAGCCCCGCAAGATCCTTCTTTGATAGGGTTGCAACACCAGATCGCCAGCTTGACCGAAAAGCTCAAGGAACTTCAGCCAGTGAGACCAGCGCGACCGAATGTTTGGTGTACTCATTGCCTGGTCGAGGGCCACGTCGCAACCGAGTGTCCTCGGTTGCGCGGCGCAGGAGCAGGACCCTCGGTCGCAGCAATCCAGGGGGGTCCACCACCAGGGGGTGGCGCGGCGATGAACCCGCAGGGAGTCTACCAGCCGCAACAGACTTATGCGGGGTTCCCACCGCAACCGGGTTCCTCCACCACAGAGTACTGCGAGATCTGTCGAACGCTGGGGCATCCACCTCGGATGTGCCCGATCCTACAGAAGTACTCCACGGTACCGAATAACGTGTATTGCGAATTCTGTGTGTCTACGACTCACACCACTGAGCAGTGCAGGGCGCTTGACGCCCTTGCATATCGATTGGATCGACCCTTGTACAGGGTGAACGAGGCTACCAGGGGAAGAGGTGGCGGCATGCGGGGAGGCCGAACGGGAGGACGCGGTCCGGTAAAGTGCTACAACTGTGACCAGGAGGGTCATGTGGCTCGAGAATGTCCCCTTCCGCGACGACCCTGGTGTTCCCAGTGCCGGGTCAACGCCCATGCTACAGAAGACTGTCCGGAGCTCATCAAGAAGTGGGAAGAACGGGCGAGGCAGAGGGGAGCAAATCTGATAAATTCAGAGCCGCGATGGGCCGCAACCCCAGACATGCAGAACGTCGCAATCGTGACAAGAGGCGGAAAGAAGACTGGAGAGGATGCCCACGAGAAGGAGCTAGCCCGAATGGTTCAGCCGGCATCCCCGAAGAAGTTGATCAGGCCCGAGGTCCAGAAGAAGTATTTCCAGGAGGCAGTTGAGGCCTTCGCCCAGTTGCGGAACGAGGGAGGGTTGGAGGAGCCCATGCGGCCGGAATCTGGTGCGCAGAACGTCGCAGATACTGTGGTCGAGGATTGGCTCCGGCTATTCCTCAGGATTGTTGATAACGCTGCGCTGCGGCAGCAGCTCAAGCATGCGTTGGACGGAGCACTGCAGGGGCGCACGGAACTTAGAAACTCGGCGCCCGCTGGCCCTCAATACGTGCAACGTGTCAAGCGGAACAAGCAACGAACAGGCAAAGAATTTCGGCTTAACACGCAGGTCGCAGGGTTCCAAATCAGCAACACCATGTTGGACTTGGGGTCCGACGTTAACATACTGCCCTGGAAGACATGGGAGGCTCTTGGAAGGCCACGGCTCGCCTACTCCCCAATCCAACTCAGGATGGCGAACCAGTACTGCATTTTGCCAATCGGCCGACTCGAGGGTGTCGAGGTTGATGTTGCGGGGGTGAAGACATATACTGATTTCGAGGTTATTGATATCATGGGCGACAAGGACCCCTATCCTGCTTTACTCGGCATTGATTGGGCTTTTGAGAATTATGCCATCATCGACCTTAAGAAGGAGCTGATGATCTTTGAAGATGGGGAGGTACGGGTCACCCAGCCTCTCGACCCGTATCAAGGGCCGCAATATACGGAGACAGTGGACAGTCGGGAGGATGCTCAGATGATGGACCATCTCTATCAGATGACTGCAGGAAAGCGGGACGATTATATCAACCCGACCGCGACTGGCTCCGTCAGTTGGCGGAGTGTGCAGAGCTCGGAGCTCGGGTCCGAACTCGCTTGGGAAGACTGGCAGCAAGGGGGGTATGAGACTAACACGCGGAGATGTGCCTCCATTGCTCAAGTCCGGTGGGTAGGGACTGAGATCCGCGGATATCCCACATTGTCAAACATGCAAGCAGTCAATACTTTTATTGCCAAAGTGGAAGACCGGGTCCCAGCTGAAAGCTGGATACCACTTTTGGATGTGGCCTTGCAGTCAACGTCGGCACGGTGGTGGAAAAATCACCGCAACACTCTGTTGCGATGGGAGTGCGTGGCGGATGCTCTGCGGGCACGCTTCAAAGAGGATGAAGGACCCTGCAGTACGCTTAAGTATCATGGAACTTCCGACCCGCGACACCATTTGCGGGCCTGCGAGGAATAGTGGCGTAGCACCCGGTACCCTGAGGAGCTGTGGGTCCACAGGTTTATCCACTCCCTGGGTACAATTCCCCAGGCCTGGTACCTGGAGGAAGAGCGGAAACGGGGAACCCGCTCTTGGCAGGAAGTTGCGGACAAGTTCGTTCGGAGCTTCTTGTTCGAAGGGGAGACGGCGCAGGAGTCTCAGGCCCTACAAGCAGTCAAGGAGGTCTTGTTTTTCCGCCAGCCCGAGCCCGACAAGGGCCCGGCTGTGTCACGACCTGAGGTCAGGCGCGAGTTGGTTTGTCACCGGATTGATGGTGAGCCGGAGGACGATAGTTTGGAGGACCTCAGGCATCTCTATTTTGACGAAAAGGAAGGCGAGCGGAGCATCAGTGAAGAGCCGACGACTGAAGGAGTCCATTTACAGCCGCTCAAGACAAAAAAACTGAACATTGGAACGGACGAGAAACCTAAGCTCGCAACGGTGGGAGATTACTGGGACGAGGAGACAACAAAAGAAATTTTCAGCCTCCTCCGGGAATACGAAGATTTGTTTCCGTCCTCAGTTGTGGACCTGAAGGGGATCAAGGGGGATCTGGGCGAAATGCGCATCACGTTGAAGCCGGGGGCCAGACCGGTGAAGCACCGACCCTACCGGTTGAATCCACGTATCAAAGAGAAGGTCAAGATGGAGATTGACAAAATGCTGGCTGCAGGTCTCATCTTTCCAGTAGAAGAAGCCGAGTGGGTAAGTCCCATCGTCATCCAGAACAAGAAGGACAAAGCGGAGATCCGTGTCTGTGTAGATTACCGGAGCCTGAACAATGCCTGCATCCACGACCCGTTTCCCACTCCTTTCAGCGATGAAGTTCTAGACCATGTTGCGGGAAACGAAGCTTATTCCTTCACTGATGGGTTTTCGGGTTACCATCAGGTGCGCATCACGGAGGAAGACAAAGCAAAGACGACATTCACCACTGAGTGGGGATCATTCGCATACCACGTTATGCCGTTTGGTCTGAAGAACGCACCGGCTGTGTTTTCCCGGATTGTCATTGCTGCTTTCCGGGAGTACATTCACAAGTTCCTGGAAGTCTATATGGACGACTGGATTGTTTACAGCCTGCTGAAGAAACACACCTCCCTGTTGCGTGTTATGTTCGATCGATGCCGCCAGCTGCAGATTTCCTTGAACTTGAAGAAATGTATTTTTGCGGTACCATTCGGCACACTTTTGGGCCATGTGGTGTGCAAGCAAGGGGTCTGCGTTGATCCTGCCAAGGTCGCGGTCATCGTCCACATGGAGGCCCCCGAGACCGTGAAACAGTTGCGGGCACTTCTTGGGCACACGGGATACTACCGGCGTTTTATCTGCAACTACGCCAAAATTACGGCCCCTCTGGAGAAACTGTTGCGGAAGTCAGAAGTGTTTGACCGGACGGCGGAGTGTAGGAAGGCGCTTGACACATTCAAAGAGAAGTTGGCGACGGCACCCATACTTGTTCATCCCGACTGGGATAAGCAGTTCCATGTGCACATTGATGCGTCTGGAATTGCACTTGGAGCTGTATTGGCGCAACCCGGGGAAACGACAGTTGACCACCCGGTATACTTCGCCAGCCGACGGTTATCGAATGCGGAGAAGAATTACACCACGACCGAGCGGGAGGCGTTGGCGATGGTGTACTCTCTCCAGAAGTTCCGCCACTATCTTCTGGGCGGCAAATTTACATTCTTCACGGACCATTCTGCATTGAAGTATCTGGTGAATAAGCCTGTGTTGGAAGGAAGAATCTGTCGTTGGCTACTACTTTTCCAGGAATTCACGTTTGAGGTGATTGTCAAGCCTGGCAGGTTGAATGTTGGTCCCGATCATTTATCCAGGTTGGAGACGGGAGAGAATGAAGGCTCGTTGGACGATCAGCTACCGGATGCTGACCTCTTCCGAGTTGAAGCAGTACCAGATTACCTGGCTGACATTGCCACTTATCTGACCACGGGACAGTGCCCTCAGGATTACACCCCGCTTCAGAAACGCCACCTGGTTGTCCGGGCGGCCGACTACCAATTGATCGCGGGGCAGCTATACAAACTGGGCCTTGATGAGGTGTTGCGCAGGTGTGTTCTTGACCACGAACGAGAAGCAGTGATGTGGGAATGTCACAGTGGTGCTGCGGGAGGGCATGTGGGTGCGAAACCCACCGCAAGGAAGGTGCTCCAAGCTGGCCTGTGGTGGCCGACGGTACATGCTGACTGTAAGGCCTATGTGAAGCGTTGCGATGTTTGCCAGCGGACGGGAAGGCCTTCGCACCGGGACGAGCTCCCGCTACACCCAGTGCATGTGTTGCGGCCGTTTGAAAAGTGGGTTGTTGATTTCGTTGGCCCCATCGCACCAATCGCTCGCCATTCCAAAGCCCGGTACATCATTACCGCAACGGATTACCTCACACGGTGGGCTGAGGCAGCAGCGGTACGCGACTGCTCGGCAGAGACCGCTGCCCGGTTCATCTTTGAACACATCATCAGCCGCTTTGGCTGCCCACGGAGCTTGACCAGCGATCAGGGTACGCATTTCATTAATGCCACGGTCAAGTCACTACTGGACACATTTATGATTTAGCATCATAAAAGCAGCCCATACCACCCGCAGGCCAATGGTACTGTGGAAGCATTCAACAAGATTCTCGAAAAGGGCTTGACTAAAATTTGCAATGCTCAGCGCGACGATTGGGACGAGCGCCTCCCAGCGGCATTATGGGCCTACCGGACCACAGTGAAACGTTTGACCAACCAGACACCATTCCAGTTGGTGTATGGCCGGGAAGCTGTGATTCCCGCCGAGTTCACGGTACCCAGTCTTTTGATCGCAACGTCCCTCCAATTCTCAGAAGAGGAGTCACTTCGGGAATGCCTCCAGGAGCTACAGGAGATGGATGAGGCCCGATTCCTCGCGGAATTCCACCAGAAGGTTTAGAAGGCCAAACAGAAAGCGTGGCACGACTGCCACATCAAAACCAAAGCCTTCCAAGTTGGCGGAAAAGTTCTCTTATATGACAGCCGGTTCCAGAAGTTTCCAGGCAAGCTCCAGATGCACTGGTTGGGACCCTACTTTGTCATCGAGATCCGCGACTCAGGAGCCGTTCGGTTGGCACAGCTGGACGGTACAGTTCTCCCTGGGTGGGTGAATGGCGCACGCCTGAAACCCTACCAGGAGTAGGTACCTTTCACTTCTCATCAATAACTCTCGCAACCGAGAGAACCCGTAGAGTAGCTTAGTCGAATAACTCTCCCGCAACCGGGATGAGCATAGGAAGTCTTTTCCGTTCATAGGTAATTAGTCAAATAACTAGTCAGTTGCGGGTACCTTACCGCAACCGACTGTGGTCGGGGCAGACCAGTCCAGCGTGTCACAACGCCAGTCCAGCGTGTCGTTCGCGTAGGATCCATCCCCGTGCCAGTGTCAGTCCAGGTCATTTCCGTCTGTCCTTTTGTCAGTCCATAGGATCGCTCAGATCTGTGTCATAAATTACCATTAGTAGACAGTAATCGTACCGTAATCATTTTCCATTAACCGCAGTTCCCTCAGCCGTCGTGCCCACCCATCTCCCCATGACGCCGTCAGCAACTGTCAGACTATACACAGGCCTGCGATTGATCGCACGATTATCGCAAGCAAGAACGATAGAAATAATTAATTGTTGTTATGGAGTCTCATCAACTCTGCGCGTGCCAGCAGATGGCCTAACTTGCATGAAGGCTATCAGCATGAGAATGACGGACCAGTTCAATTTGGAAGTTGCAGCGACTTCGGAGCATTTGCAGTATCAGAGCACACAGCACCCCGAAGGAAACCCCAGAAGAATCCTCCAAGTCTACCAGCGGCGTGCCAAGATGCCGAGAGCTCTCCTATCAGTCCCCAAACCAGTGTTAGACAGCAGAATTCACCGTGTAGAGTTGCTCGTTGGCAAGTATGACAATGCAGCATGTATGGATGCCAACCTGTCCGACCCTGCTGAATTCCCCCACCTCCATTGACAGACTTACATGGAGCACCATTATACGCCAGGAAGCAGCTCCAACAGTCGGATGCGACCAGAATTCAGGGGTCTACAACAGTCGTCCTTGATGCATTTGAGGACTCTTCTAGTTTTCGGAACTACGGCACCGGCTCTGCAATGCACCTGGTTCCTCCTCAGTCGGATACAGAACGGGTCCCTGTGGCTCAATGAAGAAATTCCAATTCACATCGAACACATTCATCGGCTTACAGGGCTGTCTCTAAATGGTGCAGATGTCTCCACTACTTGCCAGACATCCTCCAAGCGCGCCCGAAAGTCGGGTGACTCGGACCTGTACACCAAGTATGGCACTCACCGGGGTGGCAAAGGTGCCAAAATTGATTTGATAAACACACCAGTAATCCGGTTCGCTTGCTACCTGATCGCTAGCAAGACGATGCACCACTACACGAAGGGCGAATGCACCCTGGACACAATTTCCATTGCAGAGCACTGCACCCAGGGTGCCAAGTTGAATTGGTGCTCTTTCATGCTGAAGGAACTCTTCGCGGCCTGCGAAGAAAACTACAAGCGAACGACTAGTTTCATTTACGGCTACTTGATCTTAGCTTTCGCCATGTGGAAATGGCACCTTCCTCCTATCCGGACGCCGGCGGAGATCACCGCAAGCCAGCCTCTTGCGATGAAATACAGCCCCTGGCAGGTGTCCACGGACCCCAGCACCAGGCAGGTGAATGCGGAGGCGTTTTGGGCGTGGTATGGGATGATGACAGATGTGGTCACCTACCAGCAACGGGTGCCCAGACACCTGTTGGATGAGTACAGTGAGCAGGTGTGGTTTGGGGTCAGCCACAGACACACCTTCCTCCGGCCAACTTGCGTTCCGGACACCACATTTCACATGGCGCCCCTTCGATTCTAGTTGAATGATGACACTTTTCACCGGGAGGTCTCTGCGTGGCTGGGGGTCGTCAAGCACGTCCACGACGGGATCACCCGCTATAACTTTGAGGGGATGCTACCGGCACAGCGGCCTGCCGCGATCAGCGCAGGGGGATCTTCACAGGTTGCGGCGGAACCACCCCAAGATGCTGCTGAGACTACACCGGCCCTGCCTGAATCGCTGGTCCTCATCATCGAGCACCTCAATTACCAGGTACGACGACTTAATGTGGCAACCCAAGTTGCTTCAAGTGGTGCTCCTATATTTCCCTCCTTTGCTGAATTTCATATTAATCGGTCCCGTGTTCCCTCCAATACCGCCCCCCTCATTTCTCCCATCCCCACTAACCTATTCACTTCTGCCACCCCTATCATCACACCGATGGGCGAACCGGGCCCAGATCCTGATTCATCCGACCCCCCTCCATCCAAGAGGCCACGCATCGCTGTCACAGATCCAGTGGTGGATCTGACTGACGATGATCCACCAGCCACTCCACCCACAGCGACTTTGATCCCGGAGGAACCTCTGATCGATCCGGTAGAGTTCCTCAACCTTCGCCTCCCTCCCACCACCGCTCCCTCCACCGGCCGACCACCTGCCACCTCCTCCAATCCATCCAATTTGTCAGCCACTGTGTCAGATTCTCTTATCCGGGAACTTTTCGGAGGCGACCACGGGGTGGAAGTCACCTCCAGTACTGCAGCTGTGGTACCACCGGTTGACCCCGTGGCCACGCCCCAGGATCCTCCTTCTACTATATCTACCAGGCTAACAAATGGTGGGGCTGATTCGGCTGCCCCTCCCCCAGAGCAAACCACGCAGCAAGACCGGCCGGAGTCCCAAATGGCCACCTCTGTGCAGCAGCAGACACCGGTCCACCCTCCAGAGACTTCAAGCCGACCAGCAGCCACTGGCCAATCTTCGCAGGAACGGGTGCCGAAGCAGGGTGCACCCCACACGAGCAATGCAGAACCATGGACTACAACACAGCTGTATCTACTTATTCAGCGGGCGGCCCTAAAGGCCGAACAGATTCACATAGGGCTGCAGCAGCAGTGTACCGAGCAGCAGAATCAGCTCACGGCGCTTACTGAACAGTGCAATCGGCTGAATAGGGAGAAGACCTACCTCCAGGAGCAGGTCACCATTGCTACTCGGGTGATCTCCGACATCTGGCCCGCTGCCAGGGCTCATTATGCCCCACTTCCTGCCAATATAGCAGAGGACAGTATCGCACTTCAGGCTCACCACCTCAGGGAAGTTTTTACTCTTGTTTGCATGGAGAACCAGGAACTCCAAGCGGCGTTAGCTGCACGGCCTACCCCTCCAGAACCACCGAGTGTACATTCAGAACAGGTAACTGCCAAGCAGACTCAGGCAGTTAGTATGCAGGCGAATCTCCATTCCACCGCGGCCGTGGCTTCTGCCCTTCTGCGAAGTCTGCAGGAGTGCTCACTCGCGTTAACTGTCAAGACGCAGCCCATTGCTGCTCGGCTGGAACAAATTTCCCGTGATATTCAGGTGACCGCGGACCCAGCATGGTTAGATTAGCTCTACGCCCAGTCGGACGAGCTTGAACTTCACATGCAGCAGACTGAGGCCGACTCGGTAGCGGCTAAACACGTCATCCGGGAAGTTCGTCCGCCCATCCGAGCCCGTGCCGACTCACTACAACAGCTGGATGCCAAGGCCGAAGCACAGCTTGCCACGTTGTTCGGGGCTGACCCGACGACTATAGACGTGGCTGCCGCCACCCGGATCTCTGAAGAAGCCGACTTGCTGATGCAGGAATGGCAGCAAACGGTGGCGGACTTCACCGAGCTGCGAGATACAGCGCTCCGCCAGGTCCCGGAGTTGGGGCCCTTGTTTGAACAACCAAGTAGCGGAGCACAACAGGAAAGGGCGCAGGGTGAAGGCACAACAGAACAGAGCACAGGCGCTAGCGGAGCAATGGAAGTAGAAACTGTTATTTGTGATTGACTCGCGGATGAGTCAAGGATTTGTGGTCGGGGCCTGTTGGGGCCCTTGTTTTTGTTTAAGTTTTGAAATTTTGGCTAAGACATTTTGAGTTTTGACCCTTTTTGAGTTGCGGTAGGAATACACATGGTAGCCGCAACCGCGCCGCAACTACTAGAAGTCGCGGAGCTACCAAGGTGGCGCGGAAGCATGCGATAGCTAGAGATAGAACAGGGACAAGTACAGATGAAGGAACTACACAACAGAGGACAGAAAGTGGAACATGCAGACATCAGAAGAGAAGCTGAGAGAAGCCGAAGTGGAGACACAGAGGAACTGACAGTCGCAAGAGCGGGTGAATAAATAACAGTCACCCGGCTGAAAAGAGGTTGTTGAATGTTGAATGGATGCTGAAGAGGTTGCAAGGCTTGAGACAAGGAAGGTCGCACAGAGCAGCTGCAGAGGAATCATGCATGTTCTTCATATGAGTCCTTATCTTCTCTATTCTTCCTTTCTGTTCTAAGATCCATCTGTATCATATTTGTGAGCTATCAGTGAGAATGCTATGTAATCCTGTGTCCTGCCAAGAGATTAATACAAGGGAAGATTGCTGTCTCAATAAGATGTTCATGTGCTTGTAATGTGTTTACGCTGGTTTAAAATTTTATTTTGTCTGAATGCCTATTATGTGATCTTGCATGTATAACCTGGTATATGTAATGGATGCTCTTTCCTTCCTTAGTTGCGGGTTTGTTCCTTATCATTGATCATCCTTGCATGTGGTTTGGCCGCTGGTGAGGCATACACTCTTCGAGACCATGCAGAAAAATGCTTGTGTTCCTATCAGGGAACCCCTTGTTAGCCCCAACTGCTCTACATGGGTCTTATGCAAAGACTGACTCTGCATAGCAGCCTGACTTCTTGCCAACAATGTCCCTGGAGGTAAAGGCATCTCAGGATCTCCTCGAAAGTCTATGCCTGCATATGGGAAATCCTTGATAGCAAATATTTGGTTCTCTAACCAACGGAAGTATGATGAAGTGAACCAGACTACTGTACAACCGTTGCCACCATGGCGAGCCATCAGTGCCACCCATCGTACCATGCAAGGCTCTCTGAGTTCACCAGGATCAATAGAGATCAACTGAGGGGCAAGAGACGGAATTCTCTCCAAAGCAAAAGATACTAAAATCGCTCCATACCCAAAGTTTTTCAACTTTGAGTTCTTCGCTCTGGTCAATTGACCTTTCATGTTGGTCAACACCCCCTCACACCAATTCAAGATAGTGCCTCTGAAGCACTCAACAACTGTCTGCATCTGTGACTTGGTAGCCACGTGTAGAGCTGCACTCCCACATAATCTGGTAATAGTAAATGCAATAACTTTCAGATCGAGACATATGATAGTTTTTATGTCTATCCGGTTGTATTTGGGATCAGCTTCCTCATTACAAAACTCTTGTTTGTAACTAGAAATAGGATGGCCACCTTGCCTAGCCCCAAACAAAGAGATTGGTTCCCCTCTTTTGGGTAAATCGGTGAGGAATTAGATATCTTCAAGCTCAATTTCTAGCTTGTGATCTCCGATGATAAAGCATTGTTCCTAAACGTCCCATTTATTTACTATACAGGTCATTAGCTCTTCCTGTCCTCTCATACCCTGAATGGCCCAGAATTTGTATAAACCGCGATCTCTCAAAGTACGCATTATGACCGGATTATTCATGGCCATATCATCTACCTCTTAATGTTCATGTTCTCGCCACTCCAACATTGTGCAATGACCTACAAATGGACGCATTTGATGGTTAGAAGCTATTAGAGTAAAAAAAATTATCAAATTTTGTGAGAATTCTTCAATTTCTTTTTCTTACAGTGCCCCCGCAATTTTTATATAAAGACAGTGCGGACCACTACACACATCCTTCATAAAAAATGCGGTAGCTCGATAATTTTCCTTTAGGAAAATTATCCGGGTCTGCAGGTAACCAATGGCTGGCCTGCGGACCCCCATGAGCGAAATTTTAAACCATATTTCCCTCCAAAAATGAATTTAAAAACTTAAAAAGAGAATGTAAATGGATGGAAATGAAGAGAAGAGTGTTGTGGATTACCTGGATTCGACGGAATTCGATTTGACTGGCTGGTTCTCCCGTTATCACCTCCGAAATGTTTTTTGCCCAGAAGTCTCAATTCTCAATTCTGAACACAAAAGGTAAAAATGACTTTGTTGAGCTGCTTTTTATAATATTTTTTGAATAAATAAAATAATATTTTATTTATTTTCCACTTTAAAAAACTATTTTTCGAAAGTCTTTACTTATTGGAAACATATATGTTTAATTTCTGAGCTTATGTGCAAAAAACAGGATTGTCAAGTGAAAAGGATTATTTTGATAATGAGTATACTTTTATCACTTTTTCGGGCTCTTGAAAATTACGAAAAATCAAAACCATGGAGTTCTATTTTAAGCCCTTTTCAGACTCTCTAAATATGAAAAGATTGCCGAGTACTTGACTATTCGAACTCGTTAAAGGAAGTGAACAGTCGTCCCTTCAGTATAAGTTTACCCCTTTTCCAGACTGAAATGGACTATTTACGAAAAAGGTATACGTTTGCTAATCATGGTCAATAGAGTTCTCTCTTGCATTATTTTATCATTTTTTGGGCTTGAGAGACTAAATTTATGAAAAAGTACACCCATGGAGTTTTCTTAAGTTTTTCTTTTGACTCCCTAAAATTGAAAAACATCGAGTTTCACCTATATTGGACTCGATAAAACTTAATAGTAAAGGACCTGTAAATTATAAACAGGAATGAACCACTCCTTATTAGGGTTCGATTTTAATACTAAGTTGGACTCATCCGAAGGATGAGCTCATATAACAAGAAAATGTTATCCTCCTCAAGCTTGTCAAAAATAAAGAGGTGCTTGCCAGAAATGGTGGGGGGAAAGAGAGAAAATGAATCCAGTTTTCACACTTCGTTTCAAAAAGTTGTATACCACTCTTGAACACGACACTTTTGTCACATTCATATTTGGGTTGGGAAAATCCTTTGGCCAAACAGTTAATCGAACCACATTGAAAGTCTTCAACTGGTTTCTGGGTATTAGCTTTAGGTCAATCGTCACCATCTGCAGTGTCGTTATGTGTTCAAGAGATCAGTTTAATAAACCATTCATTGCAAACATTTGTCTCCATTCACGTTGACCATCCCTGAGTCAGTCCTTACTAAAAATTTCTTCAAAACTTGATCTAATGGTTTCGTGTCATGGGCTTTCCTACGATGAATCACTTTCTATCGAAGACAACTCATCATCTAGAAAGTTGATCTAGAATCCTAACAGTACCTTGGGATCTGCATGCCCTAATGGCAGGTTTCTTTCCTTTGATGATAGGTTGCATCATTTACCTTCGATTGAATGATTCTGTGAAATGTTCAAATTCAGATCACAAATTCACATTTCATGGATTGTACTGAGTACTTTGAAAACCATTGTCATTATTGGTGGTTTCTCTCACACTTGTTAACAGTTCACATCATTGACTGGTAATCAAGTGGTTTCTACCATGTTCAACTTCGATACAATCAATCGCATGGATAGAATCGTACTAGTTTGAGAAGTAGGAATCAAGACCCTGGATCTAGTTTCCACCATCCAGGCTGCGAGGAATTTTATTATTCATTATACAGTAGACTACTTCTAACAGATGGCTGCGTCCATGTTGTGTCTACTTCTTCATGAAATTCTAAAATCATTTATGTATTAGAACATGTAGTTAGTTTTGATCTGAGTATGGGAATGCCTCTCTCACCGATGATATATATATATATATATGCTTGCATTGAATGTTTTTTCAGGGTTTCAACCGGTGTGCCTGCAGCTCAATCCTCGGAATGATAAAGCACTTCACGCTTTAGAACTCTTCAGACTTCTCACTTTAGGGGGCAATCTGTTACACTAAAAAAATTTACCATGACGTTTAGCTATATATATGGGTTTATAATTACCTATTTATTGCTCCCTTAGAGGTGCAAAAACAATTTCCTAAATCAAGTCTTGGAATTTAGAAAAATATTATTAAAACCCTAAAAATCCTAACTCCGCACTTTTCCTAGTCCTTTCCTGCGGTACCGCAGTTTATTGCTATAAAACCTGCGGCACATCCCACCCGTTCTGCTCATTAAAACTACAGAACCTCGTAAAAGGTAAAATAAGAAGAAAAGTAAGTTCTAGAATCCCAACTGGTCGAATATTCCCAGCTGGGGCCTTCTAGAAGCGCTATCCGGTCGAGTTTCGCCCCTTCCATTCATGAACCTTTATCCCTTCATAAATGGAGCTATCCCTTGGTTTTTGGAGCTGAAATCCCATGATGAGAGGGCTTTATCCCTTCCTTATTGGAGCTAAAACTACCTCCCTTATACTATAAATTGAGACCATGTTTCAGTCTCAAGGGTACTTAGAACCATTGGCATGAGAGAGATTACATGCTCATGGCCATAGTATTATGCTAATTTAGAGATTTGGAGTCTTGTCAAACTGAGGAAAACGGTCGTTCGGGACCCCAGAAGAACCTGTACAAACATCAAGGCATCAAGGTTGTAAGGTTTCTTCTTTTACTAAAAGTTAATACAAATGGATTATATTTTCTCATTGAGTTGTTCATCTATCTTTTGAATAATTTAATTCTTGGATTCCTTGATCACTAAGACAGATTATTGCTTTTGAATTATCATATCTTGCAAATGCTTTTGATTTTGTTTGCTTGTATTTGATTGTAGATTTATACGTTGGATCAATACCTTCTGGAAAAACTGGATTGAAGACCGAGTAAAGCATTGGACTTCAGGTAGGAGCATCTCTCCATAGTTAATTAATAATTCTTAAGCATAATTGTCTAGAGAAAATGGTCTACATTTGTCTGTTTGTTTCTAGATATCCTTAGGATACTAGGGAGATCGCTCTTGTCCGCAAGAGGGATTTGTCCTTCTAACACTTAATGATGTTGAGAATTTGTAGGGATGTAGATTAATACAAAATTCTCTTCTTCATAATTACTTGTGAACTTCCTTGGATTACTTATGATTTTTCTTCGTTATCTTGTTTAGTCTTTCATCAAGTCAATTATCAAATAAACACGACACAAACTTACATTTATTAAATGTGAGAGGGAAGGTAAATCCTAGATTTACCTTCCTCTCTTTTCTTATCCAGCAGTGACCCTTCCTCTCATCAATCCGCATAATTTTTCTGTTCATGAGCTCATAATTTAATTCATATTTATCTTTAGAATTATATTCGCACTGTTATCTTGTATGTATATCCGCATTAGTTTGAATGTCATCCGCAAATCTTGCTCACAATTCTTTTTGAGATGATTTTGTATTCCTGCAGTGATAGCCACACTTCTTTCTCATTTTATCCGCTTACAAACAATTCACAAATTGATTCAAGATTATCCACAATTCTTTCACATGTGATATACACATTTTCTTCATTCGAATAATCTGCACTGTATGTTGTATTATCCGCACTTGTGATTACAGAGATCACCGTTTTATATTCACAAATGTATCTGCATTATGTCTAGGGTGATCCACATTTTTCTTTGATGTACCATTTCGAATAGAACCACAATTCCTCGCTATGCCCTTTTCAAAAGGATCCACAATTCCTGTAGAGATGACCGCATTACCTTTTTGGAGATGACCGCTAATATTACCTTCCTTTATCCGTAGATCAATGGTATATATACAGACAGCCTTACTTCTTTAGGGCTTACCACTAATTATGTTGGTAGGTTGACTCATCATTCGACTGGAGGCCGACTTCATAGTTTAACTTGCAGCATGTTGGAGGACTGAATGAGACCACTCATTCACGGTTTCAAGAACTAGGTCTTGGAGTATTTCGATGCTTCATATACATATGACACATATTACATTTGAATCTAGAAGATAAAAACCTATATGTACATCAAGAAGAAGTCCACCAACCTATAGTAAACTCTTGCTCATGAAACCCATGAAGCAAGTACAAAATACATTTTATTATCTTTGTCTTCTACTTTACATAATTACATAGTCAACATGAAGACCAACCTAGTTACACTTTTCAACACTCCCTCTTAACTAGGGAGTTATTCATTCAGGTACATGGTCACTTTCAAACTGAAGAATCTCATAAGACGAATGAGATTGGTAATCGCATATGTATAGCATCATATCAACCATCATTTTCCTAGTGCAAGGCCTTGACTAATAGCCCCATATCTCAACGAGAAAATGGGCTACAATATATCGGTCCATGACTACTCTTATCTTGAATGCCCTATCTCATTCTCAAAGAGTATCGAATTTCAGATGATTACCTAATCCTCCATTTTGTCTTCCAGGTGAAGACCAGAATGATGTGTTTATCCATTCTCTTCACATGACCTTCACTAAGACTTACGGTTGTTAGTCCTAGTCTAGTGAATGACACATGTAATAGAGAATCACATACATCACTCCCTCTCAACATAGGAAGGCCATACTTCAAGTTTCTTCCAAGCAAGAAACTTACCACCGGGCTCCCTATCAACCAAGGTCCTGCAGCAACAATCTAGCTATTCATGAATAATTCCTCCCCTTGATGTCATGGTTTTTGATATTGAGGAATCTTCAACTTTTGGCTTCATAGGGCACATATCATTCATCACTTTCAGTCACGAGTCATGTCCACTATCAGAAAGTGATTTATCAGTCTTTCTCATCTGGACCACCGTTATGCCATGCCGCTTTCCTTTGAACCATCTCCTAGGATGCTACATCCCTTGTTATGATTAGCAGCCCTGCACAAAGTTATCCAGATAAACATATACATATGAACTTTTAGAACAAAAGTTACCTCGATGATGATCTTTCACAATGACATCTTCCTGTAGGCATCGACATCCTTCATACAGATTGACTCATCTCCTAATGATATGTTTTTCCAAGGGTCTTCTTCTTTACGATACTTTCGTCAGAGTCTACATATCTTCCTAGGATATCTCCTAGTCACATCTTCTTGGCCTCCGGATGATAATTGCCTCTTGACATGGTTACATTTCATGATCTCTTCCTCTGTGCACATTCTTTATTCCCAGGAACTTACAACCTTTCTAGTTTCTTGTTCATATACAACCGCCTCATATTCCATGAGGAAATATTATGTTGATTTCATTTGTCTATGCACTCAGAGATACTCCTCCATAGATCATACTTCTAAATACATAAGTTCATTACCTGCAACCATATGACATGACTTCACAACATCCAATGTTTAGCATATAAATATATACATACCTCGTACCCTTTTTCCCTTGAGTCATCCTGTAGAAATTTCTCAAGAATTAAGAGCTTTATTCTCTTGGCATGCTCCATCAATATCCCATAAATTTATTTCCATGATGACCCTTGCTCTTGATGACTACTTTCCATTAGTAATGTTATCAGAGATGTTTTCCCGGAAATGATTCACCAAGAGCTCCTACCATGCTTTCATCAGGATGCTACACTGCTTCCTATCATATGACCAACAGAAATCACTTAAAGAAGAAGATGATCTCAATCGTAGTGTATATCCCTTGCTTCTTCTTTCTTATATTTTCTTTGAATCGGGTTCTTCCTTTTCTTCAAATGTTTGAGTTCTGCAAAACTATGGCCTTCAACTTGTCTTCTTCCATAGAAACCCTAGGTTGATGAGTGAGGTAACTTACTTATCCCATGATTTTGTTACCCTCATGATCATATGAGTTCGTGTTTCTAATACTTCCATGATGTCTCATCGCATCAAATCTTAAGCAATATATAGGAGCCATAAAGAGACTTATTATGAGGGAGACTAGTCTTAGTAATCTCTTACTCCCTCTATCCATCCACTCCTTCCATCCTTTCCGGTGACATGAAATTTCTTGTATTGTTCATAATTCTTCTTCCAGCTTCTTTTGTGTCTCCAATATTGTTCATGTGAGAGAACCTTAAGAGTTCCTTTCCATGAATTCAAAGGAGACCCTAATCTATGACTTCAGTTATCTATGAGGACCATGACTATCCTCCTTGTTTCATGCAAGGATATTCGATAATACAACCACCTTATGTATCTCTTTGCAAATCAAAGTCATTTAACCAAAATGAAAATGAAAATGAAAGATACTTACTTGGCAAGTGAAGAGGAGATCTTCACCTTGTTCTTCCTTGAATGATATTCTTCTTAGGCTGTTCCTGACTTGAGATCACATGTCATCCATTCGTGTAGCTGAACTTTCAGAATGTATTCTTCCAAGGTTGTGACCACTACTGGTAAGTTGAGGTCATTCCATTGAGTTCAACAATATTTAATAATTATCTTTATTGGAGGAAACACCGAATCATATATATATAATTGAATAAGTATTGTAAGTGAGTTTGACTGATCTGTACTCGCAAACTGTTGTTGTGGTATTATTGAACCATCCATACCGAATTGTGATAGTATCATAGTTCTATCACTATGGTAGCACTAATGATCGGAGTCTTGTCTATTTAGTCATGCTGAGAATGTCACTTGTAATCACTTTAATTTGCTCATTGATATATTTATATACCTGAAATTGTGCTATCCGAGTTCTGCTTCCTTTTTCAAACTTATATACCATCGAGAATCTCGGATTGAGTCCGAACTGTGGGGATGTATATATGCCAATACTATGTTTAGGATGACTGTGTAATATTACCTCATATACATGTATGCCGAGACTATGTACATGTAAGAATTAGTGTATAGATAGTACTTCTTGACTGAGATCCAAACTTGTTTGACCCATGCACCCGAACTGAAGTATCACCGAACCTGTGATGTAGGTGACATGTTCCGTAACATTTGTGCTATAAGTGCTACAATGTAACCAAGCTGAGATTGTAACCTCCAAACTGAAGTGGATTTGTATCACTGATAGCCCTTTCTTGTAACCAAAGCTCTGATACCATGTTGATAATGTGTAGGGATGTAGGTTAATACAAAATTATCTTCTTGATAATTACTTGTGAACTTCCTTGGATTACTTATGATTTTCCTTCGTTATCTTGTTTAGTCTTTCATCAAGTCAATTATCAAATAAACACGACACAAACTTACTTTTATTAACTATGAGAGGGAAGGTAAATCCTATATTTACCTTCCTCTCTTTTCTTATCCAGCAGTGACCCTTCCTCTCATCAATCCGCATAATTTTTCTGTTCACAATCCCATAATTGAATTCATATTTATCTTCATAATTATATTCACACTGTTATCGTGTATGTATATCCGCATTAGTTTGATTGTCATCTGTAAATCTTGGTCGCAATTATTTCTGAGATGGTTTTGTATTCCTGCAGTGATATCTGCACTTCTTTCTCATTTTATCTGCTTACAAAACAGTCTGCAAATTGATTCAAGCTTATCCACAATTCTTTCACATGTGATATACACATTTTCTTCATTCGAATAATCCGCACTGTATGTTGTATTATCCGCACTTGTGATTACAGAGATCACCGTTTTATATTCACAGATTTATTTGCGTTATGCCCAAGGTGATCCGCATTTTTCTTTGAGTTCCATTTCAAATAGATCCACAATTCCTTGCTATGCCCTTTTCAAAAGGATCCGCAATTCCTGTAGAGATGAACGCATTACCTTTTTGGAGATGACCGCTAATCTTTCCTTCCCTTATCCGCAGATCAATGGTATATATACAGACAATCTTACTGTCTTTAGGGCCGACCACTAATTATGCTGGTAGGCCGACTTATCATTTGATTGGAGGCCGAATTCATAGTTTAACTTGCAGCATGTTGGAGGACTGAATGAGACCACTCATTCACGGTTTCAAGAACTAGGTCTTGGAGCATTTTGATGCTTCATATACATATGACACATTACATTTGAATCTAGAAGATAAAACCCTATATGGACATCAAGAAGAAGTCCACTAACCTATAATAAAATCTTGCTCATGAAACCCATGAAGCAAGTACAAAATACATTTTATTATCTTTGTCTGCTACTTTACATAATTACATAGTCAACATGAAGACCGACCTAGTTACACTTTTCAACAAATGCCTCTCACATTGCCCATGGCTTCCTCATCTTCTTCACCGTGTTCTCGTTCTTTCCATTCAATCACCATTTTGTCCTTCGCTTTTTCAGAAAAAACATCCATGTTATTTACACGGTAATTTGTCCGTCCTACCATTCCCCGTCCCGCACAATGGAGGACCCATTTTGTGACCTGTGAACATTGTCATGCCTTGAAACCATCATCAAAGCATTCCTCTAAGCATGAGCTTTAATTGCCCTTAAGACATCTCCTTGCAAAAATCATGAAAAACATCTCTTTTTGCATTGGCGCGGGCAGACAGTTCAGCACTCGCGCCAATGGGGAAAATCCTGCAAAGAGGCCGCGCCAACTGGCGCTCTGTCCCAGAGCAGTAGTCGCGCCAGCCAATTTAAGGAGTGTTTTTTAAATAAAGATGGTGGAAGTTGAGTTTCAACAAACTCAGAAACCATTGCCTATCTTGAGTTGGGAGGTTTGGCTGCGGGAGTTCTATGGAAGGGAAGTGGTTTTGCCACCTCCCATGGAACCTTCCTTGTTGATAGGGCCAATCCCATAATAATAGGGATCCCAACTCCTTCCTTCCCCATCTATAAAAGCCTGCTCAATCCCATGGCAAGCTAGTCTTGAAGTGCCTAAGCTTTGAATCTCCATATTCCCAAGAGCCTTTGTGTTGTAAAGAGCCCTCTTTTTCCCTTAAGGCCGACTCAAGTAAGGAGACTATTGTCGAGAGACTCTGGAGAGGTTTTCCCTTTCCCTGGCGAGCTTTGCGAGACGTGAACGACTGGAGACCCATCCGAAGGAGACCACGACGTCAGAACTTGGTTGTAATCTCTCTTCGATTGTTATTTAATGAATGATTACGATTATGGTTCCACTCTATTTTCCATCATGTTAATATGAGTAATATCCTTTTTGACTGATATTTAGTTACGTATGCTGGGTTTTATGCTTGTATCTGTTTGTTTCTTCCATGTGCATGTGTTCATCCGCGGAGATCGTGGAGGGATCGTGATCTGCTGAGGCTGAGGAACGGGGACGCTTCTTCTTCAGATCATAGCATTGGATTCCAGGTAGGCTTCCATCTTAGTCTTTTCATTCGTAACTAGGAACTTGCGTCGTAACATTGTTTGATTGTTGCTAGACCCTTGCTGGGCTAGTAGGGATCGCCTCTGTCCGCAGAGGGGATTTACCTCCTCAACAATTTGGTGACTCCGCTGGGGATCGTCCAGATTTCACTATCTTGTTTGTGTTGTCTCGCTTTGATGATTTTATGTTTTTCCTTGCTTGATCAGCCTTCTGGGTTGGGTTCTTTTTTTTGTTTTTGACTTCTTGGTTTGCTTAGTTTACATTGATTTTTCTCTGGAGTAGCTTTCTTGATTTTGGCTGAGAAACTCGACTGGCGCGGTTTTTAACCCGACAGTCGCGCCAATTGGCGCATGCTGCTTTTGTTTAGCCCGCGCCAATTGCTTTCTGGTGCCAGTTTCACCCTTACAGTCGCGCCACTCCTGTAAGGTTTTTGAGTTTCCTCATTTTTGAGCTCTCTGGGTTTGGTCAGTGTTTTTCTTCTTGATTTTCCGACTTCCTGAGTATGTTGGAGTCCTGTTTGACTGGGAATTCACCTCTGTCCTTTGGTTGTTTGCTTTTATCTATTGATTTCACGTTTTAAGCCCTAGGGCATCTAGTGGCTTGGTGTATCGAGCCCTCCTTGGCAGTTTTGGTGTTTTGATTGTCCTGTCAACTGTCTGATTGATTCTCCACATCCTCTAAGTAGTTGTTCATTGTTTTGTTGCGATTTTTGGGTGATTGTTCATTCCTTCATTCGAAATTCGTTTGGTCTTGCCCCGGACCTAGATCACACGGTCCATTGGAAGCTTTTGAGTCTTTTCTTTGTTTTGAGAGACTTTGGTCGATTTGGGGATCTGATTGCTTGTATTGTTGAGTGAAATTTGTTTGTTTTGCTCTCTCGAATATCGTTTCTCAAGTTGTTCCGTTTGTTTTCAAGTTTGTTTAGTGCATATTAGCTATTAAACATTGAAAATCAAAAAAAAAAATCTCTTTTGCTTTTGTTAAGTGCAAATTGTGATCTTTTCAGTTTTGCTAGTGATTAGTGATTGGAATGAAAAGTTTTCAATTTCATTAGTTGCATTAGAGGTCTCATTGTTTGTCTTCCGTTCATTTCGTTTGTGTAAAAGCTCTCAACTCTTCTCTAACTAGTTTTCATCGAACGAAATGTTGGACTGTGGCATATAGCTTTGCATTTAGGAGTCTTTTAAGACACTACATACGATAGCGCCTAAAAATTGAAACTTAATTGAAGATCAACTGTAAAATTTATTCAATTAACCTAAGGCAGCATTGGAACTTAACGAAACATTTTTAGAAGGTCTAGGCTAGAGACGTGTTCCGGCGTCGTTAAACCTAGCAGCTGTCGCTCGCCTTTTGGCTTTAGACAGCGCTAGTACGGACTTGTGCTCCCCGTACCGTCGCGTATATAAAGGGAGACCCCTCTAGGTTTTCAATCCTTTATCCACAGGAAGCCGAGTCTGCCGCCCTATACCCGTGATACACCGAACACAGCATTCGGGGAGACTATCTACACGTACGGAAAGTCCTTGGTCGATTTCTATTTCATTATTGAAACCAAGGTGTATATTGCAGTTCACGGATATTTGGTACACCCTTTGTGCCTAGTTTTTCCTGAGCAGTCATTTGGTCTTTTCTGACTCCCTAAACTTGAAAAGACCATCAAGCGCTTGTCCTTTCATGCTTGTGTCAACTCTGAAAGAGATAGAGTCATCTTTTATCGTTTCTCGACTCTTAAAATATGAAACGGTAGAATTTCTTACTTTCCAATGTGGTAAAATTAATCGCCCACGATTACACACCCATTTAGACATTGCTTGTTGACCGTTTGATCGTGTGTCTTAACTCGTTTTCAGCCCGTGTGTGTGCTTGTCCTTTTTTCTCTAGTCTTTTGCCACAGTGGCGGAACCTCCAGTTTCGTCTATTGGTAGTCCTTACACGGACGATTCTTCAGAAGCTTCTCAATCTTCTGTTGAACCACAACAGCCTGTTGTTTCCGAGTTTCTTGACGGGGGACCGGTTCTCGCTGAGCAACCCTTTGGAGGACTAGTTGAGTTCAATTGGCCCTTTTCGGACCCTGTGTCTGAATTGAGATTAGGAGCTGATTTCCTTTCTCTTACATCGGGTTCGCCGTTTGTTGCTGCTGTATTTCCTCCTAGTCCTCGCCGTCTTTTGCGTGATTTAATGGCAGGATCAACCATGTGTGATTCTGGTGAGGAAATTCCGACGTCTGGTGAAGACTATCAGCTCTTCCCGCCTAGATTGTTTGAGGGAGACAACTCTGAGCTGGCTACCATGTCGACAGCCAGTCCTTCTTTACCACAGGGATACAGATCTCTGGGTCAGATCATTTCAGCTGCAGCCTCTACGGGAATATCATCTCCTGCTTCGAGGCCAGCTGCTACTACACCCGGGGTGTGTCCTTCGACGCCCGTCACGTCTGTTCCCGTCCGGCCCACTGTCTGTGTGGCCGCCTCTTCTCCTGTTGTCTCAGCATCTGCTACTAGGGCTGGGCCAAATCCTGAAGATGTTTATCTAGCTACTGCTATACCGGAGAATATCTCTCCGGAGGAGTATCGGTTGTCTTTGCAACAGCCGAACGCCGAAGCTGGACCGTTTCCCCAAGATCCCTACCAATCTTTCTTTTCGCACTATGCACAGGATGGTACTCCCGTGTATGCTTTCCCGGGTCAGTATGACGAGCATGGGGAGGTTTTGCACCTCCCCGCTCCTGAGGCTTATCTGTATGCTCAAGGTTTACCATACAACCAGGCTTATAACCCGCAGGGATAGCCTTTCAAGGCCAACCTGCAGGCCAACCTGGCTATCTGTATGACCCACAAGGGCAGCCCATCCAGAGCTACCCTGTGGGCCAGCAAGGGCCATTGTACAATCCGCAAGGGCCATATTATAGCCCTTCTAGTCAACCTGCTCAACCTCAGCCGGGGTATCAACCGGGACCGGTCTATGGTCCTGGGGGGCAAATCCAGCCTTCTTTACCGATGCAACTACAGTATCCTGTTGTTTCTAACGTTGCATATCAGCCAGGACCATCCTATGGTTCTACTTTAGGTCAAACCGGTTTCCAGCAAGCACCTGGTCCTGTTCCACCATCGGGCCAACCGGTTCATCCGGTACAACCCGGTGTCCTGCCTTCAGGCCAACCGGCCCATCCGGTACAACCTGGGGCTCACTTACAACCAGGTCAACCTGCGCAACCGGCGCCGCCTGTTTATCCTGGTAAGCCTATTCATTCGGGTCAGCCCTCTCATTCGAGTCAACCTGTTCATTCAGGGCAGTCCTCTCATTCCCTTCACTCTGCTCAGCAGCCTGTTCATTCAATGCCGCAGCCAAATCAACAGCTGCGCCCTACGTATCAGGCTTCGCAGGGTTGCACTTTTCAGCAGCCTACTCACCCTCAGGGTGGTTATTATTCTCATGGTCCGTCTCGACCGAACTATAACCACCCCAGAGGCTCTCAGTATTATCCTCCTCCACCCGGTTTTACCTACGCTCAGCAGCCGAATCCAAACGCTGCTTATACAGGGCCGACGCCTAATCAGGGTCCGTATCCTGGTTATCAAGCCCTGCACTATGGTTACCAGCATCCAAATCAGTCTGGTTACACGACCTATGCCCCCTACGGTCAGAATCCTGCGAGACAGAACCCGTGGGGGCAGGGATTTTCGCAACCATCGTGGAGTATGGGTGCCAGACCTCATCCTGGGCCTGACATGGCAGTTAACCCTCCATTGCCGTTCCTGACTACCTTGGAACTGCCGGACGTTTCAAAGTTGACCAATGATCCGATTTTACATAATCCATATTGGCCTCCGGTTCCCACCAAGATACCAGGTGATTGTCCCAAGTTTGAGGGAAAAGCTGGAGAAGACCCCCAGGCGCATGTGATGACGTATCACCTCTGGTGTTCGTCTAACTCTTGGGTCGACGATTCAATCCGTTTGCGTCTCTTCCAGCGTACTTTAACAGGAGCTGCTGCTAAGTGGTACATAGAATTATCCCGTGGCATTTTCCAAGATTTCAACTCTTTAGCCATGGCTTTCCTCACGCATTTCCAGTTACCGGTCCGGTATGAGGCCGGGACGCACCTCCTGACTTCTCTGAAGCAGGACAAGGCCACTCACATCTCGGATCACATTCATGAGTGGCGGCGCCGTCGTCGACTGATCAAGTTTCACATACCTGATCAGATTTTGACTCACTGGTTCACCACCTCCTTTGTGAATAAAATCGCTCAGGATATCGCGATGGGAGCGTGTGTGATGGAGGAACAAGCTATCGCGCGTGCCCAGTACCTGGATCTTGTCTATTCACAATCTGGCACGCTTTATGACATCTTGACTGATGCTCCACGGCCCGAAACCACTAAGGCTCTGCCTACCCCTACAGTGGATGGTGTCATCGGTTCCGTTTCTCAAAATTCGAAGAAGTCTTCGAATGGGAAGCAGAAGGCTAATTCTTCCAACAATACCTCTGCTAATCCCGCCTCATCCGATTCTGGTAAAACCGCGGAGGTGAATGCCGTCCAGGCCAATCCTGCGGACAAATCCTCCAAAGGGAAGAAGAAGGGCAAAGGCAAATCAAAATCTGATGCCCCGAAACCGGAATCTAAATCTCGAACTGAGGATGGCTCCCAACGTAAGCCGAAATTCCCTTGCCTCATCTGTGAAGGTGACCATTACACTAAGGATTGTCCACGACGGTCCGAGGTTAGTCAACTTCTTAAAGGCCCTAAAGGGACTCTGGCTGTTTTAAAAGAGCCATTTCCATCTCAGCAGACCCAGATGGTCGAACAGGCGTCACCATCTGCACCGTTTGGGTCTCAGGTTTTCATGATGAAGACTACTGCACCTATCACTGTCGCTACGTGATCGAAGGATTACAATGAATCGTGGCAGGCACCCGGGAAGGCAGTTGCGGATGGGCCGCCTCCCCCACCTGCCTCCGGTCCATTGGAAATCGAGAAGCCGACTCTCGAACCCATTGTGAAACCACCTCCCAAGGGTGTTCTTCGAAGATCCTCTTATAATCCAAATGCTCGTGCCGCTCAACATTACAGCATTGTTGAGGATCTGGCACAGGCGCCATGTGCTATGTCTACACTTGAGGTTCTTCAAAGTTGTCCTTCACAGCGGAAGGCTTTACTGTCTGCAATCGGTGGCATCGATCCCGCCGACTCGAGCCTTCTCACCTTCGATCTGGAGAATTTTACTCCCCGGCTTCCACATCAAATTGCTTTGGTCATTCAAGTCGGGATTAACGGTCTGAACATTCATAGGGCCGTCGTAGATGAGGGTGCATCTACCTGCATTATGTCCTCCGCTTGCTGGAAGGCCATCGGCTCTCCAGCCTTGTCGTCATCTCCCAATGCCCTTGAGGCATTTGATGGTCGGGAATCTAAACCCCTGGGCGTTCTCGAGAGTCTTGCGATCACATTACAGGGGAAAACTGTCAACGTGGAAGTGGAAGTGGTTGACGCTAAACTCAACTACAATATACTTCTTGGCCGCAGCTGGACCCATGCCATGCTCTGCGTGCCGTCTACCGTCTTTCGATTCATTAAGTTCCCTCACGAGGGCAAGATTGTCACGGTGGATCAATTGTCGTTTTTCACCTCTAGCTCTGAGAAAAACGTGCCATACGTGGATCAAATTCCGAATCCCCCAGATAGTATAGGACCTGGTCTCTTCAAAGACCCAGTCCTCATGGGTATTTTCCCCGCACTCCCCCCTGAGCCTCCTCCTGGGAGCTCGTTAGAGCATAGTTCTTTCTCTTGTGCCAAGCTCTTCGAATAATGAAACAAGATGCTACGAGGATAGTTATTTTAAGTGTGTCAACCTCGTTAAAACAATGAAACATGAGCATATTCAATTCAAGTTTTGATAGATTTAGTTCAAATCTCTTTTTGTTTTCAACCTTCACTCCATTTCCTATGGACTGAAGCTTGGGGGGCATGCACCTCGAATTGAGACATCATGCTGGGGGGCATGCCCTTCGTGTGTGTACATAAGTGTGTGATTTTCATTTGTGTACATGTATTGTGTGGTGTGCTTTGTAAACATCTTTCTGTTGATTGGGTCTTCCTGGTTGTGCAGATGTCTATTCATCCATTTGTTGGTTTCGCAGATGGTGCCTCCCGCAGTACCAGGAATCTGTCTTCAGCAGCCTGGGTAATCTATGATCCTGCTGGTGAGTTGATTGACCTGGAGGGAGTGTGTCTAGGACGTACCACGAACAACATCGCGGAATATAGTGCCGTGTTGGAATTATTAATCGAGGCAGTAAACCTTGGTATCCGTGAATTACTCGTGTATATAGATTCACAGCTTGTAGTGTTACAATTGAACGGACACTATTCGGTAAGGAACCTGTCCATCTTACGTCTGTATTTGCGTATTCGATTACTGGAAAGGAATTTTGACTACATTACATATCATCATATACCCAGGCATTTGAATACATTAAGAGATGCAGTAGCAAATTTGGTATTAGACAGACATTTGCGCAATTTATAAATCATCCTCATATGTAAAAAAAGACTCATCCAGAAATAGATATGCATATATATATAGATATCGAAATGTTTACATAAGAGTGTGTCACATAAAACTCAAAAAATATACATAATCGGCTTAGTAAATCCCGAGACGGTATGTCTCTCAAAAAAATAGGTGTGGTATAAATCCTAAGGACTAATCCGCATGGTGCTCATGATAGCATGTGACTGCACGCACTAAGCGTCTCAGGATTCGGTGGATCCGACTCGGAACTCCCACCGTGTGGCGCTGGTATGCCATCGGTACGTCTGCCAGCCGGACATAGTCTGGGATCTCGTGGGCAATGCCCTCGAGATTCTGGATCAACTCCTCTCCTCCAGTCCCCTCTCCCTGAACCTCAGGGGCGAGTTGTGTCCTCCGTGAGATTGGAGACATCCCAGCTGGTCTCTCAGGTCCCACATCTGTATACATATATGATTGTGTTAGGACGAATGTGTATTAACAAAAAAACATAAAACATGAGATCAAAAACATGAGGTCTTACCCAACTCCTCGCCCCAGTCATCTCCTTCTGGTAGTGGGAGATTTGGGTCTCTAGTAAAGTCAGTTCCTGCATAAGGCCAGTCTTCCATGACAATCAGCTGGCGCCGTAACCACCTAAAAAACTCCGGCCTCCAGGACATCTGTTGGCCACCTCCAGATCTGGGCATCAATGCTGCCCAGCGAGCCATTCTTGGCTCTCGTGGTATCGGATCTGCCACTGCGGCCCCTTGGCCCTGGAAGATTGGTAAGCGTTCCAGAATGAACGATACCAAGATGGAACCATAACCTAACTGTTTCAGTTTCCCCTGTTTGCACTTTGTGAGCTGCCTTTTCATGTTGATTGTTACTGCTGTTGCCCAGTTGAACAGTAAGGGACCCATGCATTCTGAGGCCAGCAGGAGTTGGGCCTTTTTGGCCTCGTGCGGTGCCTGCGATCCTGCAGCCGACGTGATGGTATGCAGAACAACTCTCAATGCCAGATCGGGGATAGTGTGGATATCCACTTTCTTGCTGCCTGATCCTGTTTGTGCCCCTCGGCACACTCGTGCCATCACTTCTTCCATCTTTTCCCCAGATGGTCTGCTTCCAGTCAATACAGGGATCGGACCTCTGCGGGACAATCCAGTGATAAAATAAACATCGGTAACCTCCAGTTCTAATACCTGATCTCGTAGCCTGAACACCTGTTCATGTTCATCCCAGATACTGATCAAATACTGGAGAAGCTCGGGCTGAGCTCGTAGACAGGGTGTGAGGAAGAACTTTTTCAACCCGCAGTTTCTAAGGGCGTTCATGCAAGCTTGGCTTTGCATGGCTTGTTCATCCTCTTCTCCGTGCTCTCGTTCTTTCCATTCAATTGCCATTTTGAGTGATTACCTGCATTCATATGGTCAAAAACCCTTAGTTAGATCTCTGATGAGCCTCAAATTCCATGCAATTTGGTCTAAATGTCGAAATTTTGGGCGGATTTTTAGGTTCGGCCGCTGGCGCGAGCCCTTTGTATAAAAGAGCTCATTGGCGCGGGTCCGTGCCCGATACTCGCGCCAATGGGCGCAACCCTAAAATTTTAAAAAGTGGCCACATAGAACTGATTTTCAAGGGAAAATTATTAAAAAATGAGTGAAAATGAAGAGCAAGGGAACGCCTCTTACCTGTGACAGACGAGAAGCTGAATGGTCAACTGGATTTTTCGCAATCACCGTCGGAAGTTTCTGCTCCAAATGGACCACTGTTGCTTTTTACCAAGGTAAATAGTGAAAAGTAATTTTATTTTTACCAATTTGACATATTTATAACTTTTTCGACGTTAAATGAGCTTTAAAAATTATTTTTGTCAAATATTTGCATATGTTATGTCGAAAATGGATTTTACGCTTGCTTGGTATGTGCAGCAGCAGGTTTTTGCGACTCAAACGATGGAAACGAGTTGTCTTTTATACTTTTTCGGACTCGGTAAATACACGAAAAAGTCACTTTGGAGTCATCTTTCAGCTCTTTTCTGACTCTCTAAACATGAAAAGATTTCCGAGGCCCTTGTCGTTTCGATCTCGTTAAAATGGACATGAATCGACATTCACCCAGTATAAGTTTAACCCTTTTTCGGGCTGGGATGGATTGATTACGAAAAAGGAATACCCTAGCCTATCGCGACTAGGAGGTTTTCCCGGATATTGTTTTCTACCTTTTCGGATCTGGGAAACTATTTATGAAAAGGGGCTGCTGGAGTTTTCTTTTCCGCTGTCTTTTCAAACTCTCTAAACATGAAAATACGCCGAGTTCTCCCTTTGTCAGACTCGTTAAAACCTGATGACATCGGATCTAGTCGAATTGACGTTCTCCGAGTTCCTCCTTCCTAGGACTCGTTAAATGCACTAGGATGGATTCGCCCGAAGGGCGGACTTATATTACAAGCATATGCTATCCCCTTCAAGCTTGTTATAAAAAAATAATTGGGGTACTCGCCAGAAATGGTGGGGGAAAAATGGAACCATCGTCGTTGTCGTTGGCAGTATGTCGCTCTTGAACATGGCACTTCTCCGCATTCGTGTCGGGTTGGGGACATCTCATCTCGTTGCTTCACTTTGCCTCCGTGGGTTTGGATAATCCCTTTTGACCTCTCATCTGCTCACTGCCTCATCACCATGACCTCTGATCCGTTGATGTCAAATACTGCCGAGTCCACTGTCGTGCCGTTTATATGTTCAAGAGAAGTTGGCCTCTGCAAATATCAACCTTCCTCTGATTCTCATACGATCCTGATTCACAAAAAAAACATCGTGTTCCTCTGTCTCGTGTCGATGATGTGGGAAACATCATGGCCCACCTTCAATCAAGGTCACTTCCTGTCGACTTCAGCTCATTATCCAGGAAGTTGGTCTAGAGACTCCTTATGGTACCTTGGAGCCTGCATGCCTCAATGGCAGGTTCGTCGCATTCGACGCGAGGTTTTCATCATTGGCCTCCGATCGAGTGATTCTGCGGCTGTTCGACGTCAGCTCATTTATTCGCACGCCGTAGATTGTACCTGTAGTACCTTGAGGACCATTGTCATTATTGGTGGTTTCTCTTGCGTCTGTTAACGGCTTTTATCATTGGCTGGTAATCAGACGATGTTCTTGCATGTTCGACTTCAGCTCACACATTCGCATGCTTGAACTTGTACTTTGTTGGGTCGAGATGGAGCACAAGACCCTGGATTGTGTCTGTTGTAATCCAGGCTGCGATTGTGGATTATTATCATTATGTACATGACTCACTGATTGGATGGCTGCGCCCATACCATGGATCCGGATTATAGCATACTCTGTTTCGGATGGCTGCGTCCATACCGCATATACATCATGTACTTGAGATATCAGTTGTATCTTTCTGCGCAGGTTTTCTGACGGTGGGCCTTCAGTTGAACATGTTCTCGTAAAGCATTTCACCCCCCTCTCTCTCTCGGGCCTCATACTTTAGGGGGCATCTGTTACACAGTAAATTGTCACCGTCCCTACCATTCCCCGTCCCGCACAATGGAGGACCCATTTTGTGACCTGTGGACATTTTCATGCCTTGAAAACATCATCAATGCATTCCTCTAAGCATGAGCTTCATTTGCCCTGAAGACATCTCCTTGCAAAAATCATGAAAAACATCCCTTTTTGCATTGGCGCGGGAAGACAGTTCAGCACTCGCGCCAATGGGGGAAATCCTGCAAAGAGGTCGCGCCAACTGGCGCTCTGTCACAGAGCAGTAGTCGCGCCACCCAATTTAAGGACTATTTTTTAAATAAAGATGGCGGAAGTTGAGTTCCAACAAACTCAGGAACCATTGCCTATCTTGAGTTGGGAGGTTTGGCTGCGGAAGTTCTATTGAAGGGAAGTAGTTTTTCCACCTCCCATGGAACCTTCTTTGTTGATAGGGCCAATCCCATAATAATAGGGATCCCAACTCCCTCCTTCCCCATCTATAAAAGCCTGCTCAAATCCATGGCAAGCTAGTCTTGAAGTGCCTAATCTTTGAATCTCCATATTCCCAAGAGCCTTTGTGCTGTAAAGAGCCCTCTTTTCCCCTTAAGGCCGACTCAAGTAAGGAGACCATCGTCGAGAGACTCTGGAGAGGTTTTCCCTTTCCTTGGCGAGCTTTGCGAGACGTGAACGACTGGAGACCCATCCGAAGGAGACCACGACGTCATAACTTGGTTGTAATCTCTCTTCGTTTGTTATTTAATAGATGATTACGATTATGGTTCCACTCTGTTTTCCATTATGTTAATATGAGTAATATCCTTTCTGACTGATATTTAGTTACGTATGCTGGGTTTTATGCTTGTATCTGTTTATTTCTTGCATGTGCAGGTGTTCATCCGCGGAGATCGTGGAGGGATTGTGATCTGCCGAGGCTGAGGAACGGGGACGCTTCTTCTTCAGATCATAGCATTGGATTCCAGGTAGGCTTCCATCTTAGTCTTTTCATTCGTAACTAGGAACTTGCGTCGTAACATTGTTTGATTGTTGCTAGACCCTTGCTGGGCTAGTAGGGATCGCCTCTGTCCGCAGAGGGGATTTACCTCCTCAACAGAGAGGATTCTTTCTCACTTCCCATTTGTTTAAGAATGTTTGATGGAAGGCTTGGATATCGTTAATACTACGGGGGGTTAAACCTTTAAACCATTTTCTTGCTTCTCCCCCCAAACTTTGAGCAAATAGTCTCAACTTGACAGAATCATCATCAATTTCGTTTCTGTCAAAGTAGTCATTCATCTTTTCCACATGTTGCGTTTGTATTGTCTCGTTTTGATTATTTTATGTTTTTCCTTGCTTGATGAGCCTTCTGGGTTGGGTTCTTTTGCTGTTGTTTACTTCTTGGTTTGCTTAGTATGCATTGATCTGCTTCTGGAGTAGTTCTTTTTCTTTTTTGGCTGAGAAACTCGACTGGCGCGCTTTTTAGCTCGACAGTCGCGCCAATTGGCGCATGTTGCTTTTGTTTAGCCTGCGCCAATTGCTTTCTGGCGCCAGTTTCAGCCTTACAGTCACGCCACTCCTGTAAGGTTTTTGAGTTTCCTCATTTTTGAGCTCTCTGGGTTTGGTCAGTGTTTTTCTTCTTGATTTTTCCGACTGCCTGAGTGTGTTGGAGTCCTGTTTGACTGGGAATTCACCTCTGTCCTTTGGTTGTTTGCTTTTATCTATCGATTTCACGTTTTGAGCCCTAGGGCATCTAGTGGCTTAGTGTATCGAGCCCTCCTTGGGAGTTTTGGTGTTTCGTTTGTCCGGTCGACTTCCTGATTGATTCTCCACATCCTCTTAGTAGTTGTTCATTGTTTTGTTGCGATTTTTGGGTGATTTCTCATTCCTTCATTCAAATTTCATTTGGTCTTGCATTGGGCCTAGATCACACAGCCCATTGGAGCCTTTGAGTCTTTTCTTGGTTTTGAGAGACTTTGGTCGATTTGGGATCTGATTGCTTGTGTTGTTGAGTGAAATTTGTTTGTTTTGCTCTCTCAATATCGTTTCTCAAGTTGTTCCGTTTGTTTTCAGTTTGTTTAGTGCATATTAGCTATCAAACGTTGAAAATTTAAAAAAAAATCTCTTTTGCTTTTGGTTAATTAGTGAAAATTGTAATCTTTTTGATTTTGCTAGTGATTAGTGATTTGGATGAAAAGTTTTCAATTTCATTAGTTGCATTAGAGATCTCATTGTTTGTCTTCCGATCATTTCGTTTGTGTAAAAGCTCTCAACTCTTCTGTAGCTAGTTTTCATCGAACGAAATGTTGGATTGTGGCATGTAGCTTTGCATTTAAGAGTCTTTTAAGACATTACATACGATAGGGCCTGAAAATTGAAACTTAATTGAAGATCAACTTTAAAATCTATCCAATTAACCTAAGGCAACATTGAAATCTAACGAAACATATTTAGAGGTCTAGGCTAGAGACGTGTTCCGGCGTCTTTAAACCTAGCAGCTGTCGTTCGCCTTTTGGCTTTAGACAGCGCTAGTACGGACTTGTGCTCCCCATACCGTCGCGTATATAAAGGGAGACCCCTCTAGGTTTTCAATCCTTTATCCACAGGAAGCCGAGTCTGCCGCCCTATACCCATGATACACCGAACACAGCATTCGGGGAGACTACCTGCACGTACGGAAAGTCCTTGGTCGATTTCTGTTTCATTATTGAAACCAAGGTGTATATTGCAGTTCATGGATATTTGGTACACCCTTTGTGCCTAGTATTTCCTGAGCAGTCATTTGGTCTTTTCTGACTCCCTAAACTTGAAAAGACCGTCGAGCGCTTGTCCTTTCACGCTTGTATCAAATCTGAAAGAGATAGAGTCATCTTTCTATTGTTTCTTGACTCTTAAAATATGAAACGATAGAGTTTCTTACTTTTCAATGTGGTAAAAATTAATCACCCACGATTACACGCCTGCTTAGGTATTTCTTGTTGACCGTTTAATCGTGTGCCCTTAACTCGTTTTCAGCCCGTGTGTGTGTTTGTTTCTTTTTCTCTGATCTTTTGCCACAGTGGCGGAACCTTCGGTTTCGTCTACTGGTAGTTCTTACACGGACGATTCTTCAGAGGCTTCTCAATCCTCTGTTGAACCACAGCAGCCTGTTGTTTCCGAGTTTCCTGACGGGGGACCGGTTCTCACTGAGAAACCCTTTGGAGGACCAGTTGAGTTCAATTGGCCCTTTTCAGACCCTGTGTCTGAATTGAGATTAAGAGCTGATTTCCTTTCTCTTACCTCGGGTTCGCCTTTTGTTGCTGTTGTATTTCCTCCTAGTCCTCACCGTCTCTTGCATGATTTAACGGCAAGATCAACCATGAGTGATTCTGGTGAGGAAATTCCAACGTCCGGTGAAGACTATCAGCTCTTCCCGCGTAGATTGTTTGAGGGAGACAACTCTGAGCTGGCTAACATGTCGACAGCCAGTCCTTCTTTACCACAGGGATACAGATCTCTGGGTCAGATCATTTCAGCTGCAGCCTCTATGGAAATATCATCTCCTGCTTCGAGGCCAGCTGCTACTACACCCGGGGTGTCTCCTCAGATGCTCGTTACTTCTATTCCTGTCCGGCCCACTGTCTGTGTGGCCGCCTCTTCTCCTGTTGTCTCAGCATCTGCTACCAGGGCTGGGCCAAGTCCTAAAGATGTCTATCTAGCCACTGCTATACCGGAGAACATCTCTCCGGAGGAGTATCGGTTGTCTTTGCAACAGTCGAACGCTGAGGTTGGACCGTCCTCCCAAGATCCCTACCGATCTTACTTTTCGCACTATGCACAGGACAGTACTCCCATGTATGCTTTCCCAGGTCAGTATGACGAGCACGGGGAGATTTTTCATCTACCCACTCCTGAGGCTTATCTTTATGCTCAAGTTTTACCGTACAACCAGGCTTATAACCTGCAGGGACAGCCTTTCCAAGGCCAACCTGCAGGCCAACCTGGCTATCTTTATGATCCACAGGGGCAGCCCATCCAGGGCTACCCTGCGGGCTAGTAAGGGCCATCGTACAGTCCGCAAGGACAGTATTACAGCCCTTCCGGTCAACCTATCCAACCTCAGCCGGGGTACCAACCGGGACCGGTCTATGGTCCTGGGGGGAAAATCCAGCCTTCTTTACCGATGCAATCGCAGTATCCTGTTGTTTCTAACGTTTCATATCAGCCAGGACCATCCTATGGTTCTGCTTCAGGTCAAACCGGTTTCCAGCAAGTACCTAGTCCTGTTCCACCACCAGGCCAACCGGCTCATCCGGTACAACCCAGTGTTCCGCCTCCAGGCCAACCGGCCCATCTGGTGCAACCTGGGGCTCACTTACAACCAGGTCAACCTGCGCAACCAGCGCCGCTTGTCTATCTGGGTCAGCCTGGTCATTCAGGTCAGCCCTTGCATCCGGGTCAACCTGTTCACTCAGGTCATCCCTCTCAGTCGGGTCAACCTGTTCATTCAGGGCAGCCTGCTCATTCCATTAACCCTGCACAACAGCCTATCCATTCAATGCCGCAGCCAAATCAACAGGTGCGCCCTACATATCAGGCTCCGCAGGGTTCCACTTTTCAGCAGCCTACTCATCCTCAGGGTGGTTATTATTCTCATGGTCAGTCTCAACCGAACTATAACCACCCCAGAGGCTCTCAGTATTATCCTCCTCCACCCGGTTTTACCTACGCTCAGCAGCCAAATCCAAACGCTGCTTATACGGGGCCGACGCCTAATCAGGGTCCGTACCCTAGTTATCAAGCCCCACACTATGGTTACCAGCATCCAAATCAGTCTGGTTATACGACCTACGCCCCCTACGGTCAGAATCCTGCAGGACAGAACCCATGGGGGCAAGGATATTCACAACCATCGTGGAGTATGGGTACCGGACCTCATCCTGGGCCTAGGATGGTAGTTAATCCTCCATTGCCGTTCCTGGCTACCTTTGAGCTGCCAGATGTTTCAAAGTTGACCAATGATCCGATTTTACATAATCCATATTGGCCTCCGGTTCCCACCAAGATACCAGGTGATTGCCCCAAGTTTGAGGGAAAAGCTGGAGAGGACCCCCAGGCGCATGTGATGACGTATCATCTTTGGTGTTCGTCTAACTCTTGGGTCGATGATTCGATTCACCTACGCCTCTTCCAGTGTACTTTAACTGGAGCTGCTGCTAAGTGGTACATAGAGTTATCCCGTGGCATTTTCCAAGATTTCAACTCTTTAGCCATGGCTTTCCTCACGCATTTTCAGTTACCGGTTCGGTATGAAGCCGGGACGCACCTCCTGACTTCCCTGAAGCAGGATAAAGCCACTCACATCTTAGATCACATTCATGAGTGGCGGCGCCGTCGTAGACTGATCAAGTTTCACATACCTGATCAAATACTGACTCACTGGTTCACCACCTCCTTTGTGAATAAAATCGCTCAGGATATTGCGATGGGAGCGTGCGTGACAGAGGAACAAGCCATCGCGCGTGCCCAATACCTGGACCTTGTCTATTCTCAGTCCGGCACGCTTTATGACATCTTGACTGATGCTCCACGGCCTGGAACCACTAAGGCTCCGCCCACCCCTGCAGTGGATAGTGTCATTGGTTATGTCTCTCAGAATTCGAAGAAATCTTCGAATGGGAAGCAGAAGGCTAATTCTTCCAACAATACCTCTGCTAATCCCGCCTCATCTGATTCTGGTAAAACCGCGGAGGTGAATGCCGTTCAGGCCAATCCTGCGAACAAATCCTCCAAGGGGAAGAAGAAGGGAAAAGGCAAATCTAAATCTGATGCCCTGAAACCAGAATCTAAATCTCGTACTGAGGATGGCTTCCAGCGAAAACCGAAGTACCCTTGCCTCTTCTGTGAAGGGGACCATTATACTAAGGACTTTCCATGATGATCCGAGGTTAGTCAACTTATTAAAGGCGCTAAAGGGACTCCGGCTGTGTTAAAAGAGCCATTTCCCTCTCAGCAGACCCAGATGGTCGAACAATCATCACCATCTGCACCGTTTGGGTCTCAGGTTTTCATGGTGAAGAGTGTTGCACCTATCTCTATCGCTACGCGGTCGAAGGATTACAACGAATCATGGCAGGCACCTGGGAAGGCAGTTGCGGATGGGCCGCCTCCCCCACCTGTCTCTGGTCCGTTGGAAATCGAGAAGCCTACTCTAGAACCCGTTGTGAAGCCACCTCCCAAAGGTGTTCTTCGAAGATCTTCTTATAATCCAAACGCTCGTGCCGCTCAACATTACAGTATTGTTGAGGATCTGGCACAGGCGCCGTGTGCTATGTCTGCACTTGAGGTTCTTCAAAGTTGTCCTTCACAACAGAAGGCTTTATTGTCTGAAATCGGTGGCATCGATCCCGCCAACTCGAGCCTTCTCACCTTCGATTTGGAGAATTTCACTCCCCGGCTTCCACATCAAATCGCTTTGGTTATTCAAGTCGGGATTAACGGTCTGAACATTCATAGGGCCGTCGTGGATGAGGGTGCATCTACCTGCGTTATGTCCTCCGCTTGCTGGAAGGCCATTGGCTCTCCATCTCTGTCGTCGTCTCCCAATGCCCTTGAGGCATTTGATGGTTGGGAATCTAAACCCCTGGGCGTTCTCGAGAGTCTCGCGATCACATTACAGGGGAAAACTGTCAACGTGGAAGTGGAAGTGGTTGACGCTAAACTCAACTACAATATACTTCTTGGCCGCAGCTGGACCCATGCCATGCTCTGCGTGCCGTCTACCGTCTTTTGATTCATTAAGTTCCCTCACGAAGGCAAGATTGTCGCGGTGGATCAGTTGTCATTTTTCACCTCTAACTCTGAGAACAACGTGCCATACGTGGATCAAATTCCGAATCCCCCAGACAGCATAGGACCTGGTCTCTTCAAAGACCCAGTCCTCATGGGTATCTTTCCCGCACCACCACCGCATACCGCTCAAGTCAACATGTTGTCCAGGTCCGATGACCCCTGGCTTATTCCTACGCCTGAGCAGGTATATGAGTTTGGAGAATCCATGCCTTTAACGCCAATAGAGATCAGCTACTGTGAGATTGTTGCAGCATCGGATCCTCCACCTCCTCAGCATGCTCCTTTGAGCATGGCTCTCGACGTCTACTCCCAATCCCCCTGGCTTGGTCAGGCTGATTCACCTGATCCTCTCAGAGAGACTTTTCCTTCCGATGAGGCCATCATTGAAACTATGTCTCTTGAGGAGCTGCCTTGGGGCGATGGACATCATCGCTCCTCGTTTATGCCTAGCTTGGGGGCAATGACTGATTGTCTGGAGCGTTATGCTACTCAGGTTCCTTCCCCTCCTCTTCAAACACCTATCTTGACGCACGAGGTTTTTTCGGAGGGTAATCTGAGTAACATTACTCAAACTGTTCCAATCAACATCTCCGTTAAACCGGGGATTGTTGAGAATATTCATGTGGGTGTGACTTGTTCTCCCAATGAGATTCAAGTCTATACTGAGCTTTTCAAAGAATTCAGAGATGTTTTCGCATGGTCTTACGAGGAAATGCCGGGGATTGACCCTAGTATTGTAGTACACGAGATTCCAACCTATCCAGGTGCGAAACCCGTGCGCCAACGCTTACGTCCCATGCATCCTCGGAAAGCCGCCGCCATCAAGGCAGAAGTTGAAAAACTTCTGAACGCGGGTTTTATTTATCCTATCCCCCTTACAGAATGGGTGTCCAATATCGTCCTTGTTGATAAAAAGCAGGGTACAATTCGAGTCTGTGTGGATTATTGCGACATCAATCGCGCCTGTCCTAAAGATAATTATCCCACTTCGTTTATCGACCAGATCATCGATGAATGTGCCGGGAGTGAGATCTATTCCTTAATGGACGGTTTCTCAGGCTACAACCAAATCAATATTGCACCTGAGGATCAACATAAGACCACATTCATCTGTCCGTGGGGCACTTTCGCGTACAAAAAACTCCCGTTCGGCTTAAAGAACGCTGGAGCCACTTTTCAGCGTGCGATGTCCTACGCTTTTCATGACATTCGCCATATTGTTCAGCCGTATCTGGACGACTTGCCATCCCATTCGAGTAAGCGAGAGGACCATCCTGAGCATCTCCGCCAGATCTTTCTTCGTTGCAGACGCTACAATATCAGGCTCAATCCTCATAAATGCGTCTTCTGCGTTGATTCTGGCCGTCTTTTAGGATTCATAGTCTCGAAAGATGGAATTCGCCTTGACCCTTTAAAGGTCGAGGCCATCGTAAATCTCCCATCACCCTCCTCCCTGTATCAGTTACAGAGTCTGCAAGGGAAAGCGAATTTTCTTCGGCGCTTTATCCCGAATTATGTCGAGGTGGCCAAAGGATTCACTCGTTTGTTAAAGCAGAACGTTCCCTTTCATTGGGACGAAATTTCTCAGGAATCCTTTGAGAAGCTGAAGACGTTGCTTGTCAATGCTCCGTTGCTTCGTCCTCCGGACTACCACCGCGACTTCACTTTATATCTAGCCACCACATTTAGCACCATAGCCATGGTCTTGGTGCAGGATGACGATCACGGTGATGAACATGTTGTTTATTACCTGTCTCGGAACCTTCTTGACCGAGAAATGCGTTATGCACATGTCGAGAAGTTGGCATTAGCAGCAGTACACGCTGTACAACGCTTTCACCATTACATCCTTTTGCGCACGATAACAGTGGTTTCAGACTGCAACCCTATGACATATATTCTTTCTAGACAATTACTGGGGGGAAAGTACTCCAAATGGATTGTGATCCTGCAGGAGTTTGACTTGGAGTTCACTACTGCTAAGTCAACTAAATCACTGGTCTTCGCGGATTTGATATGTTCTCTCCCTACAGACTTTGTTCCCTCACACTCTAAAGACCATATACCGAACGAAACGCTTTTCCTCATCAGTACTCGTGACCCTTGGTACGGTGACATAATAGTGTATCTTCAGACCTCGACATTTCGGTCTGAGTTGGATAAAGCTGCCCGCCGTCGGATTCGGCACCAGTCCCAACCCTACCGTATAGTAGGAGATACCTTATATCGCGTTGGAGTAGATTCGGTGCTCCGGCGCTGCCTAACCTTGGAAGAGGCCGAGAAGGTCCTAAATGACTGCCACAGTGGCGCCTGTGGTGGACATATGTCCGGGTATGCTACTGCCCAGAAGATTCTGCGAGCAGGTTATTTCTAGCCTTCCATATTCAAAGACTGTATCACTGCAGTCCGTAAATGTCATCCATGCTAGATATTTCAGCGCAAGATGCACACGCCGCCTTTGCCATTGCATCCCGTTATTACCGTCGGCCCTTTTGCGAAATGGGGCGTGGATTTTATGACGTGTAACCCTCACTCGGCCGGGGGCCATGCGTATATCATTGTCGCCGTCGACTACTTCACTAAGTGGGCCGAGGCGATGCCTACACTAGCTGCTGACGGGAAAACGGCTGCTCAATTTATATTCAACCACGTTATCGCACGGTTCAGGGTTCCTCAAGCCATCGTCACTGATCACGGTACTCATTTCCGAGATTACATGATGGCGGAGCTGACTTCAACGTTGGGCTTGCGTCACGACAGCTCAACACCATACTACCCTTAAGCGAATGGTCAGGTTGAAGCAGTGAACAAGGTTTTGGTCACTATGCTTCAGCGAACAGTTGGTATTCATAAATCCAATTGGCATCTCCAACTGTTCTAAGCTCTCTGGGCATACCGAACATCTGCTAAGAGTGCAACTGGATTCACACCATTTCAATTGGTGTACGGTCTGGAAGCCACTCTGCCGGTTGAATGCGAGATTCCTTCATTGAAATTAGCTGTGGAGCTTCTACCTGGTACTTCTGCCGAGGAAGAATGTCTTCTGTATCTGGAACGGTTAGATGAAACCCGTCGTCTGGCTGCTTTGGTTATCGAAGCACAAAAGAAGAGGGTCAAAACTCATTTTGATCAATCTGTTTCTCCCCGTTCTTTTATCGAAGGAGACCTCGTCCTCCTGTACGATCAAGCACATGATAAGCTTGGAGCCGGTAAGCTCCAGCCTATGTGGCACGGGCCCTATATAGTAAAGCGCGTTTTGAAAAATGGGGCCTACGAGCTTCTAGATTATGAAGGAGTTCCGCTGGCACAGCCCAGAAATTGGCCGTACCTTAAAAAGTACTATGCCTGAAGTAATTTCTTGGTGTGGTGTGTGTACATAGGTGTGTGATTTTCATTTGTGTGCATGAATTGTGTGGTGTGCTTTGTAAACATCTTTCTGCTGATCGGGTCTTCCTGGTTGTGCAGATGTCTTTTCATCCATTTGTTGGTTTCGCGGATGGTGCCTCCCGCAGTACCAGGAATCTGTCTTCAGCAGCCTGGGTAATCTATGATCCTGCTGGTGAGTTGATTGATCTGCAAGGAGTGTGTCTAGGACGTACCACAAACAACATCGCGGAATATAGTGTTGTGTTAGAATTATTAACCGAGGCAGTAAACCTTGGTATCTGTGAATTTCTCGTGTATCTAGATTCGCAACTTGTGGTGTTACAACTGAACGGGCACTATTCGGTAAGGAACCCGTCCATCTTACGTCTGTATCTGCGTATTCGATTACTAGAAAGGAATTTTGACTATATTACATATCATCATATACCCAGGCATTTGAATACATTAACAGATGCAGTAGCAAATTTGGTATTAGACAGAAATTTGCGCAATTTATAAATCATCATCACATGTAAAGAAAGATCCATCCAAAAATAGATATGTATATATATAGATATCAAAATGTTTACATAGAGTGTGTCACATAAAAGTCAAAAATATACATAGTCGTCTTAAATACATCCGGAGACGATACGTCTCTCAAAAAATAGGTGTGGTATAAATCCTAAGAGCTAATCCGCATGGTGCTCATGATAGCACGTGACTGCACGCACTAAGGGTCTCAGGATTCGGTGGATCCGACTCGGAACTCCCACCGTGTGGCGCTGGTATGCCATCGGTACGTCTACCAGCCGAGCATAGTCTGGGATCTCGTGGGCAATGCCCTCGAGATTCTAGATCAACTCCTCTCCTCCGGTGCCCTCTCCCTGAGGATCAGGGGCGAGTTGTGTCCTCCGGGAGATTGGAGACATCCCAGCTGGTCTCTCAGGTCCCACATCTGCATGCATATATAAAATGTGTTAAGAAGAATGTGTATTAACAAAAAAAAACATATAAATAAAAAATAAAAATTCATGAGGTCTTACCCAACTCCTCGTCCCAGTCGTCTCCTTCTGGTAGTGGGAGATCTGGGTCCCCGGTAAAGTCAGTTCCTGCATAGGGCCAGTCTTCCACGATAATCAGTTGGTGCCGTAACCACCTAAAGAATTCTGGCCTCCAGGACACCTGTTGGGCGCCTCCAGCTCTGGGCATCAATGTTGCCCAGCGAGCCATTCTTGGCTCTCGTGGTATCGGATCTGCTACTGCGGCCCCTTGGCCCTAGAAGATTGGTAAGCGTTCCAGAATGAACGATACCAAGATGGAACCATAACTGAACTGTTTCAGTTTACCCTGTTTTCATTTCGTGAGCTGCCTTTTCATATTGATTTTTATTGTTGTTGCCCAGTCAAACAACAGGGGACTCATGCATTCTGAAGCTAGCAGGAGTTGGGCCTTTGTGGCCTCGTGCGGTGCCTGCGACCCAGCAGCCCGCGTGATGGTATGGAGGACCACTCTCAATGCCAGATCAAGGATAGTGTGGATATCCACTTTCTTGCTACCTGATCTCGTTTGAGCTCCTTGGCACACTCGTGCCATCACTTCTTCCATCTTCTCCCTGGATGGTCTGCTTCCAGTCAACACCGGGATCGGACCTCTGCGGGATAATCCAGTGATAAAATAAACATCGGAAACCTCCAGCTCTAATACCTGGTCTCGTAACCTGAACACCTGTTCATGTTCATCCCAGATACCGATTAAATACTGGAGGAGCTTGGGCTGAGCTCGTAGACACGGTGTGAGGAAGAATTTTTTCAGCCCACAGTTTCTAAGGGCATTCATGCAAGCTTGACTTTGCATGGCTTGTTCATCCTCTTCTCCATGCTCTCGTTCTTTCCATTCAATCGCCATTTTGCTTGATTACCTGCATTCATATGGTCATGAACCCTTAGTTAGATCTCTGATGAGCCTCAAATTCCATGCAATTTGGTCTAAATGTCGATTTTTTAGGAGGATTTTTAGGTTCGGGCGCTGGCGCGGCTGTTTTGTGAACAGTCGCGCCACGTGGCGCGAGCCCTTTGTATAAAAGAGCCCATTGGCGCGGGTCCGTGCCCGATACCCGCGCCAATGAGCGCGGCCCTAAATTTTCAAAAATGGCCCTAGAGAACTGATTTACAGGGTAAAACTATTAAAAAATGGATGAAAATGTAGAGCAAGGGAGCGCCTCTTACCTGTAGCAGACGAGAAACTGAATGGTCAACCGGATTTGTCGCAATCGCCGTCAGAAGTTTCTGCTCCAAATGGATCACTGTTGCTTTTTACCAAGGTAAATAGTAAATGTAATTTCATTTTTACCAATTTGGCATATTTATAACTTTTTGACATAAAATGAGTTGTAAAAAGTCATTTTTATCGAATATTTTTATATATTATGTCAAAAATGGGTTTTACGCTTGCTTGGTATGTGCAGCAGTAGGTTTTTGTGACTTTAACGATGGAAACGAGTTGTATTTTATACTTTTTCGGACTCGGTAAATACACGAAAAAGTCACTTTGGAGTCATCTTTCAGCTCTTTTCTGACTCTCTAAACATGAAAAGATTTCCGAGGCCCTTGTCGTTTCGATCTCGTTAAAATGGACACGAATCGACATCTACCCAGTATACGTTTACCCCTTTTTCGGGCTGGGATGGATTGATTATGAAAAAGGAATACCCTAGCCTATCGCGACTAGGAGGTTTTCTCGGATATTGTTTTCTACCTTTTCGGATCTGAGGAACTATTTACGAAAAGGGACCTATGGATTTTACTTTTCTGCTGTCTTTTCAAACTCTCTAAACATGAAAAGACGCCAAGTTCTCCCTTTGTCAGACTCGTTAAACCCTGATGACATCGGATCCAGTCGAAATGATGTTCTCCGAGTTCCTCCTTCCTAGGACTCGTTAAATGCACTAGGATGGATTCGCCCGAAGGGCGGACTTATATTACAAGCATATGCTATCCCCTTCAAGCTTGTTATAAAAAATAATTGGGGTACTCGCCAAAAATGGTGGGGGAAAAATGGAACCATCGTCGTTGTCGTCGGCAGTATGTCGCTCTTGAACATGGCACTTGTCTGCATTCGTGTCGGGTTGGGGACATCTCATCTCGTTTCTTCACTTTGCCTCCGTGGGTTTGGATAATCCCTTTTGACCTCTCATCTGCTCATTGCCTCGTCACCATGACCTCTGATTCGTTGATGTCAAATACTGCCAAGTCCACTGTCGTGCCATTTATATGTTCAAGAGAAGTTGGCCTCTGCGAATATCAACCTTCCTCTGATTCTCATACGATCCTGATTCACAACAAAAACATCATGTTCCTCTGTCTCGTGTCGATGATGTGGGAAGCATTATGGCCCACCTTCGATCAAGGTCACTTCCTGTCGACTTCAGCTCATTATCCAGGAAGTTGATCTAGAGACTCCTTTATGGTACCTTGGAGCCTGCATGCCTCAATGGCAGGTTCGTCGCATTCGACGTGAGGTTTTCATCATTGGCCTCCGATCGAGTGATTCTGCAGGTGTTCGACACCAACTCATTGATTCACACGCCGTAGATTGTACCTGCAGTACCTTGAGGGCCATTGTCATTATTGGTGGTTCCTCTCGCGTCTGTTAACAACTTTCATCATTGGCTGGTAATCAGACGATGTTCCTGCATGTTCGACTTCAGCTCACATATTCACATGCTCGAACTTGTACTTTGTTTGGGTCGAGATGGAGCACAAGACCCTAGATTGTGTCTGTTGTAATCCAGGCTGCGATTGTGGATTATTATCATTATGTATATGACTCACTGATTGGATGGCTGCGACCATACCTGAGTCTATTTATTTGATCCTTGCTGGATGGCTGCGCCCATACCCTGGATCCGGATTATAGTGTACTCTATTTCGGATGGCTGCGCCCATACCGCATATACATCATGTACTTGAGATATCAGTTGTATTTTTCTACGCAGGTTTTCCGACGGCGGGGCTTCAGTTGAACATGTTCTCGTAAAGCATTTCACCCCTCTCTCTCTCGGGCCTCATACTTTAGGGGGCATATCTTACACAGTAATTTGTCACCGTCCCTACCATTCCCTGTCCCGCACAATGGAGGACCTATTTTGTGACCTGTGAACATTGTCATGCCTTGAAATCATCATCAATGCATTCCTCTAAACATGAGCTTCAATTGCCCTAAAGACATCTCCTTGCAAAAAACCATGAAAACATCTCCTTTTGCATTGGCGTGGGTAGACAGTTCATCACTCACGCCAATGGGGAAAATCCTGCAAAGAGGCCGCGCCAACTGGCGCTCTGTCCCAGAGCAGTAGTCGCGCCAGCCAATTTAAGGAGTGTTTTTTAAATAAAGATGGTGGAAGTTGTGTTTCAACTTTTAGTTTAACATATATTTTTTATTAAAAACCCTTCTGCTATATCATTCTGGGTCCCACTTTATGTTTAAACCCCAATGTACTATATATCTTACCCCGTTTTATTACCCAAACACCATTATAAATCCCAACCCATATATATTATTAAGCCTTTACATATGTATTATAACCCCACATAATACAAACTCAGATCCCACCTATAAAATTCCCAACGCATCGCTCCTATTTGTCCATCCATCAGATATCTATTCACTTGATCCAATGGCTAATAAGCCTTTTCACACCCCCAACTGCCCCACGTTTTAAACTATTGGGGGCTTTCGAAATGGGTTGTTTCTCACCCCCGCTCCCATGTTACGTGGTAGCCCCACATTGTATCACATCCTCCAATCCAAAACTGCTAACTCGCTTTTCACAATGTGACCGCCAATCCATCATCTGAGTTGTATGATGAAACCACCCTGCCATTTGAATTTAACCCTGCGTAATAAGTTTAACCACTATTGGTTAAAAAAAAAAAAATATCTCCCTAAAAGCATTTTTCACCATTTCTATTCAAATTTGTGTACAAGAAGCCTTGTCGACCTGTTTTCAAGCTAAAGCAACTAGTGTCAACCTATTTTCAGCCCAAATTAGACTAGAATTCAAGCTTATTTGCTACCAGAACTTGTGCACGCTAAGTTTAAAGCTTTATAAAGACCAAGAAAGCTTCTGTTGCATCCAGAACCCTTTCTGCAAACTGAAAACTTTGTTTTCCAGGTATTCCTAAGTGCCAAAGTTATTACTTACACACAAAAAGTAATAAATTTCTAAATTGAACAAAATAAATGGCCTCCCAGGGTATTGTGACTTTTAATCCCCTACAACCTCTTGTTGTTGATGTTGAACATACTCCCCTTGTAGACAAATATTTCAAAATCAGTGACACAATCACTGATTTCAACCTCTTGGACATCCACTGTTGGAGCCATGATAAATCCATGGACCAGGATGATGATATATTCCTTTGGGAATCAAATTTACCCAAGTACATCCTGCCACAGACTTTCCAATTCCCAGAAATCATCAGGCTCTATCAAATTAATTATCTGCCCAATGAAAGAGCCCCAGTAACCCCTAACAAAGATATTTTGTTCACCATTACTACAGAATCAATAAACTCGATGTTGCAAATCCAACCCAAGCCTGATGAAGCCCCTCTGTCAATTGAAATCCTCACTGAATTATATCTGAAACTTGACTTTCCAAACAGGTTTCAAATCTTCCAAACCTTCTTGCCTTCATCAGTTGAAACCCCAAAGAGTAACCCTCCATATTTAGCCTTAATTTTCTCAGAAAGAACCAGGGAGATTGTCACAATTATGTTTGTATATTAGGATACTTTACAGATGAGTATGCAAATGCTTCAATCTTAGGTTTTCTATCCATTTTATGCCGAGGATAGCCTCCATATTTTAAATTTAACTTTGCTCAATACTTAGCAGATGCCATCCATGAGAAACTATTTAAATTACCTAAGGAATGAGTGTTTAAGTATTCATCTATGTTGTTTCATTTATTCATATACTTCCAATCTAAAAGGTTTGCAGTTAGTCTTCAAAAATTGGACACAGAGGGTAACCCACAATTTGTAGTCTTCTGGACTTCCTTAATCAGGAAAGATTCCACATAGTTCACACACAAGGAATTCATTGATTCATCTATTCATCCAGTTTTCAATATGCTAAGCAATAGCAGTGAACCTAGGATCAATGAAGAAATAAATAAAGTATTGTAGTTGTTTGAACACATTAGAACAGGAGATTGGTATTTATACGAAAACCACACTGAAATTAGGGTATATCAATGTCATCTCACTCCATACAAGCTTCCCAAATACCTCCCAATGAGGTTATTTTCACTAGAATATATCAGGCAGATCTTAAACTCAGATGAGGTTCATTTTCTATCAGTAAATAAAAAAACAAAGTTTAGAATTAAAAACCAGATTGGTCCTTTCATCTACAATAACATGAATGTTGGTCAAAAAGCATAAATTTTTTTACAGGAATTCAAGTTCAATGAGAGTTTTAAATGACATTATTATCCTTTGGGAGTTATCAGCAAACTAAGAGTCAAATGTAAGTTAACTCCTTTTTCCCATGAGTCCAAACCAGATATTGAAAATTACTCCAACCAGTCAAAGTGGTTGGAGAATACTTTGAAAGATGTGGGGAAACCAATAGAGACTATTTTTTTCCTACATAATCCAGCCCCACAAGAGAGGAACTCCAAAATATCAAGAGAAGAAGGTTGATATTCAACTCAAACCACTACTGAAACCAAATTCAAATTAATTTACATGAAGAAGCCCAAGCTCAATCCAATAGTTGAACAAGAAGAAACATTTGAGACAATTGAAATTATTGATACACACACAGTGGTTAAAGAAAATGCACCTCTAATAGTTTCAGAGGAAACTCATCAGCCATCAACCTCTAATACTCAGATTATTCAGAAACAACACAGTGCAGGGGTGTCTTCATCAAGTAAACCAATTGACAAAGAACAAGATATCATGGAGAAGTATAAAGAAATAAAACTCAAGAGTGAGGGATTGAAAGAAGTAACCTATGCCCAATATTGGAAACATACTCCAAGTGACCAAAACAGTTTACTTTCAGCATTTGATTACAATACCAAGAAGATGCAGATGGCATTTTTGCAGCCCACAGTGCAGTATCCAAAGTCATTAGCTAACTACAAGAAAACAACATTTGAATTCATGGCCAAATATTTTCATCCTATAGACCAAATTGGATTTCATAAGAAAGAAAGAGAAATTCTATATTCCACAATGACGAATAAAGTTATGAGTGTTCAAAAACTTCAAAATTTTCTAGAGAATATCAAACCTCAGTTAAAACTAGAGAAGGCTTCCTCACAAGCCAAGGAAAACAACATCAAATATATTGAAAAACTGGTCATAGAGGTATGATATGATCCCAAGAACATCAAAGTAGCAGAAGGGCTCATCAAGAAAAAGAATGCAGACATTGCTGCACTGAAGCAATAGCTAAAATTATCTCCCACTAAACATCCATAAGAAAAAGAAGTTTTAGAAAATAAAGGCCAAAAGGATGAAATGATGAATCTCATCATTCAGTTAACAACTCAACTGAAAGAGATGGAGAATGAAATGGATAAATTGGTGCAGGAAAGCAAGGACAACATGGAAGCAATACCTGTCATTTCCATTCCTACAGTAACTACAACAATTCCATCAACTTCAGTAGCTCTAGTGGCAACAACAGTTCCAGTAGCTACAACAATTTTCACTTTAGCAACACCACTAACGGATTCAACAACATCAGCAGCTCATCTCAGTGATGAAGTAGGTAAATTGATCAAAGATATTCAAGATATGTCAATCCAAACAAATGAAATAAATATAATTAAATAACAAATAGAAAATCTAGAGGATGAAAATAAGTTGATACAAATCATGCATAATAATGAAACACAGAAGTCAAACAGATTGACTGACAGAGTACAGAAGTTAGAGAAAGAATTGACACTAAAAGAACCACTTGCCCAAGCAAAGCAACAACTGTGGGCCAATATCATTAACTCTGTTAATGATATTTGGCCATTTGTCCAAGTTATATTTAAGTAGAATGATTTTATCAAGGAAGCAACTGAAGCTATTCAAAAATTCAAAGATGAACTTGAGAAAAAACCAGAAGAGGCCACTGAGATCATTAAGTTTATTAATTTCAAGGAAAAACAGGAATTAGAAGAAATTGGCATAAGTGATAGAACTAAAAAAATCTTAGAAGTAAGAAAAGTAATTTCCAAAAAGAACCTGATGACACAACTTGAAGAAAAGTGTCAAAACATGGATCTTGCAATCACCACATTCATGATAAAATTTGGTGTTTTGAGGCAGACAGGCTTGCCTAATCCTTGAGTGATCCATGACAGATTAATGAAGCATGAAGAATATGACAAGAAGATCAAAGAAGTGGCCAAAGAGTAGTCCAAAAATTCCTCCATGAAAGGAATTCCTACAGGAAAAGTGCTCTATCAAATTTTTGAGAATCTCTTTTACCTCCAGCATGAGGTAAATCATTTATTCATAAAGAAGCCTACTTTTTCAAAATACACAGAAGCTGATGAAATTTACCGGAGAATGGTAAAAATCAAATTACCAAATGAAGAGGCTTGGGAAAAGTTATATTGTTTACTGTGACAGTGAAAAGTAAGACAAGTAAACAAAGTAGTCAAAGTGAAAACAAAGCATGCATGGTTAAAGAGTAATAGAGCAGTCAAGTTACAGTAAAAAGATACAAGCAGATATAGATGAAAGACATAGTTTAAAGTGAAAAATAGAGTTTAAAGATAAAGTCAACATAAAAGACACTCAACAGAAAGAAGACATGAAAGCAAACAATCAGAGAGATAAAGCAGCGAAAATATCAAAGAACAAACAACAAATCCAAATAAGCAGGGACAACTAGCATTTAGTCTCCTAGGTGTCTCTATCTTCTTGCATGAAGATATTTATTTTTAGTTGAATAATTCCTAAATCGGTTTTAGGATATTTTGTAATAGTTTTTGTATAAATACTTCATAATTTGAAGTATTGAGTGTGGATTCCTGAACATTTCTATAGTTTTAATTGATCTAAAACCTGAGGGTTTATTGTACCATTTTCAAGTCAGCAGACAAGACAAGTAATAAAGGTATTGCATTATAGGATTCATGTGTTGAGCCACTTCAATGAAGTATCTTTCTATTGTTCATGTTTTTCCCTAAGTTTTTCATAAACTTGTATGTTTCCCAATTTAAATGTTTCATAAATTTGTATGTTTCTGAACTGTTATTCATTTTAATATTTTCTTCTGATATCCAGATATGAGAATCCTTAATTTCTATCCCTTCCCGATTGACCTCTATCATTTCCTTCATTATCCGCTTTGAAGAATCCTTAACTGCTCCTTGATCCCGATTGAAACAACTTCACCATCCAGGCTAAAAGATCTAAATTTGCTTAGCTACCTTTCCCTATGAACACTTCCTTTAGAACTTAATTCTGCCCTGTTTTATTGATACATTGACTCCATATCCCAATGGAAAATAGACTTTCATCTATCCATCTAAATTAGTAATTACACCACCAAACCAATCAATCTTACATAACTAGCCTAAAATCAACTAAAAGAAAAAGTTATATCACAAAATGAACTAAACAAAATATATCACGCACAACTAGTAATGGCTCTTTGTTCACAGGTACGTTGACCTATATATTACTTACGAATTCATTTGATAGTAGCTCATTCAATTATTTACAGATGCAACAATTTTTTTTTTTTTAAATTGCAGAAAGCCAAGCAAATATTTCCAATTTCAAATCCTCATTCAACTTATCCCACAAACCATCAGCTAAATCTAACCACTCCCCATCAATTTCCATTACTGATTGAGTTGCATCATTTAACCCATCCGCTAAATCTGAGCACTCCCCATCAATTTTCATTACTGATTGACTCACATCATTTAACCCATCAGTAAAATCTGAGCACTCCCCATCAATTTCCATTACTGATTGGATGGCATCATTTAATTTGACGCTTCATCTTCCTTCAAAGGCCATTAATGAAAACTATGGACTAGAATCTCGTCCTTTTTAATTAAGTTGACGATTTCCCTTTCTTCATAGAAATTTTCTAAACGTACGTGGAAATCCCTGATGTTTGATCCAAACATTCATATTGTTAGTCAGTTCCATGGACATTTTATATTGTTAATCAGTTCCATGGACATTCGAGACTGACCGAGACCAAAAAATAAAGTGAAAATTAGAGTAGGCTGACTCATGTTTTATTTATGGAATTTTATTGTGATAATATAAATTTAGAATTCATTTATGTTATATTCAGATATATTCTATGGATCTATGCATAATTTGTAAAATGCGAGGCATTTGAAAGTTAACTAGATGCATAAATCTTTTTATATTTACAAATTTAGAGCTAGTTTATATTATCTTCACATGCATTGCATATTCACATATATTACATAGATTGTTGTAGTGTTTTCTATTTTATTTTAAATGAGTTCCATGGACATTGAGGAATGAGAGTGACAAAAAATAAAGTGTAAAGTGAAAATTAGAGCACACTTACTGTTTTATTTATGGAAAGTTTATTGTGACGATATAAATTTAGAATTATTTTATGTTATCTTCACATATATTCTATGGATATTTGTAGTTTTCTTTCTTAGAGTTATGATTGTGTTCAATATTTCTTAAAGTTATGACTGAGTTCAATAGAAATTTAGGTGCATATTTTGTAACAATGAGAGGCATTTGAAAGTTAACTACATGCATAAATATTTTTTTATTATATAAATTTAGAGTTAGTTTATATTATCTTCACATGCATTGCATATTCACATATATTACATAGATTGTTGTAGTGTTTTTTATTTTTTTTTTAATGAGTTCCATGGATATTGAAGACTCACATTGACCAAAAATAAAGTGTAAAGTGAAAATTAGAGCACACTGACTCTTGTTTTATTTATGGAAAGTTTATTGTGATGATATAAATTTATAAATTTTTTTATGTTATCTTCAGATATATTCTATGGATCTTTGTAGTTTTCTTTCTTAGAGTTATGATTGTGTTCAATATTCCTTAGACTTATGATTGAGTTCAACAAAAATTCATGTGCATAATTTGTAAAAATCCCAGGCATTTGAAAGTTAACCACATGCATAAATCTTTTTATATTATATAAATTTACAACTAGTTTATATTATCTTCACATGCATTGCATATTCACATATATTACATAGATTGTTGTAGTGTTTTTTATTTTATTTTTAATGAGTTACCAAAAATAAAGTGTAAAGTGAAAATTAGAGCACACTGACTCTTGTTTTATTTATGGAAAATTTATTGTGATGATATAAATTTAGAATTATTTTATGTTATCTTCAGATATATTCTATGGATCTTTGTAGTTTTATTTCTTAGAGTTATGAATGTGTTCAATCTTTCTTAGACTTATGACTGAGTTCAAGAGAAAGGTGCATAATTTGTGACAATGAGAGGAATTTGAAAGTTAACTACGTTTATATTATCTTCACATGCATTGCATATTCACATATATTACATAGATTGTTGTAGTGTTTTTTATTTTATTTTTAATGAGTTCCATGGACATTGAAGACTGAGAGTGACCAAAAATAAAGTGTAAAGTGAAAAATTTATGGAAAGTGTATTGTGATGATATAAATTTAGAATTATTTTATGTTATCTTTAGATATATTCTATGAATCTTTGTAGTTTACTTTCTTAGAGTTATGATTGTGTTTAATATTTCTTAGAGTTATGATTGAGTTCAACAAAAATTAGGTGCATAATTTGTAACAATGCGAGGCATTTGAAAGTTAACTACATGCATAAATATTTTTATATTATATAAATTTAGAGCAGATTATATTATCTTCACATGTATTGAATATTCACATATCTTACATAGATTGTTGTAGTGTTTTTTATTTTATTTTTAATGAGTTCCATGGACATTGAAGACTCACAGTGACCAAAAATAAAGTGTAAAATGAAAATTAGAGCACACTTACTCTTGTTTTATTTATGGAAAGTTTATTGTGATGATATAAATTTAGAATTATTTTATGTTATCTTCAGATATATTCTATGGATATTTATAGTTTAACTTGTTAAAGTTATGATTGTGTCGAATCTTTCTTAGAGTTATGATTGAGTTCAATAGAAATTCAAGTGCATAATTTGTAACAATGCCAGGCATTTGAAAGTTAACTACATGCATAAATCTTTTTATATTATATAAATTTAGAGCAAATTATATTATCTTCACATGCATTGCATATTCACATATATTACATAGATTGTTGTAGTGTTTTTTATTTTATTTTTAATGAGTTCCATGGACATTGAACACTGACAATGACCAAAAATAAAGTGTAAAGTGAAAATTAGAGCACACTGACTCTTGTTTTATTTATGGAAATTTTATTGTGATGATATAAATTTAGAATTATTTTATGTTATCTTCAATATATTCTATGGATCTTTGTAGTTTTCTTTCATAGAGTTATGATTATGTTCAATCCTTCTTAGAGTTATGATTGAGTTCAAGAGAAATTCATGTGCATAATTTGTAACAATGAGACGCATTTGAAAGTTAACTACATGCATAAATCTTTTTATATTATATAAATTTAGAGCTAGTTTATATTATCTTCACATGCATTGCATATTCACATATATTACATAGATTGTTGTAGAGTTTTTTATTTTATTTTAGACGTGCACTGTAATGGTGTCTATTTGTGACCACGGAAAATGTAACTAATATCCTTCCCATGTAGATTGGGCTTCCACTATATATATTTAATCAAATTATCCCTACTTATAGTTTATGTGAAAGTTGTAATTTTTTTATTATAGAAGAGAAAATACACTTATAGATATATTAGAAAATTACTATAATAAACATTCACAATTGAATGTTTATAGTATAATAACATATTCACAAATATATGGACATTATAATTAAATATATTAAAATTTAGATAAAATTTAGGAAATACACGTCTATATAGTTAGCATAAATTCATCTTAACACCTGATTAAGGGTAGAGAGGGATCAAATTCACATAAAAAGATTTAAGCACCTTCAGAGAGATTAAATATTTTAGTGTGTAGTTTTACTTTTACTCACCTTTTACACTAAAAAATGTTTAAACACCTAGAGAGATTTAATATGAAAGATCCACCTTTTATACTAGAAGAAATTTTAAGCAGTTGGAGAGATTTAATATGAGAGATCCATAAATCAAGATGAAACTATTTTATAAGATAAATGTAAGCTGGTTATATACTTGGAAGTGTTAGTTAAGTGGAGATCCCACAACTTGTCACATGATAGGAAATGACACACAATATCTTCCGAAAATCAAACCCATATGGATAAAGCGTAAACCCCAAGTAAAATTAAATTGGGAATGTAAATTAAGGATGAGATCCAACAAATTGTCACATGACAGAAAATGACACATAATATCTTCCACAAATCAAATCCATATGGATAAAGACTAAACCCAAAGTGGAATTAAATTGGAGGAGTCTTTCGTTTGATGAATCGAGAGCTGATGTGACAACTCATGATCAGCCCCTCCGACGACCCCCTCCCTTATCTGACTCAATGGTGGACCCCACGGAAGATGGTGACGGCACTTCCTCCCGAAGGACGACGACGACAGCAACCCAAACGGTGGACCCCACATCACATCCTTTGCCACCTCTCTCCCTGGCCCCACTCCTCCCCCATCCGCCACCCCCACCCGCCACCCCCACGACGCCACCACTCCGCACACGCAAGAAATTTGAACGAAATACTTTGCGCCGGTAATAACATAGCTCGACATTCAGTTTATTAACTTGTTTTTGCACCTGTGAAATTCATTCATTGCAAGAAAATTTGAAATTTTGAACAAAATTCAGTAAAAGTATATACCAGAAAATCCCAAACATAGAGCGTTGCTTTTCTTTTTTAGGAGAGGGACTGAGATGCAGGTCAGAGTTTTTTTTCCCAAGTGACATTCTTCATCACCACTTCGTGATTCCCCACTAGTTGATAAAATTTGCTCAAATTGGGGTCTCAAAGATTCCTGCGAAGCTCGGACTCACATTGTAACTCAGAACCAAAACCTCCATTTTGCATCTTCACTGCTGCTCTTTACTTTGTTAGAACCAAAACCTCCATTTTGCATCTTCACTGCTGCTCTTTTACTTTCTTGTGAATATGGAGATGCTAGACAGAGTTTCACAACTGAACTCAAGATTCAAAATCCCATTGATAGGCCTAGGTACTTCTGCATTACCTCAGAACGAGGACGATTTAAAGGAAGCAGTCGCTACAGCTCTCAAGGTACATTTTCGTTATATTTCTACTTCTCAATATGTTTGGAGATTTGTTAATTCATACGGAGGGAAACTGTTGTTTTCTTAATAATGCCTTATATGGGTTCACAGGTAGGTTACAGACACTTTGACACTGCAAGTATTTATGGCACAGAACCAGCTTTAGGAGAAGCTCTCAGTGGGGCTTTTCAGAGTGGGGTTGTAATGCGAGGTGAAGTTTTTGTTACCAGTAAGCTCTTCGTTGGTGATCATGAGGATCCTGTTTCTGCATTGAAGACAAGTTTAAAGTAGGTACTTGTTCACATTCAAAGTTGACACAGACCCATCTAAACTTGGGTGTTGGATATGATGTGCACCTCAAGTTGTGATGTTCAATGTTGAACGACCTTGGGTCCATGATCAAACCCAGCCTCTGTGCTGATGTCGGATGCATTGTTAGAAAGATCCCTTGGTTGTAATGCTTTTATAAAAAAAATTGAATTGTTTGTAATTTTAATAAATTAAAATGGAAAAAAAAAAGAAACTTGATAAAGATTTATCTTAATTCCAAATCTTCTGAGATATCTAATATTTAAATTTTGAATTAGTTTATACTTCTCAGTACTTACTATATTTTGGATTAAGTGAATCTATGCTGATTCAGATTCAACTCATCTCAGTATGTGCTTGTATATAAGCATCTGATGTTGTTGAATGACTTTAAATCCATTATCAAGCCCTCGGTTTGTGTACTATATAATTAAAATAAAATATGAAAGGCTACTATAATATTAAAATGAAAAATCAAAGACCTTGGTGGACTTTAATGTCAATAAAAATTCATCTTAGCTTTAAATCTTTATAGTAAAATATTTGCACTTATAATTTGTTCATACATCTTGATGTTTAATAAATCTGAAGTGGATCTATGTTAGTCTTGATTCAATGCACCATTACACACGCTTACACATATGGAAAGTTGTCAAAATACCCAAGTTGTGAAGCCCCAAACTCAATGTCGAATAGATATAGGGTTAAGTGGATTAATGTTAGTATAGATTTGCATCATTACATGCACTATATATGAAGAGTTAGCCAAATATCCAATTGTAAAAAGCACCACACTTCTCTTTATATTATAAATTTTCTTTTCAATGTTACCTAAGCTCCTCACTTCTCTTTATGATATTAAGTTTCTTTTCAATGTTCCCTCAAAAATTAAGAAAAATCCATATACTGCTTTGTAGGAAGTTGCAGCTTGAATATTTGGACTTGTATCTGATCCACTGCCCTGTAAATTTGAGAAAAGGAGCTTTGCATCCAATTCCTAAAGAGGAAGACCTTTTGCCATTAGATATCAAGTCTATATGGAGGGGATTAGAACAATGTGTGGAGTTGGGTCTTACCAAATCTATTGGCATGAGCAATTTTTCATGCAAGAATATTGAAGATTTGTTGACATATGCCAACATTCCTCCTGCTGTCAATCAGGTAATCTTTCTATTCTAGCTGGACATTGAAATGAATGAAATCCGTTTACTCAACTCTTGGTACAACAAGATTTTCATTTTCTTGAAAGTGATTGGTCCATCAGGAGCCAGCCGCAAACCACTTTGCTTTTGCAGACAAACCAACCCAAAAATGAATGAAGGGTGACACTGTGCACATGCCTCCAGGGGATTAGAACGTTGACAGGCAGCTTGAAATGCCACCATCCATGCCTTTGACCTATAACCCAATAGAGACAACAAACATAATGGGTTGAATTTGAAAGTTTCTCACAATGTGATCATCAGTAAAGTGCATTGCTTTTGGAGATAGTAATGGCAATGCATATTCATAAATCGGTTTATCATAGTTACATTTTAATGGCTTTGAGCAAGAGCAGAGACAACTTTCAAAACTGTCATAAGTAATAAAAGGTTCAAATGCCAGAGAATTGTCCTTGAGTCTGTTTTTGACGTTAATAAGTTTAACTAATTGGGGCATCTGAAAATTTGACTATTCAGAAATTGATATAGCAAATTTGGGTATGAAATCCTGCACTTGAAGTGGAGGAGAGGTCTGTAAAGATCATCACTTTAAGTTATTGAATTTTAAGCATTGCTTTGATGTCAAGCTATGTTATTACCGGCGTTATTATTAACTTTAAGATCATCACGTTAATTAACAAGTAAGCAAAAACTTTTGTTCATTTGAAAAAACAAATCACACATGAGTGGGAATAATTATGTATCAAAATTGATTCCGTTATGATCCTATTTATGCAAATGATAGCATGCAATACATCTTCAAAAAATTTCTTGTAGGTGCTAGAAAATAATTTTCCAGTGCCTACAAGAAAAAAATTTCAACATTTTGGAACAACTTTTAAATATTTTATAAATTGTTTCTTAATTTGATTACAAAATATGTAATATGTAACGCAATTAAGTAATAAATGTAACAAAAACTATAAACACTCAAAATGGTTGAAAGAATAAAATGAAAAACAAATTCCAACATTGATGAAGAGGATATATAAACCTTCAAAAATACTTACATTGCAAGCAAAACATATATAATATGAAACTCAAACTTCTAACCTTTATAAATAAATTTCCAACCAAAACATCTTATTTATCATTCCACCCATATCATTCAAAACTAAATTGCTTAATGAATTTGTCATATGCTTTCACATGATACTATGAAAGAGCAAACTTGAAGATCAGTGATCTCGCAGGTCAAAAAATTTGGAGACACTTATAGGTAAATACTCCTCACTTCCCATTCCCCCAACTGCTCCTGTTCATGTCTCTGCCACGTTTGTTGGTTCTGTTTACAATATTAAATAACCTTGACTTCTACATAATATTAACAATACAAGCTGGATGTAAATATTCCAAAGTTCGAGATAAGCATTTCTATTGTCTCTCCTCAATCCACTCCATTCTCAGAAACATGAGAAAAGTTGAATATTGACCACCCACTTTTAAAGCCTTATATGAGCCAGCACATGCTTGAGATGGTTTCAAGCCACGGGTATATGTACAACCCATGTTCATAGGTGTAGATAGGCCCAAGTTAACATGTTACTAGCAAACTGCATGAAAGTACCCTTTGTACTGTGCAACATATACATATTTCTACCCCTTTAGCATGCCTGCAGGAAAAATAATTGCTCCAAAACCCCAGGCATGACTGACAATTTTTGAATGTTGCAAAACACTATATGGAAAAACTTAACATAGCCTGCCCATGCACAATAAACAAATTGTAAGTAACATACTGCAATATTAGCTCATTATTTGGTATTTCATCTAAAATAAGGATAGCAATTTGTCTGGGTATCCAGTAAAATAGTAAACTATCAGTAGTGCACTTAAACATATTAAGGTATCTATCATGTTTTATTTTATCAATGTAAAACCAGAGAAGTTGTAGACTTATTTGCAGGAAACATTAATATATTTATAGTTGATGCCCTTATCCAAGGCCCATTATATAATTGAGAATAATTAGACAGCATAGGTGGTACAGTTGTCCTAGAAGAACACCAGACACGTTCAAACCCCTTACTTCCCATGTACATGCCCAAAAAAACAAAACCATTTCCTTGGAGTGGGTTTCATAAAATGTTGTCTATGGAAGTAACATAATCCCCCTGGAAATAGAACCAATGACCACAGATTGCACAAAAAAAGCTTCATTCTAAAACCTTAGAGAGTTGCAAGACACCAGTTATTATTGTAATGTACTATTTAGCTTTATGAAGTGTACAAGATACAAAGAGATTCCACAAGTTTGGTTTCTTAAATCAACTCAATTTTCAATTTCTGAAGCAAACGAATGCAACATGTTCATAATAAGCAAAACTAAGATCAGTGCTCGAATCAATGCCTCAAAGAAACCAAGAAACAAGAAATGGAAACTATGAATATGAACCATGAGGTTTTCCTAAAAGAGGTAAAATTGGGATGGCCAACTTTAAACGATATATTCATTACAAATATTAATTAGAAATGCATAAATTATTCTAACAAAAAACCATTTAGCTTTCAAAAGTAAATGAGATACAGAAAATTTTCAGAATGTTCAATTGAAAATCATAGCACAATATAATATTATAATTATATAAGAAACAACTAAACAATAGAATTGATGGAAACTTTTAGCTACAATCCCCAGTGCAGACTTCATAGTTCCATATGTGTGTAAAGTGGACTAATAAACGTACAAAGAAATGATCAAAGATGCACTGGATTGCCAGTATGCAGAGAATGTCTGCAAGCAATACAATAAGGAAACCTTATGCAAATTGTCCAGAAAAGAAGGATGTCCCAGATTGCTATCATGCGGTAAATCTCTGCAGTCAGTATTGTGAACGAAACCTAATTCAAATTGTCTAGAAAAGAAGGTTCCTATTTAGGCAATTCCTTCTTCATTGCATGACCAAAAAATAAAACTTGTATGTTCAGAGATTTGCATTGAACATTTAGTATGATATAACAAACAATAAAATGATTTAATGAACCCAGAAAATAAATAATAGTGACATAATGAGTTACAACATTCATAAGAGAAAGTCAGCATAACAACCAAATGAATTGTTATAAGATTTCTGGAAAAGCGATAATTTTGTGTCAGTTTTATAGCAGCCTGAAACAATATAAGCCATTCTCTATGGCCCGTCTCAGTAAAAAGTGCATAAATAGCGGAAAAAAGCTTCTAGATTATCATTAATTTTCATAATGTCCGACAGATTATGTTAAACAACCAGACCCAGAAACAAGCTTGATCAAACAACAGTGTCAACACTGCTATTACCCAAACACACACAGATACAGTTGAAGACATTATTTGATTTAAGTTTTTAACAGGAAAATGCATAACAAACATCAAGCAAAATATACATCACGAACATCTACTAATACTTGCAAACTACAATATACCTTCATGAAATTTAAAACTGATGCATCCTCTTGTGGTGTTGGAGTTTTGACAACTTTGGGGCTTTAGGATGGTGGTTTCGATTCACGGAGTCGCTGAGCTATGTTCTTGAGCAATGTCAATTCTTCTTTCTCTCTTTTTAGGGAATCAATGGTTTGTTTCATAAACTCTCTGTCGCTCTCCAGTGCCTGTAGCCTTACGTTAAGCTGCTCGACTTGCCCTTGCAAAGGATTAGGGTCAAGTTTTGACCCCACTAAACCACCAGAAGCAACATTACAAAGACTATCACCTGCTTTATATACCTGGACATTATATGAAAGGCCAGTGTATCAACTATCGTTGCAGGTTGAGATTCGAACAAGTGACGTTGGAAAGGCATTATGGAAGAAATAATTACAATTTCAAGCTTTAAATTTCAGGTCCACATGGTAGAGCAGAGCATGATCCCTGGACTGGCCCTGTAGAAAGTGAAAGAGAGGGCGTATTTCTCTTTCCTTGTATTTGACGCTGAAACGCCCTCTCCGACTTCACTGCGTAGTTCGACAGAGGACTGAGGACCGAACAAGGAGGTGAACCGAACTGAGCGCTTGATATAGGAAGGAAGAATCAAAGCGGGATAAGGGAGTGTCCTTTGTTTGACATTGATTGTGGTAGGTGGCTCCTGTCCATGGCGTCGTGGGTGGCGGAGGGGAGAAGAGCGGCGCAAGGGAGAGAGGTGGCGGAGGATGCGATGTGGGGTCCACCATCTGGGTTGCTGCCGTCGCGGTCCGTTGGGAGGAAGTGTCGTCGCCGTCCGCGAGGAGGAGGGTGTCGTCACCGTCTTCTACGTGGTCCACCATTGCGCCGGAGAAGGGAGGGGGTCGCCGGAGGGGCTGATCAGGAGTTGTCACATCAGCGCCCGATTCGTCAAACGAAAGACTCCTCCATTGCGTATGAATGTTGAAGTGATATCCCTGATTGGGTTTTGGTCAAAGTGCAAGCCATAATAGGTTTAGGGTTGATTAGTTGCAAAGTTATATTTTTACATTCCACAGGGAATAGAGATTTAAATATTCCTAATTGAGTTTTGGTCAAAGTGCAAGCCATAATAGGGTTAAAGGGTTAGGGTTCCACACTCCCTTTTCTATGGAGTAGTCTATAATGTGACTTTTTGGTGATGGATGAGACGTTGTCATGGATGATGGTCATGTATAACATGGCGACTTTCTCGACTGCTTCTTTTTTTGGTTTGCATTTCTAGTAGGTTTGATAATGAATATGTCGTCGAACTGTTCTGCCAAGACGGCTTAATTAAAGCACACATGAGGAACAAACCTTTTTTGAAATTCAAAATTTGAAATTTGAGTGCGCTACATGAAAGTCCATGGCCGCCCATGATCTAGGTGGATATTGGTGGCCACCCACCTATTCCACTTGGAACCCCACCATTGTCTCTTTCTGTTTTTCAGTTTCGGCACAACTTACTATTTTTGACAGTTTTTCGGGTCCTGAACTTCCAGAGCCGTTTTGAGGCCCTAAACGATGTTTTTTGGGAAAATCGAGAGCGGTCAAATTTTTTGCATCAAAATTTGTAGTCCTCAGATAGATCTTTCTAACGAGGTATGGAGCACGTCAAACGGAGATTGTATGCCAAAGATACATCCTTGGGAAGTTGAAACACCAATTTACCCAAACGAGGCCCATAGTTTTGGCGCTTCATCTCCTAGGGTTAGGGTTTTGGATGTTTAGGGTTTTCCATTGTTTTTAAATAATAAATAGGCCTTCGAGCCTCATTGTCACACAGTTCAGAGCCCTGTAACCGCCACATCTCTTCTCAGAGATAAGCTCCCAGCGTCCTAGCTAGTTTATTTCTATTCTGTCTGTAAGCAAATTTCATTTTTTTGAAATTAATGAAATGAAGTGTTATTTCCGCTGCATATTTGTATTTATGGTTACATGTGTATTCTGTTGCGTTCCTGCATAAATCTGGATCAGGCCATGCCCAAGGTGAATGCATGAATACGTGTGGGGTGGAGAGGATTGCAATGGCTTCACAAATAATTTGTTTTCCCCAATATTGCAACAACTGCAACAACTGCGCCAACATCTTGGGCCTCTACTTCAATCTTGTCCCTAGAGAAGGTACTTATTACTTTTCATTATGCGTTTTGGTGAATTTCAGACTCGCTCTAGAACATCGCCTCATATTCATGTAACCTATATTGTAGAAGATGTACACTCACTAGTTATCGTACATGAGAGATACCTGTATATATGAATGTATGTATGGATTTTATACCTGAAGTTAGCCCATCACTGATTTAATAAATATATAATTTTTTGTAGGTTTCTACTTGCCCCAGTGGTGGGAGGATCACATAACCGGAGACCGATTTCTGTTGTTGAAATGCAGAAGAGGGTTCGTTGTATCTGAGATCGTGGGAACTCATGTTGGTGGCTACTAAGATGTGCATTTATTGTCATTTTGATCCTTTTCTAACCATGCATCTTGTAGGCCTGGTTCCATCTCCTTTGCCCATGGGACAACGCCTTGAGATTTCCAGTTTGTCTAGTTTTGTGGAGTCAATGTGATTGCCAGTTTTATATTTTACGGAGATAATGTATTCCTCGTCATTTTTTGTTCGATTCGCTATTAAATTTACTTCTTGAATAAATGTGTGGCTACTAAGATGCATATGTCTTTCTCATGTTAGACCTACTTTTTGGAATGAGAATGAACATTATGTTATGTTCTGATTTTATGTACGTTAATATATTTCTTAATTACAAAGAAACAATGGTCTCATGTGTTCCTGTGTAGGTGAAACAATGCCTATTTTAGGATTTACTTCTCTTAAATATGGACGTTGCATGTATTTTTAAAATCATAATGAAAATTCTATTCTCTAATATTATAGGGTTCATGTACCTTTTAAGTATTTTTGAATTGTAATAAAAATTATATTAAATATGTTTGGACGTTTTTTTGGAGATTTTTTGCTTTAATAAATATTAGAATTCTATTTAATTTATTTATATTTATAAAATAATTAAAAATAATAAAATGAAAAATTATAATTTCTTTTTTTTCCAATAAAATATTTTAACTAATATATTTTTAGATTTTAGTTTTTAAATTGTGTTTTAAAATATATAAATAAATTAACTCTTAAAATTTTTTAGAGTAAATAAATTTTATAATTAAAATTTACAATTCTAAAAGAAATCTTACTAAAATGTGTAAAAAATTAATTAGAAACAAATAAAAAATAAAAAGGACTAGTCTAAAGAGGTGATTATATCTATATAGAAGTAAGAATTGAGAGGAATCAAGAAAGAGCTAACGATTCCATATTATTTGCAACAAAGTGGAGTGACACCGAAGAATAAGAGTATAAGGAATCAAGAAAGAGTTAACAATTCTCTATAATTTGCAATAAAGTGGAGTGACAGAGAATAATAGGAGTATAGTTGGAGAAGCCAAGGGCATCATCCATTATCAAGATCTCCCTATGTTCTTGTAAGAGGAGACTTGCAACACAACATTGTACATATAAAACATTAGTCCTCACAAGGCAGTGGAGGACAAGATTCCCGAGGAGGCTTTACAAGAGTGAAATAAGAGGTGAGAAACCTTTGTATATTTGGAGGTCCAATGTATGCACATATTCATTCTGAGAAGAGAACTAAACTAGAGCCCTCATTTAAGATGTAGAAATTATACAAGATGCATGTATATTACCGGACTCCCCTGATCTAACAAATTAATCATATGTTTAATACAAAATCCTTCCACTTAATTCTTTGTGAAAATTAAATCGCCAATTGCAAGACACATATGAAGCAAAATCAATCGCACATAAACACAGTTGTTTAACAGGAAAGCTTAAAGCTAAAAACCCCAACTATCATATATTATGTATATCAATAGATCATGTAACAATCTCATACAAAGCTTTGTACATTAAGCTCTCAATACAATCAACAATCATTACACACTGTCATGCAGAAATTTGCATATCTATGCACCAATTTCTTGCCTCCTGACATACTGTCTCCACTGCACAATCCCTGCTGAAGAAGATCCTTGAATGAATTCAAATTAGCCTTGCCTTTATTGTGGAATCCTCATTGGCATCTCCAATGTGTGTCAGGTGCATTGAATGCATCACTATAGTCACAATAGATAGTCCATCTCACCCTTTCACCTATCTCTCCACTGGGTCTCCAATGGAACTGACATGCAAGTAGTTAATTGTTGTATTTGTTCAGTTGCAAGTGAATCTCTAGTTGTGAATTAATTAAATAATTAATTCACTAAACTCTCACTAGTGTATCTGTTAAGTCCCTATATTAATAGTGTAGTCCCTTATTATGTTAGTGTAACCCCCCTTATTGTATTATTGTACCCCTGTAACCCCCATATTGTTATAATTGTGCCCTTACATTATTATTGTTAGGTCGGCTAGGGTTACATTGTGGCCCCGCTAGGATTACATTGTGGCCCATGGACTCCTATATATAGAAAGGAGGTTTTTTCATTTGTATCATCCAAGAATTGTTCATTCATGTAATGTATTGGAGATTTCCCCCTCAAAGTGGCTTATTTATAAGGCGTTGATATCTCTTTTCTTCTATTTTTGGAGCTGGTTTCACAACATTTGGTATCAGAGCTTTGGATTCTAGGGTTTCACTGCTCCAAACAGGTCATCGTGGAATTTTCACTATAATTTTATTTTTTTTACGACGGTTCATAAGATAAAATTTTTAGAGTGCAAAGCTGAAATCCTAAGGAACATCGTCGCAAAATTTCAGAGCTTGGTTCGCAATATTTTTAGAGATATGATCTGTGGAAGTTAGGTCTTTTTGTAGGCTCTTGAATTTCACTTAAAAAGGTCATCGCGGAATTTTCGCTATAATTTTTTTTCTACGAAGCTTCAGAAGCTGAAATTTTTAGAGCGCAAAGCTGAAATCCCGAGGAACAACGTCGCAAAATTTCAGAGCTTGGTTCTCTATAGTTTTGAAGATATGATCTATGAAAGTTAGGTCTTTTTTAGGCTCCTGAATTTCATCTCAAAGAGGTGAGTGTGGGAAAAGCTTCATAACTCTCTCTCTAAGCATCGGATTGGAATTCTATAAAAAGTGACTGGAAGTACACAGACTGTAGTTTCATGTCTATAAATTTCAGAGCTAAAGGAGCAAACAAGGACACATGGCAAGTCGTACAAGTTCACTCTACTGAACCAGTCCATAATTAGGTCATTGTGGGAGATTGGACATAACTTTGTCTTGAAGAATCCAAATCAAGTCAGACCTGTGGCATTTGAAAGAAGCTTTAGAGGACTACTACAAGGCCAAATTTCAGATATTGAAGACTTGAATATATAGAGATAACTCAGTTTCAATATCGAGCTCCTCAAAATCAAGAAAAATGTGTGTATTTTTTTCTGAATTACATAAGTCTTGTGTAAAAAAATCAGTTTGAAGTGATTCCAAGGGCCTATTGAGCATATATTTCAGTATTGGGTTCTGAAATTCCTCCTAAAAATAATTCCATACCCATTAAGCCCTCAAAAATCTATACTATGACGCATGAAGAGGAAGAATTAAAAGAGGAGATATCAAAAAATTACGTACTGCGGCAACAAATTTCGATTCTACGAAGAGCAACCGAAGATGACATAGATGGTTTAAAAGAAGAAATGGAGGCTAAGTTGGATGGTTTGAAGGATCAAATAATAGCTAATATGGATGATAAATTAGTGGAAGATCAAATCGAGCATCAACAACAAGTTTTCCAACTCTCAAAGGATAACCTAAATTTGGTGCAAAATCTAATGAAACAACAAGAAGATCAACATCACATCGAAAAAATTTATGAAGTAGCCACAAAAACAAGAAATCGACAAGTATGATCAATTTTAGAGTATCTCAGCAAGTGGAAGAACTTTCCTGTAGAAGATTTCACATGGGAGGATGAGAATTTTATACAAAAGCATCAAGAAATAATCAAGCGTTGAGGACAACACTTGTTTGAAGGAGAGGGGCATGTTAAGTCCCTATATTAATAGTTTAGTCCCTTATTATGTTAGTGTAGCCCCCCTTATTGTTATTATTGTACCCCTGTAACCCCCATATTGTTATAATTGTGCCCTTACATTATTATTGTTAGGTCAGCTAGGGTTACATTGTGGCCGATGGACTCCTATATATAGAAAGGAGGTTTTGTCATTTGTATCATCCAAGAATTGTTTATTCATGTAATGTATTGGAGGTTGCCCCCTCGAAGTGGCTTATTTCTAAGGTGTTGATATCTCTTTTCTTCTATTTTTGGAGCTGGTTTCACAAAAATATCTTCAGTTAGAACTAGATACAACTAGCACAATTGAGTTTAACTCACTTAACTGAGTTAAACTAAATAACAACTCCCATAACTACTCTTCCAACTCTGTCACAACTCTGCCACTTCAGTTCTAACTGAGTCCTCCATGCATGAGTCACCAACCACCCTAAGAATTGCGTAATTCCTTCTTCCAAATCTGTTCACTGAAATAAAGTGCTCCAAGAGAATAAGTTGATATTTATTGTCAGATTATTATTAAGGGCTAATAATAATCGACATGCATCTATTTTTAGATTAGCGATCTATAAATAGACTTCGCCCAATCTTCTAAAAATAGGATCTCATATATTTTTCCAACTTGATCAACCATCTACAAATAGCATCTGCAACTTATAGAATATTCTCACTGTTGTTATGATATCCCTCACCGACCTGGGAAGTCTAATGATAAGGAGCTTCATTCTGTAAAGCAAATACAACAAGGACTGTATAGACTGTCACAACCCCTTTTTCACCTATTGGAACCCTTGAAAAGGCTAAAATCCACCTTTTGGCTTTAAAAGCGCTCATTTTTAACATATCAGGCCTCTAAGTGCTTTTCAGCTTAAACCCTTAGCCCTCATTTCTCATATGACCCCGCTCTATGTCCGACGGATAAAAGTCCTTAAGTCTTCTTTGGCCATTGCACTTCGCTGGTTCCCAAATCCGCTCATTTTCTCTTTTGTTTCAATGCTGAGGTTCATCTTTGCCGAAGAGATCCTGACCATTGATCTCCGCCTGATCCAATGGCCATCACGCGTCACCTATCCATCGCACCTCGCTTCATTCAAAATTCTGTTCCTGAACTCTTTTCCGCCGATGTGCGAAACCCTGATGAGATCCTGACCGTTGATCTCCTCCCGCAGATCCAACGGTCATCGCTCGTCGTGCTTCACCTATGCATCACACATCGCACATCGCTCTTCCCCGTTTCCATTCGCCTTTTATATTTTCCGGCTGATGTGCAAAACACCAATACAATCCTGACCGTTAATCTCCGCAGATCCAACGATCATAGCTCCATCGCACATCGCACATCGCAGTAAACCATTTTCACTCCGTATTTCTCCGCCGATGTGCTGATATTCCGAGATAATCTCCACCGTTGATCTCCGCAGATCCAACAGTCGTAGCTCCATCGGCGCACATCGCACATCGCTCCTTCCTGTTTCACTCTATATTTTCACTGCCAATGTTCATTCCCCACCGATACGATCTGGAACGTTGATCCTCTTGATCCAACGGTCATCGATGTCTCGTTGTATCGCTATCCTCCGCCTCATTTATCCATTTTTCGTCCCTCGCAATATGATCTGGACCGTCGATCCTCTTGATCAGACGATCATCGCTTCATCGCTGCATCGCGGCTCACCCCTCCCCTCGCACCATTCAGGCCCTTGTGTGATTCCACGATGCATTCTGGACTGTTGATCATCCCGATCCAACGGCAAGCGCACGTTTTCCTTTCACCCCACTCACTTTTCCCCAAGTTACTCCACCATTGATTGAGCCTGATCCAACGGTCACCGCCAGTCTTCCTCTTTACCCGAAAGCACTTTCAGCACATGGGTTAACACTTTGAGTGCCTCCGCAGTTGACCTGTTTGACTGCAGAAGATCTCAGATCAACAGCTGAGATTTACTGCGGAGGCACAAGCCAAGAAATTGATCTGTACCCCCAAGCACCCTCACATTTGATCTCCACCATTGAGGTCCTCATGATCCAACGGTCCTCGCTCCATCGCTCCTTTGCAAATTTCTTGATCACCCATCCATTATTGTATTCCCCGCTTTGAACTGGACCATCGATCTTCCTCATCCAACGGCCCACATCGCTCTCACTTCTATAACCCCGCAACTGATCATCCCGCTACATGAAAAAATTGCCGACGTCATTGCCAGTCCCACCCGACCGCGCAAGTACGTCCATTGCGTTCATTTGTAGACGTTGATCTGGATTGCCCAGATCAGACGCCTCTTCATTTTCGCATCCATTTGATAGCATCTCCCCAACTTGCAACTCCAACACGAAATGGGTGGTTTTTGTGAGGACACGCGTCACTCCCTAACACGCATCACATGCCTCCAGCCCGATACCGCTTACCACTCAGCCCCCACGCGAAAACCACTTGCGGTTTTTCGTGAAACTACCCATCATATTTCCGCGCCATATTCTGATTTAAACCCCTGGTTTTCGCCTCCGCCATGGTTTTACCTTCCATCGCTGCGTTCACACTTCCTCCGCATCGCTCCATAACCCCTTGCTGAGCCATCTGAAGAAGTCTACCCCTCATCGCAGGTATTATTTAATTGGTTTGCTGTCAATGCAGGTTTTCATGGTCTTTTAAGTACACAGGCTGTCTCATAGCCAATCACAGTGGCTCGAGGCCGAGGATGACGATCCTCCATACCCAAGGAAGCAAAGAAAAGCGATGATAAGGGTCAGTTTCAAGTCTTAGTCAATGGATCATGACCATTAGCCATTCTATAAGACCCTTCAGCACAGATGGCTAACTTTTCCACTACTAGAAATACCGCATTCTCTAGTGTAGAAGGCCAGTCCTTCCCACAACTAACGGTATTGCCTTTGCTAGCAGCAGCAAGGACTCCACCTCATCAAACAACTATGATCATTCATGATTGGGCTTGTTTGGCCTTTTTACCTCATGTCATTTTCACCTTGTCATTTTGGGTGAAATCCTTATTTCACTCCTGTAGTTTTTACTTTCAGTTTAGTCAATTGTTACATTTCAGTTAGAAATGGATTTTAGGCCTACGTTGTAAGATGATGAGAGGAAGTTCTACCTCATCATCATTTCTGTTTTTGATTTAGACCCGCAACAACATACAAGCACGTGGGGAAGATATTTTCCCAAAATATCTTCTCACGCATAGGAATCAGAAGTTATAAAAACAGGAAGAAAACACTGACAAAAGGTTCCAAATTTTCCAAAGGACTCACTAGTTCGAGTATTCTGTATGTATGTTGTATAAACTTTGATAGTGGATGTTTGAAGTTCCCGTTGGGATTCAGTAATAAGAAGTTTTGCTGAAGTTGGGGATTCTGCTCTGGGTGATTCACAGTTTGTAACCCTTCTCTATGTTTTTTAAAACAAATGTTCATTTCGTATCTCTCCACATTTCTTGTATCTAATGCTGTGGAATGCGAGTGCTCCCATGTGTAAATGTGAATTTATCATAGCAGATACTCATATTTACACATCTATAGCACTTTAAATATAGCTCAGGCAAGATACTTTGTTTCATTTTCTATCTCTTCCACCTTTCTTCCGATATTAACTACATTGGATTCGTGTCTTTGAACGAGCCCAGATATATGGATTCTTAACTTTGAATAAGCCCAGTATATATGGACTCTTATCCTTGGATAAGCGCGGTTATAGTTGATATCTTACTCCATCTTCTGACATAGTCAATCGCTCACATGTAACTTGATAGCTGTGTGTTCATTTTAGAAGTCGGCCCCCTTTACAACATTCTGTTTTAAAGTTGTCTGATGCATTTACTTATTGCAGTTTGTACTCAGTTTCTGCAGTTTTCCTAGTTGTTGTGTTTAACTTTGGGGTCTTGGTTCCACCTTGATTAAAACTATTCATCTGAGTGATAATAGCATGAGCCTAACATTGTCAACTACGATAAGTTGATTCATGCGCTCCTTGCATTTAAGATGTCCTAAGCATTGGTCTTTATACAACTCAAGGCTGTCTCTAGGAGCTACAACATCTTTCTGGCGTCGTTGCCAGGGAATGAATTTAAAGAACTAAATCCCTGGGCCTCGACAAATAGTCATCCACCCTTCAGAATAGGTGAGCAGGAAGGGTTGGGAGTTGTAGATCCCTCACCTTGGCGACTCCACTGTCATTCAAAGGATAAATCTATTTGCAGTCCTGGCTTCCCGAAAGCCACACCTGAGGTCAGATACTTCCCAATTGAGAACACCTTCAGTGTCTGATCCAGAGAAGATTTTACACAAGAGAAGTTAGAGAGAAATACAATCAGCTTATATAGATATTCCCAGATTCTCCCTGTAAGTCTCTCCATCCTCCTCTCAATTAGCTCAAGATCAAGGTCCTGATTCTATTGCAAGAACCCTTGATTATACTTCTGATAGCTCCTCCCTGGAAAATATTGAAGTCAAAGATGAGGCTGAATCTGTAGATACCACAAGTTTCTTTCTGCATCCCACTCCCGAAGCCGAAGAAGTTAAATAAGTTACAGAGGTTTCCACTTCTCATATTCCCGCAGTTCAATCAGCCCCTCAAGCCTCTGTTCAATATATCCCCATTGTCATACATACTTCTCTTCCACCACCTCCTATTACACATCAGACTCTCCCGCCATCTCCACAACCTCCGATGGCTGTTCCTGGCTTCCTACTGAACAAATATGCCCCCTGGCATTGCCTTAGATCCTGAACGACATGCCTCAGGATTATTTAAATATCCTACATCGTTTCAATGGATAAAATGATACTGAAGCTCAGAAACACCTGGAAGTTTTCTGTGCCTTCGCAGAAAATTTCAACGTTGAACATTTGGATGTGGTGTTGAGATTGTTTGTCCAGTCTCTAGATGGAGAGGCCATAAAATGTTTCAAGACCTTGGGGGACCGCTCCATTAATAATTGGGAGGAGATGGAAAATGCCTTCATCAAGAAGTGGGGAGAGAAGAAGGACCACAGATACTGTCTTACAGAATTCAACGCACTTAGAAAGAGACATAATGAAGATGTGTCTGAATTCATCAAGAGGTTTAATAAATTATATACAAGTCTCCCTGCCAAAATGAAGCTTCACCAGATCGCTGCTAAAGTGGTGTTTGTAGCAGCCTTTGAGTCAGAATTCGGATTCTCTTTAAGAGAAAGGAAGTCTGCTACTATGGATGAAGCCCATAATGATGCATTGGAAGTGGAAGCTAACTTCGCTTCTACTGGTAAATCAAAAGGGAGGTCAGACCATGATGTTAGACGAAGAGGGAAAGAAGAAGCATCTACCTCCGGTCAAGATAGAGAGGTAGCAGATTACAAAATAGAGGAGATGAGCAAAATGATCAAGAACCTTTCGAGCAAGCTGGTGAAGCTTGAGCTCGAGGCAAAGAACTCATCCTCCAAGCCATTCCAAACTACTCCAAACAGAGGATTTAACCCACAATATAGAAAGCCTCCTCTTCAAATATTGCAAAAAGATCGGAAGGAGCAACAGGATCACATACAGCCTCCGCTGTATCTGGAAGGGCAGATGGATGGCCCTGCCGAAGACATCCCTGATGGGCAAGATGATCAATATCTTGCTTACTCAAATGGTGATGAAGTTGACTCTTATTTGCAAGAAAGTGAAGAAGTGGAGCTTTCCTTGCAAGAAGAAGAAGAAAAAACCAGCGCTGCTGAAGATCCAGAGATCAATGACTACTATAAACAATTTGTAGATTTCATGCAACCACTGTTTCATAGAAAATATGATCTCAGGTCCTCTAGAAAGAGAACCTGCACACAAGAACAAGAATAAGAGATGCCTCAGAAGGAAACAATTGTTTAGAAAGTCGGAGATAAAGGTAAGAGACCTATAACTGAACCTTTACATTCTAATGGCTCCATTACTTCCTCCTCTAAGTTGTTGAGATTGCAACAAGATGATGAGCTTAGTGGAAAGAAGTCGCCGTCACTAAGTGGGCCAACAGGCTATTTTTGGCGCAAAGTCTATTTTTAGACTATGTCTATTTTTAGACATATGGATCATGTTCTATGAGTTGCAGGATGCTATTTGTGGATGGTTGGTCAAGTCGGGAAAAATAGATGGACTTCTATTTTTGTATATCATGGTAAATCTATTTTTAGACGTACCAAAATAGATATGTCAAATATTATTAGCTCTTAATAATATTTGGACTATAAACATTATCTTATTCTCTTGGAGCACTTCAGTTAAGTGCACAGATGTGGCACAGGAGCCATTCTTAAGGGTTAAGTGGAGCTATTTCATGGATACTTCAGTTAGAACTCATGTAACAGAGTTTGGTGGAGTTGATTGAGGAAGTTAGTGGAGTTGTGTTCAGTTTAACTAATCTAAACATAGTTGAGCTATTTGTATCTAGTTTAACTAATTGATAAAATTAGTGAGAGTGGTGTGAATTAATTATTAATTAATTCACTAATTATAAACTCATTAATCAACTAAAGAATGCATCAGTTAACTTCAGTGCATGGACAGTTTCAGTGGAGACCAGTGCAGAAATAGGTGAAAGAGCGGGTTAACTATCAGTTGTGACTATACAGTTGCTATTTGCAACACACAGATAGGTGGAGAAGCCCATGAGGATTGCGCAGTACAAGCCAAGTGGTTTATCTATTTAATGAAGCCATCCCATAGCATTGAAAACGCAATAGAGGCTGGCTATCAAGTGGCAAAATATTGGAGCATGTGTTTTGCTAGATCTAGCTTGATAGTGTGTAGCAATTGAGGGTGTGCATGAGAGCTTGTGAGGAGATTTGTACTATGATTGTTACATGATCTCCATGAAATATAATATACAGATAGTTGGGGTTTTCAGCTTTAAGCTTTCCCATTAAATACTGTGTTCATATGTGTGATTGTTCGTGGTTTTAATGTGTGCATGCAATTGATTTTATTTCCGCAATTAATGATCAATGGTAGAAGAGATTCTGTATTATGCATGAAGCTAAAATAGTGTGTGATAAAGAGAATCTCGGTGAATAATATATCAGTTATTCAAATTTCTACATGGTATCAGAGCGATATTGATCATTGGAGCAATTGCAAAACATTGAAGCGGTTGAGTTTTCTGCTTGTGGAATTCGAAGTTGCAGCAGTGTTTTCTTGGTGTCGAAGTTGAGATGTTTTTCAATGGATTGCGATTGGAGTATGCCCTTGAAGGCAGCTCGAATTATATTGCATGGAAGGATAGGATGGAGGCGGTGCTGGATGACAATGGGTTGAAGGAGTTCATAGATGCAGAAATTCCAAAGCCTACTTCTAATGATGCTGTCGTACTTGACGCATGGCAAAAGAAGACAACAAAGTGTCGAAGGATTCTATTGGAAGGTGTGAAGGATCACATAGTATCCAACCTTCATGGTAAGGCTTCTCCATTCTTGATGTGGAAAGCTTTGACAAATTTATTCCAAAGCAAGAGCGATCAGAGGAAGTTGGCGCTCAAGGATAGACTCAGAAACATAAAAATGGAGAAAGGCGACAGTATGCCCAAGTACCTCACGAAGTTCATCCAATACAGGGATGAGCTGGGAAGTGTGGGAGTTACTGTTGATGACGAGGAATTGGTGAGCTTGGCTCTCCTTGGGCTTCCGAAGAGTTGGCATTCCTATCAGGACTCTGTCAATGGTCGGGAGAAATTTCCAGGATGGGAGCGACTTTGGTCGGATCTTGTGCAAGAGGAGATAAGGCAGAGTACCAGGGACGAATCTTCATCAAAGAACTCTGATGAAGAGAATTGCACTTTGGCTACCAAAGAAAATAAGGGGAAGAGCAAGAAATCTTCTCAATCCGGTTCGAAAGGCAAGAAGCAGGACATGTCCAAGGTGAAGTGCTTTCACTGTCACCAACACGGACACTACGCCACTAATTGTCTAGAGAAGAAGAAAAATAAGCAGGCTGCTGGGACTGCAGTTGGAGAGGCCTTAGCCTCGCAGTTTGAGCTATATTTTTCGCTGATCGCATGCTTGGTCTCAAGTGTGATGGGTTCAGTGTGGTTTCTTGACAGTGGTGCGTCTTTTCACATGACAAGAGATCGAGATTTGTTTACTGATCTGGATGAGAAAGATCTTGGAGTGCACATCGAGATGGGCGATGATGTGGTAGATACGGTGCGATCGGTATCGGTACTATTTCCTTTGAGAGGGAGTCTGGTAAACCCTTCGTATTGAAGGAAGTGATGCATGTTCCAGGATTGAAGAAGAATCTTATCTCTGTGGCGATGTTAGAGGACAAGGGATATGATGTTGTCTTTAGCGAAGGAAAGACTTTCCTGCGCAGTAAAGAAACTGGTGAGACCCGGAGGATAGGGGTGCAAGTTAAGAACCTTTATCAATTGCAGGTAGATGGTTGCATAGAAATGGTAGGAAAGGTAGAAGGAGTGGTGAGACGAGATGATGGCGAGTTGTGGTACCAGAGATTGGGCCACCTTCACCATGGAGCTTTGAAGATACTGCAACAGATTTATACTGGGCTTCCTAAGGGTACTCTTGCACAGTCAGATCAGTGCAAGGGATGTACCTTGGGAAAATTTGTGAAAGCCACATTTCACGAGAAGGATAGTCGCGCCACAACGATCCTTGAGAGAATTCACACAGACGTGTGTGGACCTTTCTCAGTAGCTTCGACAGCAAAGCACAAGTACTATGTGATATTTGTTGATGATTTTTCTTGTAAGTGCTGGATCTTCTTCATGCAGAAGAAGAGCGAGACATACTCAAAGTTCTATGAGTTCAAGGCACTGGTTGAGAAAGAATCGGGGAAATGAGGTGAAGGCTCTTAGGGCTTGGCTGATGATGGTGAGTCTGCGTGAATTCAAGGACACTACGATAGCGAAGGAGTCGAAGAGAGCTTCTTGTACCTCACCGCCTGACGAGCCAGGTTGGCGGCGGAAGAACAAAACGATCGTGGGTGCTGCACAGGCGATGTTGCATGATCAGGGTCTTCCCATACACTTGTAGGCTGAGGCATGCAATACTGCAGTATATGTGTAGAACCGTTGTCCTCACAGGATACTTGGCATGAGTACACCTGAGGAGGGGTTTTCTGGTAAGAGGCCTGATATTTCCCATTTGAGGATTTTTGGTTCACCTGTTTACATTCATGTGACGAAGGATGAAAGTAAGAAGCTGGAGCCGACCGCAGAGGTTGGGATATTTGTGGGGTACACTGATACGCCCCACAACTATCGTGTGTATTTTCCAGACAGTTGCAAGATTGTTGTGCGACGTGATATAAAATTTCATGAGGAGAAAGCCATGAAGTGTTCGCTTGAGAGGGAGCCACACTTGCATGCATATGAGGAGCTATTAGTCCCTAAGGATGAGTCTCAGGATGTGGATCAACCACAGGATGAGGTTCATGGAGTGGAAGAGACCACTCAAGCAGTGCCAACCATTAGAGGGCGGAAGCGCACTACAGACGCTGAGCGACTGGCTCAAGATGCAAAGAAGGTTGTAGGAGCACCTACATCACAGCGCAGACAGAGACAGTCACCTGACCAGTATACTGGATACATGGCTCTTATGAGCAAGTGTATCGTGACAGAGCCATCCTCTTTCGAGGAAGTTGTGGAGGATCCCGCATGGGTAGATGCCATGGTGGAAGAGTATGTTTCGATTGTCAGAAATAGTGCATGGGAGATTGTCCCGAGGCTGGAGGGGAAATCAATGGTGGGTTCGAGATGGATCTACAAAGTGAAGCAGGCAGTTGACGGGAGTGTGGAGAATTATAAGGCAAGATTTGTTGCCTGAGGCTTTTCACAGATTGAGGGGATCGATTATGAGGAGACCTTTGCACCTGTCGCAAGGTATTCTTCCATACGGACGATTCTTACTCTCTCAGCGAAGATGGGGTGGCACATTCATCAGATGGATGTGAAGACTGTGTTCCTCAGTGGAGTCATCGAGGAGGAGGTGTACATAGAGCATCCCGAAGGTTTCGAGATCTTCAGCAGCGAGTCGCATGTGTGCAGGCTCAAGAGAGCGCTGTATGGGTTGAAACAAGCACCTCGTGCTTGGTACACACGGATGAAGCGGTTATTTCACCGGACTTGGATTCTCCAAGAGTGAGGCGGATCCGAACCTATACCAGATAGTGGTGGAGGGTAAGTTGTTGATCATTGTACTTTATGTAGACGATTTTATTTTAACGGGTGATGAACTGTTGATACGCTCATGCAAGGCTGATCTTGCAAAGTTTGAGATGAAGGACTTGGGCCTCCTTTATTATTTCCTGGGATTGGAAATTTGGCAGCGCAGTGATGGACTATTTTTTTCTCAAGGTAAGTATGCCCGGGAGATACTGGAGAAGTTCAGCATGCATGGCTGCAAGCCTGTTGATACTCCTCTTCCTGGTGGTTGGAGGAAGGAGGATGCTTCTTCGACGGAGGTAGTGGATGCCATTGTTTACCGACAGTTGGTGGGGTCGCTTATGTATCTAGTCAATACACGACCTGACATATGCTACACTGTTAACCAGCTTTCACAAGCTATGGTTAAGCCTACCAAGCTCTTTTGGAAGGCATGCAAGCATGTATTGAGATATCTCAGAGGCACATTGGGATATGGATTATGGTACAGACAGTCGGATGAGGTGAAGCTGTGTGGCTTCACAGATGCAGATTGGGCAGGGAACCCAACAGACAGAAAGAGCACATCTGGAGGGATTTTCAGTATCGGGTCGACAACAATTTCTTGGTATAGCAGGAAGCAGAGATCCGTGGCACTCAGTTCAGAAGAGGCCGAGTACATGGCAGCGAGTTTGGCTGCATGCGAGGCTATATGGATGAGGAAGATCCTGGTCGGGTTGTTCGGTTCACACTTAGATCCTACTGTGCTATATTGTGATAATCAGAGTTGCATCAAACTCTCGGTTAATCCAGTATTTCATGATAGATCTAAACACATTGACATCCGGTATCATCATATCAGAGATTGTGTGTAGCGGAAGATCATGTTACTTTCATACATTCCCACGGAGGATCAGGATGCTGATATCTTGACGAAGGCACTCACCAGGAGCAAATTCGAATACCACAGAGGCAGGATAGGGGTGGCAGATAATCCTTATCTTGTTGAGAGGGAGTGTTGAGATTGCAACAAGATGATGAGCTTAGTGGAAAAAAGTCGCCTTCACTAAGTGGGCCCGCAGGCTATTTTTGGCGCAAAGTCTATTTTTAGACTATGTCTATTTTTAGACATATGGATCATGTTCTATGAGTTGCAGGATGCTATTTGTGGATGGTTGGTAAAGTCGGGAAAAATAGATGGAATTATATTTTTAGACATACTGGGCGGAATCTATTTTTAGATTGCCAGTCTAAAAATAGATATGTCGAATATTATTAGCTCTTAATAATATTTGGACTCTAAACAATATCTTATTCTCTTGGAGCACTTCAGTTAAGTGCACAGATGTGGCACAGGAGCTGACAGAAGGAATTACGCTATTCCTGAGGGTTAAGTGGAGCTATTGCATGGATACTTCAGTTAGAACTCATGTGACAGAGTTTGGTGGAGTTGATTGAGAAAGTTAGTGGAGTTGTATTCAGTTTAACTAATCTAAACATAGTTGAGCTATTTGTATTCAGTTTAACTAATTGATACAATTAGTGAGAGTGGTGTGAATTAATTATTAATTAATTCGCTAATTATAAAATCATTAATCAACTAAAGAATGCATCAGTTAACTTCAGTGCATGGACAGTTTCAGTGGAGACCAGTGCAGAAATAGGTGAAAGAGCAGGTTAACTATCAATTGTGACTATACAGTTGCTATTTGCAACACACAGATAATTGGAGAAGCCCATGAGGATTGCGCAGTACAAGCCAGGTGGTTTATGTTATTTAATGAGCCATCCCATAGCATTGATTATGCAATAGAGGCTGGCTATCAAGTGGCAAAAGATTGGAGCATGTGTTTTGCTAGATCTAGCTTGATAGTGTGTAGAAATTCGAGGTTGTGCTGAGAGCTTGTGAGGAGCTTTGTACTATGATTGTTACATGATCTCCATGACATATAATATACAGATAGTTGGGGTTTTCAGCTTTAATCTTTCCCATTAAATACTGTGTTCATATGTGTGATTTTTTAATGGTTTTAATGTGTGCATGCAATTGATTTTATTTCTGCAATTAATGATCAATGGTAGAAGAGATTTTGTATTATGCATGAAGCTAAAATAGTGTGTGATCAGGAGAATCTCGGTGAATAATATATTAGTTATTCAAATTTCTACATAAGTTGGCATCTAATCCAAATGTAAATGTTAAACCTATTCCGAGGGAAGAAAAAACTTCAGCCATGATAAATGAACCAAAAGAAAATACCATAGAGAAGTCTCCCTCTGCTTTTAATCTTCAAAAAGAACTGGAAAAGATTAAAATCCCAGTCCCCCTAACTGAACTCCTGAAACAACCAGTCTACCAGTCTTAGGTGTCTTCTTTCATGCTTCCTCAGGGAGCAACCCCAATCCTAGATAGTTTAAACCTCCAAGAAGAAAGGCCCATGGTTGTTTTTGGTCCCCATGTTGAGGAACTAGATTCTTCAACTCCCCCTTTCTATGTCTCCTTAGTAATTCATGACCTGTTATTGCATAACTGTATGTTGGATTCTGGAGTGTCTCATAAACTCCTGCCCCTATCAGTGATGGAACAATTGGGGCTACAGATCACTCGCCCATATAAATATCTCTACTCTTTTGATTCTAAAAGGGTCAAATGTTTGGGGATGATTAAGGATTTAGTGGTAAATCTAGCCCAAATCCCAATTAAGAGTGTGGTAATGGAAATAGTAGTGGCTGACATCCCAGCTTGGTTTGGGATGCTGTTATCAAGATCATGGGGTACAAAAATCAGAGGATCTATAAAGCTAGACCTAACCTATGCGACCATCCCTCTGTTTGGAGGCCAAGAAAGGAGATTATATTGGGAAACAATGTTTGTGAAGATGGTCACTAAAGCTGATAATTCAATGAATTCACTGGTGTACAACAAAGAGCGTGATTTTGCTTGTCTAATGCTTGAAGAAGACCAAGATTATTTTCAGGAGCCATATTTCTGTCAAGTAAAGACTGAGGAGTCTTCAAGTAATGAAGAAAGTGGGGTTTGGAACTTGCACTTTGATGGAGCCAACTCAAAGGAAGGGAATGGAGCTGGGATTCTCCTTATCTCCCCTACTGGAAAACTAGTCCCATTATCTTTCAAATTGGAGTATGAAGCCACGAACAATGTGGCCGAATACAAAGCCTTGCTTCTAGGTCTACAAACAACAAAAACATGAATATTCAGAGCTTGAAGGTTTTGGGAGATTCAGAACTAGTGGTGAGACAAGTAAGAAATCAATGTCAAGCTAAGCACCCAAGACTTAGGGCTTACAGAAATGAGGTATGGGACTTGGTAGAGAATTTATTCTTAGCGTTCAATATTCAATTCATGCCAAGAGACCAAAACAGAATGGCAGACTCTCTTGCAGTAGCTGCAAGACACTGGCAGGTGTTTGAAGATGAAGAGCAAGTGAAAATATTCATGGAGACTGTTGGGGAATTATCAAATATGGACATAGATGGTGGCGAGGAGGAGACTGAGGACCTTCCTCAGAATAAATGGCAGGATACCGTAGCTAGGCACAAGGTGCTGCAACTCAAAGGGAATGTAATACCCAGAGGACTGGTCCCTCTGGAGAGACTATTTGATAAGAATGATGTCCCAATACGGCCAAGTAAGGTTATTGAAGAAAATTAGGTAGATGACCTGAACCTCGACACAGAGGTTGATCCCAAGCTTGTGAAATTGTCTAATGAGGTACTCGAAGAATACAAAGGCCAATATCGGAAGCTATTTCAGACATATAAAGATGTCTTTGCCTGGTCCTATCAAGATTTGAAGACCTTTGATATTAGCATTATCCAGCACAAGATTCCATTAAAAGGAGATGCTAAGCCACACAAACAGAAATTAAGACAGATTAATCATTTACTCCTTCCTTCCATAGAAAAGGAAATCAAGAAATTGTTGAAGGCTAAGATTATTGTGCCATTAAGATATTCTGAATGAGTGGTCAACTTGGTCCCAGTCCGAAAGAAGAACGGGGAAATAAGATTGTGTGTGGACTTTCGAAACTTGAACAGAACATCTCTGAAAGACAATTATCCACTGCCCAAGATGGACCATATATTGTAGAAGGTGGTAGGATCTTGACGAATGTCTATGATGGATGGATTTTCTGGGTACAATCAAGTAGCAGTGCTTCCGGAGGACCAAAAGAAAACCGCATTCACCACTCCTTGGGGAACGTTTGTGTATGCTCGAATGCCGTTTGGATTGATCAATGCGAGGGCTACATTCCAAAGGGCCATGGACATTGCTTTTGTGGGGGAACAAGACAAATTCATGGTGGTGTACCTAGACGACATCACAGTCTTCTCAAAGGACGATGCTGAACATAAGGAGCATTTTCGCAGAACCTTTGACAAATGTCAGAAGTTTGCTGAAAGGCAGAAGTTCACACCTTTGCCTATGATCCCGATGCACATAGAAGAACCTTTCCAACAGTGGGGAATCAATTTCATCGGTGAAATTCATCCTGTCTCAAGCGGGCAACACAAATGGATACTAACAACCACCAATTACTTCACTAAATGGGTAGAGGCCTTGCCAGCAAGGAATGTGACAGACACAATGGTGATCAATTTTTTGGAAGATAACATCATCTCAAGGTTTGGCTGTCCTACTAAGATTGTCATAGATAATGCTCATGCTTTTAAGTCTGTCAAATTTATCAATTTTTTCCAACAATGTAATATTGTATTAGTCCACTCTACTGCATATTATCCACAGGGTAATCGATTGGTAGAATCCTCAAACAAAACCTTAGTGACGGCGCTGAAAAAGGCCATAAATGAAAACCAAAAGAACTAGGATTCTCAGCTCCAGTTCGTGCTATGGGCAAACGTAATCACTAGTAAGAGGTCAACAGACAAATCCCCATATGAATTGGTCTATGGTAGAGCAGTGGTTTTCCCGATACAATTGGTCTTACCTGTGGCTAGGTTCATGCAGGATTGTCAAGAGGAACCAAACGATCTTACCAGAAGGATGAATCAGTTAGTAGAGCTGAAGGAGACTCTAAGTCAAGTAAATAAGAGGTTTACTGAGTACCAAGAGAAAATTAAAAACCTGTTCGATCAACATGCTAAAGTTAAAGAGATGAAGGTCGGATATTTGGTGCTAAGATGGGATATAAGAAGGGCTGAAAAAGGAAAGCACAGAAAGTTTGATCCTCTATGGTTCGGACCTTTCAAAATTGCTGAAGAAGGAGGAAACAACACTTTTAGACTATAAAATTTGCAGGGTGATCTGCGCGAAGCCCCTATGAATGGGAAATTCTTAAAACCCTTTTTCCAGTATTGATTCAGGCGAAAGGTCTGCTGTATGATATTGTAAATTATTTAGTTGCTTATATTATGATGTTTGCTGTTCTAATTTGTCACGATGAAAGCTGAGAAGGCATCAAGGGACTGTGTTCGCAAGAAGAAGGCTAACAGATGGTCTGCGGAGTTCTAGACGCGTTCGAGGATAAACGGGTCGTCCCCAAGTGGAGCCAATGTTGTTATGATATCCCTCACTGAGCTGGGAAGTCTAATGATAAGGAGCTTCATTCTCCAAAGAAAATACAACAAGGACTGTATAGACTGTCACATCCCCTTTTTCACCTATCGGAACCCTTGAAAAGGCTAAAATCCATCTTTTGGCTTTAAAAGAGCTAATTTTTAACATATCATGCCTCTAAGCACTTTTCGGCTTAAACCCTTAGCCCTCATTTCTTATATGACCCCGCTCTATGTTCGATAGATAAAAGTCCTTAAGTCTTCTTCGGCCATCGGACTTCGTTGGTTCCCAAATCCGCTCATTTTCTCTTTTGTTTCACTACCGAGGTTCATCTTTGCCGAAGAGATCTTTACCGTTGATCTCTGCCTGATCCAACGACTATTGCGCGTCACCTATCCATCACACCTCGCTTCATTCAAAATTCTCGTTCCTGAACTTTTTTTCGCTGATGTACGAAACCCCGACGAGATCCTGACCGTTGATCTCCTCCTACAAATCCAACGGTCATCGCTCGTCGTGCTTCACCTATGCATCGTACATCGCTCTTACCAGTTTCCATCCGCCTTTTATATTTTTCGGTTGATGTGCGAAATGCCGATACAATCCCCACCATTGATCGCCACAGATCCAACGATCATAGCTCCATCGCACATCACATTAATCCATTTTCACTCCGTATTTCTCTGCCGATGTGCTTATCTTCCGAGATAATCTCCACCATTGATCTCCGCAGATCCAACGGTCATCGCTCCATCGCACATCGCTCCTTCCTGTTTCACTCTATACTTTCACCGCCGATACGATCTGGACCGTTGATCCTCCTGATCCAACGGTCAGCGCTGTCTCGTTGTATCGCTGTCCTCTGCCTCATTTATCCATTTGTCGTCTCCCATGATATGATCTAGACCGTCGATCCTCCTGATCGGATGGTCATCGCTTCATCACCGCATCGCAGCTCACCTCTCCCCTCACACCATTCAGGCCCTTGTGCGATTCTGTGATGCATTCTGGACCGTTGATCATCCTGATCCAACGGCCAGCGCACCTTTGACTTTCACCTCGCTCACTTTTCCCCAAGTTATCTCCGCCATTGATCGTGCCTAATCCAACGGTCAGCGCCAGTCTTCCTCTTTACCCGGAAGCACTTTCAGCGCATGGGTTAACACTTTAAGTGCCTCCGCAGTTGACCTGTTTGACTAAAGAAGATCTCAAATCAATGGCTAAGATTTACTACGGAGGCACAAGCCAAGAAATTGATTCGTACCCCTAAGTGCCCCCGCAGTTGATCTCCACAGTTAAGGTCTTCATGATCCAACGGTCCTCGCTCCATCGCTCCTTTGCAAATTTCCCGATCACCCATCCATTATTGTATTCCCCGCTCTGATCTGGAACGTCGATCTTCCTCATCCAATGGCCCACATTGCTCTCGCTTCTATAACCCCACAACTGATCATCCTACTACATGACAAAATTGCTGACGTCATTGCCGATCCCACCCGATCGCGCAAGTACGTCCATTGCGTTCATTTGCAGACGTTGATTTGGATTTCCCAAATCAGACGCCTCCCGTTCATTTTCGCATCCATTTCATAGCATCTCCCCTACTCGCAACTCCGACGTGAAATGGGCGATTTTTGTGAGGACACGCATCGCTCCCTAATACGTATTGCGTGCCTCCAGCCCAATACCTCTTACCACTCAGCCCCCACGCAAAAACCACTCACGGTTTTCCGTGAAACCGCCCATCATATTTCTGCACCATATTCTGATTTAAACCCCTGGTTTTCGCCTCCGCCATGGTTTTACCTTCCATCATTGCGTTCACACTTCCTCCACATTGCTCCATAACCCCTTGCTGAGCCATCTGAAGCTGTCCACCCCTCATCGCAAGATTTATTTAATGGTTTGCTGTGTGTGCAGGTTTTCATGGCCTTTTAAGTACACAGGCCGTCTCATAGCCAATCATAGTGGCTCGAGGCCGAGGATGACGATCCTCCACACCCAAGGAAGAAAAGAAAAATGATGATAAGGGTCAGTTTCAAGTCTTAGTCAATGGATCATGACCATTGGCCATTCTATAACACCCTCCAACACAGATGGCCAAATTTTCCACTACTAGCAATACCGCATTCTCCAGTGCAGAAGGGCAGTCCTTCCCACGACTAATGGTATTGCCTTCGCCAGCAATAGCAGGGACTCCGCCCCATCAAACAGATATGATCATTCATGACTGGGCCTGTTTGTCCTTTCTACCTCATGTTCTTTTCACCTTATCATTTCCGGTGAAATCCTTATTTCACTCCTGCAGTTTTTACTTTCAGTTTAGTCAATTGTTACATTTCAGTTAGAAATGGATTTTAGGCCTGCGTTGTAAGATGATGAGAGGCAGTTCTACCTCATCATCATTTCTGTTTTTTATTTAGACCTGCAACATCATACAAGCACGCAGAGAAGATATTTTCCCAAAATATCATCTCACGCATAGGAATCAGAAGTTATAAAAACATGAAGAAAACATTGAAAAAAGGTTCCAGATTTTCCAAAGGACTCACCAGTTCGAGTATTCTATATGTATGTTGTATAAAATTTGATAGTGGATGTTTGAAGTTCCCATTGGGATTCAAAAATAAGAAGTTTTGCTGGAGTTGGGGATTCTGCTTTGGGTGATTCACAGTTTGTAACCCTTCTCTATGTTTTTTAATACAAATGTTCATTTCGTATCTCTCCACATTTCTTGTATCTAATGCTCTGGAATGTGAGTGCTCCCATGTGTAAATGTGAATTTATCATAGCAGATACTCATATTTACTCATCTATAGCGCTTTAAGTATAGCTCAGGCAGGATACTTTGTTTCATTTTCTATCTCTTCCACCTTTCTTCCGATATTAACTACAATGGATTCTTGTCTTTGAATGAGCCCAGACATATGGATTCTTAACTTTGAATAAGTCCAATATATATGGACTCTTATCCTTGGATAAGCCCGGTTATAGTTGATATCTTACTCCATCTTCTTCCATAGTCAATCGCTTACATTTAAATTGATAGCTATGTGTTCATTTTAGAAGTCGGCCCCCTTTATAACATTTTCTTTTAAAGCTGTCTGATGCATTTACTTATAGAATTTTGTACTCATTTTATACAGTTTTGCTAGTTGTTGTGTTTAAATTTGGGGTCTTGGTTCCACCAAGTTGATTAAAACTATTCATTTGAGTGATAATAACATGAGAGCCTAACATTGTCAACTACAATCAGTTGAGTCATATGCTCCTTGCATTTAAGATGTCCTAGGAACTGGTCTTTATACAACTCAAGGTTGTCTCTAGGAGCTACAACACTCACCATGTCTAAAAATAGACATACACCTACAAATAGCCTGCGGGCTCCACTTAGTGAAGGTGCTTAATTTTCACTAAGCTCATCATCTTGTTGAATCTCAACACTCCTTCTCAACAAGATAGGGATTATCCTTCACCACGATCCTGCCTCTATGGTATTCGAATTTTCTCGTGGTGAGCGCCTTCATTAGAATATTTGCATCTTGATCTTCCGTAGGAATGTACTGAAGCAACATGACCTTCCGCTGCACATAATCTCTGATATGATGATACCATATATCTATATGCTTAGATCTATCATGAAACACAGGATTAATCGAGAGTTTAATGCAACTCTGATAATCACAATGTATCACTATAGGATCTAAATGAGAACCGAACAAATCGACCAGGATCTTCCTCATCCAGATAGCCTCACATGCAGCTTGAATTGCTGCCATGTATTCCGCTTCCACTGAACTGAGTGCCATAGATCTTTGTTTCCTGCTGTACCAAGAAACTGTTGTAGATCCGATACTGAAAACCCCTCCTGATGTGCTCCTTTTTTCCGTTGGGCTGCTTGCCCAATCTGCATCTGTGAAGCCATGCAACTTCACCTCATCCATTTGTCTGTACCATGAGCCATACTCAGATGTGCCCCTGAGATATCTCAGGACATGCTTGCCTACCTTCCAAAAGAGTTTGGTAGGCTTAACTATCACTTCACTAAATACATAAGCGAACCCACCAATTGTCGATAGACAGTAGCATCCACTACCTCTGTCGATATAGCATCCTCTATCCTCCAATTTCCTGGAAGAGGAGTATCCATGGGCTTGCACTCATGCATGTGAAAATTACCAAGTATCTCCCGAGCATACTTGCCTTGAGACACAAATAGTTCACCTTCTTGCTGCCATATTTCCAATCCAAGGAAATAATGAAGGCTCAAATCCTTCATCTCAAACTCCTTTGCAAGATCTTCCTTGCATGAGTGTATTAACTGCTCATCACCCGTTAGTATTAAATCATAAACATAAAGAACAATGATTAAAAGCTTACCCTCCACCACAATTTGGTATAGGTTTGCATCCGCCTCACTTTTGGTGAAGTCAAGTCCAGTGAAATAGTTTTCGATCCATGCGTACCAAGCACGGGGTGCTTGCTTCAGCCCATACATTTCTCTTTTGAGTCTACACACATGCGACTCGCTGCTGAAGATCTCAAATCCTTCAGGCTACTCAATGTACAATTCTTCCTCAATGATCCCATTAAGGAACACAATCTTCACATCCATCTGATGAAGGTGCCAACCCATCTACGCTGAGAGAGAAAGGATGGTCCTTATGGAAGAATATCGTTCGACAGGTGCAAAGGTTTCTTCATAATCAATCCCCTCTGTTGAGATTCAACAAGATGATGAGCTTAGTGAAAATTAAGCACCTTCACTAAGTGGAGCCCGCAGGCTATTTTTAGGTATATGTCTATTTTTAGACATGGTGAGCATATTCTATATGTTGCAGGATGCTATTTGTAGATGGTTGATCAAGTTGGAAAAATAGATGAAATTATATTTTTAGAATATTGGGCAAAGTCTATTTATAGATTGCTAATCTAAACATAGATGCATGTCGATTATTATTAGCCCTTAATAATAATCCGACAATAAATATCAACTTATTCTCTTGGAGCACATTATTTCAATGAACAGATTTGGAAAATCTGTGGGCTGAAGGAATTGCGCAATTCTTAGGGTGGTTGGTGACTCATGCATGGAGGAGTCAGTTAGAACTAAAGTGGCAGAGTTGTGAGAGAGTTGGAAGAGTAGTTATGGGAGTTGTTATTTAGTTTAACTCAGTTAAGTGAGTTAAACTCAATTGTGCTAGTTGTATCTAGTTCTAACTGAAGATACACTAGTGAGATTTTAGTGAATTAATTATTTAATTAATTCACAACTAGAGACTCACTTGCAACTGAACAAATACAACAGTTAACTACTTGCATGTCATTTCAAGTGGAGACCTAGTGGAGAGATAGGTGAAAGGGTGAGATGGACTATGTGTTGTGACTATAGTGATGCATTCAATGCATCTGACACACATGGAGATGCCAATGAGGATTGCGCAGTCAAGGCAAGGCCAATTCGAATTCATTCAGGGGTCTTCTTCAATAGGGATTGCGCAGTGGAGGCAGGCTATTAGGAGGCAAGAAATTGGTGCATAGATATGCAAAATTTTTGCATGACAGTGTGTAATGATTGTTGATTGTACTGAGAGCTTGATGTACTAAGCTTTGTATGAGATTATTACATGATACATTAATATGCATAATATATGATAGTTGGGGGTTTTTTAGCTTTAAGCTTTCTCGTTAAACAACTATGTTTATGTGCGATTGATTTTGCTTCATATGTGTTTTGCAATTGCAATTTAATTTTCGCAAAGAATTAAGGAGAAGGATTTTGTATTTAACATAAGTTAATTTGTTAGATCAGGGGAGTCCGGTAATACACATGCATCTTGTATAATTTCTACATGGTATTAGAGCAGTGTTAATCACTGAAGATTTCAATCTTGAAGCGGTGCTAAGTTTTGTGCTGGTGGACAATTCGAATTTGCTGCAAGAATTTCTTGGTGCGACAGTTGCGTATTCATTGAAATGGCTTTCAATGGGTTGTGGTTGGAGTATGCCCTTGAGGGTAGCTCAAACTACATAGCCTGGAAGGACAGGATGGAGGCAGTGCTTGAAGATAATGGTCTCAAGGAGTTCATTGATAGAAATGTTCCTAAGTCTACTTCTAGCGATGCTGCATCACTTGACGCATGGCAAAAGAAGGTAGCGAAGATAAGAAGAATTCTATTGGAAGGTGTGAAGGACCATATTGTGTCAAGTATTCACAGGGAATCCACTCTATTTGCAATGTGGAAGGCTTTGACAAATCTTTTCCAAAGCAACAACGACCATAAGAAGTTGGCGCTGAAAGATAAGCTCAGAAAAAGCAAAATGGAGAAGGGCGACAGTATTCCAAAATATCTCACGAAGTTTGTCCAATGTGGGGATGAGCTGGGGAGTGTGGGAATCACAGTTGCGGATGATTACTTGGTGAGCTTGGCTCTCCTTGGGTTACCGAATAGTTGGCAAATTTATCAAGACTCAGTCAATGGATGGGAGAAACTGTCGGATTGGGAGCGACTTTGGTCGGATCTAGTGCACGAGGAGATAAGCCGAAGTACCAGGGATGGATCTTCATCGAAGAATGATGATGAAGAGAATTACGCTTTGGCTACCAAAGCAAGGAAAGGGAAGGGGAAGAAATCCCATCCAAAATCCGAGGCTAAAGGCAAGAATCTGGATTTGTCCAAGGTGAAGTGTTTTAACTGTCACAAACATGGGCATCTCGCCACTAACTGCCCACAGAAAAAGAAGAACAACAAGGTTGTTGGAGCTGTAGCGGGTGAGGCTTTAGCCTCACAATTTGAACTTGATTTCTCTTTGATTTCATGCTTGGTTTCAAGCGCAATGGGATCGGTGTGGTATCTTGATAATGGTGCTTCCTTCCACATGACGATAGACAAGGAGTTGTTTAGTGACTTGGAGGAGAAAGATCTCCAAATGCATAAAGATATGGGTGACGATGGTAGATACAGTGCGATTGGCATTGGAACCATTATATTTGAGAGGGAGTTAGGTAAACCATTTCTTTTGAAAGATGTTATGCATTTTCAAGGTCTGAAGAAGAACTTGGTCTCGGTTGCGATTTTGGAGGACAGAGGTTATGACGTTGTTTTCAGCGAGGGAAAAGATTTGCTGCGACATAAAACGATAGGTCAAACCAAGAGGATAGGTTTTCGATTTAAGAATCTCTACAAGCTGGAGGTAGATGGTTGCACTACAATGATGGGAAAATTAGAAGAAGTGGTGAGTCGAGATGAGGACAAATTATGGCACAGGAGATTGGGTCATCTTCACCATGGTGCCTTAAAGATTTTCCAGCAGATTTCTACTGGACTTCCCAAGGCTACTCTTGTGCAGTCAGATCAGTGAAAGGGATGTACTATGGGTAAGTTTGTGAAGACCACCTTTCATGAGAAGGAGAACTGTGCTTCGGTGATCCTGGAGAGAATTCACACAGACGTGTGTGGACCTTTCTCGGTTGCTTCAACAACAAAACACATGTATTATGTTATATTTTTTGATGACTATTCTCGTAGATGTTGGATCTTCTTCCTGTAGAAGAAGAGTGAAACATTCTCAAAGTTCTGTGAGTTTAAAGCATTGGTGGAGAAGGAGTCAGGGAAGCAAGTGAAGGCTGTGCAGAGCGATAATGGTGGTGAATATATCTCGAATGAATTCAAATACTTCTGTAGCAAAGAAGGAATTCGAAGAGAACTCATAGCACCTCTCAACCCACAGCAGAATGGGGTCACTGAGAGGAATAACAGAACGATCGTGGGTGTTGCATGACCAAGGCCTACCAATGCACTTGTGGGCAGAAGCATGCAACACTACGATTTATGTGCAAAACCGTTGTCCTCATAGAGTAGTTGGCATGAGTACACCTGAAGAAGCTTTTATTGTTAAGAAGCCTGATATTTCTCATTTGAATATTTTTGGCTCATATGTTTACATTCATTGAAAAAGGATACTAGGAATAAGCTGGAGCTGACTTCAGAAGTTGGGATATTTGTGGGGTACACAGAAACACCCCATAATTATCGTGTGTATTTTACAAACAGTCGGATGGCTGTGGTGTGATGGGATATAAAATTCAATGAGGAGAAAGCCATGAAGTTGTCGCATTAGAGGGAGCTACACTTGAATGCAGAGGAAGAACTTCTTGTTCCCAAAAATGAGCCTCAAGATGTGGATAAGCTACAGGAGGAGGATCATGGAGTGGAGGAGTCCACTCACGCAGAGCCAAACATCAGAACAGGCAGAAGGTGTACCAAAAAAGCTGAGAGGCTGAAGCTTGATGCGGCACAGAATGTAGGAGTCCATATTTCAGAGCGCAGACAGAGATAGTCACCTGACCGATTCACTGGACACATGGCTCTCATGAGCAAGTGTATCGTGACAAAGCCATCTTCCTTTGAGGAAACAGCGCAGGAGCCCACATGGGTAGATGCAATGGTGGAGTATGAATCCATTGTCATAAAAAATGCTTGGGAGATTGTTCCAAGGTCGGTTGGTAAATCAGTGGTAGGTTCAAGATGGATCTACAAGGTAAATCAAGTTGTTGATGGGAGCGTTGAGAAGTATAAGGCAAGGTTTGTTGCCCAGGGCTTCTAACAGATCGAGGGGATTGATTATGAAGAAACCTTTGCACCTGTCGCACGGTATTCTTCCATAAGGACCATCCTTGCTCTCTTAGCGTAGATGGGTTGGCACATTCATCAAATGGATGTGAAGACTGCGTTCCTTAATGGGATCATTGAGGAAGAAGTGTACATTGAGCAACCTGAAGGATTTGAGATCTTCAGCAGTGAGTTGCATGTGTGCAGACTCAAAAGAGCGTTGTATGGGCTAAAGCAAGCACCCCATGTTGGGCACACACGGATCGACATCTATTTCACTGGACTTGGCTTCACCAAGAGTGAGGCGGATGCAAACCTATACCAAATTGTGGTGGAGGGTAAGATTTTAATCATTGTTATTTATGTTGATGATTTGATACTAACAGGTGATGAGCAGTTGATACACTCATGCAAGGAAGATCTTGCAAAGGAGTTTGAGATGAAGGATTCCAGCCTCCTTCATTATTTCCTTGAATTGGAAATATGGCAGCGAGAAGGTGAACTATTTGTGTCTCAAGGCAAGTATGCTCGGGAGGTACTTGGTAAGTTTCACATGCAGGACTACAAGCCCATGAATACTCCTCTTCCAGGAAATTGGAGGAAAGAAGATGCTACATCTGCAGAGGTAGTGGATGCTACTGTCTATCAATAGTTGGTGGGTTCGCTCATGTATTTAGTTAATACAAGACTGAACATATGCTATGCTGTGAACCAGCTTAGTCAAGCGATGGTTAAGCCTACCAAGATCTTTTGGAAGGCAGGCAAGCATGTCCTGAGATATCTCAGGGGCACATCTGAGTATGGATTATGGTACAGATAGACGGATGAGGTGAAGTTGCCTGGCTTCGCGAATGCAGATTGGGCAGGAAGCCCAACGAACAGAAAGAGCACATCCGGAGGTGTTTTCAGTATCAAATCTACAACAATTTCTTGGTACAACAGGAAACAAATATCTATGGCACTTAGTTCAGGGGAAGTAGAATACATGGCAGCAAGTCAAGCTGCATGTGAGGCTATTTGGACGAGGAAGATCCTAGTCGGTTTGTTTGGTTCTCATTTAGATCCTATGGTGATACATTGTGATAATCAGAGTTGCATTAAACTCTCGATAAATCATGTGTTTCATGATAGATATAAGCATATAGATATATGGTATCATCATATCAGAGATTGTGTGCAACGGAAGATCATGTTGCTTCAGTACATTCCTATGGAAGATCGGGATGGAGATATTCTAACGAAGGCACTCACTTGGAGCAAATTTGAATACCATAAAGGCAAGCTCGGGGTGAAGGATAATCCCTATCTTGTTGAGAGAGAGTGTTGAGATTCAACAAGATGATGAGCTTAGTGAAAATTGAGCACCTTCACTAAGTAGGGACCGTATGCTATTTTTAGGTGTATGCCTATTTTTAGACATGGTGAGCATATTCTATAAGCTGCGGGATGCTATTTGTAGATGGTTGATCAAGATGGAAAAATAGATGAAATTCTGTTTTTAGAAGATTGGGCGAAGTCTATTTATAGATCGTTAACCTAAAAATATATGCATGTCAATTATTATTAGCCCTTAATAATAATCTGACAATAAATATCAACTTATTCTCTTGGAGCACTTTATTTCAGTGAAAATATTTGGCAAATTAGTGGGCTGAAGGAATTACGCAATTCCTAGGGTGGTTGGTGACTCATGCATGGAGGAGTCAGTTAGAACTGAAGTGGCAGAGTTGTGAGAGAGTTGGAAGAGTAGTTATGGGAGTTGTTATTTAGTTTAACTCAGTTAAGTGAGTTAAACTCAGTTGTGCTAGTTGTATCTAGTTCTCACTGAAGATACACTAGTGAGAGTTTAGTGAATTAATTATTTAATTAATTCACAACTAGGGACTCACTTGCAACTGAACAAATACAACAGTTAACTACTTGCATGTCAGTTCCAGTGGAGACCCAGTGGAGAGATAGGTGAAAGGGTGAGATCGACTATCTGTTATGACTATAGTGAGGCATTCAATGCATCTGACACACATTGGAGATGCCAATGAGAATTGCGTAGTCAAGGCAAGGCCAATTCGAATTCATTCAGGGGTCTTCTTCAGCAGGGATTGCACAATGGAGGTAGGTTGTCAGAAGGCAAGAAATTGGTGCATACATATGCAAAATTTCTGCATGACAGTGTGTAATGATTATTTATTGTACTAAGAGCTTGATGTACTAAGCTTTGTATGAGATTATTACATGATCCATTGATATACATAATATATGATAGTTGGGGTTTTTTTAGCTTTAAGCTTTCCTGTTAAACAACTGTGTTTATGTGCGATTGATTTTGCTTCATATGTGTTTTGCAATTGGCGATTTAATTTCCACAAAGAATCAAGTGGAAGGATTCTGTATTTAACATAAGTTAATTTGTTAGATCAGGGGAGTCTGGTAATATACATGCATCTTGTATAATTTCTACACCCTCGATCTGTGAGAAGCCCCGGGCAACAAATCTTGCCTTATAATTCTCGACGCTCCCATCAACAACTTGCTTTAACTTGTAGATCCATCTTGAACCTACCACTGATTTACCAACCGGCCTTGGAACAATCTCCCAAGCATTGTTTCTAACAATGGAGTCATACTCCTCCACCATGGCATCTACCCATGTGGGTTCCTGCGCTGCTTCCTCAAAGGAAGATGGCTCTGTCACGATACACTTGCTCATGAGAGCCATGTATCCAATGAATCGGTCAGGTGACTGCCTTTGTCTGCACTGTGATGTAGGGACTCCTACATTCTGTGCCGCATCAAGCTTCAACCTCTTAACTTCCGTGGTATGCCTTCTTCCTATTTTGATGTTTGGCTCTGCGTGAGTGGACTCCTCCACTCCATGATCCTCCTCCTGTGGTTGATCCACATCTTGAGGCTCATCTTTGGGAACAAGAAGTTCCTCCTCTACATGCAAGTGTATCTCCCTCTCAAGCGACAACTTCATGGCTTTCTCCATAATGAATTTTATATCTCGTCGCACCACAATCATCCGACTATTTGGAAAATACACACGATAATTATGGGGTGTTTTTGTGTACCCCACAAATATCCCAACTTCTACAATCGGCTCCCGCTTCTTTTTGGTGTCCTTTGTCACATGAATGTAAACAGATGAGCCAAAAATATTCAAATGAGAAATATCAGGCTTCTTATCAGTAAAATCTTCTTTAGGTGTACTCATGCCAAGTACTCTATGAGGACAACGATTTTGCACATAAACTGCAGTGTTGCATGCTTCCGCCCACAAGTGCATCGGTAGGCCCTGGTCATGCAGCATAGCTCGTGCAACACCCACAATCGTTCTGTTCTTCCTCTCTGTGACCCCATTCTGCTGTGGGTTATGAGGCACTATGAGTTCTCTTTGAATTCCTTCTTTGCTACATAAGTCTTTGAATTCGTTCGAGATATATTCACCACCATTATCGCTCTGTCGAGCCTTCACTTGCTTCCCCGACTCCTTTTCCACCAATGCTTTAAACTCACAGAACTTTGAGAATGTTTCACTCTTCTTCTGCATGAAGAAGATCCAACATCTACGAGAATAGTCATCAACAAATATAACATAATAGTTGTGTTTTTCTGTTGAAGAAACCGAGAAAGGTCCACTCACATCTGTGTGAATTCTCTCAAGGATCACCAAAGCACGGTTCTCCTTCTCATGAAAGGTGGTCTTCACAAACTTACCAATAGTACATCCCTTGCACTGATCTGACTGTGCAAGAGCACCCTTGGGAAGTCCAGTAGAAATCTGTTGCAAAATATTCAAGGCACCATGGTGAAGATGGCCCAATCTCTTGTGCCATAATTCGCCCTCATCCCAGCTCACCACTTCTTCTTCTTTTCCCATCATTGCAGCACAGCCATCTACCTCCAGATTGTAGATATTCTTAACTCGAATCCCTATCCTCTTGGTTTGACCTGTTTTTTTATGTCACAGGAAAGCTTTTCCCTAGCTGAAAACAACGTCATAACCTCTTTCCTCCAACATCGCTACCGAGACCAAGTTCTTCTTTAGACCTGGAACATGCATAACATCTTTCAACATAAATGGTTTACCTGACTCCCTCTAAAAGGTAATGGTTCCAATTCCGGTCGCACTATATCTACCATCATCGCCCATCTCTATATGCATTTGGAGATCTTTCTCCTCCAAGTCACTAAACAACTCCTTGTCTCTCGTCATGTGGAAGGAAGCACCACTATCAAGATACCACACCGACCCCATTGCACTTGAAACCAAGCATGTGATCAAAGAGAAATTAAGTTCAAATTGTAATGCTAAGGCCTCACCCGCTGCATCTCCAACGCCTTCTTGTTCTTCTTTTTCTATGGGCAGTTAGTGGTGAGATGCCCATGTTCGTGACAGTGAAAACACTTCACTTTGGACAAATCCAGATTCTTGCCTTTAGCCTCGGATTTTGGATGGGATTTCTTCCCCTTCCATTTCCTTGCTTTGGTAGCGAAAGCGTAATTCTCTTCATCATCATTCTTCGATGAAGAGCCATCCCTGGTACTTCGCCTTATCTCCTCCAGCACTAGATCCGACCAAAGTCGTTCCCAATCCGGTAGTTTCTCCCATCCATTGACAGAGTACTGATAACTGTGCTAAATCTTCAGTAGCCCAAGGAGAGCCAACCTCACCAAGTTATCATACACAATGTGATTCCCACACTCCCGGCCAGCTCATCCCTATATTGGATAAACTTCGTGAGATATTTTGGAATATTGTCACCCTTCTCCATTTTGATTTTTTTGAGCTTATCTTTCAGTGCCAACTTCCTATGGTCACTGTTTCTTTGGAAAATATTTGTCAAAGCCTTCCACATTGCAAATGGAGTGGCTTTCCCGTGAAGGCTTGACACAATATGGTGTTGCACACCTTCCAACATAATTCTTCTTGTCTTCGCTACCTTCTTTTGCCAGGCGTCAAGTAATGCAATATCACTAGAAGTAGGCTTAGGAACATCACTATCGATGAACTCCTTCATACCATTATCTTCAAGCACCGCCTCCATCCTGTCCTTCCAAGCTATGTAGTTCGAGCTACCCTCAAAGGCATACTCCAACCGCAACCCATTGAAAGCCATTTCAATGAATACTCAATTGTCGCACTAGGAAATTTCTACAACAAATTCGAATTGTCCACCAGCACAAAACTCAGCATCGCTTCAAGATTGCAATCTCCAGTGATTAACACTACTCCGATACCAGGTAGAAATTATACAAGATGCATGTATATTACCGGACTCCCTTGATCTAACAAATTAATCTTATGTTAAATACAAAATCCTTCCACTTAATTCTTTCTGTAAATTGAATCGCCAATTGCAAAACACATATGAAGCAAAATCAATCACACATAAACACATTTGTTTAAAGGGAAAGCTTAAAGCTAAAAACCCCAACTATCATATATTATGTATATCAATGGATCATGTAACTATCTCATACAAAGATTTTTACATCAAGCTCTCAGTACAATCAACAATAATTACACACTGTCATGCAGAAATTTGCTTATCTATGAACCAATTTCTTGCCTCATGACGACCTGCCTCCACTGCGCAATCCCTGCTGAAGAAGACCCCTAAATGAATTCAAATTGGCCTTGCCTTGACTGCGCAATCCTCATTGGCATCTCCAATGTGTGTTAGATGCATTGAATGCATCACTATAGTCATAACATATAGTCCATCTCACCTTTTCACCTATCTTTCCACTGGGTCTCCACTGGAACTGACATGCAAATATCCCTGGTACCCCGCCTTATCTCCTACTACACAAGATCCGACCAAAGTCGCTCCGATCCTGGCAGTTTCTCCCGTCCATTGACAAAGTCTTCGTAGCTATGCCAACTCTTCGAAAGCCCAAGGAGAGACAAGCTCACCAAGTCTTCTTCATCAACAGTAACCCCCACACTTCCCAACTCATCCTTGCAGTGGACAAACTTTGTGAGGTATTTTGGAATACTGTCACCTTTCTCCATTTTTATTTTTCTGAGCTTGTCTTTAAGTGAAAACTTCCTCTAGTCACTTCTGCTTTGGAAAAAATCTATCAAAGCCTTCCAAATTAAGAATGGAGTGGCTTTCCCGTGAAGACTGGACATAATATGGTCCTTCACACCTTCCAATAGAATCCTCCTCGTCTTTGCAGTATTCTTTTGCCATGCATCAAGTAATGCAGCATCGCTAGATCCCGGCTTAGGAACATCGCTATCGATGAACCCCTTCAGCCCATTATCCTCCAACACCGCCTCCATCCTGTCCTTCCAGGCTATGTAATTCGAGCTCCCATCAAGGGCATACTCCAATCTCAACCCGTTGAAAGACATTTCAATGTATACTCGATTTCTGCACCAAGAATATTCTGTAGCAAATTCGAATTGCCCACCAGCACAAACTTACTTCACAATTGCAATCTTCAATCAACAATGCTCTGATACCATGTAGAAAATCTATTCCCTAAGCATGCATATGTCCTAGATCCACCTGATCTCACACTATTTAACTTTATGCAAGATACTGAATCTATTCCATTTGTTAATCTTTTGCGGAAAAATTAATTGCACACACATGTGAAGCATAAACAAAAATTATCAATCGCACATAACACGGTTTTTAACCAAGAAAGCCTGAAGCTGAAAAACCCAAATATATATTATGTAACATGGAGATCATATGAAAATCTCATACAAACATACAAATCTTATCACAATCTCTGAGTACAGTACAATCATCATACACTATACAGGCCTAATCTTGCAAATCCATGCACCGATCTTTGCCACCTACTAGCCTGCCTCCACTGGGAAATCTCTGCTGAAGAATAGCTCTGAATGAATTTGAATTACTCTTGGATTGACTACGCAATCCTCATTGGCATCTCCACTGTGTGTTGGATGCAATCAATGCATCACTAATAGTCACAACAGATAGTCTATCTTTCCCTTTCACCTATCTCTCCACTGGTCTCCACTAAAACTGCCATGCACTGTAGTTAACTGATGTATTGTTCAGTTGATTAATGAGTTATTATTTGTGAATTAATTAACTAATTAATTCACTCCACTCTCACTATTTTATCATTCAATTAGACTAGACACAACTAGCTCAATTGAGTCTAACTGAGTTAAACTAAATACAACTCCATAACTACTTCTTCCAACTATGTCATAACTCTGCCACTTGAGTTCTAACTGAGTCCTCCATGCAATAGCTCTAGTAAACCCTTAGGAATAGCGTAATTCCTTCTGTCAGCTATTGTGCCACATCTGTGCATTGAACTGAAGTGCTCCAAGAGAATAAGTTGTTGTTTAGAGTCTGATTATTATTAAGAGCTAATAATAATCGACATGCATCTATTTTTAGATTGACGATCTATAAATGGACTTCGCACAATATTCTAAAAATAGAATTTCATCTATTTTTCCAACTTGATCAACCATCCACAAATAGCATCCTACTGACTTCGAAATATGATCGACATGTCTAAAAATAGACTTGCGCCAAAAATAGCCTACGGGCCCACTTAGTGAAGGTGACTCTTTTCACTAAGCTCATCATCTTGTTGAATCTCAACACTCCCTCTCAACAAGATAGGGATTATCCTTCACCCTGATCCTACCTCTATGGTATTCGAAGTTGCTCCTGGTGAGCGCCTTCGTCAGAATATCTACATCCTGATCCTCCGTGGGAATGTACTGAAGCAACATGATCTTCTGCTGCACACAATCTCTGATATGATGATACTGGATATCAATATGTTTAGATCTATCATGAACACAGGATTAACCAAGAGTTTAATGCAACTCTGATTATCACAATGAATCACCGTGGGATCTAAATGTGAATCGAACAAACCAACCATAATCTTCCTCATCCAGATAGCCTCACATGCAGCTAAAATTGCTGCCATGTATTTGCTTCCGCTGAACTGAGTGCCACAGATCTTTGTTTCCTGCTGTACCAAGAAACTGCCGTAGATCCGATACTGAAAATCCCTCTTGATGTGATCTTTCTGTCTGTTTGGCTTCCTGCCCAATCTACATCCGTGAAGCCATGCAACTTCACCTCATCCGTCTTTTTGTACCATAAACCATACTCAGATGTGCCCTTGAGATATCTCAGGACATGCTTGCTCGCTTTCCAAGAGAGCTTGGTAGGCTTAACCATCGCTTGTGAAAGCTGGTTCACCGCATAGCATATGTCCAGTCTTGTATTGACTAAATACATGAGCGAATTCACCAACTGTCGATAAGCAGTGGCATCCACTACCTCTGCCGATGTAGCATCCTCTTTCTTCCAATTTCCTGGAAGAGGAGTGTCGATACGCTTGCAGCCTTGCATGTGAAACTTCTCCAGTATCTCCCGGGCATACTTGCGTTGAGACACAAACAGTTCACCTTCCTGCTACCATATTTCCAATCTAAGGAAATAATGAAGGAGGCCCAAATCCTTCATCTCAAACTCCTTTGCAAGATCAGCCTTGCATGAGTGTATCAACTGCTCATCACCTGTTAGTATTAAATCATCAACATAAAGTACAATGATCAAAAGCTTACCCTCAACCACAATCTGGTACAGGTTTGCATTCGCCTCACTCTTGGTGAAGCCAAGTCCAGTGAAATAGCTGTCGATCCTAGTGTACCAAACACGGGGTGCTTTTTTCAGCCCATACAATGCTCTTTTAAGCCTGCACACATGCTACTCGCTGTTGAAGATCTCAAATCCTTCAGGTTGCTCAGTGTACACCTCTTCCTCAATGATCCCATTAAGGAACGCAGTCTTCACATCCATCTGATGAATGTTCCAACCCATCTGCGCTGAGAGAGCAAGGATGGTACGTATGGAAGAATACCGTGCAACAGGTGCAAAGGTTTCTTCATAGTCAATCCCCTCAATCTGTGAGAAGCCCCGAGCAACAAATCTTGCCTTATACTTCTCGATGCTCCCATAAGCAGCTTGCTTTACCTTGTAGATCCATCTTGATCCTACAACTGACTTCCCCACCGGCTTTGGAACAATCTCCCAAGCACTGTTTCTGACAATGGAGTCACACTCCTCCACCATGGCATCTACCCATGTGGGCTCCTGCACTGCTTCTTCAAAAGAAGATAGCTCTATCACAATACACTTGCTCATAAGAGCCATGTATCCAGTATATCGGTCAGGTGATCGTCTCTGTCTGCGTTGTGATGTAGGAACTCCTACATTCTGTGCCGCATCCACCTTCAGTCTCTCAGCTTCTGTGGTACGCTTTCTGCCTTGTCTGATGTTTGGTTCTGCATGAGTGGACTCCTCCACTCCATGAATCTCCTCCTGTGGCTGATCCACATCCAGAGGCTTATCTTTGGGAACAAGAAGTTCCTCCTCCACATGCAAGTGTAGCTCCCTCTCAAGCGAAAACTTCATGGATTTCACCTCATTGAATTTTATATCCTGTCGCATAACAGTCATCCGACTATTTGGAAAATACACACGATAGTTATGGGGTGTTTCTGTGTACCCCACAAATATCCCAACTTCTGTAGTCGACCCTTATTTTTAGGACCCGTGCTATTTTTAGACTGATCTCCTAAAAATATGGAAGTCAAATATTATTTACCCTTAATAATATTTTGACTATAAACAGCAGTTTACTCTCTTGGCGCACTTCAGTTTGAGTCATGGAGGTGGCTCATGCAACTGACACAAGGAATCACGTGGTTCCTAGGTTTTGATGGCATCTTGCATGGTTGGCTTCAGTTAGACTTCAGTGGCAGGAGTTTTGGAGGAGTTAACGGGACAAGTAGTGGAGTTGTGTTATGTTTGTTTTAGTTGAACTAGTTGGGATTAGTTAACTAACTAATCAACTAGATATGAGTGGAGTAAATTAAATAATATTTAATTTACTAAATATTAACTCATTAGTCAACTCAAGAACACTTCAATTCACTACAGTGCATGATCAGTTCAGTGGAGACCAGTGGAAGAGGTAGATGAAAGGGTGAGTAAAGCTATCAGTTGGTAGATTGGTTTTGCATGAGATTTGCATTACACTTGGAGGAATTGTCCATGACAATTACACAATCAAGGCAAAGGGATTCGAACCTTGAACCTCTTCATATACAGGCCATGATTGCGCAATAGAGGCAAGGCAATTGGCAGGGAGTTTTGAACCTCAGACTTGTTCAAAACTGAGTCAGATTGTGAGTAACTTCATGAGAGAGTACTGAGTACTTGTGAGGAGTATTGTACTTGTTTGGTTACTTGATTTCTCCATTATAATATACACAATAGCTGCGGGGTTTTCAGATATAGGCTTTCCCCATACATACTGAGTTAATGTGTGATTGATTTGATGTGAGATTGCTTCTATTATTTCCGCATGTGACAATTAATTGTAGATGAGATTATGTGTTATGCATGCAATTCGAAATTGATGTGTAATCGGGTTAATCTCCATTGAATAAGTGATTTATTCAGCTAATTTCTACATGGTATCAGAGAAAGATTAATTGTCGAGATCTATTACGGTGATTGCAAACTTATTTCCTCGGACAGAGTCTGCATGCGGGCCAGGTAGCCTCCGGAATATTCATCCTTCTTTGTAAGGTGAAAGATCTGGTGAAAGCCCTTTGCAGTCAATCTCTGATTTGGAAATAATTTATTTTCAAGTATAGATCGGAAGCGATAGAGCTTGGAGTTTGGAATTCGAATTTTGCAGAAGGTTGTTCTTCTTGGTGCCGGTGTTGAAAGATGTCTTCTTTCAATGGTTTGCGACTCGAATATGCTCTTGAAGGCAGTTCGAACTATGTTGCATGGAAAGATCGAATGGAAGCAGTGTTAGAAGATAATGGTCCGAAGGAGTTCGTGGATGCGGATGTCCCAAAGCCCACTGATGCAGCTCTGGTCGATGCATGGCAAAAGAAGATCGCGAAATGTCGAAGGATCCTGTTGGAGGGCGTCAAGGATCATATTGTATCCAGCCTGCATGGGAAGGCTACTCCATATTTAATGTGGAAAGCTTTGACGGATCTATTCCAGAGTAAGAGTGACCAAAGGAAGCTGGCGCTCAAAGACAAGCTCAGGAACATCAAGATGGAGAAGGGCGACAGTATCGCTAAATACCTCACGAAGTTCACTCAATGCAGAGATGAACTGGGAAGTGTGGGAGTTACTGTCGATGAAGAGGATATGGTTGACCTGGCTCTCCTTGGTCTTCCGAAGGCTTGGCACTCATATCAAGATAGTGTCAATGGTCGAGAGAAGCTGCCGGGATGGGAGCGCCTTTGGGCGGATCTCATGCAGGAGGAGATAAGGAGGACTACTCGAGATGGATCTTCATCAAAGGGAGCCGATGAAGAAAACTGCGCTTTGGTTGCCAAAGCAAAGAAGGGGAAGGGTAAGAAAACCTCTCATTCTGGTGCAAAGGGCAAGAAGCAGGATATGGCGAAAGTGAAGTGTTTTCACTGCCATGATCACGGACATTATGCTACCAATTTTCCAAAGAAGAAGAAGAACAAGCAAGTGGGAAGATCTGCAGATGGAGAAGCTTTGGCTTCACAGTTCGAGCTTGACTTTTCACTGATTGCATGCTTGGTTTCAAGTGTGATGGGATCGGTGTGGTTCTTGGACAGCGGTGCGCCATTTCATATGACGGGAGATCGGGAGTTGTTCTCAGATCTGGAGGACAAGGATTTGGGTATGCACATCGAGATGGGCGATGACGGTAGATACAGTGCGACTGGTATCGGTACCGTATCCTTTCAGAGGGAGTCTGGTAAACCCTTTGTCTTAAAGGATGTCATGCATGTACCTGGATTGAAGAAGAACCTGATTTTAGTAGCGATGTTGGAGGATAAGGGGTATGATGTGGTCTTCAGCGAAGGAAAAGCCTTCCTGCGCAGTAAGACTACTGGAGAGACCCGGAAGATAGGGGTTCGAACTCGGAACCTTTATCAGTTGCAGGTAGATGACTGCGCAGCTATGGCATGCAAGGCTGGAGATGTGGTGAGCCGGGATGATGAGGGCGAACTATGGCACAGGAGATTGGGCCATCTTCACCATGGAGCTTTGAAGATTCTGCAGCAGATTTCTACTGGACTTCCTAAGGGCACTCTTGCGCAGTCAGATCAGTGCAAGGGGTGTACTTTAAGGAAGTATGTGAAAGCCACCTTTCACGAGAAGGATAGTCGCGCCACGACGATCCTTGAGAGAGTTCACACAGACGTGTGTGGTCCTTTCTCAGTTGCTTCGACAGCAAAGCACAAGTATTATGTGATCTTTGTTGATTATTTCTCTCGAAAGTGCCGGATCTTCTTCATGCAGAAGAAGAGCGATACATTCGCGAAGTTCTGTGAGTTTAAAGCACTGGTCGAGAAGGAGTCGGGGAAGAAGGTGATTGCTCTAAGGAGTGATACCGGTGGTGAATTCATCTCGGCTGAATTCAAGGAGTTCTGCAGCGCAGAAGGGATTCGGAGAGAGCTCATCGCACCCCATAACCCACAGCAGAACGGGGTGGCTGAGCGGAAGAACAGAACGATCGTGGGTGCTGCACGGCGATGTTGCATGATCAGGGCCTACCCCTTCACTTGTGGGCTGAGGCATGCAATACAGCAGTGTATGTGCAGAACCGTTGTCCTCACAAGGTTCTTGGCATGAGTACACCAGAGGAGGCTTATTCTGGCAAGAGGCCCGATATTTCCCATTTGCGGATTTTCGGATCTCCTGTCTACATGCATGTGACGAAGGATGCGAGAAGGAAGCTGGATCCAACTGCTGAAGTTGGAATATTTGTGGGGTACACTGATACACCTCATAACTATCGAGTGTATGTGCCAGACAGTCGCAAGACCGTTGTGCGACGGGATATAAAATTCCAGGAGGAGAAAGCCATGCAGTGTTCGCTTGAGAGGGAGCTACACTTGCATGCAGATGAGGAGCTGTTAGTTCCTAAGGAGGAGCCTCCGGATGTGGATCAGCCACAAGAGGAGGTTCAGGAGGTGGAAGAAACCACCCAGGCAGCGCCAACCATCAGAGGGCGCATGCGCACTACAGAAGCTGAGCGACTGGCTCGGGATGCAGAGAAGGTTGTAGGACCACCCACAGCACAGCGCAGACAGAGGCAGTCACCGGATCGGTACACTGGATACATGGCTCTTGTGAGTCAATGTGTTGTGACAGAGCCATCCTCTTTTGAGGAAGCTGTGGAGGAACCCGCATGGGTTGATGCCATGATCGAAGAATATGATTCGATCATCAGGAACAGTACATGGGAGATTGTCCCAAGACCGGTTGGGAAATCAGTTGTAGGTTCGCGATGGATCTACAAGGTGAAGCAGGCGGCTGACGGGAGTGTGGAGAAGTACAAGGCGAGATTTGTCGCCCGTGGCTTCTCACAGATCGAGGGGATTGACTATGAGGAGACTTTTGCACCCGTCGCAAGGTACTCTTCCATACGGACGATCCTTGCTCTCTCAGCGCAGATGGGGTGGCACATTCATCAGATGGATGTGAAGACTGCGTTCCTCAATGGAGTTATTGAGGAAGAGGTGTACATAGAGCAGCCTGAAGGTTTTGAGATCTTCAGCAGTGAGTCGCATGTGTGCCGACTCAAGAGAGCACCGTATGGGCTGAAGCAAGCACCTCGTGCTTGGTACACTCGGATAGACAGCTACTTCACCGGGCTTGGATTCTCCAAGAGTGAGGCGGATCCAAACCTGTACCAGATTGTGGTGGAGGGGAAGCCGTTGATCATCGTACTGTATGTAGATGATCTGATTTTGACTGGCGACGAGCAGTTGATACTTTCATGCAAGGAGGATCTTGCACGAGAGTTTGAGATGAAGGACCTGGGCATCCTTCATTATTTCCCGGGATTGGAGATTTGGCAGCGCAGTGGAGGACTGTTTGTTTCTCAGGGCAAGTATGCCCGGGAGATTCTGGAGAGGTTCAACATGCAAGGCTGCAAGCCTGTTGATACCCCTCTTCCGGGAGGATGGAGGAAGGGAGATGCTACTTCGGAGGAGGTAGTGGATGCCACTGTCTATCGACAGTTGGTGGGGTCGTTGATGTATTTGGTCAATACTCGACCCGATATATGCTATGCAGTTAACCAGCTTTCGCAAGCTATGGTTAAGCCTACCAAGCTCTTTTTGAAGGCGGGCAAGCATGTATTGCGCTATATCAGAGGCACATCGGGATATGGTCTATGGTACAGACAGGAGGATGGAGTGAAGCTTTCTGGTTTCATTGATGCAGATTGGGCAGGGAGTCCAACGGACCGGAAGAGCACTTCTGGAGGAGTTTTCAGCATTGGGTCGACAGCAGTTTCCTGGTACAGCAGGAAGCAGAGATCCGTGGCACTCAGTTCAGCAGAGGCCGAGTACATGGCAGCTAGCTTGGCTGCATGCGAGGCTATTTGGATGAGGAAGATCTTCGCAGGTTTGTTCAGGTTGCATTTGGAGCCTACAGTGATCTACTGTGATAACCAGAGTTGCATTAAACTCTCGGCTAATCCAGTATTTCATGATAGGTCCAAACACATCGACATCAGGTACCATCATATCAGAGATTGTGTTCATCGGAGAATCATGATGCTTTCATATGTTCCCACGGAGGATCAGGATGCCGACATCCTGACGAAGGCGCTCACCAGGAGCAAGTTCGAATTCCACAGAGGCAGGATAGGGATTGCAGATAATCCATATCTTGCTGAGAGGGAGGGTTGAGAATGCAGCAAGATGATGGAGCTTAGTGAAATGAAGTCGCCTTCACTAAGTGGGCCCGCAGGCAAATTCTGGCGCAAAGTCTATTTTTAGACTATGTCTATTTTTAGACATACGGAGCATAATTTGGGAATTCTACTTGGAGATTCTTGGAGTATGCGACATGTCGGTAAAAATAGATGAGACCCTAATTTTAAGGACCCAGGCTATTTTTAGACTGATCTCCTAAAAATATGGAAGTCAAATATTATTTACCCTTAATAATATTTTGACTATAAACAGCAGTTTACTCTCTTGGCGCACTTCAGTTTGAGTCATGGAGGTGGCTCATGCAATTGACACAAGGAATCACGTGGTTCCTAGGGTTTGATGGCATCTTGCATGGTTGGCTTCAGTTAGACTTCAGTGGCAGGAGTTTTGGAGGAGTTAACGGGACAGATAGTGGAGTTGTGTTCGTTTGTTTTAGTTGAACTAGTTGGGATTAGTTAACTAACTAATCAACTAGATATGAGTGGAGTAAATTAAATAATATTTAATTTACTAAATATTAACTCATTAGTCAACTTCAAAGACTTCGGTTCACTACGGTGCATGATCGATTCGGTGGAGACCGATGGAAGAGGTAGATGAAAGGGTGAGTAAAGCTATCGGTTGGTAGATTTGTTTTGCATGGGTCCAAACACACTTGAAGTGCCGTGACAATTACGCAATCGAGAAGGGGATTGAACCTTGAACCTCTTCATATACGAGGCCATGATTGCGCAAATAGAGGCAAGGCAAATTGGCGGGGAGTTTTGAACCTCAGACTTGTTCAAAACTGAGTCAGATTGTGAGTAACTTCATGAGAGAGTACTGAGTACTTGTGATGAGTATTGTACTTGTTTGGTTACTTGATTTCTCCATTATAATATACACAATAGCTGCGGGGTTTTCAGCTATAGGCTTTCCCCATACATACTGAGTTAATGTGTGATTGAATTGATGTGAGATTGCTTATGTTATTTCCGCATGTGACAATTAATTGTAGAAGAAGGTTATGTGTTATGTATGCAATTCGAAATTGATATATGACCAGGTTAATCTTCAGTGAATAAGTGATTTATTCAGCTAATTTCTACAGTCGACTCCAGCTTCTTCCTAGCGTCCTTCGTCACATGAATGTGAATAGGTGAGCCAAAAATCTTCAAATGAGAAATATCAGGCTTCTTACTAGTAAAAGCTTCCTCGGATGTAGTCATGCCAAGTACTCTATGAGGACAACGGTTTTGCACATAAACCGTAGTGTTGCATGCTTCCACCCACAAGTGCATCGGTAGGCCCTGATCATGCAGCATCACTCGTGCATCACCCACGATCGTTCTATTCTTTCTCTCTGCAACCCCATTATGCTATGGGTTATGAGGCGCAATGAGTTCTCTTCGAATTCCTTCTTTGCTACAGAGGTCTTTGAATTCACCAGAGATGTATTCACCACCATTATCGCTCCGTAGAGCTTTTACCTGCTTTCCCGACTCCTTCTCCACCAATTCCTTGAACTCACAGAACTTTGAGAACGTTTCACTCTTCTTCTGCATGAAGAAGATCCAGCATCTACGAGAAAATTCATCAAAAAAGATCACATAATACCTGTGTTTCATTTTTGAAGCAACCAAGAATGGTCCACACACGTATGTGTGAATTCTCTCCAGGATATCTGAAGCACAGTTCTCCTTCTCATGAAAAGTGGTCATCACAAACTTACCCATTGTACATCCTTTGCACTGATATGACTGCACAAGAGTACCCTTGGGAAGTCCAGTAGAAATTTGCTGCAAAATATTCAAAGCACCATGGTGAAGATGGTCCAATCTCCTGTGCCATAATTCACCCTCATCCCGGCTCACCACTTCTTCTGCTTTGCCCACCATTGCAGCGCAACCATCTACCTCTAGCTTGTAGAGGTTCTTAATTTGAGCCCCTATCTTCTTGGTTTGACCCATTGTTTTATGTCGAAGGAAAGCTTTTCCCTCACTAAAAACAACATCATAACCCCTGTCTTCCAGCATTGCGACTGATACCAAGTTCTTCTTTAGACCTGGAACATTTATGACATTCTTCAACAAGAATGGATTACCGGACTCCCTCTCAAAGGTAATGGTCGCAATGCCTGTTGCACTGTACCGACCATCATTGCCCATCTCTATATGCATCTGGAGGTCCTTCTCCTCCAAGTCACTAAACAACTCTTTGTCTCCTGTCATATGGAAAGACGCACCACTGTCAAGATACCACACCGATCCCATGCAGCTTGAAACCAAGCATGCGATCAAAGAAAAATCCAGCTCAAATTGCGAGGTTAAGGCCTCTCCAGCTGCAGATCTAGCAGCCTGCTTATTCTTCTTCTTCTGTGGACAATTAGTGGTGAAATGTCCATGCTCGTGACAGTGAAAACACTTCACTTTGGACAAGTCCTGCTTCTTGCCTTTCGCACCGGATTTAGAAGGATTTTTCTTCCCCTTCCCTTTCCTTGCTTTGGCATCCAAAGCGCAATTTTATTCATCTTCATTCTTCGATGAAGATCCATCCCTGGTACCCCGCCTTATCTCCTCCTGCACAAGATCCGACCAAAGTCGCTCCCATCCTGGCAGTTTCTCCCATCCATTGACAAAGTCTTCGTAGCTATGCCAACTCTTCAGAAGCCCAAGGAGAGCCAAGCTCACCATGTCTTCTTCATCAACAGTAACCCCCACACTTCCCAGCTCATCCTTACAGTGGACAAACTTCGTGAGGTACTTTGGAATACTGTCGCCTTTCTCCATTTTTATTTTTCCGAGCTTGTCTTTAAGCGCCAACTTCCTCTGGTCACTTCTTCTTTGGAACAAATCTTTCAAAGCCTTCCACATTAAGAATGGAGTGGCTTTCCCATGAAGGCTGGACACAATATGGTCCTTCACACCTTCCAACAGAATCCTCCTCGTCTTTGCAGTTGTTTGGTCAATTTAGTGTACTAAATTGATTACATAAATTATCGACCAGGGCTAGTAAACTGATGAAGTGCAAGTGCACGATATATGCTAGAAGCCTCTTTTATTCATCTAGTTTGTTGGTGTGATGATTGGATTTTTAGAGATTACTTCTTATGTTCCTAATGAAACTGATAAATTTAAATTACAACTGATTGATAAATGAAATGTTATGGCAATGAAACTTGCAAAGAAATCACTATAGCTCTTGAAAAGAAATTACTCATGATCTTGTAAAAGTACTCTAAAATAGATCACTGCTGCTCTAGAAATAAAACTATGAATCTTCTGCAATTTTACAATTCGAAATAAAAGGTTGATGAATCTACTTAAAATGATAAAAGAATACTTATGAAAGCATCTACATCAAAAATGGAATTTTAAAAACAACTACAACAAATGATAAAATAAAAACATGAAAACTACATTAAAAACATAAAATGCAAAACCTTTACTGTTTGCAGGGACCCTCCACAAACAGGTGGTCTTCAAAGCTTCATATGAATAGTCAGCTTCACATCAAATCTTCAAAGCATTTCTTTGTTACAAAGCACTCTCTAATCCTTTCACTTCTTCTCCTATTTTTCTACATTTCTTTCACATATCTTGATAGGAGAAAGCTTCCCCTATTTATACAAAAATATGAGAAGTTATCTCATTAATGAGAGTCCATGAATCTCTCCCTCTATCTCTAGAGTTGCAATCAAAATAGGAAATGATAAGACACATGTCTTTTTAGAGTTTCAATACAAATAGGAAATGAGACACATATCCTCATGATCCCATGATCTTCTCCACTCAAATTCGAATTTGGTTTTGGGAGGCTACATAAAGGTCTTTTAGAAGCTTCCTTTTGACCTACACATGTCACAAAACTCATAACACATATATAGATATATGAAACTATGTTAATTTTCTAGTTTCTAATCATAAATTCACTTTAAACACATAAAATAAATAACTTTGGAAGACAAGGATCCTAACCCATATATTTATGAAAATGGTTACTTGATGTAGGGTTTTAGGTCAGATGGCTATGAAATGAGAGCTTAATGATTATGAAATAATGGAAATATGTATGAATATGGAAAACACTTTTGAGACTCAAGAACAATCTTCTTTTTCCATGCATCAAGTAATGCAGCATCGCTAGATCCCGGCTTAGGAACATTGCTATCGATGAACTCCTTCAGCCCATTATCCTCCAACACCGCCTCCATCCTATCCTTCCAGGCTATGTAATTCAAGCTCCCATCAAGGGCATACTCCAATATCAACCCATTGAAAGACATTTCAAAGTATAGTCAATTTCTGCACCAAGAATCTTCTGTAGCAAATTCGAATTGTCCACCAGCACAAACTCACTTCACAATTGCAATCTTCAATCAGCAATGCTCTGATACCATGTAGAAAATCTATGCCTTAAGCATGCATATGTCATATATCCACCCGATCTCACACTATTTAACTTTATGCAAGGTACTGAATCTATTCCGCTTGTTAATCTTTTGCGGAAAAATTAATTTCACACACATGTGAAGCATAAACAAAATTATCAATCGCACATAACACAGTTTTTAACTGGGAAATCCTGAAGCTGAAAACCCAAACTATATATTATGTAACATGGAGATCATATGAAAATCTCATACAAACATACAAAGTTTATCACAATCTCTCAGTACAGTACAATCGTCATACACTATACATGCCTAATCTTGCAAATCCATGCACCGATCTTTGCCACCTGCTAGCCTGCCTCCATTGCGTAATCTCTGCTGAAGAATAGCTCTGAATGAATTCGAATTACTCTTGGATTGACTGTACAATCCTCATTAGCATCTCCACTGTGTGTTGGATGCAAAAAATGCATCACTAATAGTCACAATAGATAGTCTATCTTGCCCTTTCACCTATCTCTCCACTGGTCTTCACTGAAACTTCCATGCACTGTAGTTAACTGCTGTATTGTTCAGTTGATTAATGAGTTATTATTTTTGAATTAATTAACTAATTAATCCACTCCACTCTCACTAGTGTATCAATAAATCAGACTAGATACAACTAGCTCAACTGAGTCTAACCGAGTTAAACTAAATACAACTCCATAACTACTTCTTCCAACTGTGTCATAACTCTGCCACTTGAGTTCTAATTGAGTCCTCCATGCAATAGCTCTAGTAAACCCTGAGGAATAGCATAATTCCTTCTGTAAGCCGTTGTGCCACATCTTTGCACTGAACTGAAGTGCTCCAAGAGAATAAGTTGTTGTTTATAGTCTGATTATTATTAAGAGCTAATAATAATCGACATGCATCTATTTTTAGATTGACGATCTATAAATAGACTTTGCCCAATATTCTAAAAATAGAATTTCATCTATTTTTCCAACTTGATCAACCATCCACAAATAGCATCCTGCAACTTCTGAAATATGATCGACATGTCTAAAAATAGATTTGCGCCAAAAATAGCCTGCAAGCCCACTTAGTCAAGGCGACTCTTTTCACTAAGCTAATCATCTTGTTGAATGTCAACAACCATCCCTCAATAAAGTGAATTTCGTGTGCAGACATGGGAAGCATGACACAGACCAGGAAAACATTGTTTGTACACTTGACTGAATCTTCTCTCTAATCGATTTTTGTAGATTAGTATAAGTAGGGCCGCACGTAATTGATGATTCCAAACTCTAACTATAGTAGAAGCGATATAACGACTAGCAGAGACTTCCTGCATTGCATGGCTTCCAAAATCAAGGTCCTAGGAGCGCAACCTTAGGTTAGGAAAATTTCATGTGTTTTGTAAAAGGTCGCCAGATTGGTTGGATCCATAAGTGCATTAGCACTGCCCTGGGCCTTTTGTAGCCATAGTGAGGTATTCCTGGTTTTTTCACCTCCTTTAGTTTACAAAAATATTATTTGCCGCTCCTTTCAATCACGCCCAACGAGACACGAAAAAACAACATCAACATTGCAACAATTAGAAACCAAACACTCTCACATTTTAAATATCTATGTACAGAAAAAAGAAACTCATATTTCTTCCATCTTCATAGGCCCTCCCTCGAGGGAGTGAGACCCATACAATTTCTGATACCAATTTGAAAATCCAATTTCACATTAAAACTTATGTTACATTATATTAATCACATTATAAATACCTTAGTCATTGGTTGAAGATATAAATTCTATCTTAACTACACAATCACTTAGTTCAACAAATATCTCAACCAAACACTAAAGTAGGAATCATCGAAACAACTCCTGAAGAATAGGAACAAGCTCCAAATCATCACAAATAAGACAAGTAGGAATTATATTTTCCAAGTATATCACATCTCAAGTAAATGATACCGCTTAAGTATACCTTCATCATCCCCTCTATTAGAAGACAAACATTAGTAATTATTTATGTCTCTGCCACATTTTCAATGTAATTGCTTCTCATTTATTTATTTTTATTTTTAATTTAAAAGTGATAAATATAAAACAAAAAATATTAACACTGCTACTCTTTTCATATTTTTTTTTCCAAAAGAAAAAAAACGAACTTTTTATAAACATGATAAAAAGTTACATATCATATGCCAAAGCATTCCTTTTGCTGTATGATTGAGCATCATAATGTTCTGCAAGAAGGGCTATTCTTCTTGCCTTTATCTAAGAGAGATAGATCTTCTTGAGCGTAACGCGAGCCTCCTCTAATGAGGAAAACAACTCCCTTCCTCAACATCATCAAAAAAGAGCCAATATTTTTCCGTATGTTTAAAATTCCTGGTAAAAAAAACAGCAGCAAACATCTTTTTCCGGGGTCTCCTCTATCGAGGATAAACAACCCAAAACAGAAAAAAAGATGCACAAGTCATGCATGAAACTCAAAATAGATTTACAAAAAAGAAACCCTTTCAGCTATATACAAAAATAAACTGCTTTGACCAATATGCTAAGTCTTCAGAGGAAAGCAATCTATACATAAGGAGGCTGGTCCGAGACATGGATTTCTCCATTGACTTCATCCAGTATTCTCCAACTGCCCAGATTTTATTGTAGACCTTCTTTAGAAAGCCTGTCTGTTGAATCATTGCGCTCCTTGTAAATGTGGCAAATAGAAAAAGCATTAAAAGACAACTTTAAATTTTGAATTTCTTCTAATAAAGGATACAAGATATAATTTTGACATCTGCTTTGATCATTTGTCCATTTGATAGCATTTAAAGAATCCCCAAAAATCTGAACTGTGAAGATGTTCTTGTGTATAAGCTAGCATAAGAGTAGCTTTAAAGCAGATAATTTTGCGTAGTTATTTGTGCTGTTGCCTAAACCCACAGATGCTTTTAGAGTATGTATTTCGTTTAAATGGATGATTATTCCTGCTCCAACTTTTTTTATTCTGAGAAGCCCCATCAAAATAAGCCCATGGCACTCCTTCCTTGATTTGTTCCTCTTTAACCTGTCTAGGCATCCTTTCTTCCTCTGAATCGGGGATGTTTGAGTAAATAGAGGTACATTGTATGGCAATTGAGTCAACAGGGGTTTCCTTGTCAAGAAAGATGCTTATGTTCCTGGCAATCCAAATGCCCCAAGAAATAATTGGAGGCAAATTCCGCAATTTCCCATTTGAATATAAGTGCCACCATTTGTGCCATACATTAGAGATGTTTTCCCCTTCCCAGGCTACCGGTTTTTGAATAAGCTTCTCAACCTCCACCCATACTTTTTTCACTACAGGACAGTCAATAAAAAGGTGTATTATAGTTTCAGAGTCGTTTTTGCACAAAGAGAATCTTCCCGGTCCTGACTTATACCTGGCTTGGAGGATGTCCCATGTAGGGACTTTTCCTTTTAGAATACACCAGAAGAAGAGTCTGGCTTTCGCGGGGCATTTTAACTTCCATAATGACTTTTCCCACCATTCCGGATCTCCCCAACCTTTCTTTGAAATGAGGAACTTGTATCCAAATTTTGGGGAATAGGATCTAGAATCTGCGTGAGCCCACACCAGATGATCCGGTCTGTCTTTAAGCCTTACATTTGATCTGGAGAGTTCTTGTATATAGACCTTCCAATCGTTCCACCAATGTGGACGCAGGTTCAATTCCTCTCCTGATTTCCAAGCTTGTCCCCAGATGGATGAGTGACCAATTTTCTCTACCTGATTTAGGAAAAGAATTCCTTTTGATTCTAGGTGCCTAATCAGGCCTGGGGGAAAAGCAAAATTTCCATTACACCCCACCCATGGGTATCTTCCTATTCGAATATTTTCTCCATTTCCAATCTGCCATGATAAGCCCTGCTCAATAATCTTGAAGGCCTCTATAGTTTCCTTCCAGACTACCGACATATTTCCTCCTTTCTTATTGGGGTTCCGGATCCAATATTCTAGAGGGGTGGGGTCGATGTATTTCCGCTTAACTGCTTTCGTCCAAAGGTTTTCCAAGTTGATAATTCTCCACCCTGATTTAGCCGTTAGGGAGGATCCGAAATCAGTGAGGTTTTTTATACCCCACCCTCCCCATTCTTTCGATCTTGCCACTTTTTCCCAGGCGACCCAGGGGAGTACTGAATCCTCCTTTGATCCAGCCCAGAGAAATATGCTACAAATTCTTCTTATCCTTTCCATAATTCCATTAGGGACCTAGGTCAGCGCAACCCAGTATACTGGAATTGCTAATAGGACTGATTTGATTAAAGTTAGCCTTCCTGCTCTGGAAAGCCACTTGAAGCTCCAATGAGAGATTTCGGCTTCAATCTTTGCTAACAGCCAATTCCAGTCCTGTTTCCTATATTTATCCGGCTTCAACCAAAACCCCAGATATTTGAAAGGATCTTCGAGCTTATAAACATCAAATGGTAGAACTGAGGTAATTTGTCTTTTCTCTTGCCTGTTAAAGCCTTCCAGAATGAGCTGAGATTTCCTATAGTTCACTTGCATCCCTGTAGCTTTCATGAAAATCTCAAGAATCTTCTTGATCTCCTTGATTTCTGACTGAATCCCATTACTGAAAAGTAAGATGTCATTGACAAAGAGAAGGTGTGAAATGTACAAGTTGACTGCTACCTCCAGACATTTTAAAATTCCTTCCCTTTTGGCTTTTTGTATTAATTGACTCAATCCTTCTGCTACCAAAAGGAAGAGCAAATGGGATAAAGGGCATCCTTTTCTTAACCCTCTTTTCCCTTTGAAGAAAGAAGAGGCTGCTCCATTAATAAGGACCGCATAACTGACACTGGTTATACATCCCATGATCCAGTTGATAAAGTCAACTTTAAAACCCAGATGTGTTAACAACATCCGGAGATAGGTCCAGCTGATTCTGTCATAGGATTTTGACAGGTCAATTTTCACCATTGCTCATTTTCTTTTCATCTATTTAACACTGTGGATTGTCTCTTGAGCCACCCCAATGGCTTCATGAATTTGGCGTCCATCCAAAAATCCAAACTGTTCATTTGAAATGCATCTAGACAGAATTGGCTTTAGACGGACAACAATCACTTTTGCTATAATTTTATAAATGCTATTACAAAGCGATATAGGCCTGAAATCTTCAAACGATTCTGGATCTTCTTTCTTAGGAATAAGGGCTATAAAGGTTGAGTTAAATGGAGAATAGACCATTCCTTTTCTCCTGGAATCCTCAACCACCTCTGTTAATTCAGATCCAATCTGATCGAAGAAATGATGGAAGAGTTCTATAGGCCACCCATCCAGCCCAAGGCTTTTGTCTTTGGCCATAGATTTTATAATACTCTCCACTTCCTCTTTTGTGACCTCTCCCATCAAACTCTCGGCTTCTTCCTCCTCCACATACCGGGGAAAACATTGGGATGTTCTGATAACCTCTGCTAATGTTGACTCCCCTTGATCAGAGAATAACTTTTGGAAATGGTTTCTCCCCATGTTCGAGAGAGATTCAAAATAACTGGCCTCCCTACCTTCCTCGTCCTTTAACTTCCAGATGGTCTTCGTTATCTTCCTCCCTTTTGCATAATTGTGAAATTTTTTTGTGTTTTCATCTCCATCCTTCAGCCAGATCGCCCTGCTTTTCAACCTCCATTCCTCTTCTCTGTTTTTCTAGCAGCAAGATCCTGTCCTTTGACTCCTGAGATTCATAGCCATTCGATTCAGGTTCTTCCAATTCCCTAAGCTCCAAATTGATATTGATTAAATCTTCATTTTGTTTCTGCTTCCTCTTCTTATCCCAATCCACAGTGGCCTTCTTCAATCTTTTCAAATTCTACATGAACAAAAATCTCTTGTCCTCCGAGGCATTCCTACACAGAGATTGCCAAGTTTCTTTGAATATCTTTTGGAAAGATTCCTCCTGCATCCAGGATGCGTTGAATTTGAAGGGGGCAGCTGACTTAGGGGGGGGCTTTGATAGCTCAAGAAGGACTAGAAAATGATCCAAGTTTCCCCCCTCTCCCACCCATTGCCTGAAAACCGAAATTCTGGAAGCTAGATCTTCACCTAGAAGAAAACGATCTAATATTTTTGCTATTCTAGCTTCACCTGTTCTACGGTTCCTCCATGTAGGTTTTAATTTTAACAGGGTTACATCTATCAGGTTATGCGAAGCAAGGGAATTCAAGAAGAACTCTGATAGAGGATCTTCTTTGGCTGAAGGTCCCCAAGTCTCGGCATTCCCAATTGCGAAATTTAGATCTCCTCCTATCACCAGATTTTGACTTCTTATCACTGATTTTGACAGGAGATTATTCCAAAAAGAGACTCTCTCCTGGCATGGCCCGTAAATATTTAAAATCATTATAGAGAAGCCGAAATCAGGGGACATAGCTTCCATCCCCAACACATGATCCATCCCCCATATGTTTACTAGTTTCAGTCTTCCTTCCCTGAAGCCAATAGCCAGGCCTCCCGAGTGGCCAACAAAATCCAAGGTTTGAAAATTCCAACCCGGGAGAGTAGAACAAAGAGATGACGAAACTTCTGTGCTCGTGCCTAGAGTCTCTTGTAACATGAGTACATCTGGGTTACAACGCTGAACCATCTCCTTCAGAGCCAATTTTTTGGGTTTACTGGCTAAACCCCTACAGTTCCAGGAGAGAAAGATCATTTTGTCACTCCCTTATAGGGTTTCACCGCTCTAAGCACCCCATGAATTGAAAATTTTTTACCATCCGCCACATCAAATTTTTCTTTCACCTGAGCATTAGACAGGTAAGACTTCCTACCCCTAGGTTTCCTCAAAGAGGCCTAGGAAGTATCCATGCCTAAACCTCCAACCGGTTCTCCTGAAACAGGTTTTTTGTCAAGGGAGTGCAGATTATAATGGAATGTCGGTTTGGAAGGAGAGATTTTGACTTCACAAATTTCATTCGGAATCTCTTCACAGTTCAGGTTTATTTTGGGAATAGATGAAGTGATGCTATCAACTCGAGTGTGTACATAAAATGAATGACTATGAGAATTTGAATTCAGGCATGCATCTTTAACTTCACAAGAAGGAAAATAAGAGTGCATACCCATCGTGTCTTCAAGGAGGGTTGCAGTCGATTCTTTTGTGATTTCTGGGGCAGCATTCCCGGTTCCGATAGGTGTTCCTTCCGAAATATCCAGGCACGGGATCTCCTTATGAGTCTACTTCGAAGACATCTCCCTCTCACTCCTATCCACATCCATGGCATCCTCCTCTTGAGCCTTCTTATGCCTATAAATTTTTTCTTTTTTGGCTGTTACCACCTCATCCTCGGCTCTCTTATGTTTTCTTCTGCGATGAAAACCCAACGGGCAGTCCCTTGCTAGATGGCCATACACATGGCATCTGTGACATCTGAATGGAAGATGTTCGTAGTCCAATGGCTGGTCAAAAATGAGGTCTCGGTACTGGATTTTGATATTTTTCGCAAGACCTTCTCCGGGGTTAAGACTGACCAATATCTATGCCATGGCCTTATTCTTTGTTTCAATGAAAGACATATCTGCTTCCAAATAAGTGCCGAGCATATTCCCTATGGACCTGAAAACTGAATCCACCCAAAGGAAAGGAGGCAGACCTGGAACTCGAACCCAGACCAAGAAAGTTTCAACCTTTTCTCGCTGTGCGTCAAACAGTGGAGTCCATCGCCTGAAAAGTACAGGATGGTTGCCGAAGGCCCAATTTTTCCCCATAACCTAGTCCGCCATTTCCTTCTTCTCAAATTGCACCATGAACCATCCTTTTTCCAGAACTGATACCTTGAAAGATTTTTCTGGGGCCACCTGCCATTACTGATCTGCCCAATTTTGGATGAATTGAGCTGAATATTTTTTACCCCTCGCTCGTCCTACCAAAGGGCATTCAGCCACCCCAATAGCTTCCTCTATTTGGACATCCATCCCCAACACTAGATTTGCTTTGATCTCCTTTTTCTTGATAAATTTCTGTTTCTTCCTTTTCTCCCCATTCTGCCTCTTGCCTGAGACCTCCTCCCTACCTTGTGTGACAACAACACCATTTTCCGCTTCTGCTTACTGCGAAGAATCGTTCTTGTCTACTAGCGGATTTTATGAGGGGGTCTCTGTAGCAATGACTTTCGCATTGCCCTTGTTTCCAGTTCCTTTGTCAACATCCTTTGCTAATCCTACCTCTGCTGACTGCTTAACAATTTCGAAAGCTGGATCTTCCTTCCTTAGACCCGATCCCTCTCCAGATCCTGCTTCCACCAATCCAGAAATCACGCTAGGGTTTATCAAATCTCTTGCAATAGGGGATCTGGTTAGACGATCTTCCTACCTCAACCGACCCTAGGTCAGTTTTGAGCCCTCCTCCTGGGCTATGCCAAGTCCAGCTTTTTGATCCATGATCGAGTACCACATCTTCAAGACCTCCGGTAAAAGAACAAGCAAGAAGGAGGGATTTGGCATTACTTACTTGGAGATAGATTGGTACATCCGCCTGAGGGTAACCCTCTTTCTGAATTCTCGATTTCTGGGGTTCGAATTGGCCAAGAGCCTCCTGATTTCTCTACACGGTCAGTCCCAAGCTTTCTTCCAACAATCCAATCAAAGCCCTGTTCCTCCACGACTCTTGCAGATCTGGTTCCGGTTTCAAGATCCCATGGTGGCCGCTTGTCCCAAAGAACCGCTCAATATTCTGTGCCGTTAAATCCTTCCCCCATACCGACAGAATGTCTTCTAGCTCGGGGTCGAGTTAAACAACCTCACTAGGGTTGACCATGTTTAATGCAGCAGATTAAATGCTAAACCTGCCAAACAGACCGTTCCCGGCTCCAGCAACAGGGTAAAGACCTCGGGTAAGTCGGAGAGAGCGACAGCTATGGCGACCGGAAGACAACATCTCAGGCACTTTCTTGTTGCTGAAATCGTGAAATCAACAGAAGCATCCAAGTTTCAAGGCGATCTGTCTGTTCCCTGCCAGATGTCTTCATCTGATGCCCTCATCCACCACCTGTTCCTCCAAATCCAACCGCTCAACTCTTTTCAAAATACTTCTAATAAAGAGTTTAATTAATCAACATTCCAAACCAATTTGTCTTCATGTCCCTAACGCTACAGTCAAAACGTAAGCTAGTCTGTCTTCATCTCCCTAAGGCCACAGTCAAAACTGAAAGGTAGGACACCCTCCTGCAAAGTTTCCATTTCCTCCTCCTCCTCGCAGTTGTAAGTGTCACCTGGGGTGAAAAAATGCGTGGAAGTCTTGACATGTGGCAAACACCCCATTGCTATATTATAACACCCTCACATTTCTACCTCTAAAGGTTTTTCCAACTGAAAAGCCCTTATGTTTTTCCCAACGCACCACAACCCCTCAAATTTTGATGCTCTACAGTTATTAGATGCTCTATGGTTACTGGAAATGAACCAACCTTTACCAAATCATTACAACACATTATGCAGAGGAATTGAATGTTGATGCACACACCTTACCTTCAGGAAAGGATACCTATGTTATTTATGTGCATTACAACTCTATCTCCTTGAGCCAAATTAGGCCTTTGTACATTTCTCTTCTCTTTATCTTTCTTCTTGGGGCATATGACTCCTTAAATTGCAATTCGTGTAGCGGACAACTACACAATCTTAAAATTTGGAGATTGTTCATCTCCATGAGACCTGGTAACTCTTGTATTTCATCTTTCGATATCTCCAACATAATCAATTGAGTCAACTGTTCAACTCAATCGGGAAGGCATCTCAATTCCTGGCATCCATGGAGAAACAAAATATTCAAACTTGATAGGCAACTAAGTGAATGTGGAAACTTTTTCAACAAAGGACTTCCTAAGTAAATATATGTGAAATTACTTATGCATGTAGTCTGCGCATTAGTCAACTCTTTTAAGTTGTTACCTAGAAGATTTAACCATACCAAGGACTATTGATGTTCCACGTGGACAGGACATACTTCCATTCAGACACATCCCGATAAGTTTAAGAATTGAAGTGTGGTGATGTTTCCAAGTGTTATCGGAAAACACGTGCAACAATGACTCAAATCCATAAATTCGAGTTGCAATAGATTACCCAACAAATCCAGAAGCTTCTTCAAACTTTTGCATCTAGACAGATCAATGCTTCAAAGATTCGTTAACTCCCCCAACAATTTCAGAAGCCTCTTCAAAATTTTGTAGTTACCCAACATAATGGGTCATAGTTTTGTCAAATTTCCCAAGGAGACTAGAGGAATTTCCAAATTTTCGCAACTAGACACACTTACATGTTCGAGATTTGTTAAATTACCAAATAAATTATTTGGAAGCATATTCAAACTTCTACATCCTTCCAACGTGATGAACCTAACGTTTTTTAAATGTTTAAAGGAATTTGTCAGCATGTTCAAGTTGAATCCTCGCAGGAAGATGATTTTAATATTCTTTAAATATCCAAAGGAATATGGAAGTATCTCCAAACTTTCGCACTTGACGAGTTGGATTCCTTGGAGATTTTTTAAATCTGTGAAGAAATTTGGAATATTCTTCAATGTTTTGTGGCCAATGAGTTCAACGTGTAGGAGATTTTTCAAAATCCCAAAGGAACCTGGAAGTACCTCCAAATCTTGGAAGTTGTTGAGGATGATTTCTTGTAGATTCGTTAAATCCTCCAAGGAATTTGGATTTTTTTTTCAAATTCCTACACCCAGATAGAGAAATTTACTGGGGATTCATTAAATGCCCCTAAGATTTTGGAAGTCGCTTCAATCTATCCAAGTTAGACAATTGGAGGTGTTGGAGACTTGTTAAATCCATGAAAGAATCTGAAAGCTTCTTCAATATTTTGCAGTCTTAAAGTAAAATTCCTTTAAGATTTTCCAAACTTCTAAAGGAATCTAGAATTACCTCTAAAATTTCGTAGTCGTTGAGGATGCTTCCTTAGGTATTTGTTAAATACCTCAAGGAGTTTGGAAGCCGCTTCAATCTCGTGCAACCCCAAACCCCACAATTGGATTTGTTGCAGATTCGTTAGATTCACAAAGGAATATGGAAGTACTTCCAAACTTTTCCACCCATGCAAGGATATTCATTTGAGATTTCACAAGTCTCCAAAGGATTCTAGAAACCATTTCAATACCTCAGATGAAATCACTGAGCCTTATCAAAATATATATGTAACCACATAAAGCTCTTATACCATGATAAACAGCAATCCATAAAGACATATATCAATGGTAAAACTGAGTTGTTTCAGCTCCTTTAATGACTTGTCCTTGAAGTGAGAAATGAACCTGGATTAGAAATTAGTGAAAGATGTTTGAGATGGCTTGATGCCAAAATTGCTTTTGAACAAAACAAAAAGAGATTATTATTCACTTACAGAATAGTCCTTAAATACAACAAAGTTTGCTTCAGATATTACACTTTAGGAGGTCAAACTCCGCGACAGTTTCATATCTTCCTTAGATACATGCACATGAGTTAATGAAATATTTTCATGAATCCCACCTTTGTCCTCAAAAGAGCATCATATGAAGCCCTTAAATAATTCTCAATTATTTTCCAAAAGAATCCTTAGACTAGGTCATGGATCTATAATTAAACAATGAAAACACCAACAAATAATCAATAGATATGCCCTAATGAGTGATTGATATATCAACAAGTTTAGGCCTCGGTATTGGCTGAATCAAACATATGAAAAACCTCATTTTCTAGGTTTGAAACAAAATAGTGCTACAAAAGGATCCAAGTATCCATGCCACATAGATTCACTTATGTTGAAGGATGAAATAAGGTTTTAAAACTAGTGTGAATAAAACAATAACCTTCTTCAAGGAGTCTACATGATCTTGAAAGAGTTGTACATAGAGTGCTCCAAGTTCAGTCTGAATTTTTGGCTCATACTTTCCCTATCTCTGAGGGTCGAAAACCTACATAGAAATCATAATACCCCAACGAATCACCATGACCTAAAAAACAAAAGGATAAACCCTAGATCTCCAAGAGATATGCTTGAATACTCAAAGGCCACAGAGATAGACATATTTATCACGTTGAATGCCTCATATGCATCTAGGAAGGAGGCCAAATAGTCCTCCCACAAGGGCTAAAAATGCCTTTACAAATAACCTTCGATCTGGCTTCAAAACATGTCTTAGATTTCCCTTATAAGAGGCCAAATGAGCTCAAAAATCCTAGTGAATAACCACAAGCAAAAATAAACCTAGAAGCCCTTCTTTAGTCTTTGACCTTCTTCTTCAAATCTTCAAGACAACTTGAAGCTGCAGTCCAAAACAAAGATATGTCACTTAATGATTGATTGATCTTGCTTACTACAAGGGAAGATGTGAGCCTCTCTCTCTCTCTCTCTCTCTCTCTATATATATATATATATATATATATATATATATATATATATATATATATAGGCATAGAGGCTTCTAGGAGCCGACTTGAAAAAGAGAAAAGTGAACTTGAAAATTAGAGGGAGCCAAATTGAAATTCGAATTTCAAAATTAATTTTGGAACCAAAAACCCTACAACCATTTTAATTCAAATTTTTGGTTATTTGTCCTTGATAAGAATTGACTTTTGACTAGAATAGGATCAACCCAATTTCATTTAATTTTCTTTGAATGAAAAAGAATGATTTGTAGCATATCCTTTTGGGGCTTCTTGAACAAAAATGGGGCTCCAATATTTATAAAGGCATAACTTGTCAATCACGAGGAATTAGTAAGCATACCACCTACAATCAGAATCAACATGATGAGGATAATTAAATGATGATGGTCCTGACTCGAAATAATTATATCTTCCTTGTCATTTTGGTCATCAAAAGCAAGGATTATTTTGGTTGTTGGTTGGGTTGACACCAATGACAACCATGGTTCAACATTCTCCACCACCCCCCAGCTTGTCCCTATAAAACACAAACTTCCCCTTTACTAGAGGTTTGGTGAGAATATCTACTACCTCCTCCTCTATGGAGATGTACTACAATCTCATAGCACAACTCTGGACCTTTTCTCTAATGAAGTGGTATATAATCTCTATATGCTTGGACCTATCATGAAAAACTAGATTCTCATCGAACTTAATGCAACTCTGATTGTCACAGTGAATCATAGTAGGCCCCATCTTAAGACCAAATAATTGTGTTAGCATCTTGTGAAGTCATATGGCCTCAAAAATCACCAAACTCATTGCCATGTACTCAACCTCTAGTCAACTAAGTGCAAGTGAGTGATTCTTTCTATTGTACCATGAGATCGTAGCGAATACTAATCTAAAACAAGAACTTTAATTATTTTTCTTTTTCGTTACACTCCTTGCCCATTTTGAATCTATGTAGCACTGCAACTCCACTCCACCAACTCAGACATATCTCAGCCCATACTCCACTGCACCATGAAGATAGCTGAGCACATGCGTTGTTTCCACCCAAGGAACCCTCCTCGAATCCACCATGAATTGGTTGAGCATGTTTACAACACAACAAATATCTGGCCTAGTGTTGACAAAATACATCAAGGAAGTGATCAATTGTTTGTACAAGGTGGGAAGAATAAATGTCAACTCACCCTTGGAAGCACTCCACTTATTTAAGTTGGTGCTCATAGGTGTAGACATGAACTTGCAATATTCCATCTTGAATCTCCTCAAAATCTCAACTGCATACTTTCCCTACCAAAGGAAAATATCTTAGTTGTTGCCATACCTCCAATCCCAAGAAGTAATGAATCAAACCAATGTCCTTCATCTCGAACTCTGAAGCAAGGTCCTCCTTGCACATCTCAATGAGCCTCTTTGATCCCATTAAGAAGAGATCATCAACATAGAGGACCAAAATAAGCAGATCACCCTCAAAAAGTACATAATACAAGTTTGGTTCTACCTCATTTTTGGTGAAGCCCAATCCGATTAGGCACCCATCAATCCTAGAGTAACATGCACAAGATTTGTTCTTAAGTCTGCTTAAGTCATTCTTTAGTCTACATAAATGGGACTCCTTCCCATGCACCTCAAATCCTTGAGGTTTCTCAATATACACCTCTTCCTCAATTTCCCCATTAAGAAGGGAAATATTCACATATATCTAATGAATCCTACACCCCATCTTTGAGGCAATATATATAGCTACATTGATAGATGCATATTTGGAAATGGGTGCAAATATTTCCTTCTAATCCACTCCCTCCTTCTTGGAAGATCCTCTCGCCACAAAGCTCACTTTTTCTCAACACTACCATTCATTCCATGCTTGACCTCATAGATCTATCGAAAAGTGACCAATGACTTCCCCTTAAGCTTTGATAATATCTCCCACACATAGTTCCTCATGATGGGACTATGCTCTTTCACCATTGCATCCCTCGAAATTTGTGGGTATGTTGCTTCTTTAAAGGTAAAAGGCTGAAACTCATTGATGTTTCTCACCAAGGCCATATAATTGGAAAATATGGTTGGTAATCTACTGTCCCTGAACGTGTTTCTAGGAGCATCTACATTGTCCTCCTTAGCATCTCTCAATGTCTACTTATCCCATATTAGACTCTTCATAATAGAGCTCGAAGGGACATCTCGCTCCTCCTCTTGATCATAAGAATGTGTCCATGTTGTTGGTGTTGTTGGCCCCTCCCCAACCTTCGATGCCTCTCACTCCCAATCCTTTTCCATTGCTAGAGATGTATCATATGGGATTCTAAAGGTTCTACCCTCTTCAAATCTGTCATCTCAACTAACTATCGTCTTCCTCTTCTCTGACATGTAGACCTTGTAGTCCTTTGAGATCTCATTATATCCAACAAAGATCCCTCTCTCAAATGAGGGCTCTAGTTTAGTCCTCTTCTCAAAAGGAATATGGACATACATTGGACTTCCAAATATAAGAAGGTTGCTCACCTCCAATTTCACTCCTATAAAGCCTCTTTAGGAATCTTGTCCACCACTGCCTCATGAGGGACTCATGTTTTATATGTCCACTGTTGTGTTGCAAGTCTCCTATTACAAGAACATATGCACATCCTGATGATGGATCTTGCCCTTGGTTGCTCCAACTATACACCTATTATTCTATGTCACTCCACTTTGTTGCAAATTATAGGGAATTGTTAACTCTTTCTTGATTCCTCTTGATTCTTACTTCCCGACAAAAATCATACCATCACCTCTTTAGAATGAACCTTTTTATTTTTTATTTTTTCTAATTAATTTTGTACACATTTTAGTAAGATTTCTTTTAAAATTGTAATTTTTAATTATAAATTTTAATAACTCCAAAAAAATTTAAAAGAGTTAATTTATTTATATATTTAAAAACACATTTTAAAACCTAAAATTTCATGTTGAGAAAGCGACTAAAATTTCATGTTGGAAAAACGGATCTAAGCGGAGAAGAGGCATGTTGAGAAAGCTACTAAAATCACAAGACATGCTCATCTTATTGAGCAATTAAAATTGCAAAGACAAGAGTCGCATTATAGACTACTTCCTTTTCTATGGCATGTAAATGAGAGTAATTTTATAGTTAAATTTATTATTATTATTATTATTATTATTTTTAATTATGAAAATATATTTTTATAATTTTAAATGAAATTTAAAATACAAACATCATTGTTATACTGAGATAGGTAGCACTTTCGGCACATAAATGGGTATTGATTTTGCAATCATAAACATGTTTCAAAATGATGCACTGTGTTATAAAATCAATTTCATATATACACACTAGGGTAGGTGTAGTGTTTAGGCATTATTGTTATGTAGTTGGATTTTCTAAGTTTTATACAATCAATTTCATATATACACTCTAGGGTAGGTGTAGTGTTTAGTGTTTAGGCATTATTGTTATATGATTGGATTTTCTAAGTTTTATATAATCAATTTCATATATACACTAGTGTCTATATAATCAATTTCATATATCCAATTTCATATGATTGGATAGGTGTAGTGTTTAGGCACTAAGTTTTATATGTTAGTGTTTAGGTATTATTGTGATGTGATTGGATTTCTTATTTTATTAGTCTGTGTTTTTTAATACTTTATTTTGATATTTAATTAGTCTTTTCAATTTAGTTTCTAATATATATTTTTATAATATAAATATGTGAATTTACTTTATTTATATATATAATAGTATGTTTTTTCTTTTATTTTTAATTATAAAATTACACTGAATTTGATATTTTTTTTGTAAATTAAATAATAAAATTGTTAAATTATTATTATTTTTATCTATGTAAATTTATTATTTATAATATATAAAAAGTTATGTAAATATTTTGTTATAATTTTTTAAATTAATTTTTTTTTTTGTTTTTAATCAAAAATAATTTTGAGTTTAGTTATTACATTTATTATAATAAATAGAATAAGGAAAATAAAAAATAAATAAAGCATTTTGGTTATTTTTAATAAAACATAATTAATTATTATAATAAAATATGAACCGAGTGGAATTTCTACAAACAGTTTCAGGGTCCTTTGGAATACTGATGTCCAAGCCTCTTCTCAAAATTTGAGACTTGGAACACTTTCAAATGTTACAAAAATAAACAATTTATTTGGACCACTAATAATGTTTCATTTTCTCTAAAAGTATTGGACCCACTACTAATAGCAATGTTGAGCTCTTCACCCTCTACCTTTTCATACAACTAACCATTCACCAAGAGCTCAACTCTCTTCACATTTATGTAGATTATCAAGTGGTCATAAATTAGATGAAAGGATCTTCAAGATTGAGAAATTATTAACTTTTGTCACTTTATCAAAAGAGTATTCAAAAGCTTCCTTTTTTTTTCTCACCTCACTTTTGATCACATTTATAGGACAAGGAACATGCATGCCAACTCACTCTCCAAAACTAATATCGACTTGGATAAAGGAACATGGAAAATATATGAAGAGATGGAAGGCCAGCCTGTTAATTTCTTCTTGACTCTTTGGGATAAATAACATGATTTTTGTAATTTTTCATCTCTCTTATATGATAACTACCAAGCTATTATTTTGTGTAAGTTAGAAGGCTTTTTAGTACATGAACCCTATAAAAATTACATGCAAGAGTGCTCTTTGGCCCGACAGACATAAGTCAAAGTCAGAAGCCAAGAGGTTTTAAGTAAATTGAGTAATAGTGCAGGAGAATATATTTGCTCCAAAAGGCGAAACCATATGTCCTCCTAGAATGTTCTTTGCATCATTACATGAAATATAGAGGGAAAGGAACTAAAAAAGAACTAAGACACTATGTGGTGGCTATGCAAAAATATACTTGGGGATTCACGCCTTGCCCAATTGATGCTATGGAGGGTCTTCCCAAACCAATAGGGTAGGATTGTAACAATCATCATCATTTGGGAGGGTGTGCCTCGTGGAGGTGGGCTGATTGGACGTCGCGAGATGCTCAGTTTACTGAGGGGTTTGCACTTCAACATGGCTTCTAATGTGGATGCCCTTGTTGCTAAAGGGACCCAAGTCGACAAGAGTGTTATTGGTGCCTTCTCATGGTTGAAAACGCTTGGGTGACTAACTATGGAGCCTGGTGTGATGTTTTTCCAACTAAAAAAGGAACTGCGAGGTGAAATTGTTAACGATGGTAGTTGAAGGGGAGGAGGAGTTATGGAGTTGCATGCCCAAAGTATTAATAACCCTGCAAAGCAAAACTCTAGCATGAATTAGATGGAAGTCAAGATCTAGAATGTTTCCTTCAAGAAAAACAATCACATCCTCCTGGTCCCTGAAGTGGCGATCAAGAACGATACAAAGAGCCGAGAGGTGGTCTCCAATGGTTCAAATCTCTAGGGCTTTAGCATTGATAACCATAAAAAAATGATGATAGGGGATACTACTGTAAAAGATATCATCACCCTATTCATGCCAAGGTGGGAAGGGTGACCTGTCCCTTCCTCACCATATTTGCAACAATTCCTCCATACCAAATTCCTCCTCCATCTGCGAGTTGCTGAGTTTTGGAACTGTGATCTCGTCTATTTTTGTGCCTCTTATCATAATGCCTAACTTGCCATGTTGTAGGATAAGTGTGTTGGGCCAACGAAGGCCAAGGAGGGTGCGCTTGCCACAAACTACCTATCCCGGATGTTGAGTTCTAGGAAGAGCATGCCAGTGGCACCACCGATTCTCTATGTCATATATTCTGGGGGTGGTATTCATGGATGTAGTTAATGCCCTTTAATTTTCGTTCATCCCCCGGATCGAAGGATGATAACTACCAAGACTGTATAATGTAGCATGAAGTTTTTGAAGAAGCACAAAGTGCTCTATTAGGTTTTGTCATCTTTTTTGGACTATTTATCATTTAATTTAAAGATTTATACCAAATATTTTCCGAATGAAATCACATATCGATTTTAAAGTCAACGCATTTTGAACCACTTACTGTGGTTCATCATCATGAAATATATGGATATAAAACTACTTATTATGTCCCATCTGAAGCCGATTTTTTTTTTTTTGTAAAATAATATTATTTTGAAGCAAAAACATTCTATTTTATAAAGGCATGGAGTCAAGAAATTCCCACATACATATACAAATATAAAATTGTTTTTATACTAAATAGAATCTACAAATCTTTTTCTTTGAAAAAAACTTACACTTTTACAAATTTATATCCCATAAAAATTGTGATACTACATTTAAAAATAATCTAAATAATATTTTTAATTTGTATTTATGTATTTTAAAAATAAAATTATATTAAGATCAATAACAACTTTTAATATATATATATATATATATATCTTCCAAGGAAAAATTCGTAATTTTCATTTATGAGAGAAAATTACATGTTGTATCTGCAACATAGTCATCTATGCATAATTAAAAAATTAGTTACAGTCATATAGTTTAAATGTTCATAAATAAACTTAATTAAATAATACTGTGCATATAGAAAAAATATATCTACATAATCAGATGTGAACAATAAAACTAGCCAGAAGACCTACAAAAAACCATCCAAAAACAACAGCCTGGTTAGACTGCCCCCTATCCCTCCACATCCTCTATGAAGGGTCTATGGAAATATTGATACTCGTTCTGTCCATCTTGTTCAATAATGAACCAGTGATCCCAATGTAACTACGATGCTTCTTTGGATAACTGATCATCCACTTGGTTCCTTTTCCTGTAAATGTGAGCTATAGTAATGGAATCAAAAAATGATTTTAGCACCATAACCTCATCCAGCAAAGCTCTAAGCATATGAACATGACATTGAGCTTCATTGTTGACCCAGTTAATAATAATTTTGGAATCCCCAAAGATCTGAATCATGTTGCAACTCTTCTCTCGAGCGAAGGTGAGGAGGATTTTGAGACTGTTGAATTAGGCATAGTTGTTTTTACCTGGGCCTAATCCCATTTTAATCTTATAGCAGTGAGAATCATATATATAGAGATTAGCCCCTCCTCCACAACCATGGACGTTTGATGCCCCATTGAAATAGGCCCATAGGTAGGATTTTTCAATAGCCTATGGTGTGAAAATTTTGCCTTGAGCTTCGAGCCCATCATTTGGAATTGAGAGGAAAAGCGTCACAATAGTGTTACTTATGTGAGGCCAATCTATCACAGTACTTTGAAAGATAGTTTGATTACGAGCCAACCAGGTGCCCTGGGATATCAAGAGCGGGATATTACGATCTTTTGGGTAGACAGTCGATTGCCACCAATTTGTCCAAGCCTCGGAAACGGAGTTTCCATGTCAATAATATGTGATGCCCAGGGCAGTTGTGGTAAGTTACCAGATCATTTTGCTAGTTGGGCAGGAGAGGAAGAGGTGATCCACATCCTTGGCCTGACATTTTCAGAAACATCATCTGGAGGGGCCATGGATGGATCGCGGGATGAGGTTGTCCTCCGTAAGGGCGCAGTTGGTGAATATGCACCACATGAAAAGTTTGGCCTTATGGGATCAAGTTCTGCACATAGTGAGACATACCCTTCCTTATGTGAGTATTTGCCCCTGGGAGATAAAGCCCAAAAAATTTCATCTTCCCTCTCAGTGATTCTGATGTAGGTGGCACTGAGGGTCCTGAGATAATTGTTCTAATTTGGATGCAAAATATCCGAGATGTGAAGGTCCTGTGCCGATTTCCAGGCATGTGTGATCCAAGAGGTATTAGCTCTGTCAACAATTTGTGATATGTTTTGAATTCCCAATTCCATCAGGTGTTGTCTAATGGCCAAAGGTAATTGGTACGCCTGACCACAACCAAACCAAGCATCCACACCAATCATGAATTTTTCACCAGACCCAATGCTCTAATTAAGCCTTTCTTACTGATGTGAATGGATTTGGTGATGGCACGCCAGATAATAGAGGATCCTGGAATGTATGAGGTGGGGCCTCTAATCCACTCGAGGGTAGTCCGAGGAGCAATATATTTGAAATAAGTTACCTCTTTCCAGAGGCTGCGGTTATTGATCAAATGCCACCCCATTTTGGCAATCAAAGTCGTGGCAAAGAAATTAAGGTATTTCAACCCCCCCAACTTTTGGGTTTGGAAATCCTCTTCCATCCGATCAAAGCAAAAGTCTTGCCATATTGATTCCCTCTCCAAAGGAATCTTCTGCAAATTTGTTGTATTCTGGCCGTCAAACCTTTGGGAACATGGAAAATTTTGGGGGCTAATATTCGCAGGTGGGCTAATTTTCCATGTTTTTTCCAAAAAAAAGATTCGCCAATTTCCATTTTTTTATAAAAATGATTCGCCCAAATTTTACAATATAAAATTATTTTAACTTAAAAATCGCCAACATTATATAGAGAGTATATAGAAAATCATTATAAATTTGAATAATTTTACAAGTTTATTGATAAATTTTTTATAGTTTTCATATTAGTGACTAGTGAGATTTGCTAATGTTTTAAACTTAAAAATAATTTCCTATCCTTAAAATTTTCCCTATTTGGGAATCTATGCCAGTGCCATCCAATATACAAGAATTGCCTCCAACTCCGATTTTATAAGAACTAATCACCCAACTTTGGAGATCCATCTCTGTTGCCAAATGTTTACTCTCCTCTCAACTTTTTCAATTAACTAATTCCAATCGGTGATGCGGTAGTCATTTGGATTAGACATAAACCGATATATTTGATGCCATCCTATAATTCCCTGCATCCAAAATGAAAATGGGCTAGGGCATGTATGCATTCCTTCTCAGTGCACTTCACCAAAATGATAGTAGATTTACTGTGATTAGGGTCGATACTAGTGGCCTTACAGAATACCTCAAGAATCTTTCTGAAGTTGTTGGTGTTTTGAAAGGATCCATCAAGAAAAATAAGTACATCCTCTACGAATAAGAGATGGGTCAGATGTACAAATTCAGATAATTTGACACCTTTTACAGTCCCATCTGCCTTGGCCTTTGCCAATATTTTGGTCAGTCCTTCCATGATTAATAAAAATAGAAACAGGGATAATGGGCATCCTTGACAAAGTCCTCTACCTTCATGAAAAAATTCAGATGCTGCTCCATTGATGAGTATGCTAAAGGAGGCATTTGAGATACATCCCATGATCCAATTGATGAAGGAGAGGGGGAATCCAGTTTGAAGAAGGATGAGCTATAAGTAGGTCCAACATGTGCAGTCAAAAGCCTTTGTGAGGTCAATCTTGAGGATGGTGTTTTTAAGGCTTTTGAGCTTGATATAGTGCAGGGATTCCTCGGCAGTGCCTATAGCTTCATGAATTTGTCTCTGGGAGAGGAAGGAAAATTTTTCCCTGGATATGTGCTGAGATAATATGGGCTTGATGTGGTTTCCAATGATCTTAGATATGATCTTGTAGATACAATTGCAGAGGGATATGGGCCGATAGTCATTAAAGGTTAAGGGTTTATCAATCTTAGGTACGAGGGCTATGAAAGTAGCATTGAATCCATCATAAATACAACTAGTCACCCGACTCTCTTCGATGACTTGGAGGAGGTCCCTCCCAATGTCTTCAAAGAAAGTGAGATAGAATTCAATGGGCCAGCCATCCGGACCAGGGCTCTTGTCCCTCTTAAACCATTTTAATACCGCTTCAACTTACCCTATGGTAATAGGTGCATTTAAGTTTTCAATATCATCATCCTCCACATATCTGTGCATGGTCCTGGATATTTGAAGTATTTATGAAATGTTGGCAACTCTGGGGTCACTGTAGATGGGAGAAGTGTCTAATAACCATATCAACAAGTTATGCATGGTTATTGGCCACCCTTCCAACCTAGTCCTTCAGTTCCCAAATTGTGTTAGTACTCTTTTTTCCTTTTGCACATTGCTAGAAGTATTTAGTGTTGTCATCGCCTGCTTTGAGCTAGGTGGTCGTGCTTTTAAGCCTCCATGTTGCCTTAATAATTTGGCTTTCTCCATTTATAATTGAATGAGGTGGTCCTTCGCCTCAGTGGACAGAAAGCCAAGGCAGTGTGATCCCAACAGGCTCTGATCTAACTCAATCTCAATCTTATTTAGTGTTGCTTCATCTTGTTTTTTCTTCTCTTCGACCCAATTTATTGTAATGTATTTTAATCTAGTCATGTTGTTGTAGAAAGCATGGGCCGAATCGATGTCACGCATCTGACCACAGTGAGTCCAGGAGCTTTTAACCAGTAGGTGGAAAGAAGGATTCTCCAGCCAGCAGGAATTGAATTTAAAAGGGGAGTGAGGTTTGATACTTTCCCCATGAATTTCAAGGTATATGGGAGAGTGATAAAATGATCCTCTCGTCCCCACCCATTGTCTGGCTTTGTCAATTCTATCAGCCAACCTGGTCTAGATCAGAAAATATTCTAGTCTTCACACTAGGGTAGCCTCACCAGTCCTTCTATTGCGCCATGTGCGAAATTTTTTGGGCATAGAAAACTCCAACATATCAACATCGTTGATAAGTTGCTCATAGTATTCGGACAAGGGGTCTGGGACTGCATTTGGCCCCCAAGATTCAACTAGGCCAATGGAGAAGTTTAAATCTCCACCAATGATAATATGCTCCCCCTTCATGATGTTTGAGGCCATTAGCTTATCCCAAAAGTCCTCTTTGTTGTGACAGGGGTCGTAGACATTGATCAAGAAGATGGGAACATCATGCCCATTTATAGCGATGTTGGCCCCAAGAATCCCTTCTCTGCCCCACTAGCTTCCCACTTTGATAGTCCTATTATTAAATCCCACAACACATCCTCCATAACTTCCTCTAGTATCTAGTGTTTGAAAACTCTAGTCCGAGAGCAGGGAGGTGAGAATTTTTTGGAAATAATCTCCATCCCCAAAATTTTCTTGAAGAAGAAGGGTGTCCATTCTCACAAGAGTTAACAGACTTATTAGTGCTAGTTTTTTGTCAGGATTGGCTAATCCCCTGAAGTTGAAAGAGATGCAGATCATGGATCACCCATGTCACGGGTGTCCTTTTCTCTAAGAACCATGTCGATTGGAGATTGTTTCCCTGATGCTACCTCCATACTAGCCTGGAGTATAACCTTGGATAAAGATGATGGTCTGCCCCTGACACCTTTAGATTGGGGTCCTATGAGGTTAGGGCCGAGCCCATAGGAATGGGGCACAGAGGCCTTGGACAAGGATCTAAGGTTGTAACGATGGCCAGAACTAATGCCTGAGAGATCAGTAAATTATTGGGAGTTAGAATTTTCTACTAGGGTATGAGGATCCAGTCGGGAGATGGAGGGAGGGGCGATTGCAATGGGATAGACAATGGGATCCATATTTCATCTAATTAAATCAATTTTAGAAGTAGCTAGAGATATTACAGGAGATACAATGGGATTAAAATCAAAATTGAAGGCAAAAGGAGTAGTGAGAGGAGTACTCGGGATCAGAGTAGCTTCCTCCTCATGAGGATGAGATCTGTAGGCCCGTGGTGCTAGTAGCGCATGAAATGGAAACGTCTTCCTGGGGGTGCTCAGCGACACAGGCTCCACCGAGGGTCTCTCCTGAGAAGAGTCTAATTCGCCAAATCCAACAGTTTGGGTCCCCACGTGCACTAAGGCTTTTGCAAGTTCAATGTTTGCCCCAGTGATAAGTGGGCATTCCTTGTATAAATTCCCCACTTCATGTGACGACACCGAAATGGTACCCCTTCATAATCCAGTATCTATCATTTTGAGATGTCTCTAAACAACAGGTTGTAGCTCTCTGCTAGTCCTTCCCACATGTCCAAATGGACAAGAATCCAAGCAACCAAAATATTTCCTGTCTATAAGTAGGACTTGTCATTGCTAATGGGTAATGTACTTGGGTGGTGGTTAATGAATATCCCTCTTAGGGCTTTCCGGTGCCTGAGGCAGAATGTAAGATTAGCTGTAAAGTTCCAAAGGTATGGCATACATGTTCATACTAATATATAATTGACAAAGAGAGATTTGGAATGATTACCTCCTTGTGGACATCAGATCCTATGGAGAGCGCTAAGTGGCAGGGTAGAAGTCCTTCCTCATCGGCTCCAAATCCAGATCCTGCAACCAATCAAAGCACCTGTGTAATCCTCACAAAATTATAACTTTCTAACAATTAAAATAATATATAACTGACATTAAAATATGCAGATCTAAGCCATTCATATCATGCTACATAGACAAATGAACAAAAAATGTGACACTGAAGCATCGAATGGAAAAAACAGATACAGTTCTATTAATTTATGAAAATGAGGATTACAACCGTTAGTTGCACCAAGCCCTCCTCAGTCTTCCAATTCCTCTCTCTCTTTCTCTATCTCCGAGAATGATGATGTTCAAGGCTGAGAGTCCTCAATGAACCTCGCCAATCTTCAAGCCTCACACTTCAACAATGAAATTCTTCTCCACATATAATCAAAACTTCGACCTTAGACCAAGAGCCCAAACCTCCAATTTATAGGAAATGGAGAGGACAAACCTTGCCAACTCTTTCAACAAGTTCAAATCGGGAAAGATCTAGATGTGTAATAGATTTTCTTTGATTTTTCCTTCCATAAGAGTTCAACTGTATTTGGAAATGTCTAATAAAATGTTTGTGCCATAAGTTTCTATTTTTGAACTGACTCTTTCTGAGGAAAAGCTGGAAATGCTAGTCAGTTTCCGCGAGATATTTCCCTTTTCACATTCAAACACGGATAACGCTGCCCCTTAGGCAAGACAGAGCGTTACCCTAGGCACTAACGCTCCCTTTGCATGGCTAAGGTGCGTTATAACTCTGCCTAGCTTCTTATAGGGCTGAATTACCTTGGAAAACTGGGCCTTTGTCTGGGTCATTTTCTTCCTTCCATGTTACCTTCTCCTCTGAGCTGATGAGGAGGTATTTTGTCCTATAACAGATGCCCCCTAAAGTGTGAGGTTAGAGGCGAAGATGATGGCTGAAATACTTTACAATAAATGTAGTAGAATGAGAGGAGTTGGAGGACTGAGGAAAACCTAAAACAACAAAATATGTCAGAAATATAGTACCTATCTTGAGTCAGGAATTCCCATGCTCAGTAGCTATATCAAAATGATTTCTCTAAAATAGAGATATGACCAATGTGTCCACCGATAAGCACAATGTAGAAGCTTCTGTCATGAAAGTATCAAACCGATAAGCTGTATTTGAAAACAATATCGCAGCTTGAGAGAGGAAACACAGCTGAAATGATGTAAGTCTCAAGCCAAGGTCTTGGTCGCCGCCTCACTTAACTACAAATTTCTGCACATGTGAATGAAGGAGTTGTACTTGAACATGCGGGAAATTGTCTTATTACTAGTCAATAACAAAAACTATTAACAAATGCGAGGGTGGCCACTGATAAGGATGATGGTCCCAAGATGCACAATACAATATAGTGAGTTTGAATAAAAGAATTTGATGTCGAACACTTGTAGAATCATTCGATCGGGAGCCAATAATGAGAACCCCCAATCAAATACAAGGTGACCTTCCGCTGATGTCTGCAAGTACCTAGGTACTGATGTGTTTATGGATCAACTTCCTAGATAAGATTTTGAAGTCGATAGGAAGGGATCTATCGAAAGGCAGGCACTGAGGCGTCCTACATAAATCGACACGAAACGAGAAAATATAATTTTTTTTTGGAGATAGTCAAGAGCAAATGGGAGTATCTAACCACAAATAATTTCTGGTATATGATGGCTTGGCTGATACAAGGAGCAGTAGATAGCGAGATCCTCTTGAACAATAGAAGGCATAGTAACAGGGTACCAGGCAACTTCGACTTAATGAACACCAAAGAGTGTCAGGATTCACCAATGCAGGGGCATTGGCATACAAAGGCTAAACTCATAGATGGTAGGATTCGGCTAATTGCGAGTGAGTTTTCTGGGAAGTGCCATGTTCAAGTTTTTGTGCTGCAAATCGACCTTTAGAATATAACAGAATAAGTATCCACTTTGTCCAAATTTTTCCCCGTCTGATTAAGTTTAACGAGTCCAGACGGGTAAATTCGGTGATCTTTTCATATTTAGTGATGTAGGAGCATTAGGTCCCGAAAAATACTTTGTATTTTCATAGACATAGGGGGGTCTTCTATTTTTAGTTGCTTATGTAATTATTAAATAATTTGAGTGATTTTAAATTAAATATGGAGAGAAATTGTAAATGTTCCCAAATGATTGGAGAACATGAGGAAATCTGATTAACTAGGAATATGAAGAGACAGTTCAGATTTAGGAATAAATTTAGAGTGAGTTTCAGCAAATATAGGGATTAAGTCTGGATTTAGGACTTTTGAGGATTTTAGGAATTTTGTTGAGTCATTAGAGGAGCTGAATCGATTCATTATCAATTTGTATAAATAAGCCTCAAAGGCATTAAGCAGATAGATCTAGAGAGTTGCAAAGTGTGTGAGTGCTTCAGTTTAGGCCAAAACAGGAGTTTGTCCCTGTAAGCCTACGGGCAGTTGAAAGGGCCATTGATTTTAAAGATCTGGCCGAAGACATGAGGAATTTTGTAAGTGGTTTCATTTGGATATATATGGAAGAATTTGTTTCATCCTTATATGAATATTGGTTGATTTAATTTCTGTGTGAATGGCTTTGAACTTCATAAGCAACTGTGTAAGAAACAATGTGGTAACATACTGAAATTGGGTTTTTAAATGGTATTCTGGGTATCATTAAGAGATCGATGTTAATGTCAATATTTTGATTCATAGGCAATTGAATGTGCCGAAGGTTTATGTTATAAGGGTTTATTCTAGAACAAACCAGAAATTCAAGGTTGGAATCACATTGGTTTTAATGTGTTTATAATGATTATAGAAGCATAGAATTGCACTTGGAATCTGCGAAGTGTTGAACGCAGACTTGTGAATCAGAGGTCATGACAAGTTCGATCTAGATATTTTGAATAATGGATATGAATTGTCACCTGTTAATATAGCTTGGAGCAGCGCTAGAAAGGGAGGCAATATTGTTTGAATGATGAATCGAACACATGCAGCGAGATTTGTAATTGTTTCAACCATGGTAACTTTGATTTAGGATCAACGCTGCTTGCATATGGGTGAAGATAAATGAATTACGTAGAGATGTGTTGGAGCATTGTCTAATGGCAAAGAACCCTGAACCCAGAATCGAATGAAGTGAATGGTGTGTGAGTGAAGATGAAAATAGAAGAATGGAGAATTAAACCCTGTTAAAGCTATAAAGAACGATTTCCTTTGTAAAGTGGAGCAATTCCTTCGCCCTGAATGATGGATCGATAGTTGCTTAAGCGAGAAGAACATAACAAATAGTACGCCGTGAATAATAAACAACAAGAGCGGTTTAACAAAGTCATGAGTCAACTCGATCAAATAAATGAAGTATTAGCGCATGTAAATCTAAAGCAATGGAACCGTGAGCTCAGTAGGAACGATGAGGGCAGTTTTCAGAAAATCTAAACCAGCAGTATCGCGTAAGTCTTGAAGCAGTAAGCGGTCTTGCCTTTTTGAATGCGATAGTCTTTAATGGTGGACGCGTGGCAAAGAGTGGTTTTTAAAAACCATTTTTATCGCGTGATTCTGAGAGATTAAGAAGTGTGCAGTTGTGTTGTGCAATGTCCGTCGGATATCCACCTAAATCGCTGTTGAAGTGCGAATGCAGGTCGATTATTGGATTCAAGCGAAGTTGCATGGTCAATAATGAAAAGGTAAATTGTGCATATTGTGGGCTCGAATAATTAGTTATGTTTGGGTTTTCAAAGGAGTTTGATATATTAAATATGGGTTTTAATATATGTTGGCACCGAGGAATTTAGATAAAGGTGAGCTGGTAATTATATAATGGGTGTTGGTCCAAAGTTATAAAGTCCAAGTATTGGTTTGAATTCCCGAAGGAGTGAGGGAAAGGTTCATTTAAGTTTGAACGAAAAAAGCATTTGATATGTAGAATTTTAATATGGTTTAACCCATAAGGGAATGAGGGTAAATTTCCACATGAAGGGTAATTTATATTGGCTCTATAACCATTAATTGGAATAAAGCTTCCGCATTTATTTATTTAATTTTCCAGTTCAAAAAATAGAATATTGAAATTGCCCAGATTGAGAATTTCTATTAGATTGAAAATTGGAGATGCATTTTTATATGCATGAGAGTTGAAAATGTGGCTTTGGTAGGGTGACATGCCATCATTTAGAGAGTATGAAAAACATCGTAAAAGACAACTCTAGGGGGTACCTTTGTCATGTTTGATAATTGGGCATGACGAAGGGAGAATAGTAAGCCCGACACAATTCATTTTCTGTAAGTTAGTCCTTTGAATCCAGATAAAGTGATAAACCTATGTTCAATGGACATCTGCCTCATTTTTTTACGAGTATGAGGAGATGGAGTAAACTCAACATTCTTCGTGAAATTTTAATGAGTCCGATGAAGAAAAACTCGACACTCTCCGTGAATTTTTAACGAGTCCAATGGAGAAAAATTTGGTGCTCTCCGTGAATTTTTAACGAGTCCAACGAAGAAAAACTCGGTTACTTTTTCTGTTTTTTAACAAGCTAGAAAAAGATGGAAAATAATGGCTCATATTTCTTCGTCGTAGTAGTTTAACGAGCTTGATGAAGGAAACTTGGGGTTTTTTTAGTTTTACAGGCTAGAAAAAGTCTCTAAAAAGAAATCTCGCCACTAGGTCGAACACGGTCAAATTTGTACATGAACACTAACAACTCATCAGAGCATCGATGACGTTTAAAAAAAATAGTTGCGACAAAATATAGCAGGAATTTACCAAATTTAACAGACTAGCTGAGTGAGTCATACCTCTAGAATTTCTATAAGAAGGAAACATACCTTCATTTTCACTGTTTTGAGTGTTGTGATAGAGATCTGGAGCGAAAAAGAGGTGAAACTTCTGCTGTCGATTGTGGACGAACCGAGCAACGGTTTTGATTCCGCGAGATCCACGTAAGAGCTTGAGCCTTAATCTAGCTTTCCATTTTCTTTTTAGTTTTTTTTAATGGCTGAAAATTATATTTTTAACATGCCCTAAAATTTTTAAGCGGCTAACGCAGATGCCCAGTGTCAGGGCCACGTTAAACGCGATGCTCGTTAAGGGACAACGCGTTAGCACGCTTTGCTTTGCACTAGGGCCCGCATTAGCCAACATAATCATTTTTTAAACTTGTTTTTCTCAATCCCAAAGTGTTTTAGCCTAAAACTAATCCATTGGAAACCTGTCTTGTGTAGGTGTGAAGCAATTTACCATGAGTATTTGACGCGAAAGAGAGCATGAACAGGAAGAACGCGAAATGGTCACCGATGCTGCTACTTTTCTAGTTCTCCGCAGATGCAGATTAATGAAGTATGCTCATTTAGAGTTGATGAGGGGGAGGGAAAACCTTCTGAGATGGATCATCCTGCAGTGGGATGATCAACAACATGTCTTTCACATCAGGGGAAATGAACTCTCGATCGAGAAAGATGACATATACTACTTTACTGGCTTGTCATGCAAAGGACCGAGGCCCAATCTGATAGATTCCAGGGCTGATCCGAGCTCACTGCATAAAAAATATTGCGTCGGTAACCAACCGGGTGCCTATAGCACGGGTGGTCTTGAGACCGATGAGGTCTCTCTTGTGGATGATAGTTCGCTTGGAAGGAGCCAAGAGTCAGCAAGTGGCCACCAAGGCCCAAGTATTTTTGGCACTATATTGCATGCAAACACAGGTTTTTGACTGGTGCAAAGGTGTTTTCTGTCGGGTTCGAGAATAACTAACGACATGTAAGACCTGGACCCAACACGAGTTTGGGTTTGGCACATTGATTGTGTCCTTCATACTAGAGCGAGTGCTTGCAATGAGGCCAAGGATGATCACGGATGCAATGGGACTGCGAGAGCCAAGACATGCTCGTTGGTTAGCTTTTATGCCATAGACTAGAGAGGGTCCAATCCGTCATTGTTTTGATGATGAATTCTTTGAGTGGCTAGATGGATAGATCTTGATGATTGAAGATTATCCCTATGCAGGGATGAACTACACATGAGATCCATAATTGATACTGCCATTAGGAACTCAGTGGGGTCCAGATGGTAAGAAGGAACATGATCAGTATTTAAGTATTTTTATCTTTTGAATGTTTATGCAACTTTTTTGTTTAATGGGTGAAAATGTTTTGACATGAAACTTATTTCTTGACACAGATGTGGCACCCGTCCGTCCAGCCGAAGCCCCTCACTATGCAAGGCGAGGAATGAAGCTACCTAGGGTTGGTGCTGCAGCAGAGGCTGTAGCAGTCACCGAAGAGGGTGATGACCCAATCTAATAAATACAAAAGCAAGGCCGAAATCTAGGACATCGGCTCTTTTAAGTACAATTATTACACAGTGGAGATTTTTAATTGGCATAAATCCCACGGAAACCAAATATATACATAAGATATGCAAGGATTTCAATCGAGTGATCCTTACAATCAATCACTGTTTGCTCTGTCATCATAATAATATTCATACATGTCACGAGCAGCTTGCTCATCTTTTGGCCGATAAAGTTGATTTAGACTGATAAGTTCTTCATCCACATCTGGAGCAAGGACTTCATAAGGAATAGACTCATCTAACCATGGAGGAGCTTGTTCATGCAGACAACAATAGAATGGAAAAGTGTAGAAGTGAGGTGGTCGGTCTGCTTCATCAACTGAAATACATCCTTTGAACTTTACTGAAAGTTTAAAGGATTCATCTTTTTCATCTGCTATTAGGACTGTGGTCTTTGAGTGTACAAAATCAAACTCCAGAGCAAAATCATTCTGGACTGCAACATGGAGTTCCCAACTCAAGATATTTACAAACTCTCTAAAATTCCTATCAGAAATATAAGTGGCTTTGGGCATATACTTAAACAGGAATAACTTAAACCACAGACTCCACCAATTATTAGCAGGATCAATAGCTACTGCATAGAATATGACCTTGACTGACCCATGGATTCTATCTCTCTGATGGATAGAAAAGTAATCTGACCAGGTCCAATCTGTGTTTTGGATGCAACCAAAATAGATGGGATTATGTTCTCTAGACAAAGCATAGTAAACTTTCCAAGGTCTAATTCTATAGGGAAACTCTTTGGTGTAAGACCACTGTGCTTCATCAGAATTAAACCACTTTTGTAATATCATTTGTTTGACTTTTGTAATATCATTTGTTTGTCTGACTGACTCTCTTAGACTGACTTTGACTAGACTGAACTGAACTGGATGAAGCTTCATGTTGGTGAAGAGGATAGAACATTTTGATTTCTTTGGGTGTTTCTGCACCTTCTCTGGTAAGCATATCAGCAAGATAATTTTCTGCACCAGAGTTGTAGACAATATCAAAGTCAAAACCTTCAAGCCAAATAGCCCATCTCAATAATCTGGGACTTCCTTGTTCAAGCAGCTTCTTATTTGCCAAGATATTTTTCATATGCTTTAAATTTGTTCGAACAATAAACCTCACACTTTTCAGGAACAAATTGAACCTCTTAATTCCTCTTTTAACTGCAAGAATCTCCTTATGTGAAGAAGGATATTTCTTTTCAGTATCATTAAAAGTTCCAGAGGAATATGCACAAACTAATTCTTTTCTTCCATGCTTCTGGAGAAGAACACCAGCCCATGTGTGGTCAGAAGCATCCGTTTCAAGAATAAAAGGAAGATTAGAATTAGGAAGTTTCAACTTTGGCAAATCATTTACCTTGCTTTTAATATTTCTAACAGCCTCAATCATTTCATCTGTCCATCCCGATGCTTGTTTTTTTAACCTGTTTTGAAGCACCTTGGTATCATCTGCCTGTTTCTCATAAAATTGTCTTATATAATTAAGACAACCCAAAAACCTTTGCAAATTTCGGACATCTGGAATTACATTAGGAAACTTGGTTAAGTGAACAAGAACATGGGGCTGCAGGTTAACTCGTCCTTTTTCTATATGTAAACCCAAATAGTCTATTCTGACCTTTCCAATTTGAAACTTTTCTTCAGAGTCAGAAAGCACAAGACCATGCTTATAAACTAGCTCATAAAACTGTTCTAAATGCTTTTTGTGGCTATTTACATCACGACTAAAAACAAGCAAATCATCAATATATACAATAATATACTCCTCCCCAGCAAAAATATCTTCCATCCTTTTCTGAAATTCAGAGGGAGCATTTTTAAGACCAAAAGGTAAGACTGTCCACTGATATTGGCCATGAGGAACTGTGAAGGCAGTCTTGTAGCGATCAACAGGAATGATACCAATTTGCCAGAAACCACTCTTTAAATCAAACTTACTGAAAACATTGGCATTAGCTATCTTGGCAAGCAGAAGTTCTTTATTAGGCAATGGATACCTAATAGGGAGCAATGCATCATTTAGAGCTTTATAATTGATAACAAGCCTCTTTTTCCCATGTTTTTGTTCACTATGCTTGTTAACATAAAAAGCTGGGCAAGCCCAAGGGCTTTTGCAAGGCTCAATCAATTTCTGCTCTAACAACTGGCTGATTTCTTGTCTGCAAAGTTCTTGTTCGGAAGGGCTCATGTGATTTGCACTGGCTTTTTGTGGCTTAGGAGTATAATTTTCTTTATAGGGAAGACTCACAAAATACTTTTCCCTTGTCCAGAAAGCATCTGGACGACTAGCAGTGCAATCTGCTCGAAGCTTAGTAGAAATTTTTTCCAGAACATGTGGACCATGAAGCTCGGCATTCTTTACAATCCTATTAATCTTGGTGAGATCTTGCAGACAATGTTGAAGCTGATCTTCTTCTTCTGGAGCAACATTGACTGTGTAATCACTAGAGGATGGTAATTCAACAAGACCACTTTTGGTAGTAAACGTAACTGTGCCTTTACCAAAAGTAACTAGGAGTAGATCATTTAAAAAATCCTGACCTAGTAAAAAATCACAACCTGTATCAAAACTGTACAAAGTTACTTTAACAGTAACATCATTCAAACAAATGGGAAAATTTGAGGCTATACAGTTAATCTCATCAAATCTTTAGTAATATTTAGGAATTGGAGCTTTAACGAGCTTTAAAAAATGAGCGGGGAATAGCACCATGTTTACAGCAGTGCTCATTTAACTATGCAGTCAAATCTGTGCATCCGGAGTGTGTAATCTTGAGGCAATCAGTACCAATAGGAATAACTGATGTGTCACCAATCCCATAATCTTCATTTCTTCTATAACTGGTTCTGCTATTACAACTTGATCTTTTCTGGGAGGTTCTCTTAGCAGAACAGATGATAATCTAGAATTACATTCATCATACTCAGAAATAAGAACTTGCAATTTTGCTGATAGATTAACCATTTCTTCTCTAGTATGATGGATAGAAGATTCTAGATCTGCAATTTTCTTTTGAAGAGAATTGATTGTATCCATACCTTCTTTTGGGTGTGCAGCAATTGACAATGGTTTGAACATTGAACCAAATTCTCCTTCAATGAAATCATCTTCTTCAAAAGTTTTCTTTTTTGATTTAAAAGGCAGCTGTCTCTCTAAGTCTTCTAATTTTTCTTGCAATCTCCTTCTAGCAGTAAACTGGACTGGACTAAGCATTGCCATCTCAGCTTTGACTGCTGCAATATTCACCTGTAAATGTTCTGAGGAATTAGAAGAGAACATTCTAATATCAGGGATAAAAGTTTCATCTGAATCAGAAGACTCAGATTCTATTGTCATTCTCCCAATATCAGAAATTTCACAATTTTCAGAATCAGAAGAACTGGAGATCTCAAAATATTCTCCATCAGAATGAGATATTAAATCCCAATCTTGAGGATCATGAACAGTGGAGAAAATATTTATTGCCTTCATTTGTTTCTTATCCTTCTTCTGACTACATGTGCTTGCATAATGTCCTTCCTTTCCACAGATGAAACAGACAACTTTCTTAGAAGGTTTAGATATTTTTCGGAATACCATTCTCCTTCCTCTTTTGAATGATCTCTTGGGAGAATAATACTTCTTTTTCTTGGGGAAATATTTGTCTGTTTTGCAAGAACAAGAATACTTAGAAACCTTTTTCTTTTTGCTTTTATGGCACCCAAAATCATAGTTTTCTTTGAAGTTATTACACAACTTTGTGCTGAAATGCATTTGCTTTTTAAAGTTATTTTTTGCCTTCTCTGCAGCACATTCTCTCTGTAGAATAGAGACAATCATCTGATGAATAGCTGCAAATGATTGTCCTTCTAGATTGATCTTATGCTCATCTATGTATTGATTAATCAGATCTGGTATTTTGCCTGGCATTGATGCTATATAATATCTCAAATATGCAGCATTATGAGAATCATGAGCTTGGTAAAGTAACTTTTGCATAACACAGTAATAATCTTGCAAATGATCAATGTCACATAATATTTGAGATGAAAATAACTGCACATGATGGTGGGGGTACAAGTCTTGCTGACAAACAACGTTCTTAAGGCATGACAGTGTTTGAACAGATCTTATCATCTTCCTCAATTATTACATTTTTATTTTTATTGAGAAGATTTATACAATTATTGCACTACGATAAACATGACCAAGAAATCTGAGTTAATATATCAGGCCAATCAGCACGGGATTCTGCCTTTCTTTGCAATTCCCAGGCATACAGATTATGTAAGACATCAACAACTGCATCTGAATCCAAGCAATCAATATTGATTAACAAAGTATTACCATAACCACTATTGCTAGGATTGTTCATTCAGGCATTGATATTTTGGAGATTGTCAGTATATCTCCCAAAAGGGCTTGTGGCTGAGGCTCCATGGGCTGTATCATCAGTAGTATTCCTTCTTCCTTTATGTGGGAAATTAAATGGCTCAGTTCTATCTCTTTTAGAACTTGATTCTCCTTGAGTAGAATCACCAGGGGTTCTAGTGGTACCAGTTACTCCAGACATAGCAAAAATGCTTTTAGGAGCAGATGGTTGGCCATTTTCTAACAAACTTCTTAGACTGACATATTGCTTTGGCAATCTATAACTTTCCACAGAAGGAAGTTCTTGTAATATTTTCCTCATTAGTGCTATATTTTCTGTAGCTAAAGATATTCCTTTTTGGACCTTTTCAATTTTTGTAATGTCAATATTCTCTACCCCCTTAAAAAGAATGCTTTTGGTAGAGGATTCTGGAACTGAGGATTCAGGAACTGTTGTAGAGAATTTAAGCTTTGGACTAGACAGATCAACTGCTCTATAATGTGGAGGGGAAACAGGAGCAGGAAGAGCATTCTTAAGATGCTCTAAAGATTTTGCGATAATTCCCATGTTAGAATTGATATCATTGAGATGCTGGGAATGTTCATGCTGATCCCCTAAGAGTGCATCATAACTGGTATGCAATCTTTTGATACGTTCTTTAACCTCTAAGACATCTTTGGCTAGATCATCAATATTTTGTAACATACACACTATTTGGTAATTAGTGTAGTTATGTACTTTCTCTGATTCTGGTTGATCTAGATCTGTGACAGGCCTTGTATGCAACCATTGCATATCAGCTTTTAAAGTTCCATTCTGGAACGTTCTTCTTGACTTTCCTGTATCCAAATATCTTTCATTAACTTTGGCAGATAATTCTTGAGAGCCTCTGGGTAGGCCACTAAAGCTTTTGATATCTGGAATCAAAACTTGAGGATATCGGCATGGAGATTCTGTCTGAAAAGTGGATGGAACATAATATTCACATTGGTCACTGATGTGAGATGTAGATCTTCTAGGTTGATCTATTTTGAAGCTGGAGGTGAGGGATGTACGACGGACATGTCCAGGTATGATGGAAGCAGACTGGGGAAACTTGTTTCTTGGGACAGAGATCTTAGGAAGTTTGAAAGTGGGATCAACTGTATAGGATGGAGAAGGATTATTATGATTAACTCTATCCCCCAAAAATGGAGATCTTGGAATGGTGGATAACAAGCGAGAAGGAGAAGTGAACCTCAAACCAGTAGTGCCATCAGAATGTCGGACAGTAGACAATTGTTGTGGTTGTTTGGTTGTTTACAGTTGAGGATATTTTTGAGACAATGGAGTGTAGGTACTACTCCATTCATCAGGGAGAGTACAGGCTGCAAAACCAATCTGTAAGGGAGCAGTATTCCCTGGACCAAAAACAACTCCTTCTTTGAGGGCTCGTTCTTTCAACTTAGGATGCAGTGGTGGCATTGTGGTAGAGACAAAACGTATACAGATAGAGGCATGGAGTTGGGCTATCTGTGTTTCAGGAGTGACATCAAAACCATGAAACTGAATATAAGCATGTAGGAACTCATTAATATATGGATCAGTCAAATATACTTGATATCTAGGAATTACAGATGACCAGGCAGGGCCATTATTGAGTGGGCTTTGAAAACCTCCTATCAAAGCATCATGAAACTGATTCATTCTAGTATCTAAAACACAGGCTAGACAAGATGTATTCAAGCCAGGGTGGACTAAAGGGTTTATGCCAAATTGAAGCATTCCAAGGTGAATGTATTTATAACCTTTGCTTAACCCCCATTCAATATCTTCAGGCTTAATTAGAGGAATTTGATAAACATATTGGCCAACTGAAACAGGAATATTTACAGAAGTGAATCTAAACAACTGAACAACTTTAAACTGAAATGTAGGGAGCTTGTATAATTTGTCAATATCAATCTCTGGCAATGTCCAGTTTGGATCGGGCTCATATTCTTGAACCACTATTTTTTCATCATACAGAATATCATTCTCAGAAGATTTATTCAGATACTTGGAAAGAAAAGACCAGTGATTCTTATGAGCAAATTTACAAATAGATCGATCGCACATAAACAAGCTTCATACCACTTCTGAAAGATACTCACTCATAATGATTTATTGAAACTCAGTTACAAGATACATCAGAATATAACTCCGTGATGCTAGCAGATCAGGCAGAACGCCCGCAGAAGCAGAGCAGGGAGATTTGATACAGACTCAGCAACTCTTTTCAGAGATTTACTGCAATGGCATTTACCAGATACAGCAACTCATAGTATGAGCGTGCTCACTGGAGGCTTTCTGGCCAGTTACAGACTCTGACTCAGAGTTTACAAAACTCAAACTTTGAGGCATAGTCACCGTGATGCAAGCAGATCGCGAGGTTTTGCGCAGATGCAGAACAGGGGGACAAGGCTCAGACTCAGACTCAAGACACTCTCAAACTCTCAAACTCCGAATGTCCAAATGAGGCTGAGGAGGGAGTATATATAGCAATCTAGCCAGTCATCCGGTTCCTTCTTTTACCGAATACCAGAAACAAAAAATCTGTCCTCGGATCGGCTATCATGAAAGATACCAGTCACGAGTGTACATTAAGTAAATGAATAGTGAAATTGTACCTAAGATTCGGGCAAGTGGGGACAACCACTTGTTATCTCGTCCCTTGGAGGCTAGGCCATATGGGGACCGAATCTGACCTAATATAATAAATACAAAAGTAAGGCCGGAATCTAGGACATCGGCTCTTTTAAGTACAATTATTACACAGTGGAGATTTTTAATTGGCATAAATCCCACGGAAACCAAATATATACATAAGATATGCAAGGATTTCAATCGAGTGATCCTTACAATCAATCACTGTTTGCTCTTTCATCATAATCATATTCATACATGTCACGAGCAGCTTGCTCATCTTTTGGCCGATAAAGTTGATTTAGACTGATAAGTTCTTCATCCACATCTGGAGCAAGGACTTCATAAGGAATAGACTCATCTAACCATGGAGGAGCTTGTTCATGCAGACAACAATAGAATGGAAAAGTGTAGAAGTGAGGTGGTCGGTCTGCTTCATCAACTGAGATACGTCCTTTGAACTTTACTGAAAGTTTAAAGGATTCATCTTTTTCATCTGCTATCAGGACTGTGGTCTTTGAGTGTACAAAATCAAACTCCAGAGCATAATCATTCTGGACTGCAACATGGAGTTCCCAACTCAAGATATTTACAAATTCTCTAAAATTCCTATCAGAAATATAAGTGGCTCTGAGCATATATTTAAACAGGAATAACTTAAACCACGGACTCCACCAATTATTAGCAGGATCAATAGCTACTGCATAGAATATGACCTTGACTGACCCATGGATTCTAGCTCTCTGATGGATAGAAAAGTAATCTGACCAGGTCCAATATGTGTTTTGGATGCAACCAAAATAGATGGGATTATGTTCTCTAGACAAAGCATAGTAAACTTTCCAAGGTCTAATTCTATAGGGCAACTCTTTGGTGTAAGACCACTGTGCTTCATCAGAATTAAACCACTTTTGTAATATCATCTGTTTGACTTCAAACGGGAAGACATAATACTTCTTTACAAAACACTCAAAACAAAACTCATAATGACAGTTACTACATATAACAATCTGACTGACTCTCTTAGACTGACTCTGAATAGACTGAACTGAACTGGATGAAGCTTCATGTTGGTGACGAGGATAGAACATTTTGATTTCTTTGGATGTTTCTGCTCCTTTTCTGGTAAGCATATCAGCAAGATAATTTTATGCACCAGACTTGTAGACAATATCAAAGTCAAAAACTTCAAGCCAAATATCCCATCTCAATAATCTGGTACTTCCTTGTTCAAGCAGCTTCTTATTTGCCAAGATATTTTTCATATGCTTTAAATCTGTTCGAACAATAAACCTCACACTTTTCAGGAACAAATTGAACCTCTTAATTCCTCTTTTAACTGCAAGAATCTCCTTATGTGAAGAAGGATATTTCTTTTCAGTGTAATTAAAAGTTCCTGAGGTATATGCACAAACTAATTCTTTTCTTCCATGCTTCTGGAGAAGAACAACAGCCCATGTGTGGTCAGAAGCATCTGTTTCAAGAATAAAAGGAAGATTAGAATCAGGAAGTTTCAACTTTGGCAAATCATTTACCTTGCTTTTAATATTTCTAACAGCCTCATTCATTTCATCTGTCCATCCTGATGATTGTTTTTTCAACCTGTTTTGAAGCACCTTGGTATCATCTGCCTGTTTCTCATAAAATTGTCTTATATAATTAAGACAACCCAAAAACCTTTGCAAAGTTCGGACATCTGGAATTACATCAGGGAACTTGGTTAAGTGAACAAGAACATGGGGCTGCAGGTTAACTCGTCCTTTTTATATATGTAGACCCAAATAGTCTATTCTGACCTTTCCAATTTGAAACTTATATTCAGAGTCAGAAAGCACAAGACCATGCTTATAAACCAGCTCATAAAATTGTTCTAAATGCTTTTTGTGGCTATTTATATCATGACTGAAAACAAGCAAATCATCAATATATACAATAATATACTCCTCCCCAACAAAAATATCTTCCATCCTTTTTTGAAATTCAGAGGGAGCATTTTTAAGACCAAAAGGTAAGACTGTCCACTGATATTGGCCATGAGGAACTGTGAAGGCAGTCTTGTAGCGATCAGCAGGAATGATACCAATTTGCCAGAAACCTCTCTTTAAATCAAACTTACTGAAAACATTGGCATTGGCTATCTTGGCAAGCAGAAGTTCTTTATTAGGAAATGGATACCTAATAGGGAGAAATGCATCATTTAGAGCTTTATAATTGATAACAAGCCTCTTTTTCCCACGTTTTTGTTCACTATGCTTGTTAACATAAAAAGCTGGGCAGGCCCAAGGGCTTTTGCAAGGCTCAATCAATTTCTGCTCTAACAACTGGCTGATTTCTTGTCTGCAAAGTTCTTGTTCGGAAGGGCTCATGTGATTTGCACTGGCTTTTTGTGGCTTAGGAGTATAATTTTCTTTATAGGGAAGACTCACAAAATACTTTTCCCTTGTCCAGAAAGCATCTGGACGACTAGCAGTGCAATCTGCTCGAAGCTTAGTAGAAATTTTTTCCAGAACATGTGGACCATGAAGCTCGTCATTCTTTACAATCCTATTAATCTTGGTGAGATCTTGCAGACAATGCTGAAGTTGGTCTTCTTCTGCTGGAGCAACATTAACTCGATAATCACTTGAGGATGGCAATTCAACAGGACCACTTTTGGTAGTAAATGTAACTGTACCTTTACCAAAAGTAACTGGGAGAAGATCATTCAGAAAATATTGACCTAAAAGAAAATCACAACCTGTATCAAAACTGTACAAAGTTACTTTAACAGTAACATCATTTAAACAGATGGGAAAATTTGGGGCTATATGATTAATCTCCATCAAATATTTAGTAATAGCCTGGAATTGGAGCTTTGTGGGATTCCAAAAATGAGAAGGAATAGCACCATATTTACAACAGCTGCTCATTGCTCCTGAATCAATCTGTGCATCCAGAGTATATTCCTTAATCTTAGGCAATCTAATCTTAATAGGAATAACTACTCTGTCACCAATCCCCATAATCTTCATTTCTTCTATAACTGGTTCTACTATTACAACTGGATCTTTTCTGGGAGGTTCTCTTAGCAGAACAGATGATAATCTAGAATTACATTCATGATACTCAGAAATAAGAACTTGCAATTTTGCTGATAGATTAACCATTTCTTCTCTAGTATGATGGATAGAAGATTCTAGATCTGCAATTTTCTTTTGAAGAGAATTGATTATATCCATACCTTCTTTTGGGTGTGCAGCAATTGAAAATGGTTTGAACATTGAATCAAATTCTCCTTCAATGAAATCATCTTCTTCAAAAGTTTTCTTTTTTGATTTAGAAGGAAACTGTCTCTCTAAGTCTTCTAATTTTTCTTGCAATCTCCTTCTAGCAGTAAACTGGACTAGAATAAGCATTGCCATCTCAGCTTTGACTGCTGCAATATTCACCTGTAAATGTTCTGAAGAATTAGAAGAGAACATTATAATATCAGGGATAAAAGTTTCATCTGAATCAGAAGACTCAGATTCTATTGTCATTCTCCCAATATCAGGAATTTCACAATTTTCAGAATCAGAAGAACTGGAGATCTCAAAATATTCTCCATCAGAATGAGATATTAAATCCCAATCTTGAGGATCATGAACAGTGGAGAAAATATTTATTGCCTTCATTTTTTTCTTATCCTTCTTCTGACTACATGTGCTTGCATAATGTCCTTCCATTCCACATAGGAAACAGACAACTTTCTTAGAAGGTTTAGATCTTTTTCGGAATACCATTCTCCTTCCTCTTTTGAATGATCTCTTGGGAGAATAATACTTCTTTTTCTTGGGGAAATATTTGTCTGTTTTGCAAGAACAAGAATACTTAGAAACCTTTTTCTTTTTGCTTTTATGGCACCCAAAATCATAGGTTTCTTTGAAGTTATTACACAACTTTGTGCTGAAATGCATTTGCTTTTTAAAGTTCTTTTTTGCCTTCTCTGCAGCACATTCTCTTTGTAGAATAGAGACAATCATCTGATGAATAGCTGCAAATGATTGTCCTTCTAGATTGATCTTATGCTCATCTATGTATTGATTAATCAGATCTGGTATTTTTCCTGGCATTGATGCTATATAATATCTCAAATATGCAGCATTATGAGAATCATGAGCTTGGTAAAGTAACTTTTGCATAACACAGTAATAATCTTGCAAATGATCAATGTCACATAATCTTTGAGATAAAAATAACTGTGCATGATGGTGAGAATTTTCAGGTACTGCACCAACAAACTCATGTCTTAAGGCATCAAACAGTCTTTTTGGTGGATCATCATCTTCCTCAATTATTGCATTTTTATTTTCTTCAGAAAGTTTGTCCCACCATTGTTTGACTACACCAATAAATGACCAAGAAATCTCAGTTAATATATCAGGCCAATCAGCACGGGATTCTGCCTTTCTTTGCAATGCCCAAGCATACAGATTATGTAAGACATCAACAACTGCATCTGAATCCAAGCAATCAATATTGATTAACAAAGTATTACCATAACCACTATTGCTAGGATTGTTCATTCTGGCATTGGTATTTTGGAGATTGTCAGTATATCTCCCGAAAGGGCTTGTGGCTGAGGCTCCATGGGCTGTATCATCAGTAGTATTCCTTCTTCCTTTATGTGAGAAATTAAATGGCTCAGTCCTATCCCTTTTAGAACTTTATTCTCCTTGAGTAGGATCACCAGGGGTTCTAGTGGTACCAGTTACTCCAGACATAGCAAAAATGCTTTTAGGAGCAGATGGTTGGCCATTTTCTAACAAACTTCTTAGACTGACATACTGCTTTGGCAATATATAACTTTCCACAGAAGGAAGCTCTTGTAATATTTTCCTCATTAGTGCTATCTTTTCTGTAGCTAAAGATATTCCTTTTTGGACCTTTTCAATTTTTGTAATGTCAATATTCTCTACCCCCTTAAAAAGAATTCTTTTGGTAGAGGATTCTGGAACTGAGGATTCAAGAACTAATGAAGAGAAGTTAAGCTTTGGACTGGACAGATCAACTGCTCTATAATGTGGAGGGGAAACAGGAGCAGGAAGAGCATTCTTAAGATGCTCTAAAGATTTTGCGATAATTCCCATGTTAGAATTGATATCATTGAGTTGTTGGGAATGTTCATGCTGATCCCCTAAGAGTGCATCATAACTGGTATGCAATCTTTTGATATGTTCTTTAACCTCTAAGACATATTTGGCTAGATCATCAATATTTTGTAACATACACACTATTTGGTAATTAGTGTAGTTATGTACTTTCTCCGATTCTGGTTGATCTAGATCTGAGACAGGCCTTGTATGCAACCATTGCATATCAGCTTTTAAAGTTCCATTCTGGAACGTTCTTCTTGACTTTCCTATATCCAAATATCTTTCATTAACTTTGGCAGATAATTCTTGAGTGCCTCTGGGTAGGCCACTAAAACTTTTGATATCTGGAATCAAAACTTGAGGATTTCGGCTTGGAGATTCTGTCTGAAAAGTGGATGGAACACAATATTCACATTGGTCACTGATGTGAGATGTAGATCTTATAGGTTGATCTATTTTGACTGGAGGAGCAGGATGTCTGAGAGACATACTTCTAGGTATGATGGAAGCAGACTGGGGAAACTTGTTTCTTGGGACAGAGATCTTAGGAAGTTTGAAAGTGGGATCAACTGTATAGGATGGAGAAGGATTATTATGATTAACTCTACCCCCCAAAAATGGAGATCTTGGAACGGTGGATAACAAGCGAGAAGGAGAAGTGAACCTCAAACCAGTAGTGCCATCAGAATGTCGGACAGTAGACAATTGTTGTGGTTGTTTGGATGTTTGCAGTTGAGGATATTTTTGAGACAATGGAGTGTAGGTACTACTCCATTCATCAGGGAGAGTACAGGCTGCAAAACCAATCTGTAAGGGAGCAGTATTCCCTGGACCAACAACAACTCCTTCTTTGAGGGCTCGTTCTTTCAACTTAGGATGCAGTGGTGGCATTGTGGTAGAGACAAAACGTATACAGATAGAGGCATGGAGTTGGGCTATCTGTGTTTCAGGAGCGACATCAAAACCATGAAACTGAATATAAGCATGTAGGAACTCATTAATATATGGATCAGTCAAAGATACTTGATATCTAGGAATTACAGATGACCAGGCAGGGCCATTATTGAGTGGGCTTTGAAAACCTCCTATCAAAGCATCATGAAACTGATTCATTCTAGTATCTAACACACAGGCTAGACAAGATGTATTCAAGCCAGGGCAGACTAAAGGGTTTATGCCAAATTGAAGCATTCCAAGGTGAATGTATTTATAACCTTTGCTTAACCCCTATTCAATATCTTCAGGCTTAATTAGAGGAATTTGATAAACATCTTGGCCAACTGAAACAGGAATATTTACAGAAGTGAATCTAAACAACTGAACAGCTTTAAACTGAAATGTAGGGAGCTTGTATAATTTGTCAATATCAATCTCTGGCAATGTCCAGTTTGGATCGGGCTCATATTCTTGAACCACTATTTTTTCATCATACAGAATATCATTCTCAGAAGATTTATTCAGATACTTGGAAAGAAAAGACCAGCGATTCTTATGAGAAATTTTCCTATCTTCTGGCTTCTGAAGAGAAAACTCATTCATATAACCAGCCATTGTAGAAAGGTAAAAGTAAGAACCTGAACAGAGAAGTAAACAGAAGATTTCTTGCACCAGGAAAGCAAACCACGGCTGTCCTTCGCCTCAACAGCTCTCAACCAACGCCTTACAGTCACCTTCAGACTCGTGGACAAGAACTCAGACAAATACCATACAATAGGAAACCAGATATTGGAAAAATTACTCGGACAAAGAACATATATATATATATATATATATATATATATATATATATATATATATATATATATATATATATATATATATATATATATATATATATATATATATATATATATATATATATATATATATATATATATATATATATATATATATATAGTTTTTATAAAGCACAGTTAATCACTATGTGAAGTAGTGATAATGAATTGCATCATGATCACTCCAATATGAATGTGAAATATGAAAATGATGTTATTGACAATGGAAATTTGTCCAAATATGATCAATAATTTTCTTATTCCGAGATATAAAATTCCTCATTATTTTTATAACTACTCTCAGTGGATATAATCTAACAGTTGTTTACTTATTTTTCTATTTGAATTGGTGTCAATATTGAAATTCCAATAAGTATAAAAATGTAATCACCAAGTGTGAATTGTGCCCTTTCTCTTGCTATTTATTCTTTGATTTCCGAAATATATATAAGTGGTGAAACATATACATTTATTATACATATTTGGAATTGGAAATATACTTCCGACAAAAAATTTCAATTATGCTATTGCAAACATTTTCGATTTATTTATATGAATCTATGTTTTCTTGTATGAAAGTAAGGAATCCATGAAGACAATTTGATATGTTGAAATTAAATTTGCAAAATTTAGTATTTAATGGTGGAAATATTAAATGTATTTCCTCTATACATAGAATCATTATATTCATTAAGTATTCATCATACCTAATTTCATTCACATTACCATGTAGAATTCACGTATTCAAACTTGTGTTAGGAAAAGTACTGGGGGTGGGATTGGGGGGGGGTGCGAGGGCGGGGGGGAAGGGGGGTGTGAATTGATATTTTTATTTCACTTAGCCTTCAATCTCAAATTTTGAAAATTGTACGCTATTTTTATTCAGATAACTCGTATATGTATGTTCCTTTAGTGAATTAAACCGTGTATGTGGAAATTACTAATTTTTCACAAATTCCATCAGTGAATATCTTAACCATTCCATCATTATTTCATTTTCCATTCAATATTAATTTTTTTTTTCTAAGTAAAAATAATTCTATTATGTATAAAGATACTGGTACAAAACTACCGCAGTGTCAACTGTAAGAGCTTGACCACTGGGTTTGATGAACAAACTAGTCAAAGAAAGTCTGGACTGCCCTAGATGGGAAACCAGTCCTTTTAACAAAAAAGACTTAGCCGCCCTGGAAAGGGAAACCGGATTTAAGTCCATACATAAAAAGAAAACATAGAAACATGTACTGAAATTAACAAGCAGCCTATCCAGCAGAGTATTGAGGCTAGGAAGCAAAAATTCCAACAGTACTTGACAAAGAAAACCTGGAGAGCTTGAGAGCTGAGAGTATCACTGGTCATGAGCTGGAGACTGCGGTTATTCAACAATCCTGCAGGAATAATCATTGCTGCTGCCGTCCATCCCTGCTTTGAGAGCATCTTCCATGTTTGTGAGATCAATATCCTTGCTCATTTCGTTCTGGGATGAGAAATTGTAAGCTGCAGGAACATCCACTCCACCGGGGAAGGTTGAAGTAGGCAGGGGGGAAACAGAATGGGTCGGAGCGAGGTTGGGGATTTCTTCACGGACAGTGACAGTAATAAAAGCAGTAATGATGGGTCTATTCGAGGAGCACTCGAAACACAATTCGTCATGCTGGGAGGATTTCCGAATGGTGGGACAAGCAAACTCAAGATCAACATAAGGGAGGGTACTGTTGGGAGGTGGAGAAGCAAAGGGAAGGGAACATGGAGCTGCCCGAACATTTTCCTGGAGGCGACCACGACCTCTTCCAGAACTTCTACGCGTGGCTTGAGGCTGAGCTTGCCCCTCATCTGCAGAGGAAGAACTGAAGGCGGAGCTGAGAGAAGGGAAGTGAGAAGGAGCTTGGCCCCGACTGATTCCTCGTCGGCATCGCATTCGCTGGCGAGGTCGAGGCATGGCTACAAGGGCAGGTCTAAGGATCCTAGAGTTGGAAGAACAGACAGAGAAATCAGAAGCCCTGAGCGGGGAATTGACACTGCTAAAAATCTCCGTCTGAGTATAGTGCGAGGGGTTAAGATCACCTATATGCTCTTCCCGAACACTGTGAGGAGAATTAAAACTACAAAGGCGACTGTGAGAGAAGTGAAATCCGGGAAGAGGCTCAAAACAAGCAAGTAAGGTGCAGCGTCATCCAGTATGTGTGCGCTTACTGAGGTCTGCAAAGCCAGGAGGGCATACCCCGCGGAGTGGAGACGGAGGTTCACCACTGCATGCGCAACCAGTCGAGCTATCCAGAATGTGTGCCATGACCAAGAGAACTGCCATATGAGAAAGAGTGGTGAGCCGATCAAGAGTATTAACTGTTGCTCGAGCTGGCGATTTAATGCTGTTATGAATGCTGGTACCAGGAGCCATATGGGACTCCCACACGAGATCCTTTGGGAGCTGCGCAGGGGCCCAAGTCCCATCACAAACCTCAAGCATCCACATCCGGAACAGAATAGTCTTTGTGCGCCAGCATGGTGCAGTTCTGAAGCATTTCTTCTTCATGGATAATGGTGAGGGGGCCATGAGTGAGAGTGTTTGTGCTGTCAGCTCCAAAATTGGCCAAGATATCTGCGACTTTTTTGCCTTCTCGTTTGACATGAGTGAAGGAGATTGCTCTGTTTCTTTTCAGCCAGTTGCTTACCCTGTCAATTCTAGCAACCAAGCGCTAACTATGGGCTATCTTTTCTGGATTGGTCCCCCATAGGAGCTGATTAACCATGTTAATGAGCACTTGAGAGTCCCCTTCAATGATGATTTGAAAGAAGTTGTAATGAAGAGTAAGGCAGAGGCCTTGCCAGAGGCCTTATAATTCAGTAGAGTTATTAGTACCCCATCCAATAGAACCATAGTAGATGATTTGAATTTCTCCCTTAGAGTTTCTAAAAATGCCACCAAAACCAGCTTGACCGAGATTTCCTCTGGAAGCTCCGTCAAAATTTAAATTGAAGACACCATGAGGAGGAGGAGACCATTTCACAGGAGGATCCGGGGCAGTCCTATTCCTGAAAGATGGAGCAAACACAATATTGAGGCTCCAATTCTGCCATATGGCGATTTCTTTGGGTTGCTTGGGATAATCATCTTCCTGCCAAGAGCAGAGAGCCAGAGATTCCTGGAGTTTGCTTGTAATGGAGTTCCAAATGGTATCCAAAGTGGAGACTTGATTCTTGAAAATTCTTTTGTTTCTCTCTTTCCATAAAGACCAAAAGAATATGCCAAGGAGAAGCTGCCAGAGGGTGTTGAGAAGGGGAGAATTGTAAGGGCGATTGGGCCAATTGTGAAGAATGTTTGTTATGTCTCCCGTAGGTTTGTTCCTTTGGCATCGAAAGCTGCACTTTTCCCATAAGGTATTAGCTAAAGGGCAGAGTAACATGAGATGTTGGATATCTTTAGCACTTTGATTGTAGTTAGGACATTGAGAAGGTCCAATGAATCCCCATTTGACCAGATTGTCCCAAGTGAGAATTCTTCTGTGACTAAGGAGCCAGAAGAAGGTAGAGATTTTGGGCCAGGTGTTAGGGCTCCAAATTAACTGCCAGAGAGTATCCCGAGGGAGCGAAGAGGGGTGCAACAACGAGTAGGCTTATTTTGTTGTGAACATACCTTTTGTTGTGTATCCCCATATAAGAATGTCTGGGGCATCTGAGCTTCTAATTTGCATTCTCTGAAGCTCATTGCTAAGAGCTACCCAAGCAGCGTCATGAGCCTGCAGAGCTATGTGGTGCGAGGGTTTCCACTGCCTGAATCTGTTACTATCTGAGGGCATCCACTGATTGCAAACCTTGTCTTCTATTATATCTCTGTTGTTTCCCAAATTGATTTGATGACAAGTGTCAAGAATCTTTGGTTTTGCTGCCAGGAGTTGGACTAGAACCTAGCCAAGTTGCCGTTGTGTATTTCCCAAAAGCTATGAGCATGTGGTGTTGCTTGGCTGCATTCCAAACAAGAGAACCTGATTTCTCAGGAGCGAGCCTTATTAAGTCTGCAGTAGATCTGTTGTTGGCATATTTTGCAGTCCAAATCTTAGCCCAGGGAGTGAGAGGGCTTGAAATCCATTTCCACTAAACCCGAGATCCCATGACCTTGTTGCTGTGTATGGGGTCTCTAAGGCCAAGGCCACCAACGTCCTTTGGGGAACATACAGTGTTCCAATTGACCAGCGCCCATTTTCGATTCTGTCCAGAGGATCCCCAAAGGAAGTTGATTTGCAGGGATTTTATTTGCTTGAGAATCCATTTCGGGGCTGCAAGAACAGAAAAAAGGTAAAGGGGCATAGATTGCAACACAGCTTTAATGAGATTGAGTCTGCTTACCATGTTGAGAGCTCTGAAGGTCCAAGAGGAAAGCCGGGATTCCAATTTTTCAAGGAGTTGATTCCAAGAAGAATGTTTGATGGCCGAATCGATAAGAGGAGCGCCAAGGTATTTGTCAGGAAGAGAAGAAACAGAAAACCCAAGAATACGGGAAATATTGGTTTGGGTGAGAGGAGGCGTATTGAAGAAAAAAAACTGAGATTTAGACTCATTAATAGTCAGCCCAGAGGCCATAGAGAAAAGGTTGAGAATGGCTTTGAAAGAACGGGCTTCTTGAACTGAGGGGTGACCAAATAGCATATTATCATCCACAAACTGCTGGTGAGTGGTGACAAGAGCTCCATGAAGAGATATGCCTCGCACCTGATGTTTTCTAACCTCGTTGTGAATCAGTCTTCCAAGGCCCTCAGCAATAAGAACAAAGAGGAAAGGAGAGAGAGGATCTCCCTGCCTGATCCCTCTTGAAGGAAAAATGGGGGGAGAAGGAATCCCATTAACCAGAATAGAGAAAAAGGGAGAAGTTATGAGGCTCATTACCCATCTGATCCACATTTGATCAAAACCAAAAGTACTTAAAATTTTTTGTATATAATTCCAATTTAGTCTGTCAAATGCTTTGGATAAATCGATCTTGAGGAGCATACCTGGCTTCTTGCGGACCTTTAAGGAGTGTATAATCTCGTGAGTTAAGATTATACCATCCATAATTTGTCATCCTTATACATACCCTGTTTGCTCCGGCGAGATGAGAAGTGGTAGGAGCGGCTTGAGCCTATTAGTTATAACTTTGGAGATGACTTTGTAAATCACATTACAAAGAGCTATAGGTCTGAATTTTTCCAGCTTGCTAGGTTGCTCTTCTTTTGGTACCCGCGCAATGAACGTGGCATTGAGGGATGGCAGGAGCCAGTGCATGGTTCTTGATTCCTCAACAAGTTGCCAAACTTCATTTTTGATGAGATCCCAAAAATGGTGAAAGAAATTAGAGGTGAAGCTGTCCGGTCCTGGAGCCTTACCATCCTTGCACTGTGCCATTGTTGTGTCTACTTATTGGGGAGTGACCGGGAGAAGAAGCATCTGGTTGTGGTCAGCTGTGATCAAGGTGGGAATAAGCTGCTTGATCTGGTCTATGGCTGGCTGTCTGCTGATTTGAGGTTCTTGTTGGATGCTCTTAAAATAATCAAAAAGTTCCTGCTCCATGTCTTCATGCTTCTCCATTCGCTCTCCTTGCTGGTTGGTAATGTGGCTGATTCGATTTTGCATTCTTCTTTGGATCGTTGAGCTGTGAAAGAATTTGGTGTTTCTTTCCCCTTCCTTTAGCCAATGAATTCTTGATTTTTTCCTCCAGAGGATCTCCTCCTATTTGTATCTATCCTCCAGCTGTTTTTGCAGGTCTTGCTCCTTAGTAGCAAGAGTCTCCGATCTTCCTTTAGAGATGATTTCCTGTTGTATTTCATTCATTTTTTTCTCAAGAATCTTCTTTTCCAAAAATATATTCCCAAATACTGTCTGATTCCACATTTTAATATGTCCTTTGAGGAACTTGATTTTTTGCTGAAACTGGTACATTTTGGAGCCCTTTGGCGGTAAAAAACTCCTCCATGCAGCGTGTACCATTTCTTTGAAGGAAGGATGGGTTAGCCATAAAGCTTCAAATCTGAACGATCGCTTTAAATGAGGTCCTATGTTTTTCCATTGAATCAGAATGGGCCAGTGGTCCGAGCCAGCATAGGGTAGAATTGAACCTGTGATATCACCTCCCACATGTATGACGTTATCCGATAAGAGGAATCGATCTAATTTTGAAGCTATTTGCTGTCCCCCCGCTCTTCTGTTCTTCCAGGTGAACAAACCATTGGAGTAAGGAATATCAATGAGCCAGTTGTTATTGATGAAGTTTTTGAAGTGGGAGCATTCCGAATCAAGCCTAGGCCTTCCTCCATATTTTTCATCCATTCTAGTGATCATATTGAAATCTCTGCTAATGATCCAAAGAGGTTGGGATCTATTCGAATTGAGATGCTCCAAAGTGTTTAAGAGCGCGATCTTGCTTGCTTGATCTTGGGGGAAATAAACATTGGACAGATGCCCATGTATGTTCGAGCCAATAGGATGGAATGTAGCCTGGATGAGGTTGTGTGCTGCATGGAAGTCGTCTATCAACATGGATTGTGTATCCCAGGCTATCGCAAGACCTCCGGAGAATCCTGAGGCGTCCACTGCTACCGAGCTACTACTGGGCCAAGCTTTTGATATTATTGAGCTGAGCATTTCACTATTGCATTTGGTTTCTTGAAGAAAGAGTAGTTGAGGCTTCTCTTTCTGAATCATGTTCTTGATCATTCTATACTTCCCTGGGCTATTGAGCCCTCTTACATTCCATGATATTAACCTCATGGGGAACTATTTGGTAGTGGTTTGAAGAACCGGGTTAGCTTCGGATATCTCCCTGAATCCACCAGCATCTCTCCAAGAATGATGGTACGCTACCAATCTGGTTTTCGACCCCTCTTCTTGGTTTCCTTCAACACTTTCAGACTATCCCAATGACTGCCTGGCTGAATGCCCAATTTCTTTTGTTGTTGAACTTTAGAAAGAGCTTCCTTGAGTGATCCTATTTGTCTCAGATTGATCTTGTCAAATTCTTTTTTCCTGCAAGCATCTTCTAGGCCTAAGAGATCCAGTTCTCCTATATCCAAGCTTTCTGAATCTTCTTCCATGTGGATGAGTTGAACATGTTCTGGAGCCCCTTCACTGTCCTGACTAGGGTTGGACGATTACCCATCCAGGTCCATAAGATTAGGGTCCCAAGTCACCTTCTTTTGCTTTGAAGAGGGGTTGGAATCGGGATGGGTGACAGTTTGCGGCTCTGAGTGTGAGGGTACAGAGGTAGCCAAAGAGGATTGATTCGAAGGGGTAGCAGAAGGAGCTGAGGGGTTGAGAGAGGCAGGGGTTGAATTGCTCAGAGGGTCAGATCGAGCCAGCACAGCAAAGCTATTGCTAGAAGAAGGGGTAGTAGCAGAAGTGCTAGGTTTTTTCCCAGAAGGAGGAGATTTCTTGTTGTGTCTTCTTCTGGAAGAAACTTTGGTAAACCCATCGGCTTCCGATTTGTCTCCTGCTTCTTGACTCTTGGTTTGAGCAACAAGAGGGCAATCTATAAAGATATTTCCATGAGCATGGCATCTCCTGCAACGAAATGGAACATGTTCGTAATCCAGCAGTTGAATCCATTCAAAATCATCATGGAATAGACTTACCGCGTCTGGTAGGGCATTGTCCAGATGTATGTAGACACAAATTCGAGCATAGGAGGTGTATCTTCGTAGCTTAGTTTCTTTTGCTATCTTTATGAACTCTCCTAATCCTTTTCCAATCGCATGTAGTGATTCCTCATCCCAGTATTCAAGTGGTAGCGAGTATAGACGAATCCATACAAGCGCCCAGTTGAAATTTTTTCGGTCTGGGTTGAATCTTTCAACCCAGTTCCTAAGATATAACCTTGCCAAATTGAAAAAATAGGGGCCCTCGTCCATTACCTTGTTCATCCATTACCTTGTTCATGTATTCAATGTAGTTAAAAATAGATGTGAAGAAGCCTTTGGGGCCCAGTTGCAGAGTAACGTGTCCCTTAGGCTTCCATTTGGATGCAATACATCCTTGTAAGGCTTTTTCAGTTGGCCAAAACCCAATAAATTTCCCAATAAGAGCGTGATCCCTCATGTACTGAATTTTGGCGTTGATACGATGACTTGGCAAGTCGATTTTGGGTCTGTCTACAGCTATGGGCTTGCAGGTGGAAGAAAAAGCCTGCGACACATCCGTTTTTTGTTCAAAAGTTTACTTCTGAGTCGCCTCTGTCTCCTGCTTGTTGTTAGAACTGTTTTTGCTTAAATCAGGCATTCCTTCATTTTCGCCTTCATTCGCAGGGGGAGGCTGACAGCCTCCCCCCATTTCCATTGCCATCCTTGTGTGCAGGGCTGCGTAGCTTGAAGAATACAGCGTCGTCAGTGCTCAACCGAGCTACAGAGATCACTAGGGTTTCTGCAGAGAAAGAGAGCACAAAACCCTAGCAGAGCGCGCATCCCCCAAATTTGTTCTTTATTATCATGAGCTTTACTGTACTATCTTATTTTTAACTCCATTCAATATTAATTAATCATCGATAGTAAATCAATTCATTTGGACACCAAGATTTCAGGTGGAAACTCAATGTGGGAGAAAACCATCGTTGTTGTCATATTTGTCTTCTTATTTTATTATAAAGAAATTTTTATTACAATTTTGTACTAGTGCATACTCCTACTTGCATGCATGCTCATACCTAAATGAACCTAAAAATTCCACTCATTTTCAAAAACCCACTAGAAGGGAGCTACAACCCCCTGAACAATTTTACCAACTCCTACAGGAAGGAAGCTCCTATTCCCTCACCAAGTTTACCAGCTACCACTGGAAGGAAGCTATGGATTCCTCACTGAAGGCTCCGACCCTCAGCACCCTTTGTGGACCACATTTCATAATTTTTTATAATAGACCCACCATGTCAATCAATCCTCAAAACTTGTGGGTCACATTTCATCAATTCTCAACTGGACTCACAACATCAATAAGCTCAAACCAATACCAAACTGAATACCAAATTAAATCACTCAATAATTGTATCATTGATTCACTGAATAAATGAATACACTTGAATCATTGAATACACCTGAATTACTGAATACACCTGAATCATTGAATACAATTGAATTAATGAATAGAATTGAATCTTTGAATCAAACCAATCACTAAATCACTTAATACCAACATGCTAGGTAAACCCTCTCAACAACATTGTCAATACTTTCATACCATACCAATCCAAGTCACCACTTTCAAAAATTCCCAATATCAATCATATAACCTAATACTACACATTTATATTAAGTCAAGAAAATATGCCCTTACTACTTCTACCTTACAAACCAAATAATGTCATAACTAATCCATAGTCCTGATGAAGACATCCTTGAAAATAAAAAAAAAATAATACAACAACTAATTCAATTCATACTTTTCATAATTAGATCATAACATATACGCGACTTTCATAAAAGGGATTCATGTATATACACATTTCTCATGCATAGCACTAGCATACATATCTCAAATCTTCAACAAGTTAATCAATACACCAAATGCAAAACCAAAAAATTCTCATCTTCATATATAAAACTGGTAGTAATCAACTAGAACCAATAACGAAAAACTAATTTTAATAAACCTACATTCACTCAGATAATCTACACGACTATTCTAAAATAGATCTGTGTGTGTACGCAATATTCAAGAAGACAACCTATATATATATCTTGAACATTGTTACCTATCTACAAACACAGTCTCTGTCTAGCATAAGTATCATGTCAAACACAATATTACTCAGTTTCATGATACATGATCAAATAAACATATTGATCTTTGCATCTGCATAAACAACTAAATCAGGTCTCAAAAAATGCATACGCAATCAAACTAGATCTCTTCATCTGCATACAAAATCAAACCAAATATCTACATTTGCATACATAATCAAACCATATCTTTGCATATGCATACATAATCAAACTATATCTATGCATGTGCATACATAATTAAACCAAATATATACATTTTCATACACAATCAAACCATATATTTACATTTACATACACAATCAAACCATATCTCTTCATCTACATACACAGACAAACTAGATATTTTCATATGCATGCAAAATTAAACTAGATCTATGCATCTACATGAATAATTGAACTAGCCCTCTACATATGCATACACAATAAAACCATATATTTTCATTCGGATACATAATCAAACCCAATTTATGCATTTTCATACACAATCTAATCATATATTTGCATTTGCATACATAATCAAACCATATCTATGCATATAATACACAATCCAACCAGATATTTGAATTTGATAATAAGATCACAGCTCACTCGTCCTACATTTTTAGCAATTTAAACATATGTACACCTACAATAAGCAAATAAATCAAGCATATCCATTAGATTTCAAATCCACTTTTAGATCTCTGAGATTTGATAATTCTTCTTACTCCCTAGTGTGCGTATTCTAGATAAAATCACACAAGAATAATCCATCAAAAATGCACACACAACTCCTTGATCTCCTTATCCTTATATAACTATTTTCCTTTCCAATACCACATGCAAATTATTTGGTAAATATTTTCGGAATCAAATAGACATTGGGGTCACAAAACCGTGGGAAATTACCATGGAAAATTCTCATGGTATTTTTTGTGTGTGCACAAATCCATAATTTCACTGTCAGGATGTATACATGGATTTTCTAAAGAAAAGTAGTGTATATACTCAACTTTTATGAAGGAAAGTAGCATATATTTTTTAAAATTCAAATTATTAAATCTATTTCAAATCCAACATGTGATTAAGTTTCCAAAACTCTTCCTCATCTTCTTCAATACTTGTACATGCATTCATATTATTTACAATATTTCGACAATCTCTGTAGTCACCATCCATCAATAGACTATCCAGTCATAACAAGAATGTGACATCATATAACAAGTTTACATCAAGGACATAGTTGACATGTTCCTTTCCATAAAGGAAAACATATTATCCATAATTCCAACAAATTTCAATCGTTAAAGTATTTACATTTTCTATCGACTTTTCAATGTACCCTAGTTTCCATGATGCTTTAGTTCTTAAGAGTTTTGTTTCTTCTAATACGTTCTTATTCACACAAAATTTCTGTTGTGTTATTTTTTGAAGAACATACAACGATTCCATCATTCTAACATGTGATATTTGTTAGGTCCCTGTAATTTTTCAGATTGGCAAGACGAAATTGAACAAGGGTAACATCAAACCAATCTTTGGAGCCCTGGGACCTAGCCTTCCTGGACTCAGAGAGGGCTCTCTCTATATTTGTGTAAAAGATGTAGATTGATTGATTTTAGGGTTTTGGTTTTAGGCTAGGTATAATTATAAGGTTTGTTTGTTTTTTTTTTTTGGTTGGGTAGGTTTTCAAGAAGAACAAGTAGAGTAATAGAAACTCAAACCATTGGGCTATGGAGTTTGCAAAAGGTCTTGAAAAGTACAACAATAGGTCAAGGGTGTTTCATAGGGCAAGTTAACAAAGCCAAATGGATCGAAATAGGTTTAGTGAGTGTGAAATTAACATGAAGTTGTGAATGCAGTAGTTTTAAAGGGAAATTAAGGATCCTTCAACATACTAGAACAAGAAAAACTTTTAGGATGATAGCATAGTAAAATTGAAGAGTAGTTAAGAATTCTTCAACTAGACTTCACTAGACAAACCTCAAAAAAACAATAAAGAAATCCTAGAAAGCATTTAAGAATTCTCTAAATATTACTTTGAAAAAAAGAGAACTTTTAAGATAACATTTTAGTGAAACTAAAGAGCATTTAAGGATTCTTTAATTAAATTTCAAAGAAGAAAACATAGAGATAAAAGGATGCAGATAGAAGTAAGGTGCCAAGATAACATATCCAGATCTAAAATTTATTTCCTATTATCTGAGAAACCATGAACATAATGTAAACAAAGGAAAACATTGACAATAGTGGAATAACATCACCTTCTAACAAAGCTCATGAATCCTAGGAATGTGCTGGTTCCATTAATATTCAGTCCAAGATATTTACAAGGCTCCAAAGCCAAACTTCATTAAAACTCAGAGTCTATGCTCAGCTCAATAATCAACCAACATAAATAATGAGGCCTTCATGCACTATTTGAATTTCAAAGGAGGGTAAAAACCCTATATAGGGTTCCAAAATTTCATTAATTACCTCATAAATGCATTTGACAATTGTGACCATGCAAGGCCCAAGGCAAAAATATCCCAACTACAAAAATAACTTCTATCATAAATTCTAAGCTAGCTCTAGAGATATTTATCTATTAAGCCATCAAAATATTTTTTTCATTGACTCCTTATGTGTTTTTTTGACTTTCAGGAAAGGGCACAGTGCCAAGGTTCAAGGGCGCAATGCCAGGCCAAGAGCGCAACACCAAATTTGGAAACATTGCCTCTTTTGTAGCTGAGATTTAGAGGCCTTCCCAGTGCCCAAATGAGCTCCATGATAGCTCATTGGAAAGCTTGTCCTGTTTAGTTTCCAAATATTCCCTTATTTTCCTGATTGGAGCCAATTTACCTGCTCAAAAACCACCTTTTCCAATACTACTCAGGGTGCAATGCCAGTTCTGAAAATAAGGCAGAAAGTTGATTTTTTTCTTGTTTTTGGCACTTTTGGAGGACCAGTTTTGCTCCAAATGAGCTGAAAATTTGTGAGGGTGATTTCCTTGACCTAAGTATCCTAAAAATTTAAATTTTTCCTCCAATGGGTGCCCCAAAAAGAGCGCAGTGCCAGTGGCGATGTGCGCTAGGCCCTTCAAAATAGTCAAAAACTCAAAATCTTCAAAAATGTGCCAAAATTTGGTTTTTTCTTGCTGATCATGTTTGGGATGATTTTAGGGATGCAAAAGCATGAATGTTGAATTTTTATTTTTATTTTTCCTCCTTTAGGGATTGAATATTTGCGAGGGCTCTTTTGAGCATGGCCCTTGCAATCTTGTTTCTTAAGCCATAATGCCTTGCCATCTTCTTTTGCATGTCAATTTATCTCTTGGTATTCTCCAGCTGATGCTCTAAGTGCTCATTTTCCCTCTCTAGCCAATATTCCCTATCATGATCTATTTCCTTGGCAAGAAACTCACTTGGAGTGAGTTGCTCTGCCAATGTTGTCTCTTGCTCTCTTTCCTTGGCTAGAGCCTTATTCAAGCCAATTGTTCTCGACCTCCTCATAGGAAGTTGTTCTTCCTCTTCTTCAATGTCATCATGAGTTTCCAAGACCTCATCTAGCTTATCCTTGGCTTTTCTAACCTCTTTCCGAGCTCTGATAGCTCTGACCTCATATATGACCTTCTCTGTCTCCAACTTCTTCTTTTCCACCTCAAAAAAGTTGATCACATTCTTGGCCCTACCAAGATTGCCTTGTATATCCCCAATCTGGGCATATTTTCTCTTGATTAGCATGTTAGTGATCCTTTGTTCATTCTCATCATTACTGTCAAGGTGAATGAGTTTTAATTCTTGTTTAGTCTCATGTTTGTCTTCTTCGTTTTCTTCATCAATGACCTTTTCCTTACCTTTGTCAAGTTGTTGCTTTGTTGATGTAGAAATAATGGTCCATTTCCTCTTAAGGGCATAAAACACATGCCTACTTCCCCTTTGGTAGGTCAAAGGAAAAGGTTCCATGTTACTCATTTTAGTGCCATTTTTATCATTGCCATCATGACTGCCATCTGCCTCACTGTTTGATGCACTACCATCTTCCTCATTACTGTTTTCCTCACTGCTCTTTGCCTCACTACCTTCTTCATTGTTTGATGCACTAGTACCATGAGATGATGGTGAGGGATTGTGAAAAGGTGATGAAATATGATGTGAAGGACTGTGAGTGGATGGTGAGGTGGAAGATTCATCATGAGGTGAGGGAATGTGAGTGGATGGAGGAATGGGAGGATGAGAAGATGAAGGGACATCTTGCTGCTGATGGGCTTGTGCAGAAGTGAACACCTCATTTTCTATGAAAGTCTCCCATGGAATACCTTTCTATTGTAGTTGGTGCATAAAAACCATTTTAATAAGGTAGTGATGGAAGAAGCTTTGTATCTGCTGAGGATAGTCTCTCTTTTTTACAATACAGGACATTTTATCAATGCTTCTGTAGAGGTAATGTGGTATGTGCATCATCCTCACTCTAGTAAAGTGCATAAGAAACTTGATGTGATAGGATTAAAGGCAGAAGAATATTCCTTCACATGTAAAATATTTCATGATAACTATCATCATGGGTGCATATCTATCAAGAAAATGTGAGAAAGGAAGGATGGATTTGTTGTGGTCTTTGTATCTAGGCTTTAGGTAGGGTTCAAAGTAACTCATGTCAAGATTGGCCTTCTTGAACCATTTCTCCCCTACACTTGGTATCCTAGTGGCATTGGCAATAACATCTGTAGATAGATAAAAGGTGACCCCTGCAAGGTTAAATTGTTTTTCATGCAAGTTAATGATAAATAATCTAGTTAGATCAGGGTGGTTTTGCACCTGCTGCACCATTTCACAAAATTCATAGCATCCTACATTCTTGAAACATGAAACAATAAGGGGAGATGATATTAGCTCCCTTGTGTTCAGGGGTTCAAATCTATTGAAATTTCCACCTTTGTGCTCATGCCTCCTTAGGCATTTGAGCCTCTCCACCACTACCACTGTCCTCTCCCTCTATTGACATGCTTAAAACTCTGTTTTGAAACACTTTTGGGCTGATGTCAAATTGATATGAAGGAGGGAAATGGAATGTCAGTCTTTGTAATGTAGGGGGTGAATGAATGAGTGTTATGAACAACTTGGATAAATGACAACCCCTAAACCAATGTAAGCACCCTTTTTTTGACTGATACTCTTTTTAGGCAGATGAAATAATGGTGGAATTAGTGATTTCAAGTTTTTAACACTTAGGGTGTGATTTAGGGTTTCAATTTATTTTAATTACAAATCATCAAAAATGCTTGAATATGGGTTGATGTGATGATACTTACCCCTCAGTATGTCTGGAGGACCTTTATTAAGATTTTGGGATCCCTTTGGAATGATTTGAGTTGTTGAATTAGTTAGGAAACCCTCTTGGCCAACGACGCAACGCTTGTACTGAGGGTGCAGCGCCAGTCCCAGCCCACAGTGCCAAGAGGAAAAGTTGTTGTGGGTGTCAGGCAAGAGCGCAACACTCTACCAGGTGCGCAGCGCTCACTTCGAGGTGCGCAGCGTCCATGTAAAATGTAGGGGATAAAATTTCCAAGGGCGCAACACCCAATTCCAGGCGCATAGCGCCAGTCTGAGCGCGCAGCGCCAGACAAATTTGTCCAATTTTAACTTGAAAATTCCCAAATTATTCACTCTTGGGTGCTCCTGATCACTTGAAATGCAATACTGATTCATGGAAGGGTTAGATAGGCTTTTACAGGCTTACAGAATATTGATTTAATATTTAAAACCCACTTTCTAAAGTTTAAGAGTCCTTCTCTTTTATTAATAACACCCTTTTGACACTTTTGCTCTGTAGGTTTGCTTTAAGTCATAAAGTTGACTTTTCTTGTATTATTGATTTCCTTTAACACTTTTACTTTGTAGGTGACTGAAATGATGAATTAGACTCTCTTTTTTCTCCTTGAGGCATAAAAAGTTAATTTTGATACCTTTGGGAGGATTTCACATAGCAACACTTTCAAAACCCTCTTTTGTTCCCACTTTGGAGCTCAACTCATCATTCACCTTCTCTTAGACATGGCAAGCTCATTTTTTACAAGTTTGGGATATGATCAGATAGTGATATCTTCAAAATTCTCTTTTCTTCCATTATGGAGTTCAACATACCATTTTACCTCCTTTGGCCACTTTCCCAAAATCCTAGGTGTCTGGACTACTTTAGAACAATCATCAGTGTTGTCTTCTAAGTTCTCTATAGCATTTTCAAGTTCATTAATTTCTGTTCAATTCACCTCACCTTTTTCCCCATTTCATCAATAGTCTCTAATATAATTTCTTCATGTTTGGCCTTGTGTACCTTATCCATGTTATTTCTGCAATTGATCACTGTTTAGCACTCTATTAGACCATCAAGCACAAAAACCCTAATTATCTACCAGAACAAGTGTTTCATGTCTTCCTTGCTACAAGATGTCTTCATTCAGGAGAAGACCACCTACCCATTTAGTACTTTCTTCTAATAAACCTTCCAACACTCATGCAGTGTCCATTTTCCTCATGTGCAGACTCTGAACTGAAGAATAGTCTTCTTTGGAAACTCTTTAGTTTTTTCTTGAATAACCATGTCTCAACATTTTATTACATCTGAGCTAGATTCTATCAAAGAAAGATAGTGGTTGAAACACCAATGATGACCTTAGAACATATGAAACCCTAATTGACCTAGTGGGAGGGTTATTTGACCTGAACTTGACTGGAAATTGGCTTGGAGGCTTCAAGTGAAAAACAGAGTATTGTTAAAGGTGTTGTATTGAAGATCCAAAATCCAATGTACCTGATTTATCCAAAGAGCCTACAGAGATAGTTTTGAGACCATAAATACTTGAGGTACCTAGGGAACATGGGAAAAAGGTTTAATGAAGGCAAGAAGGATGAGAATGAGAGGTGTAAGCCTATTATGAGTTTGTAGGAGTGACAGGGTGACCATGAAACTGAAAGATTGATAGGATAGTGAAAAAGTTTCTATAATGATAATGAAGGCAGTGAGATTTCTGAAACTCACAATGTTCAAGGAATGTTGTTTTTAGAAATCTAGGACCATCCTATATTCATCTAAATATAGTGAAAAATATTGATGACTAACAACAGTGATGTGTAAAATAGTCCATGTTTCGATGTTCCAAATGGATCGAATGTAAGTCCACTCAAAATTAAACCCTATGATCAATGAGTTGTTCTAGCACAAACTCATTGTATCATAAATTATTTGTGCACTATAGTTGTAAATATCTTGCTATGAAATCTTAATGGTTTTGAAAAACATAATATTGGAGTATAATGAGATAAAAAATTTCTGTCATATAGTTCACAATACTTTTTTCTTTGAAGTTTATTGATATCTATATTTACATAATCTGTCCATAAAACATCAACATTTTTTATTTTCCTTTTCATATATATTTTACATATCATGTTTGTGCCATTAATTATGCCATCCTCTATATTGAGTTCCCTGCATATATCTCAAAAAGAACATTACATTTGATAAGGATTTGTGATTGTAATCTCATTGTCTTCTCAATATGATACAAATATTATTTCCTTACTGTGATACTCATCAATTGCATCAAGAACTATTGGATCTTCATTTACATGTGAAAACATTTTATCATCATGATTTTGTGCATATTGTTGGAAATATTTTCATTGATGGAAAATGAGCAGAAAGGAGAAACACTAGAATTATCATTGAGAACAAAGGATCGAATTAGGATCAGCTAGATTATAAAGGAGAAATAAGGCAAAGAAGACAAAATTTAAGTGGAGAAGCATAAAAGAGAGACAGAGGAGCAAAAAAGAGTAAAAGAGAGGCATAGGAGAAGCATTAGAGGCAAAGGAGAAAGGTAGAGGAGCATAAAAGAGGCATGGATCAACACCAGAATTATCATTAAGGGAAAGGATTAGAGAGGAATAGTAAAAAGGCAAGGAGCAGCATTAGAATATTTATCAAGGAGAAAAGGTAGTAAAGGCACCAAAGGCAACAAGATTGGGTCAACTCGTGAACGTATTGAATCAAGTCGTGAACGTGTTGGGTCGAGTCATGCATGAGTGGTCAGAGTCGTGAATTTTCTAATACAAGTGATGAATGCATTCAGTAAATGGAGAAAGTCGTGAACGTATGGGTCAAGTCGGAAAACCGGGTTGAAGGTTGAAAGATGGATGGTTAAGATCAAATCACAGTGTTGAAGTGGAGGATGGAAGGACAAGATTGTGCCACAGAGTGAAGCAAAGATTGACGATCAAGATCATATCACGAACATAGAGTAGGAGAACGCATGATCCAAATTATATCGCATTCGGTCATAAGATTGTTAGCGCACATCGTTATCGGAAATTTTTATATTTATATTTTAAGTTATCGCAATAGTAATTGTGTTAAGTTGAGATGCGATAAGAATTGGGGTTTACGACGTGATTTGATCGCATATCGCATATGATAAGTAGGGAAAATTTTAAGGATGGAAGTTTATCTTAAAGTTTAGAAACCTTGGTGAATCTTACTAGTCCATAATATCTAAATTTTAAAATGTTTGATGATAATTTTATAAAAATGTTTAGATTTGTAATTATTTTATATTATACAATATATAATATTGATGATTTTTAAGGTAAAATAATTGTATACTATAAAATTTAGGTGAATTCACTTTTAGAAAAAATAGAAATTGGTGAATCTTGTTTTTGGAAAAAACATGGAATATTAGCTCACCTGTGAATATTAGCCGCTAAAATTTTCCCTGATGATAAGAGGAACCTTGTTATTTCTATGAGCTAAATCTTGTGACATTCGATAAGGTATTCACAAAAATTTGTGAAATCAAAAAATCACAAGAATTATGATATGGTTAAACATGCAATATTGCTATGGGCCGATTTGAGATGACGTGGAAAGATGACATGGAAGTGATGTGGCGATGATGTGGTAGTGACATGCTGATGATGTGGGAGTGACATGGTGATGATGTGGCACTGAAATGGAGATGACATGCAATTGACATGGCAAGGTGACATGGCACGATGATGTGGAGATGACATGGACCTGGCTCACATATCACACATCGCAAGCTTAGGAGGATAAGCACTCAAGAATCATGTGAAAATGTTGAAGTGCGAAGTGCAATAAAAGTACCAGATGTGATATAGTTTAAAAGAAAAATTCTAAAGTATTTCAAATCTAGAGGTATAAACTTTCCCTTTGAGAAATCACATCGGGGTTTGGAAGAGATATGCATGACAAGAAACACATGAGAACGTCGAAGTGTGAAGTGTGATAATGAAGAGGACGTGATATAGATCAATGGTGAAGCCTAAAGGATTTCATGTCTGGGGGTAGGGGTTTTCCCTTTGTTAAATCGCATAGGAGAGCAAAGGAGGATTATAACGTGAAATAAAAGAAACACCGAAATAAGATAAGTGACCAGACGTGATATCGTACAAAGGTAAATATTAATATATTTTAGGTCCAGGTTTAATGTGGTTATTCTTGTTTACAAAGAATTAAAGTTGGACAAAGAGGAAAGACTCGGGCAAGTAACCCAATACTCGTGCAACATTAGTGCGGTTTTTTAATAAAAAATTCTAAACACAGCAGAAGGATACTTGGGTAAGTGACTCGACACAAAGAAAAGGAGTAGGTGAAGGCTGAATGCTTTGGGCACGAGTAGAAGAGGTAGAGTCGGGAAAAAGGAGCATATGGTGGCACTATTGAAAACGCAACAGCTAGGTCGAGTCAGGCCAAAAGTATAGTTATGCAGAACTGTGTTGAATGTAATAGCAGAAACATAAAAGACTCTGACATCAGCAGAAAATTCAAATGCACAGAGAAAAAAGAGCTGAGAGGGCTAAGTGAATATTGTTTTAAATGTAAATGTATTAATTAATTTTTTATTGTTTTTAATGCAAAGGAAAGTATCCAAAGGCATAGGAAAAACTCCATGAATGTTGTAATTATTATTTATGATATAATAACCCGAACTGAAGAATGAGGAATTGAATGGGTGGAAGGAATAGGGTTAGGCCTTTTCACTTCGTATTCCCTATAGAATGAAAACATTCAGGGAGTTATCTACATAAGAGATGTAATATCGGTGTGGATAGAGAGGTTAGAAAGTTGTAGAATGGAGGAAAGTGGAAGAACATAAGAGAGTTGCAGAAGGTTGGATAGTGGAAGAATAAGAGAGAGTTGATAGAGACGTTGTGCACATCAGGAGCTAATATGAAGTAGATATGAAGGTTTAAGAGGCAACAATGGAGAAGGAGTGTAACAGATTTGATATCGAAGTAAATTAGCATTTTAGTTTCATGTTGAGTGAGGGTATTATAGTCTCCTTTCAAGTTGTAGCTTGATAAATTTCCAGTTGGAGCTGTGTGAGGTAGGAGCCTCCTGTGGGTTGTAGCCTACAAAAAATACATGGGAGTTGGTGCTTCCATTTCAAGTTGTAGCTTGATAGATGTCCAATTGGAGATAGTTGATGTAGGAGCCTCCTGTGGGTTGTAGCATGTAGAAAATACATGGGAGTTGGCGCTTTTGTTTCAAGTTGTAGCTTGATAGATTTCCAGTTGGAGCTGGTTGAGGTAGGAGCCTCCTATGGGTTGTAGCCTGCAGAAAATAAATGGGAGTTGGAGCTTCCTTGCAAGTTGTAGCTTGCAGAATTTGAGGTAGTAGCCTCTTGTAGGTTGGAGCCTACAGAAAATTAGTGGTGAGAGTGAGTTGGAGCTTTCCTTTGCATCACAAAAATAATAAGATGTGGTTTTATCCCTTATGGGTTTCCACATATATCTTGTGTCTATGTGCTTGATCATTATGTGTTGATGTGATGTTTTAATCTGCTTAATCATTTCTTTTCCACACATTCACTTTGCTGATTCATTATGTATTAAGTTGCTTATAAAATTAAGTAGTTAATGGGTGTAAAGAGAAGAGTTTTAAATGTCGAGGAATGTACTAAAGTGATTCACCCCCCCCCCTCAGTTTAGCTAAGGGTTCATCAATTAGTATCCGAGCATGTTCCTTTCGTGTAAGCCTAATAGCTTGAAGGAGATATGGTTGAGTCATGGACTATCAAAATGTACCCATGTTGAGTACAATAAACTTTACTGACTGGTGAGATAAGGTTAAAACAGATTTAATGGCTTATGAACCCGAGGTGTGGAAGCTTGTATATAATTTTTACTGCACATAATCTCCCTCTTTGCAAGAAAAATAGTGGAATTCCAAGGAAAAATGTGTGATATATAACAGTTTTCATAACAAGGATCTTGATTCAATGATGGATTTAAATTCTACAAAAGGAATCTGTAATAGGTTGCATCTCATGCATGAAAGAGACACTAGTGGTTGCATTATCAAGAAGGAGAATATATACAAGAAGAAGAAGAAAAATTCCTTTCAAAAGGAAAAATGTCAATCAAATGAGATACCTACTAGGGTAAATGGATGTGATTTCCATGAATAAATTATAGTTGAAGAAAAATACAAACTTGGCACAGCCTTGACTGAAATAGAAATATTGAAGAATGAAAACAAATACCTTAAGACACTGGTGCAAATATGTGAAGAGAGACAATATGAAGATAAGGAAGAAATTTTTGGCCTGAAGGCACAACTTGAAGAAGCTAGGAGTTTAGGAAGAATGATTAATAACCAGCTCAAGGAGAGAGATATACAATATGAAAGACTAGAGTCTGAAATAATTTCAGTTGCAAGACAACTAGATGAAGAAGATGCTAAATCTGTTAGAAGACTAGACAGAGTCATAGGTAAGAACAAAGGTAAGCTTCCATTCAAGTGCTTCAAAATGTGGACCACTATGCCTCAAAATGTCCCAATAAGAGAACAAATAATCAGTCTGAAGGGAAAGAGAAAATAAGCTCCTGTAATATGTAGAAAGGGAGGAAATTGAATAGAAAATCATTTTATGCTAAGCAAGAAAGCAGTGCATCTGAAAGCTGAGATGAATCCTCCAATGAAGAAGCAACCTCTGAATTTGTCTTGATGGCCAAGGAAGAGCTTGAAGATGATCTCCTGGAATCTGATCAAGAAGGTGAGGTGGACCTTGAGGGGGAGTTGATAAGTGCCCTAAAGGAAATTGAAAGGCTTAAAATTAAGAGTAAGAAAAAGAAAGAGATGCTTCTAAAACATGTAAAGATAGAACCAGATTCAAAAGACCTTCTTAACTAAAATTTGAACTAGAAGAATCAAGGAAAATAGAGGATATTCTAAAAATGGAAATAAAGGAGAAAAAACAGGAGCATGAAAAGCCGGAAGAAGAAGTGGTAAGCTTAAGCAAGAAATCAAAAAATGCCTAAAGGTAATTAACTATGAATATTCCACAAATGAAAAGCTCTGAAATTTTGAACAAAATACTAAATGCTCAAAGATGCCCTATTATAAAGGTCGAGATAGGCTATGAAGGAGAAAATAGTAAGTCTAAGGTTGAAGATAAAAAGGATATAAATTTTATGAAAGTTGTAAAAGAAAAAGATAACTCTCAGCAATACGAGATTATTGCAGCTAGAAGACTAATAGAAGAAAGGAGTAGGTTGTGTAAGAAGCTCAGAGACTAGATTGCCTCCATGGAGAACTATGAGAAGGCAGGCATTGAAAGAGATGATGAAGCAGCCCAAAAGAGATCCAAAGAGTTAGAAACCAGCAAGACCATGATGGGTAATGAAGCAGACAGAAACAAGTAACAACCTCAAGTGATAAATAAAGAAATGAAGAAACAGTCAACCGAAAAAGGCTCATACGCTCCTAAGGATGAACTGAAAAAATTCGGAAGATGTCAAAGGAGGTTCCTTCCTCCTGTGAAAAGTATCACATGCTTTTCAATGCCACAAACCTGGACATATTGCAACATACTGTAAGACAAGGAAAATCCAATCCAACCAACAAAACATGCAACCAAAAAGAGGAATTCCTCAAGAAAGCAAATGGAAAGGACAAGCTTTCACCAGATACAAAAATTAGTTCCATGGCTATTGTTATTCATGGAATGAATATGGACATGTAGCTGCTCAATGTAATACTAGGCAACTCGAGTTTAATCAGCAAAAGCTACAGCAAATGAAAAGAATACCTCAAGAAAAAAAATGGAGAGGACAACCTTTCACTAGGTACAGAAAACATTTCCAAGGCTATTGTTATTCATGCAATGAATTTGGACATAAATCTGTTGAATGCAAACTATGTTATAAAAGGAGCACAAAATGTTATACGTCAGCTCAAACGTACCTAGGTAAAATAAGATCTTATATATGCCACAAGATTGCACACAAAGAAAATGACTGTAGACTGCCATATACATTAAAGGAATCTAGACAGTTGATGGAACTAAATCAAATCATACCAAACTGTGAATCAAAAGGAGATGCAAATATTATGAGGAACCCTAACAAATTATGGAAGAAGAAGAAAAAGGGGGAGCCTATTACTTCAATAACATAATGAATCCATCATAGTCTCAGGGGGGGCTCCTCTAGGAAGCAACACAGATATCCATTTAGTGATAGACAAGAAGCAGCATCCCAGGGGGAGAGAAGTTCATAAAAATTTCCCCAACAAGCTGTCAAAGAAGAGCTGCTTAGAATAAGGACTGCTAAAATTTCAGGAAGGGAAAGGAGAATTCCTTTGGCGGAGATCTGTAGAGGAAGAAGGACACCTAAACAACTTAATAGCCAATATGTTTATTGAAGAAGAGAAAGCAGCAAGCAACCATGGTGGTAAAGGGAACATCAGTCATGAACTTGGAAACGAAGAGGATGATTACATTGTGTGTCTCACTACAAGTGTTGATAATGAAACACAATTATTTTAAGAGGGATGAATAAGAAAAAAATCATTATCTTTTTATCATTACAAATATCCATCCCAAGTGTTAATATTGGAGCAGTGGTATGATACAGGTCCTTAGGATCATAATATTATGGTATGCATCATGGTGGTGGTATGGTAGAAATACATCAAGGAAGCACCCAAGAATTGGTATTGGAGAAAGCATTACGGATGTGCTGAGCTTGCGTTGAAGTTGGGAATATTTTGTTTTGGAGGTAAGCAGATAAATGAATGATAAAAATGTGAACAGTCTATCTTTGAGACTCTGATTAAATAAATTGAAAAGGTCTTCTTGAAACATATTGTCATAAAACAATTGATTGATCCCACATCTCCACCAGTACAAAATGTTAATGATGCCAGAATTAGATTATGTATATTGTTGATTGTTGTTGAGAATATTAGAGAGCTCAACGAAAATAACTAAGAGTATGAAGGGTATCATAACTATGGTTTTCTGTGCGAGTTGAATTGAAATTACCGCATGGATTATCAATGGGTATCATATTATCTCATAGCCTTGGATGCATAGAAACTTTTGGCATAAGTGTATACCACAAAGATTATATATATAAAGCCCTAACCATTAGTCATCCTTAAGCATGTGTTACACCTAGAAGTTATGTAACAGTAGTATGTGGGTGAATTTGAGAATCCCTTATAAGAAAGTATGAGCGGCTGGCCTATGAACCAAGTTATATGCAAAGACATCCTTGAGTCTGCAACGAAATCACTGTGTAATCTAGTAGTAAAGGTGAATCGTGGTTGTAAAAGATATAATGGAATCATAATATTTAAATAGATGTGTACTGCAGATGTGTATTGCAGAAGAAGACATATTCCATCTACAATATTCCTCAATAGATATGTATCTCAGATGAATATCATAATATAGACTGAAGTATATTTGGAGCAAACTTTATATGTCGCATGGAGCATTCTCAGTATTTTACTATTATTCTAATGATGCATTTCTAATTATGTAAGTCTGGTACAGTTTGTTCTATGGAGTGTCCTTATCATCACTTTCAGTATTATCCAAAGTGAAAGGATTCTTTGCTTTGGGATGGTATCAGCTTACTATGTATATACATACAAGTTCAATGATTCCCAAAGTGTTCTCCAAACAATTCTTATACACCAAATGGAGCAGGAGTCCCAGCCAGGTAAGTGGACATAATGAAGAATGCTTATGTAGAACTCTAATAAGGCCATTGATGTCAAAGGGGGAGGAAAAGCAAGAAGATTAAGATAGACACTTCTCAGAATGAAAGGGGGAGGAAGTATTGCCATCAATGCCAAAGGGGGAGAATTTTGGAAATATTGTCATTAATGAAAAATGAGCAGAAAGGAGCAGCACCAGAATTATCATTGAGAACAAACGAGTAGATCAGGATCAGTTGGAGTATAAAGGAGAAATAAGGCAAAGAAGGAAAATTTTAAGTGGAGACATAGGAGCAACAAAGAGTAAATAGAGGCAGAGGAGCATCATTAGAGGCAAAGGAGCAAGGCAGAGGAGCAATAAAGAGGCATGGATTAACACCATAATTATCATTAAGGAAAAGGAGTAGAGAGGAGCAATAAAAATGCAAGTAGAAGCATTAGAATATTTATCAAGGAGCAAAGCCAACAAAGGCAACAAAAGAGCAAAGGCAGAAAAAGAGAAAAGGAAACAAAGGCAGCAAAGGCATCAAGCTTGGGTCAAGTCATGAAAGTATTGAATCAATTCATGAATGTGCTAGTTCAAGTCATGCATGGGTGGTCAGAGTCATGAACGTGCTAAGACAAGTAATGAACGCGCTCAACAAATGGAGAAAGTTGTGAACGCGCGGGTCAAGTTGGCAAACTAGGTTGAAGGTTGAGAGATGGATGGTTAAGATCAAATCGCAGTATTGAAGTGGAGGATGGACAGAAAATATCATGCCACAGAGTGAAGCATAGATTGACAGTCAAGATCATATCATGAACATAAAGTAGGAGAATAGAAGATCTAGATTATATCACATTTCGCCATAAGATTGTTAGCGCACATTGTTATCGGCAATTTTTATATTTATATGTTAAGTTATCGCAAGATTAATTGTGTTAAGTTGTGATGTGATAAGAAGTGGGGTTTTCAATGCGATGCGGATGCATATCGCATATAACAAGAGGAACCTTGTTATTTCTATGAGCTAAATCTTGCGACATGTGATAAGGTATTTGTAGTGATTTGTGAAATTGCAAAATTGCAAACATTGCGATATGGTTAAAAATGTGATATTATGATGGGACAATTTTGGATGACGTGGCAAGATTATGTGGCAGTGACATGGTGATGATGTGGCAGTGATGTGGCGATGATGTGTTAGTGACATGGCAAGGTGTCGTGGCACGATGATGTGGAGGTGACATGGACCTGGCCCGCATATCGCACATCGCAAGCTTAGGAGGATAAGCACTCAAAAATCATGTTAAAATTCCAAAGTGTGAAGTGCGATAAGAATACCGAATATGATGTAGTTTCAAAAAAAAAGTCTAAAGGATTTCAAATCCGAAGGTATAAGGTTTCCCTTTGAGAAATCACAACGGGTTTTGGAAGAGATATGCATAACAAGAAACACATGAGAACACCAAAGTGCGAAGTGGGATAATGAAATGGAAGCGATGCAGGTCAATGTTGAAGCCTAAAGGATTTCAAGTCTGGTAGTATGGGTTTTCCCTTTGTTAAATCTCATCGGTGAGCAAAGGAGGATTATAACATAAAACAAAGGAAACGACAAAATGTGATAAGTGACTGGATGCAATATCATACAGAGGTAAATAGTAATATATTTTATGTCTAGGTTTAATGTGGTTACACTTGTTTACAAATAATTAAAGTTGAACGGAGAGGAAAGACTCAGGGAAGTGACTCGATACTCATGCAAGGTTAGTGTGGCCATATAATAACAAAGTATGAACGCAGTAGAAGGAGAATCAGGTAAGTGACCCGACAGAGAGAAAATGAGCAGGTGAAGGCTAAACGTTGCGGACACGAGCATAAGAGGCAGAGTTGGGAAAAAGGAGCATATGGTGGCACTATTGGAAATGCAACAGTTGGGTCAAGTCAGGAGAAAATTATAGTTATGTAGAACTGTGTTGAATGTCACAGTAGAAAGTGAAAAGACTCTGACAACAACAGAAAATTCAAATTCACAACGAGAAAGGAGCTGAGAGGGCTGAGTGAATATTGTTTTAAATGTAAATGTATTAATTATTTTTTATTTTTTTTATGCAAAGGCAAGTCTCCATAGGCATAGGAAAAACTCCATGAGTATTGTAATGATTATTTCAAATGTAATAACCTGAACTGACGAATGAGGAATTGAAAGGGTTGAAGGCATAGGGTCAGGCCTGTTCACTTCGTATTCCCTGTAGAATGAAAATAGTCGGGGAGTTATCTATATAAGAGATGTAATATCAGTGTGGATAGAGAGGTTAGAAAGCTACAGAATGGAGGAGAGCAGAAGAATGTAAGAGAGTTGCAGAAGGTTGGAGAGTGGAAGAATAAGATATAGCCGATAGAGATGTTGTGCACATCAGGAGATGATATGAAGAAGATATGAAGGTTGAAGAGGCAATGGTGGAGAAGGAGGATAACAGAGCTGATATCTAGGTAAATATTCATTTTCATTTCATGTTGAGTGAGGGGATTGTACCTCCTTTCAAGTTGTAGCTTGATAAATTTACATTTGGAGTTGGGTGAGGTAGGAGCCTCTTGTGGGTTGTAGCCTGCAGAAAATACATGGGAGTTGGTGATTCCATTTCAAGTTGTATCTTGATATATGTCCATTCGGAGCTGGTTGAGGTAGGAGCCTCTTGTGGGTTGTAGCTTGTAGAAAATACATGGGAGTTGGTGCTTCTATTTCAAGTTGTAGCTTGATAGATGTCCAATTGGAGTTGGTTGAGGTAGGAGCCTCCTGTGGGTTGTTGCCTGTAGAAAATCGATGGGAGTTGGAGCCCTAAAGCAGAGTTTACAATTTGAGTTAGCAGCCTCGTAGGTTAATCCCATAAATTGAGTGGTGATAGGAAGAAGCCCATGCCTCAGAACAACAATAATAAGATGTGGTTTTCTCCCTTATGGGTGCTTCCTTGCAAGTTGTAGCTTGCATATTTTGAGGTAGTAGCCTCCTGTAGGTTGGAACCTGTTGTACATATTTACTCCTGCATGTAAATTTTCGACCTGCCACCTTTTCTAAATCTCTTTCAGACCTCCACCGTGGCTTAAATCCCAATGCTCCGGCTTAATAGCGCCATCCCCATTTAGAAAATACACTTGGCTAAAGTCTAAAACCCATATTTTAAATATCGGGCCGAGCCCCTAAGAGTTCAGCCCCTCCTGCCTTGACTTTCATATGTCTCAAGCCCGAAAACTGCAAGCTGAAGGAAAGGGGCTTATTGTTTAATACCCCAGGCGTCGTCGCAACCGTCAGATCTAAATCAAATCGATGGCGCGCTAATTGTCCTGTGTGTAGGGCCCCGCACGCAGAAAACCAGTGGTAACTCCCGCACCACTCTCATCTAAACGGTAGTATTTATCATGGGGGCAGCGACTCCATAGAAAAAGTGCCGCGTGTCTTTGGTACGGCCCATGAAACCTCTTTTCCCGCGCATTAAACACTGTATAATCACCGGGCAGCAGAATTCGTTTGAACCGTCAGATCTGGCGATGTTAATCTGACGGTGGAGATTCTCCAGAGTTTTCCACCCGTTATTTCGCATCCGCCATGTCATATGACCCACCATCATATTACCCCCATTGATTCTCACCCGTTGATCTGTGATCACCATCCAACGATCCAGACCCCAGTCTCCCCGTCCATTGACTCTACCGCCACATCACCCATCCACCTGTCCCCCGTATGTCCACGTGTCTTACTCCTGAACGTCTGAAACAGTTTCCCCTTCATATATATATATATATGTGTGTGTGTGTGCGTATGTTTTCATCCATACCTTTCGTTTTCATTCACCCCTCGCGTCTAAACTGTTTCACATAAAAAGGTCGCGCTTCGCTTGTTAAATCTATGTCTCCATTGCTTCTCTTCCACCACCCTGTGTATTTCTCCCGGTCGACCATGTATCCATCTTCCTCGCCCCCACCTGTGTTAGTTTTCTCTAATATTTTGTGGGTTTTGCAGGTTTCAAAGCAATAGGAAGGGCGTTTTAATTCATGATTTCCGTAGTAGAGGTTAAGAGCATTTTAAAGGATGATATATTGCTGACAAAATTTAAAGAGGAAGTCGAGGGTAGGTGTGAGAAATGATCGCCATTAAAGAAGACAAAGATATGGATTCGCAGAGCCCTCCAGAGAAATTCACCCCGCATTAAAGATTCAGGATTTAAATCCAAAGCTAAAGGCCAAGAGTACAGTACTGAATGGCAGCAGATTTTCCCTCTTTCAGTAAGAGGCGGATCAATGTATATTTTATTATTTGTGTCATGTTTATAAGGAGATTTTTCTCCTCAGCATTTATTTCAGGAGATGGTTTGTAAAGTACAGTCATTTATAATTAGTCATTCATAGAGTGGGCGCGATTATTTTCCACCATTTTATTCAAATTGAGTTATTAAATGTTTTCTATCTACCTCCTCCTCTAGAATTCTCTATCTCATCTATAAAGGCCCGAAAAGAAGAAATTTTAAGGGTTCCAGATTTCTATCAGCAAACGGTGCAGTGAAAAGGCTTTTGTATACATTTTGTAATATTTCTGTATGAAGGTTCAGAGCCCGTAGGGTCTCAGTGAGGAGGAGTTATAACTGTAATGAGGATTCTGGTCTTTGGTATCTCACAGTATGTAATTTCTCTTATGTGTTAATACAATATCTCCTTTCATGCTATTTATCTTCTTGTATCTTGTTCTAGAATGCGAGTGGCTCACTAGTTTTCAGTAAGGATTCATCCTTGTTGGTGCCCTTTCTGGAATTAGTCAAGCGCTTTAAATAGGCCTAGTCATGATATACTGTTCCATGATCATCTCTTCCATATTTTCTGCTATATTGGTTGCATGAGGAGGGTGCTTTTAAAACGCCATTTTCATATAAGGATTCATAAATTGGTATGCCCTTATATGGTTCTGTTGTGTATCTGGGTATCAGTCTCATGTTAACTAATATCTTCTTTATGTTTCCTCACTGCACTCACTTCTTGATATTTTATTTCTGTGATATATTATTTGAACTGGCCCTCTTTACAGTAAGCGGTCTCTTAACTGTCTGATGCCTTTGTATTGGAGTTTTACATGATGTCCCTACACTGTTCTTATCTTTTTACCAGCTTCTGAGAGAGATTGGTCCCATTCAAAACTAATTTCCTTGTTAAAACAAGAGATATTAAGTGAGTTCTTGGACTGACAACCCAAACTATATACATGGCTCCTTGCTATATTAAGATGTCGTAGGCACTGGTCTATGGCAACTCTAGACTGTCTCTAGGAGGGTGACAAAATCATCCACAACATCTTTCTGGCGCCGTTGCCGGGGAACAAATTCAAGAATATCAGTTTCCCTGGGTCTCGAAAAATTGTTTTCACTCTCTAATCAGGTGAGCACAGAGAGTTGAAGAGTTGCATATCTCTCACCTTGGCGACTCCACTGGTCATTATTTGATAAATTTTATTGGTAGTCCTGGCTTCTCGAAAGCCACATTTGAGGTCAGATACATCTCAGCTGAAAACACCCTACGTGTCTGACCCAGAGAAGATTATTCATAAAAGAGTTTGGAAGGAGAGGGAGTCAGCCCGTGCTGAAAACCCCGAAGATTCCATTGAAGATTATCCGCCCTCTTCTTCTCAAGAAGTTAGAACAAAAAATCCCGAGTTTTACTCGGAGACTCCACATAGAGGAAGTGCCTGGATTGAAGAAGATTCTCATCCTACTTTCGAGGCTAAAGAAATTAAAGAAGTCACAGAAGTAGTTGTTGTTAACCGTGAATTATTCCCATCCACACCTCAGGCTTCTGTGCAATATATTCCCATTGTTATTCATACTTCAATTCCTCCTACTCCTCTCCCTTCTTCTGTATCTCAGACTATTGTGCGACCCCCACATCCCCCAATGGCTAACGTTCCTGCTTTTCTACTGAACAAATATGCTCCCTTGGCCTTGCCCCAAGTGTTAAATGATATGCCACAGGATTACCTAAAGATTCTGCCGAGATTTAATGGTGAAAATTAAGTTTATGCTCAGAAACATCTTGATACCTTCTGCTCCTTTGCAGAAAACTTAAATGTTGAGCATCTGGATGTGGTCTTGAGATTATTTGTGCAATCTTTGGAAGGTGAAGCCAGAAAATGGTTTAAGACATTGGGGAACCGTTCAATAACCACCTGGGATGTTATGGAGAATAATTTTCTCAGGAAGTGGGGAGAAAAGAAATACCATGGTCAGTGTCTCACTGAATTTAATATTATGAAGAAGAAACAGAATGAGGGAGTGGCAGAATTTATCAAAAGATTCAACAAGTTATATCTGAGCCTGCCTCCCGAGATGAAGCCCCATGAAGCTGCTTCCAAAGTAATTTTTATAGCAGCCTTTGAGTTTGATTTTGGCTTCGCCTTGAGAGAAAGAAAACCTACCACTTTGGATGATGCACAGTCAGATGCTCTAGAATTGGAAGCGAACTTTGCCTCCAAGGGGAAGTTAAAAGGAAAAGCTGAACAAGACACTAGGAGAAAAGGCAAAGAAGAGGTTTCCGCCTCTAATCAGGAAAAATATTCAGATAAAATGGACGAAATAAGCAAAATGATAAAGAAGATGGTTAAGCTTGAACTGGAAGCAAAGAATGTAGCTCCCAAGAACTATTATAATGCTCCAAACAGAGGATACAATCCTCAGTGTAGAAGGCCACCATTGTAGATATTGCCAAGAGAAACGAAGGAACAACAAGACCAGGTACCTCATCCCTTGTACCTGGAAGGACCAGCAGATGACTCCATTGGAGATGCAGCTTATGGATTAGAAGATTCAAATATGGCTTTTTCAAATACTGATGATATGGAATGCTCGTTGCAAGATGAAGATGAAGAAGCAGAGATTGATCATTACTGTAAGCAATTTTCTGATTTCATGCAAGCACAATTCAATGTCAAATATGATCTCAGATCTTCAAGAAAGAGGACCAGAACTCCAGACCAAGAAGAAGAACCACCTCAGAAAGAAGCATCTGTTCAGAAGGAATCATCAACAAAGAAGAACGCAGAAAAAGGTAAGAATCCTCTAAATACTCCCTTGCAGCCTAATGATCAGATTCTTTCCTCTTCTAAAATAGTCAGTCCTCCTAATGCTGAGCCAGTGTAAAAATAAGTCAAACCTTCAGTTGAGAATAAGGAGTCGAAAGAAGTTGTGATAGAAAAACCCTCATCTGCTTTCAATTTGCAAAAAGAACTTGAGAAGATTAAGATTCCTGTCCCACTGACTGAATTATTGAAACAGCCTGTATATCAGTCTCAAGTTACTTCCTTTATGCTTCCTCCTAAAACACCAATTACACCTGATAGTCTAAATCTTCAAGAAGAAAGACCCATGGTAGTCTTTGGCCCACATGTTGAGGAGATAGACTCCTCTACCCCTCCCTTTTACGTATCCCTAGTCATTCATGACCTGCTATTTCACAATTGTATGTTAGATTCTGGGGCTTCCCATAATCTTATGCCTTTGTCTGTCATGGAGAAACTAGGGCTACAAATAACCAGGCCATATAAAAATGTATACTCATTTGACTCTAAAAGGGTTAAGTGCTTGGGGATGATAAAAGATTTAGTGGTCAATTTGGCCCAAATTCCAGCAAAGAGTGTGATCATGGACATTGTGGTCGCCGATATCCTAGCCCGCTTTGGCATGTTGCTATCAAGGTCCTGGGGTAAAAAGATTGGGGGATCAATTAAATTGGATTTAATATATGCTACTGTCCCAGTCTTCGGAGGTCAAGAAAGGACGTTATACAGGGAGACTAGATTTGTTAAAATGGTAACTAAGGCTGACTGCTCAGAGAACTCCCCAATTTATAACAAAGAGGGAGACTTCTCATGTTGGATGTTAGAAGAAAATCAAAATTATGCTCATGAGCCCCCTTTTGGCCAAATTCAAGCTGAGCAGCTTAAAGGAGATCGGGAATCAGAAATTTGGACTTTGCATTTTGATGGAGCAAATTCAAGGGAAGGTAACGGAGCTGGGGTACTACTAATCTCCCCTACAGGAAAATGGGTGCCACTGTCCTTTAAATTGGAGTATGAGGCTACAAACAACGTAGCCGAATACGAAGCACTATTATTGGGATTACAGACAGCCAGAAACATGGGCATCCAATGTTTAAAGGTCTTGGGAGACTCTGAGCTGGTAGTGAGACAGATAAAAAATCAATGCCAAACTAAGCATCCTCGGCTCAGAGCTTATAGAAACGAAGTATGGGACATGATAGAAAATTTCTTCTCAGCATTTAATATACAGTTCATGCCCAGGGAACAAAACAGAATAGCAGATTCTCTTGCTGTAGCTGCCAGTACATTCCATCCTCCTCAAAATCCACTTTTAAGATATGAAGTGGAGGTACGGTACAGACCATCCATTCCAGATAATATAAAGCATTGGCAGGTTTTCGAAGATGATGAACAGATGAAAAGATTCATGGAGACAGTGGGAGAATTCACAAATATAGAAATTGATGATAACGAGGAGGAAGAAGTTGAAAATGTTGCAGAAAATAAATGGGAAGAAAAGATAGCAGGAAATAGAGTGCTGCAGCTAAAAGGAAATGTTATACCTAGAGGGCTGGTGCCTCTAGAAATATTATTTAACAAATATGATATTCCATTGTAGCCTAGCAAAGTAACAGAAGAAGATCAAGTGGGAGATTTGAATCTGGGTACTTCTACTGATCCCAAAATTGTCAAATTATCTAAAAGAGTCCCAGAAGATTATAAAGAAAAATATTTGAAGTTATTTCAATCTTATAAAGATGTTTTTGCTTGGTCCTATCAGGACCTAAAAAATTTTGATGTAAATATAATGCAGCATAAGATTCCACTAAGGGAAGATGCGAAGCCTTATAAGCAGAAGCTCAGACAGATCAATCCTCTGCTGCTTCCCTCCATTGAAAAAGAAGTCAAGAAATTACTGAAATCCAAGATAATTGTGCCATTGAGGTACTCAGAATGGATAGCAAATCTTGTTCCTGTTCGAAAGAAAAATGGAGAAATAAGGCTCTGTGTGGATTTCAGGGATTTAAATAGAGCATCTCTCAAAGATAATTATCCACTGCCCAAGATGGACCACATCCTGCAGAAAGTAGTGGGAGCATCCAGAATGTCAATGATGGATGGTTTTTCTGGTTATAATGAGGTGGTTGTTTTCCCAGAAGACCAGAATAAAACTACATTCACTACACCATGGGGAACCTTTATGTATGCCATGATGCCATTCGGATTAATCAATGCAGGAGCTACTTTTCAGAGGGCAATGGACATAGCCTTTGTGGGAGAACAAGACAAGATTTTGGTGGTTTATCTTGATGATATCACAGTGTTTTCAAAGAATGATGATGAACATATTGAGCATTTAAGGAGAACTTTCGAAAAATGCAAAAGGTATGGCCTATCCCTCAATCCTCAAAAATCTTTATTTTCACTAGATGAGGGAAAATTTTTAGGGCACATTGTAACAAAGGATGGTGTGAAAATAGACCCTAAAAGAGTTGAAGTAATAAACAGCATTCCTTTGCCTAGGAATAAAAAGTAAGTACAGGTGTTTCTGGGCCGAATTAATTTCCTAATAAGATTCATTCCTAACTATGATGAGATAGTTAGGCATATAACTAATATGTTGAAAAAGGAGAATGAAGTAAAATGGTCCCAGGAGTCTAGAGATGCATTCACAAGGATAAAACAGGCATTTGCTGAAGCTCCTGTGCTAGCAGGGCCAGATTACAAAAATCCATTTATGATTTTTTCATTTGCTTCCCCTCACACAATTGCTGGAGTGTTATTGCAGAAAAATGAAGATGGATGTGAACAGCCCATAGCTTTCTTCAGTCAAGTACTTTATGATGCTGAATTGAAATACAATATATTGGAGAAGCAGGCATATGCCCTGGTAAATTCCCTTAAATATTTTAGAGTATATGTTTTGCAATCTCATATTACTGCATATGTTCCTACGGCAGCTGTCAAAGACATTCTTGTTCAAGGGGACAACGAAGGTAGAAGAGGGAGATGGATTGCAAAGATTCAGGAGTATGATTTGGACATAAGGCCTACCAAGTTGGTCAGAGGACAGGGACTTGCTAAGATGTTATCAGAGTCAAATAATCAAGCTCTGGGCATCAATCTATCTATGATAGAAAATGAAGAATCTGAGAAAGAAGAAGAACAGCATGGACTAGAGATGGCTACCCAAAAGATACACATGAAGTATCTAACTAGTCCTTGGTATAAGGAAATTGTTGAATATCTTTTAACACTTAGCTGTCCTCCGACTTGTGATAAGAAAAAATACAGAGCTATGAGAATGAAATCTCAGAAATATATAATTGCCAATGGACAACTCTATTGGAGAGACCCTTCAGGTATATTACTGTTATGCCTCACAGAAAATGAAATAGAGAATATATTGACAGAATTCCATGAGGGAATATGTGGAGGAAATTATAGCTGGAGGGCTACAGCTCACAAAATCCTGAAGGCTGGTTTTTGCTGGCCAAAATTGTATACAGACACTTTTTCTTGGGTCAGAGCATGTGACAAGTGCCAAAGATTTGCCGAAAGACAGAAACTAGCAGCCATGCCCTTGATTCCTATTCATGTAAATGAACCATTTTAGAAATGGGGATTAGATTTTATAGGAGAAATACATCCCCCATCAAGTGGCCAATATAAATGGATACTAACAGCCACAGATTACTTCAAGAAATGGGCGGAAGCCATACCTACAAGAAATGCTATAGATGCTATGATAATGAAGTTTATGGAAGAAAATATCATATCTAGGTTTGGTTGTCCTGTCAGAATTGTAACCGATAACGCACAAGCTTTTAAATCTGCCAAATTTGTGAATTTCTGCCAAAGGTATAACATCATCCTGACTCATTCCACAGCATACTATCCACAGGGAAATGGTTTAGCAGAATCTTCTAATAAAACCCTGGTGAGGGCCTTGAAGAAAACAATTAGTGAAAATCAGAAAAACTGGGACTCTCAATTGAAGTTTGCTCTATGGGAAAATAGAATAACCAGTAAAAGAGCAACAGGGAAGTATCCATATGAGCTGGTATATGGAAGAGCAGCTGTGTTTCTTGTGCAATTGGCTTTGCCCGTAGCACGCTTTATGCAGGAAAATCGGGAGGAACCAGATGACATGATCAGAAGGATTAATCAACTGGTAGAATTGGAAGAAACACGGAACCAAGTAGATCAGATATTGATGGAATATCAGGAGAAAATGAAGAATGTATTTGATCAACATGCAAAGAATAGAAATTTTCAAGTCGGAGACCTGGTTCTCAGATGGGATGTCCGCAGAGAAGAAAAGGGCAAGCATGCTAAATTTGATCCGCTATGGTTCGGGCCATTCAAAATAGTGAAGCTAGGAAGAAACAACACTTTTTCTTTAGAAAACCTGCAGGGCGATTTGTTGGATGCACCTGTAAATGGCCAATTCCTCAAGCCGTATTTCTAATTCTGACCCAGGCTGGGAATGCCTGATTGTATATACTGTATATAAGTTGTTTTGATTTTTATTTTTATAAAGAAAAGAATTCTGACAATTACCTGAAGCGGAAGCGCAGAGGAGATTGAGTAGCAGAACGAAATATTCAATGGTCTGCGTGTTCTTGACATGCCCGAGGACGAACATGTCGTCCCCAGATGGAGCCGATGTTGTACATATTTACTCCTGCATGTAAATTTTTGACCTGCCACCTTTTCTAAATCTCTTTCAGACCTCCACCGTGGCTTAAATCCTAATGATCCCGCTTAATAGCGCCATCCCCATTCAGAAAATACACTTAGCTAAAGTCTAAAACGCATATTTTAAATATCGGGCCGAGCCCCTAAGAGTTCTACCCCTCCTGCCTTGACTTTCATATGTCCCAAGCCCGAAAACCGCAAGCTGAAGGAAAGGGGCTTATTGTTTAATACCCCGGGCGCCGTCGCAACCGTCAGATCTAAATCAAATCGATGGCGCGGTAATTGTCCTGTGTGTAGGGCCCCGCACGTAGAAAACCAGTGGTAACTCCCGCACCACTCTCATCTAAACGGCAGTATTTATCGCAGGGGCAGCGACTCCATAGAAAAAGCGCCACATGTCTCTGGTACAGCCCATGAAACCGCTTTTCCCGCGCGTTAAACACTGTATAATCACCGGGCAATGGAATTCGTTTGAACCGTCAGATCTGGCGATGTTAATCCGACGGTGGAGATTCTCCAGAGTTTTCCACCCGTTATTTCGCATCCGCCATGTCATATGACCCACCATCGTATTACCCCCATTGATTCTCACCCGTTGATCTGTGATCGCCATCTAACGATCCAGACCCCAGTCTCCCCATCCATTGACTCTACCGCCACATCACCCATCCACTTGTCCCCCGTACGTCCACGTGTCTTACTCCTGCACGTCTGAAACAATTTCCCCTTCATATATATATATATATATATATATATATATGTGTGTGTGTGTGTGTGTGTGTGTGTGTGTGTGTGTGTGTGTGTGTGTGTGTGTGCGTATGTTTTCATCCATACCTTTCGTTTTCATTCACCCCTCGCGTCTAAACTGTTTCACATAAAAAGGTCGCGCTTCGCTTGTTAAATCTATGTCTCCACTGCTTCTCTTCCACCACCCTGTGTATTTCTCCCGATCGACCATGTATCCATCGTCCTCGCCCCCACCTGTGTCAGTTTTCTCTAATATTTTGTGGGTTTTGCAGGTTTCAAAGCAATAGGAAGGGCGTTTTAATTCATGATTTCCGTAGAAGAGGTTAAGAGCATTTTAAAGGATGATATATTGCTGACAAAATTTAAAGAGGAAGCCGAGGGTAGGTGTGAGAAATGATCGCCATTAAAGAAGACAAAGATATGGATTCGCAGAACCCTCCAGAGAAATTCGCCCCACATTAAAGATTCAGGATTCAAATCCAAAGCTAAAGGCCAAGAGTACAGTACTGAATGGCAGCAGATTTTCCCTCTTTCAGTAAGAGGCGGATCAATGTATATTTTATTATTTGTGTCATGTTTATAAGGAGATTTTTCTCCTCAGCATTTATTTCAGGAGATGGTTTGTAAAGTACAGTCATTTATAGTTAGTCATTCATAGAGTGGGCGCGATTGTTTTCCGCCATTTTATTCAAATTGAGTCATTAAATGTTTTCTATCTACCTCCTCCTCTAGAATTCTCTATCTCATCTATAAAGGCCCGAAAAGAAGACATTGTAAGGTTTCCAGATTTCTATCAGCAAACGGTGCAGTGAAAAGGCTTTTGTATACATTTTGTAATATTTCTGTATGAAGGTTTAGAGCCCGTAGGGTCTCAGTGAGGAGGAGTTATAACTGTAATGAGGATTCTGGTCTTTGGTATCTCACAATATGTAATTTCTCTTATGTGTTAATACAATATCTCCTTTCATGCTATTTATCTTCTTGTATCATGTTCTAGAATGCGAGTGGCTCACTAGTTTGCAGTAAGGATTCATCCTTGTTGGTGCCCTTTCTGGAATTAGTCAAGCGCTTTAAATAGGCCTAGTCATGATATATTGTTCCATGATCATCTCTTCCATATTTTCTGCTATATTGGTTGCATGAGGAGGGTGCTTTTAAAACGCCATTGTCATATAAGGATTCATAAATTGGTATGCCCTTATATGGTTCTGTTGTGTATCTGGGTATCAGTCTCATGTTAACTAATATCTTCTTTATGTTTCCTCACTGCACTCACTTCCTGATATTTGATTTCTGTGATATATTATTTGAACTGGCCCTCTTTACAGTAAGCGGTCTCTTAACTGTCTGATGCCTTTGTATTGGAGTTTTACATGATGTCCCTACACTGTTCTTATCTTTGTACCAGCTTCTGAGAGATATTGGTCCCATTCAAAACTAATTTCCTTGTTCAAACAAGAGATAGTAAGTGAGTTCTTGGACTGACAACCCAAACTATATACAGGGCTCCTTGCTATGTTAAGATGTCCTAGGCACTGGTCTATGGCAACTCTAGACTGTCTCTAGGAGGGTGACAAAATCATCCACAACAGAACCTACAGAAAATCAGTGGTGAGAGGGATTTAGAGCTTGCCTTTTAATCACAACAATAATAAGATGTGGTTTTCTCCCTTATGGGTTTCCACTTATATCTAGTTTCTATGTGCTTGATGATTATGTGTTGATGTGATGTTTGAATCTGCTTAATTACTTGTTGTCCACATATTCATTTTGTTGATTCATTATGTATTATGTTGCTTATAAAATGTAGTTAATGGGTGTAAAGAAAAGAATTTTAAATTTCCATGAATGTACTAAACTAATTCACACCCCCCCCCCCTCTTAGTTTAGCTAAGGGTTCATCACATCTTTGTTTCTATAAAATAGGTATGGAAACTGTTATCACCAAAATGGTACCTGATTGGCTGCTAATCAGACAACTTTAGTGTAACTATTTCAAACCAATCTTGTGAATGAGGCTTAGCCTCCTCAGCCTAAGAGGGCTCTCTCAAGGGTTAATGATATATATTAATGATAAAGATATATGGCTAACTCTATGAATTATGTCTTGGTTTTGCATGTTTATAGGTTGAAAAGATGAAGGCTTGCTGTCATTGGGCTATGGAGTCAGTGATAGGAATAAAGATAACAATGACTCTCCTTGTGGAAGCTGGGGCTTGTATATACTTCAATGAAAAAATAACACATTCAGGAAAATCCCAATAACATGAGTTTCAAAGGAAGTCAAAGCATGTAACACATGAATTCTGATTAATGAGACATCAAGGTATTGAAAGGGAAATATTTAAAGAGATTCATCAAAGCTCAATACTTAAAGGAAGTAATAGCATGAATAACCATGAATTATGAGTATTAAGCATTAAAAATATGGAAGGAATACATTTCAAAGATAAGATATAAACTCATTGAAATACACAAATAATCTCAGGTGAAGGAAAACTGTATTGCCTTTTTATATATCAGTAAATCCAAAGCTTTACAAAAGTAGTCTATTGAGATAACATTTTCCAACCTTTGATACATCGAAGTCTTCACTACTTATAGGCATCTAGCCTTTACATCCAATCTTCCAAGTGGATAGACCATTAAACTCTGTTACTGACACCAAATCTAGCGACTAACTAGATTTTTACAACTAAAACTGACACCTTTTGAATTAGGAGTTAGAGTCCTACTATGACTTAAACACCTACTTATTACTTTTAACATAAATATGATCCAAATATTCCTCGAAAGGAATCATGCTTTTCAACCATGCTGGCCATAAACAAGACATTAATACTCTAACTATCTTCGTGGAGCTGCTTTGCCTACTATTAAGGAGTTGTCAGTTTGATAATATGGCAATATAGTGAACTGGTATCTTCCAACTGTATCTTTAATAAAATATCTCCAGTTAGAAAACCATTGATATGATACTCTTTGTCATTTCCATGATACTATTTTTCATTCTCATAGAGAACAAATTTAAAATACCTGTTTACCTATCTCCTTCTTCCAAAATTAACCACCAAAATTAACCTTGCTGTCAAAATAGAGTTTTGAGCTACTTTCGTAGCACAAACAAAAAGGTGATGTGTGGTAATCCTTTTCTATTATTGAAAATGTTAAGTGATCAAAAATACTTAAACACAACCCTCAAATCTCTTCATCCCTATCAGTTTAAGTACCTTAAAACTAAAAATAATTCTTCAGAAATTGCGTACCAAAAACTTGGCTTTAAGCCTGGCATACGTTGCGGAATTGCCTAATTTCTCAGAGACTTCACAAAATTTGGATTTTAGGCCTAAAAAAGGTCCATGGCTATGTTATATGATAGTATGAAGTCTGATAAGGAAACTTTGGTTAAAAATACCTCTTAGCCTCCTCAAGGAACAACTTTTTCACCTTCAGCCACTTCATCAACCAATAAAAATGACTTTGTTTTTCCTAAAAAAGAAGGCTGCACTCATGAGATCCTATCTCTCAATCCCTAATAGTTGTTACAAAAATGGAGGAGGTTTTTGTAGATAAAAATGTTTATAAGAAAAATCTCTCTTTTTTTTTTGAAAACCAGCTTCAGTTGTATGGAATCTACATTATAAAATCATGTATAAAATAGGAAAACTTCAGAATTCTGAAAATAGGTCCCAAAGGAAACTTCGAATCTCAAAATTGGTAGCACTTGGGAAAATATTGAAAGAGGTTTTTGTTCCTTTTTATGTTCTTAGAAAAAAACTCCTTCATATTTTTGAAACTCATCTTCATTTTCTTGAAAATTCCTCCTGAAACCAATAGCTCAAACAGTCCAAGAAACACAAAAGTCCCCTTGTAGCTCCTGGTAGAAATACATGTAACTTGTCTGGATGAAATCTTGTGTGAAGCTAAGGTTGTCGATGATCAGTTAAAATTCCATAGGCTCCTATCCAAACACATATCCTCCTTTTTATGCTTTCCTCTTCATGGCAATTTCCTTTTATAACCCAAACTGCCCTCTTAGAAATGTGACAGCTGTAAAAAACATTTGGACAACAAGTTGTTTGTCACAAAGCTAACTTTTCAAAGGTGGAAACTGACTGATACATGCAAAGGTTGAAAATTAAATGACATAGAGGAGCTTGGGTAACTTGTTTAAGGCATGAAATTCGAATGTGGAGAGAAAGATGACAAAATGAGGGTGAGTGGTATTTATGCTTTTGCAAGCTTGGATGATTATAAAAATAAATTGTATGACCTTACCTTTACCCTAAACCACTAAATACTTGATAGGTCATCATCCCATTCATTTTTTCAGAAAAACATAATCTGCAACATTCTTAGTTATAAATTTTATAGATTTGCTGCAGAATCAGGAAAAACCAGACATGTGACTTAAAATGAATTTTAAACCAATGCATGTCAACCTAAAGTGAAAATTGATAGATATGACTGAGATGACATGATCAATGAGGTGTTTTGGACTTAGGATAAAGACTTATTTCATGGACCACCCTTATGAGACAAATGAAACCTAGATGAGTGACCCTAATCAAAAAATAAAAATTTGTGTGTGATAACAAAAACTATGGATCCTGTGGAGTAGGTCTATATCACTTATCATTTATATGTTTCATGTCTTCATCTTTTTTTTTTATTCAGTTTCATTTTGTTAAAGATTTCAATGAATTTGTGATCTTTTTGATGGATTATTGTACGCAATTCATGGAAATTGAATTTGGCTTTCCAGAAATCATATACTAGTTTTTTTCCTCCTAAATTTGGTTTCTAAAAAATTAGAGAATATTTGATTGGTTGCACTTGAAATAAGTCACTTGAAAATATTACATCAATATTTCCAAAATAATCCAACATAATATGTATAATTTCACGCAAGCATTTTTGAACTTGGTATAATAATGTTGAACCTATCAAAAGATGCCTCCTCAATGAGCATGACAATAAATTGTTTGCAATGTTTTGTCAATGTGTCTAATTTTTCACCTTTAAGTGAAAGATTTTTCAATTTGTTAAATGGTAAATGGAATGTAGAATTCAATGTTGTACAACCTGCATTGAACATTATCTTCTTTGTATATGATGTTATGATTCCTTTTACTTTTGTTGGGTCATATACGAACATGTTTTTGTACAAGATAATTATGGATTGGATTATTTTTATAATAGTAAATGATTTTCCAATGCCCGCACCACCTGTTACAAGTAAATACAATGGATCATTTAGATTTTTTTCTCATCCACTATTTCTTTCACTATACTTTCATTTTTTGGGTTAAGAATTTTCATGATTTCATAGAAGTTTGTTTTTTCTAGTACTTGTAGTAGTTTTACAAGTTGATAACGTCTTCCAACATTTTTTTTTCATTTTTATCCTTTTGAAAATATTGAAAATGTTACTTGATATTGTATTTTTGATAATGATTTTCACTCTCTATATCTTCATATGGAGGTACATTTCTTTCAAAAAATTCACTCTCTTTATTTTCAAGCTCAGCAACTATGTTATTAATGTCATTCCATGTTGTCATTGTTTCGTTCATAAATTTTTCCTGGTTAAATTTTAAGATTTTCTCAAATAATAATTATGCATTCTCCCAACTCGAATATTGTTCTTTAAATATATTCTTGTCAATAAATATGGGGTAATATATGGTTGGGAAGCTTTCACCATAATGTTGAACATTGTCATCAATAGACTTTCTCTTGGGAAAATAGCACCCGATATAAGTGACATACATATGGAATTAGGCCATCAATAAATGCATGTTACATCAACATTCTTCTCTAGTTTCAATAAATTTCAAAAGAAAAAATGATATGAAAATTCCTAACCTCATTTGAATAAATAATTGCATAAAACAGTGAAAAGGACGTATTCATTTTAATAATTTCAGAAAGACAAAAAAAGATTTTAATATAGTCAATGAAATGCGCGGATGCGAGAGCTCGAGCGGACCATAGCTCTGCTAGGGTTCTGACTACCTCTGCAATAGCGCTGCCCTAAGCACAAACGAAAGACTGGTGGAGCTGCATGCACCCGACTAAGAGATTCAACGGAGTCCTGCACACGGGATATGGCAACTGCATCGGGGGGAGGCAGCCGACCTCCCCCTACAAATGAGGAAAGGAATTATTCTTCAACTAAATATAACAAGATGACCTCTGACAAGGATGCAACAGAAGAGAGGAATGAAATACCACAGGCGTAGGCCTCAGCGGATACTTCGGAAACACCAGTTGCAACCTCTACAACATGAAAACCCATTGTAGCCGAAAGACCTAAGATTGATCTGCCCAGTCACAGCATAAATGCCCAAATCCAGTTCATGAAAGATCATGCTCTCATTGGGAATTTTATTGGCCTTTGGCCAACTGAGAAAGCTCTGCAAGGATGGATTGCTTCGAAATGGAAGCCCAAAGGACATGTCATCCTACAGCTAGGGCCAAAGGGCTTCTTCAACGCTGTATTCAACTGCATCGAGGACCAGAACAGAGTACTTGACAGGGGACCTTACTTCTTCAACTTTGCTGGCTTATACCTAAGATATTGGATTGAAAGATTCAATATGGACAAAGAAAAATTCAACTAGGCTCCGGTTTGGATACGTTTGTATTCGCTGCTGCTTGAATACTGGGATGAAGAATTTCTTACTACTATTTGCAAAGGGCTAGGCGAGTTCATCAAGATGGTGGAAGAAACAAAGCTCCAAAGATACACCTCCTATGCTCGGATATGTGTAGACATGCACCTTGACAAAGCTCTTCCGGATGCGGTAAGTTTGTTTCATGATGATTTTGAAAGGATCCAACCCATCGAATATGAACATGTTCCCTTTCAATTTCGTAGGTGTCATGCCCATGGGAATCTATTTAGAGACTTCCCTCTCAAAAATACTCCCAAGAATAAAGAAGTCGAAGACAAGTCTGAATCGGATGGGTTCACCAAAGTCTCCAATCGTAAAAGGCACAACAAGAAACCTCCATCGGCGACCAAAAAATCCAACCCACAAGCTAATACCCCCTCCACCAGAAATAGCTTTGATATCCTGTCCCAACAAGACCTCTCGAAGAATATTCCCTTAGCCCCCTCTGACCCCTCTTCCAAGCCCTCCTCCTCAACTGCAATCCCAAATCCTTCTATTCCTAAACCTAGCCCGCAAGAACTGCAAAATATGGAGACCATGGACTCCAAGCCAAATCCGAAAATAGAAATTTTCATTTGGAAACCTAACAGTATGGAAATTTACAACCTTATTCTTGACCCTAACCTCTCCAACAAGGAAAACCCAGAAATCAGTCAGCCAAGCCACATGGATGAGGAACCAGAGAGCTTTGAACTGGGCAAGCTTGATATTCTAGGATTGGAGGATGCCTGCAGATGGAAGGAGTTTGACAAAATCAATCCTCGACAAATTGAAACCTTAGAAGTGCTTCTTTTCTGAGAACAACAACAAAATAAACTGGGCATTCAACCAGGAAGTCATTGGGATGGTCTAAAGACTATAAAGGAGTCAAAGAAAAGAGGTAGAAAACCAGATTGGCAACGAACCATCAGCATAGGGGAGATGCTGGTGGAGTCAGGAAGATATCCCAAATTGACTCGGTTCTTTAAGACAATTCCCAATAGTTCCTCATGAAGCTCATCTCATGGAACATAAGAAGGCTAAAAAACCCTGGGAAATACAAAATGATTAAAAACATGATACAGCAAGAAAGACCACAAATCTTATTTCGTCAAGAAACCAAATGTATTAGCACAACTCTTGGCAATATCCTAACCAAAGCATGGTCAGGATGCCACTCAGTAGTGGTTGATGCCTCAGGTTCTTTGGGAGGCTTAGCTATAGCGTGGGATACTCAAAATATCTCACTCATAGAATACCATGCCTCGCATAACCTCATTCAGGCGACCTTCCATATCATGGGCACCAATATACATGGGCACCTCTCAAATGTCGACTTTCCTCGAGATTCAGCAAGCAAGATGGCACTCTTGAACACAATGGATGATTTCAACTCCAACAGAACACACCCCTTATGGATAATAGGAGGGTACTTTAACATGATCACCAAGCTTGAAGAAAAAATAGGAGGCCGACCAAGATTGGATCCTGAAAGCTCCCACTTCAAAGAATTTATTAATAGAAGTTGGCTTATTGACTTGCATTTTTCCAATGGAATGTACCCTTGGAAAAACAAAAGATCCAAAAATCAACAAATAGCATCCAAACTGGATCACTTCTTAATATCAGATAACTCCATACATTTTGGGGGAGACATCTTTGCTTCTAATTTACCTATCTCAGGCTCGGACCATTGGCCCATCTCTCTTCACTGGCAGTGACCCAGCAACATATCAAGGCAACCCTTCAAGTTTGAAGCCTTCTGGCTCGATCATTCCAACTTCAAAACCTGGTCCACACAGCTTGGAAGAATTTTGTTTTGCCAGGTGGTTCCAAAATGTATCAATTTTAGCAAAAGCTTCGATATCTCAAATCCCAAATCAAATCTTGGAACCACTCTATATTTGGGAACATATTTCAGGAGAAAAATCTCCTTGAACACAGAATGGTTGAGATTCAACAATGGAAGAACAGAGCCTCTTGCAACTCAGGAATAAAGACTCCAGGAGCAGTTGGATGAGAGAAGAAAGCAAGAAGAAATACTCTGGTGGAAAAAATCCAGAATCCGATGGTTAAAGGAAGGTGAAAGAAACACAAAGTTCTTTCATCGTTCCACCATTCAAAGAAAAATGAATGACTGCATCACCCATATCACAAATCAGCAAGGATATTGATTGGAAAATCATGATGACATCGAACAAGTGCTCCTAGAGCACTTTAAAAATGTCCATCAAGAACCTCCAATCAACAGACAACCAGCAATCAAAAAAATTATTCAGCATATTCCTAAAATCATAACAGAGGAGCATAATAAAATGCTACTGTGACCAATCATCCTATAGGAGGTTGAAACAACAATGGCCCAATCCAAGGATGGCAAAGCCCCAGGTCCAGACGGCTTTACCTCAAACTTCTTTCACTATTTCTGGGACCTAATTAAGCTGGAAGTTTGGAAACTAGTGGAGGAATCGAGATCAATGCATTAGCTTCTCCCTTCTCTCAATGCCACTTTTATCGCTCTCGTACCAAAAGAAGATCAATCAAGCACGCCGAACAAATTTTGCCCCATAGCTCTATGCACTGTTATCTATAAGGCGATCTCGAAGGTCATTGCCAATAGACTCAAACCACTACTCCCGCTTCTCATATTTCCCGAACAAACCGGATATGTGGAAGGACGTCAAATTTTGGATGGAATCATCCTAATGCATGAAGTCATTCACTCCCTAAAGATCAGCAAAGAGGAAGGTATGCTTCTTAAAATCGACCTGTCCAAGGCTTTTGATAAATTAAGCTAGAATTACATTCAACAGATGCTGGTTGCTTTTGGTTTCAATCAAATGTGGGTAACATGGGTAATGAATCTCATCTCCTCCACCTTCTCCTCCATCTTGGTTAATGGGATACCCTCTCAACCGTTTTCTCCTTCGAGAAGCATTATACAAGGAGACCCACTATCTCCTTTTCTTTTTGTTCTAATGGAAAAAGGCTTGGGGAAACTAATTCAAAATTCCCTTCAAACCCAGAAATTGAAAGGTATCACCCTGCATGGCTCCCCTACCACCACCCATCAACAATTTTGGATGATAATATGTTTTTTGGACATCCATCTGTGCAAGAAGCTCATTCATTTAAATCCATTCTGAATCTCTTCTCTCAAGGCTCTAGAACCTCCATTAATGCTGCCAAATCTCAGATCTACTTATTTAACACCCTTGTCCAAACTCAGATCAATATTTCTCACATCCTGGGCTTCTCTATAGCTACTCTTCCCTCTAAGTACCTAGGAGCCCCTCTCATCGACTCTGACATCAAGCATTATTCATGGAAACGACTCCTAGAAAAATTGGAAGCCCGCCTTTCCTCCTGGACCTATAGAGCCCTCAACATGGAAAGTAGATTAATTCTCATCAAAGCATTGTTGCAATCCATGCCTGTATACCTTTTATCAGTACTTTCCGCACCAAAATGGGTTCTCAAAAAAATAAAATCTTTGCAACGCAAGTTTCTATAGGGTTCTTCTGGATAGAATCGCAAATGGGCTCTAGTCAAATGGAGCACTGTGTGCACCCCAAAAGAAGCAGGAGGACTTGGGCTCAGAGATCCGACCCACAGCAATGAAGTAATGGGAGCGTGAATATGGTGGAAATGGCTGTCAGCTCCACACACTCCCTGGGCCAAATAATGGACTGCAAAATATGCCAACAATAGACCCCCAGAAAACCTGATAAGACTCTCCCTTGAAGAAACAGGCTCGCTAATTTGGAATGCTGCTAAACAACACAGCACATTGATACAACAACACATTTTTTGGGAAGTCTGTAATGGAGGCACAACTAGATTTTGGGTGGACTCATGGCATTAAAAGCCCAAGATTGTCGACATTCTCAATCCTCACAATTTGGGGGATCCGACCATTAATCTGGAAGACAAGGTAAATCAACACTGGCTCCCCATGAGCAACAATGGATTCAGGCAATGGAAACACTCTGCTCAAATCGCCCCCCAGGAACAGGTCAACAATTGGGAAGCACTCAGTACAAAAATAAAGCAAAGGAAGATCAGATGCTCAGAGGATTCAGACATTCTTAGGTGGGGTTACACTACCAAAGGAATGTTCACCACAAAAGAAGCCTACACTTTGATGCACCTGACCACTGATCCTCGTGATCCTCTTTGGCAGCTTACATGGTCTCCAAGAATCTGGCCCAAAGTTTCAAATTTTCTTTGGCTTCTTAGCCACAAAATAATTCTCACTTGGGATAATTTGATAAAAAAGAGCTTCTTAGGACCCTCTCGATGTCCCAACTATAATCAAAGCAATGAAACAATTCAGCACCTCATGGTCTCCTGCACTCTTGCAAATAAACTCTGGGAGAAACTAAGCTTTCGCTGCCAAAGGAGAAAACCTTCTGGGGATATAATTAACACCATACGCAACTGGCCTACGACACCTTACAACAGCACTCTTCTCAACACACTATGGAGACTTATTCTAGGCTTTCTCCTATAGACAATCTGGAAGGAGAGAAATAAGAGAATCTTCAGAAGCCAAAGTACAACGTTGGAAATAATCTGGAGAAAATTTAGCAATAACCTTCAATAATCCCTGGCTCTTCATGAATGGAAGGAAGAAGATCTCCCCACAAAGCCACAAGAAAAAGCCATCTGGGAGAACTGGCAGCTTAAGATTACTCACACTCCAACCAGCACAGCAAAGAAAAATTCAAGAATTCCAAAGAAATGGTCTCCTCCCTTGACAGGACTAGTTAAACTGAATTTCGATGGTGCTTCTAAGGGAAATCTCGGAAAAGTAGGATTTGGTGGAATTTTTAGAGACTGCAGTGGAGCTCCTCTGGCAATCTACTTCGGCTCTATTGGTTGGGACACCAACAACTCAGCCGAATTGGAAGGTCTGTGGCAAGGTCTTTGCTTAATACAATGATATAATTACTTCCCCATTGTAATTGAAGGAGACTCACAAGTGCTTATCAACATGGCTAATCAACTACTCTGGGGAACCACTGCAACCAAAGTGGCTACTAGCTGGAGACTAGCAACATGACTCAAAATCATGGACCGATGGTTAAAGATTCATAAATTTGTCTCATTTAATCACATCAAATGAGATGGAAACAAAGTTGTATATTTCTTGGCAAATGTTGGAGTGGAAAGTGTAGACACTCTCAAACATGGCCCCCTCAAAATTCTCCATGAGAGTGCTCTTCCACAGGAGTGCATCACACTGGTGCACAAAGACATTGCAATTCTGGATGCGGATGTCATTTGACATGGATGAGACGTTCGTCCTTGTGAGGATCCCGACGTCGTGCAGGTGGTGTGGCCATATGGACACCCACAGGCGCATTAAACCTTCATTTAATGTTGCCAACCCATGCAGCACTTGGGATATCAATTCGTTCCACTGTCAGAATTTGTCACCCCTTTGGTTTTTAATGGCTCCGAAGCATTTCAATTCCGTTCATGCTCCCCCTGATTGCTGGTCTCCTGCTCTATAGAGATGCTTCTGTCCTCCTTCTTGTGCCGAGCCAAGTGCTCGAACGCACACAGGGAGACACTGCATGTTGCTCTACTGCATTGAAATCTTGCTGGATTTTCATTACACTCAGAGTGCACTCTGCTGCAAGAATTCTTGGCCCCCTGCTAAGTGTGCCTCACCATTATTATTTGAGTAGTGTCATTCCCATCATTCTCGTCCTCATCATGGCCCTCATTGCTTGAGCTCCACTGCCAAAATGCCTCAGCTCAGACAAAGGATGAGAAGTCATCGAGGCAGTAGTTGGGGCAGAGCAATTAGCTCCCCACCCACCTCAATCTCTGGTTCCTCCTCTGAGGATTCCTCTCGTGGCCACTACCCTGAAACCCGAAGAAAAAGGGGAAGAGCCATCCTTGCTGGACAGGCACATTCCACCCATGGCTCCCAGCCTTACCATGCTACGTCTCCTTTGCAACTAGTGACTCAGCCCTTTGCTACCCCTATCTCCACTCCGCCCACTCAAATTTCTCTCCACCAAACCTCCCATAGAACCAAGCTCCAATTTGATTGCACCATGGACAAGCCCATAATTACCGCTTTCATTACTGTCACCCTTCAAGAGGAAACAACAAGCTGCAACCCCTCCAATGCTCTCGCTCCTTAGTTCACTCAGGACAAAGATGATGCCAAAAAAAAGAGCACACCGCTGGGTATGCAAAGTGCTGATAAGGAACAGGAACCGATGAATGAGGCATCTAGTAAAACCACTTGTGCAACCACTAAAGACGAAGATGGCAACAACGAAGAATACAGATGCCGCATTGTGGATGAACCTCCCTCTCCTGCTAATGACAAGTAGACATGGTAACCTTTGCTGGAACATGGCTCTGAAGCCTAGGTTTAATGGGTCATTTTTTGTGTTTCTGTTAAGCTCTCCTTTGCTGAGAGTGAAGAATGTTATTTCATAAGTCATTTTTTGTTTCCATGGGTCTATTTTCTAAACTTAATTCCGGTTTCCCCTGTGAGGGTGGCAAGACAATTAACTAAGGGACTGGTTTCCCCTCCTGGGGAAGTTCAAAATCATGTATTTTTTGACAATAAAACCCAACTCTCAGGCTCACCTAGCTAAAGCTGTGGTTGACATGTATTTTTATGTTATATAAATAGAATTAGTCTTATTTAGTAAAAAAAAAAATTTATAAAGACAGTTAACACTTTTGGAAACTACCTTGCCCATCAAATATAATGTTCAATCAAGATAAATTTCAAAAATTTACTCTAATCAAAGTTTTGTTTCCTTCATCCAAATGAACTCGCATAATTAGACATCACGATATCTCGAGCCAGTGCTACCTAATATACTAAGAGTTCATTCTTCAAACTAATGTCATTATTGATTTATTTTGAAGAAATTTTGGGAATTTACATTTTGTCAGTTTTAGCACAAATCCATGAGGAGTAAAAAATTGAAAAAAGTATTCGATGTGGTTCACCTAGTTACAATTTTGGCTGTAACACTTTAGTCCTCACCATTATGATAACCCGAGGAAATAAAATGCACAATGTTTTTTAATTTTATATTGGAAAATATAAGAGTTTAAATGTAATTATGTTCTTATTGGGTAACCATCTACTCTCCATGGCTTGAGAGGTCTCTGAATTTCCATTCATAATAGTTCAATTGATTAAAATTTCATTCATAGCATTAGATGATTTTTTTTTTCAGTGGAAAAAATTGCTTGGTTTATATTGATGTACTAGTGCAAATACTTCTTCTATTACATGGAAATTATCAAATTATACCAGATTGTGTCTTTTGAATATTTACATAAACAAACATACCTTCTTTTCAGTATAAGAAAAAAAAGAGAGACTAGATTTTGCTATGTTTGATAGTTCATAAAAAAAAAAAAATGTTAACATTTGCATCATTCTATATCCTGTTCAGCTTTATTTTTTGTCCTATATCAAAACCATTACGATGAGTTGAGGAAAAAAATGCACAAATTTTTTTGAATTTACGTTGCAAAATCTTAGAGGTAAAATGATGCAGGAGCGTCTAGCTGACGAGTCATCATGGCTAGAGGTCATTTGGTCTTAGAGAGGATAAAGGAGACAATATAGGAAAGACATTTTCATTTATTTTTAATTTTAATCTCTTAGTGAAACAACATTTAGGAAAATGAGTAGTTAATTTAAAATTGTTTTAATTAGTTGCTCAGTAGAATTATTTTCGTATGTTAATTTACCATTTCCAGCAAAGTCAAGGTAACAGTTACAGAACCTATGTAACTAATAAATGTAATTGATAATAGTTAAATCAAACTATTTTCAAACCATACAAAAGAAAGATGCATGCATTGTAACAGGTTTGATTTAGAGAAGAAAAAGAGAGCATAATAGAAATATCTGCAAACATCCATAATTGAATCGACATTACAGCCATTTTAAACATTCCTTCTATCTTATTGAAATCAAATACTCTATGAAAAAAATAATTTTCATTTATATAATATGAGTAATTTCCTTATTGGCATGAAACTAACAGCCCTGTAGGCAATCAATGTACAAAGCATAATAACAGGAGGAACCACAGAAATCCGAAAGGCATCGAAACCCCGAAATCATTGAAGCAAACAACAGAGTGGAATATCATAGCAGCGAATGGGAAACAAGCAACATAACTGTGCAAGAACATAGGTACTTATCAAAACTGAAACTGAATATTTGATAGCCAAATGAAACAAGTCTCTCTGTTAATCATTATAGAGCTACATAAGTTAAAACAAAAATGCAGTTAAGATAAGTTCACACCAGAAACTGGGCTGTGTTGGGTTTCGAAAATGGGCCAGTAGTGGAGAGAAGGTTCCCAGAGTCGACTCCATCTGCAATCGTCCAACGAAAAAAGGGGTTATACCTTACAATTAAATGAAATGAGAAAAATAAATTGACAAGGTTGCAGGGTTAGAAAAACTGACTTACCTACAGTGAAGACGACAGGCTGAGACATATTCCGAGCCAATTTCAGCCAACGAGGGTTCCCTGCTCATGAGGAGTGGAAACCTTATTAATAGAGGAAAGAGCCGAAGTTAAAATAGCATAGAGCGAGGGCTTACCTTGCCATTGGAGAACAGAGCCAAAGCCACGAACCACCGAGACCGCAACCTACAAACAGAGTTGAAGACACAGACAAAGTAACTACAAGAGCGATTGAATAGAGGAAATAGGAATGGGCATAGACCCTAACAACTAAAGGAAAGAACAACGACTAACTGTGTATGCATATAGGAGCCGAACCATATCTTCCATGGGCGAATAGACCTCAAGAAAATGTAGAAATAAAATGACATCGAAACATTAATAATGAATTAACCTTACCAACCGATGGAGTTGAAGGTTGTGGCCACACCGGAGTCAAACATTGGCAGCATTTAACCATAAACGGAATACACAGAGAACTAGCATAGAGAAATGGCAGAGAATACCCTCACTCACTCGAAAACAGAAGACCAACAAAGCAAATGAGTGATAGCTAGGGTTATCGAGTTTACCAAGGGCGGGAACGTGCTTACCGAGATGAGGAAATATGTCCATTCAAGATTAAATGTGAGTACAACACACTTAAATCACCCACATAACAAATATCTATATTATCATTACAACCATCAATACTTATCCGTAGTTCGAATCATCGCAATCACCAATATAATCAACCCATAAATCATTCATTAATTTATTTTCATAACAATCATAATACATTTTATTGTAAATCAATATAAGAGTAAGGTTAAATAAGGGTTGGACCCATCAAGTGGTATCAAATCAGTTGTTAAATTTGACCAAAATGGAAGTTGGAAGGCGAGGTCGTGGAAGAGGTATATGCAGAGCAGTAGATGAAGGACTGAGGGAAGAAATCCAGATCCTAAACACCCGATTAGTGACGATAGAAGCCGGGAGAAGAAGGGATCCTGAAGGAGGAGATGACAGTGATGAAGAAGTTGCAGAGACAATAGATGGATCAGATGGAGAAGGACCTAAACTTAAAATGTTAAGGTCAGTCTTACTATCCAATAATAAGCCAAAGCATGAGATTTCAAATTATGATGGAAATTTGTCAGCAGAGATGCTTCTAGATTGGCTCAGTGATCTAAATAAGTACTTTGACTATGAGGATATCAGCGAAGATAAAAATGTTAAATTCGATGCCACCAGGTTAAAAGGGCATGCATCCCTATGGTGGGAGAGTGTACAAGCAGAGAGGAAGAGGTTGAACAAGCAATCTATAAAAAAATGGACTAGGATGGGAGCTAAATTGAAGGGAAAGTTATTACCAAAGGACTATCAGATTTCCATGTACATGCAGGTACAAAATCTGAAACAAAAGGGGATGATTGTAAAAGAGTACACTGAGGAATTCTATTGGGTAAAACTGAGAGCCGGTTACATAGAAGACACACCAGAAAAACAATGAGATTTGTAAATGGATTAAGGTGGGAGATATTGGATGAGATAAGTATTCTTTCACCCATAACTATAGATGAGGCCTATAAAAGTGCCTTGAAGGTAGAAGAGAAGATAAATAGAAAATAGAATGCCAGAAGAGGAGGAGGATATGGTAGGGGAAGAGGACGAGGTTTTGGCAGAGGTAAATCTGTTAATGATGAAGGTAGAATCTCGAAAACTTCAGAGGCAGTGGAGAAGGAAAGTAACAAGAGAGGGGGAAGGCCATACCAGCACGAAAGAGGTAATGGCCAAGGCAGAGGAGCTATTGTTCAGTGTTACAAGTGCCACAAGTGGGGGCACAAGTCTTCCTGAAAGTGAACAGGCTGGAGAAAGAGGAGCCTATGTTGCCCAGATAGAGGAAACAGAAGTACCACCTCAAGAGATAGAAAATGTGCCGGAAATAAGGGAGGCCTTGGTCTTGAATAAATTGTTACTAAAACCAGCGAAGGAGACAACTAACCCAACCCAAAGGAAGCCATTATTCCGGATAGTTTTCAAGTGACACGGAAAATGCTGCAAACTGATTATCGACAGTGGAAGCATGGATAATCTAGTTGGCATAGAGATGGTAGAGAAGTTGGGTTTGAAGAGTTTGAAGCATCCCACACCTTACAATGTGTCGTGGCTATAGAAAGGGCATCAACTGTTGGTTGATGAACAGTGTGAAGTTGAGTTCCACATTGGAAAATACAGGGATAAGGTTATTTGTGATATAATGCCAATGGACGTGTGTCACATACTGCTAGGGAGACCATGGCAGTATGACAAGAAAGTAGTGCATGATGGAAAGACAAACTATTACAAATTTGTCAAAGATTGGATTAAGCACACACTTGTACCCATCAAGGAGGAAGAGACAGTAGAAACGAGCGGAGTTAAAGCGTTACTGTTGGGGGGGAAATAATTTCTGAAACAGATCAAAGATAGCAAGGTACATTATGCAGTGGTAAGGAGGCCAAAAATAGTTCTATTGCACACAAAATCTTAGATTTGCCTGAGGAAATTCAGGAAATGTTGCAAGAATTCAACGACATTGTAGTTGATGATTTACCAAATAAACTGCCTCCTAAGAGAAGTATTAGTCATCACATTGACTTTATACCTGCAGCCAGTCTACCAAACAAGGCAGCGTATCGAATGAGTCCTAAAGATAATGAGGAAATCAGAAAATAGGTACAGGAATTACTAGACAAGGGATTGATAAGGTAAATTTTAAGCCCCTGTGCAGTTCCAACAGTTCTCGCTCCCAAGAAAGGAAGAGAATGGCGAATGTGCACAAATTCGAGAGAAATCAACAAAATTACCATACGGTACAGGTTTCCACTGCCACGGATGGATGATATGATGGAATGTCTAAGCGGGGCAACATATTTCTCGAAAATCAATCTGAAGAGCGGTTATCACCAGATTCGGATCAGAGAAGGGGATGAATGGAAAACAACATTCAAGACTAATGAAGGGCCATATGAGTGGCTGGTAATGCCATTCGGTTTGAGTAATGCCCCTAGTACCTTTATGCGCTTGATGAACGAAATGCTGAAACAGTTCATTGGGAAGTTTGTAATTTTTTATCTTGATGATATATTAATTTTTAGCAAGACTAAAGAGGAACACTTTCGACATGTTTGGAGTGTGTTGGAGAAATTGCAGCAGAACAAGTTGCTGATAAATCTAAAAAAATGTACTTTTTTTCAAAAAGAATTGGTTTACTTGGGTTTTGTGATTGTAGAAAACAAGTTAAAGATGGACCCAGAAAAAGTTGCAACTATTATTAGCTGGCCATCCCCAAAGAGCCTATTTGAGGTTCGTAGTTTTCATGGGTTGGCAAGTTTTTATTGCAAATTTATCAGAGATTTTAGTGGAATATGTGTGCCTATCTTGGATACTATTAAGAAGGTGAGTCGGCCTTTCCATTGGACTGAAGCATCAGAGAGGATCTTCCAATTATTAAAGAAGAAAATCATTGAGAGGCCAATCTTAAGATTTCTTGATTTTAATAAAACTATTCCAAGTCCATTGTGATGCAAGCAGTACGACCATTGGAGCTGTACTTAGCCATGAAGACGAACCTGTTGCTTTTTTCAGTGAGAAGTTGAATGAGAGTGGGTAGAAATACTCATCTTATGACAAAGAATTCTATGCTATCATCCAAGCACTGAAACATTGGAGACACTATCTGCTGGGGAGTGAGTTTGTTTTATTCTATGATAATTCTACACTGCAATATGTGATGCAACAGAAAATCTGAATCACAAGCATGCTAAGTAATTCGAGTATTTGCAGAGTTTCACGTTTGTGCTGAAACACATTAGCGGACAGGCCAACAAGGTGGCAGATGCGTTGAGCAGAAGAGCTTTGCTCTTGCAGGAGAGTACAATACAAGTGCTGGGTTTTGAACATTGAAAGATTTGTACCAAACAGATGCAGATTTCGCAGAGGCTTATGAAGCCTGTCAGAATCCATTGTTGACGAACAATAGTCCCTAGTTGGACTATAATATACAAGAAAAATTGTTGTTTAGGGGAGGACAAATATGCATTCTGGACTACTTGATGAGGGAGAACATCATCCGGGAAAAGCACAGTGGAGGTCTAGCTGGACATTTTGGCATAGAAAAACATTAGAACAACTAGGACACTTTTATTACTGGCCGAAGATGCGATGTGACGTGCAACGATATGTGACTAGGTGTAAAGTGTGCCAATTATAGAAAGGACACAGCCAAAATGCAGGACTCTACACACCACTACCTATTCCAAGTAGACCATGGGACTTAGTCAGTTTGGATTTTGTCTTGGGTCTTCCAAGGACGCAGCGAGGTTTTGACTCAGTAATGGTGGTAGTAGACCGGCTTTCAAAAATGGCACATTTCATTCCTTCTTGAAAAACCAGTGACGCTACTCACATAGCACACTTGTTTTTCATGGAAATTGTGAGGTTGCACAGTTTACCAAGGTCCATTATCTCGGATAGGGATGTGAAATTTACCGAACAATTTTGGCGCACCCTGTGGAAAAAGTTGGACACTCAGTTAAATTTCAACTCCGCATATCACCCACAGACTGATGGGAAAACAGAAGTCGTGAATAGAAGCTTGGGAAACCTACTACGGAGCTTAATTGGAGAAAACTCATGGATGTGGGATCGTGTACTTTCTTAGGCGAAATTCGCTTATAACGATTCACCAAATCGCAACATGGGTTATAGTGCTTTTCATATTTTGTATGGCATGCATCCTCGCGAAATAATTGAACTACGAGACCTAGGAAAATTAGAAAGAAGAAGTGCTGACGGGGAAGATTTCGCCCAGGCAATGAATAACTTACACGAGCAGGTAAAGTCAAAATTAAAAGACAACAGTCAGAGATATAAGCAGCATGCACATTTAAAGCAGTGAGAAGTGCAGTTTAATATAGGGGATGAAGTCCTATGCCATTTACGCAAAGAAATATTCCCTAAGGGAAAATATAAAAAACTGAAATATAAGAATATTGGCCCTTGTAAAATTCTGCATAAATTTTCACCTAATGCTTATGAAATACCGCTGCCACCAGAAATAGGCATATCACCCATTTTCAACGTGGAAGATCTATTCCCATACACTGCTAGTCCTAAAGACAACAGTGCGATAGGCCCTAAACGGGACACCCAGAGTGAAAGTTGTCCTTGGATGAGGCAAATGCCTACAAATCAGCCCCTTGAAATCGAGCAAGTTCTCGACACATAGGTGGATAAGCGAACTCGCCAAAAGGAGTATCTGCAGTATCTTGTCAAGTGGAAGAATTGTCCCATCGAGGACAGTTCCTGGCTTGACGTAGCACAAATACAACAAGTAGGCTATTCTGTGGAGGCGCTCATGGAGCGGAGCCATGAATTTCATTCACCCCGGGAGCCTGATGCAAGAGCATCTAGCTGACGAGTCATCATGGCTAGAGGTCATTTGGTCTCAGAGAGGATAAAGGAGATAATACAGGAAAGACATTTTCGTTTATTTTTAATTTTAATCTCTTAGTGAAACAACATTTAGGAAAATGAGTAGTTAATTTAAAATTGTTTTAATTAGTTGCTCAGTCGAATTATTTTTGTGTGTTAATTTACCATTTCCAGCAAAGTCAAGGTAACAGTTACAAAAACTATGTAACTAATAAATGTAACTAATAATAGTTAAATCAAATTGTTTTTAAACCATACAAAAGATAGAAGCATGCATTGTAATAGGTTCGATTTAGAGAAGAAAAAGAGAGCATAATAGAAATCTCTGCAAACATCCATAATTGAATCGACATTACAGTCATTTTAAACAGTCCTTCTATCTTATTGAAATCAACTACTGTATGCAAAAAAATCATTTTCATTTACAGAATATGAGTAATTTCCTTATTAGCATGAAACTAATGGCCCCGTAGGCAATCAATGTACAAAGCATAATAACAGGAGGAACCACAGAAATCCGAAAGGCATAGAAACCCCGGAAGCATCGAAGCAAATAACAGAGTGGAATATCATAGCAGTGAATGGGAAACAAGCAACATAACAGCACAAGAACACAGGTACTTATCAAAACTAAAACTAAATATTTGATAGCCAAATGAAATGAGCCTCTCTGTTAATCATTATACAGTTACATAAGTTAAAACAAAAATATAGTTAAGATAAGTTCACACTAGAAACTAGGTTGTGTCGGGTTTCCAAAATGGGTTAGTAGTGGAGAGTAGGTTCCAAGTGCTGACTCCATCTGCAATTGTCCAACGAAACAGGGGTTAGACTTTACAATTAAATGAAATGTGAAAAATAAATTGACAAGGTTGTAGGGTTAGAAAAACTGACTTACCTACAGTGAAGACAGCGGGCCGAGACATATTTCGAGCCAGTTGCAACCAATGAGGGTTTCCTGCTCACGAGGAGTGTTAGTATGAATCTTTTGTCGAAGCGTACGAAAAAAGACCACTTTAGCTACGCATAACTTATAGCCCTAACATCAAATATGGCTTCCATTATCTTCAGATTTGCAGTTAGTTGATCAAGATAAGTGCTGCAAAAAACCAGATCTATGCATAGAAAGAAATTAAGCAGTAAAATCAAGAGTTTGCTCCATACATCCAATAGACAAGACAAGAACAATGTTTTTTGAAAGAATTTTTGTATTAAGGGCACCTTGGAGGAAAACAAGAAGGTGTATCCAATTCTCCTCAATGGGATGGGTTCTTGGAAGTCCTCGGCACTTCATATCTAGAATCTCTCTCTCTTGTTGGTGTAGAAAACCCAGACAAAGATAGAACTCAAAGGGAGCTCACACAGTAAATAATGAAGAATGTGACCAAGTGTATAGATCCAAGAGTGATCTAATAGGCAAAAAAGGTGAAGAATGATAGGAAAACCTCCTATTTATAAGAAAATATTGGGTCATTCTAGATCTTGGTGCATGATTAAAATAACATTAACCAAATCTAGATCCACCTTTATGGAATATTTTATTATATTTGTTGGAGGGAAAAGGTATTTTATCAGTCAAATCCCTTTATTTGTGAATAATAAATAAATAAATGATTATTTATCATTTTAAGGAAGTGGTTGAAGGATAATCGAATAAATAATGATTTATTTAATTATTTATGGGTGATTTAGTCATATTTAACAAGGAATATTATTTAAATAAGATTTAAATAATTATTCTAGAAAATAATAAGATAAATAAAGATTTATCTAATTAATTTCTTTGTTTTGGGTTAAACATGACTGTGAAAATCAAACAAATGTGGATTTATTTAATATTTCCTCATGGGGTTTCCTGTTTAGACCATAAACAACTTAATAAAGGTGTTTTATTAAGTTATTTTTCATAGTGAAAGCAATTTTACTTAGGGTAAAATTGGTCTTACATGGTGTACTTAGGTCCATCTAATAGTAACAGGTTAGATGACCAAAAAATGGTGTAACAGATTTCCCCCCAACGTACGAGTGTTAGGAGCAAATCGTATGACCGAAGTACGTTGTAAGAACTCAATCACTAGACATCAAGAGGGAAGTCAGAGAGAGAAATGTAAGGTAGTCTAATGTGCTAAAGGACCAGACCCTAAGGAGACGAGACTTACAAGTAACAAGTCTCTTTACAGAGAGGGTACTGCTGCTAAGGCGGGGAGGCATACCTATGCCCGTCATGACAATAAAATAAAAGAATAGCAGAACTCAAGAACAAGGGACCGAACCATAAAGTACAAAATTTACATAAACATGAGAGCTTTATAGAATATTAAATGAGGGATCCCATATAACATGATGCTAAAAGGCCCGGATAACACGCCCAGGGTCGTATACAATAATATCCAGTGTTGTTGAGATAGATAACATAACCCAAAATCCCCCTACAAAGGAAGGGCTTACAAAATCTGACTGATACATGCAAATCAAAGAGACGCTGCAAGCGGCTAAGGCCGACATCATCAAATATATGGAGTTGCATCGAAGGCTGAAATGAAGAGGTCATCCGGGCATGTGGGGGGCTACCTGCAGGGCCACCCCCTCATGAGGGCTGAGACATCTCACACACACCCGGGCATCACCAAGAGCTGCTGTTGCATCATTGGACCATCAAGCATACGGATCTCGATCATGCTGAAAGGAGCTAAAGTGGAGAAACAATCAAGTCAAAGGGAAATGAGAGATCCCTTTACCTGATCCGAGGCACCGAACAAGAGTGGAAGCTGGAACCAAGGTACACCGCTCTATAGGCCTATCCTCTGGAATGAAGGAGGTGATGTCGACAGATGGAGGTCCACCATAGGTGAGGCAATGAGAGATCCTCAACTAAGGCACGAGAGAAAATAGTAGAGCAACTGACAAACTAATACCGATGATGATGATGGAATGGAGGGGACTGAGTAGCAAATGGACGACTTCCCTTGATAGAGCATAAAGGGCATGCATGACATGGCAGCGACTGAGACAATATCATAAGGGATAGGGGACAGTGGGAATGAAGGCCATAATGTGCGACACAAGAGAGAAACCAAGCAATGAAAGATGGAGGACTATAACGGGGTACAATGGGACACGGGATAGACACCATGAATGCGATGATGACTCAACTTGGATGCTCTAAACAAGGGCGACTCGATGGTGCTGCCACACAGTAAAGGTCCCATGGGGGACCATGAGACATGAGTATAAGATGGTATCTCATGACGAAAATTGACACGAACAAAGACAAGTATGGAGGCAAAGTGGTGCCCCAAGTACAAGTGTTGTAAGTGAGGAAATCTGATTTTTGGGGGAGGTGAAGTGACCCTTCTTGGAAAAAATGTGTCCTAGTGAAGTATCAAATCACAAAAAACTAACAGATACCCATTAGAGGGCTCGGTGAGAGCTTTCCAACAGTGCAGATGGTTTGTCAAACTGAGTTACGGTGTGGTCACAACAGGCGAAAGAAAAACCAGGGTTCTCTTTTAATAAGGCATTTTTCCCTCCAAATTCACTCATTTGCTAGTGTTGCTGTGGTGAAGGTAGAGAGGAGAGAAGGCCCTAAATCTTGCGGCGAGCGTAGCGGACAAACCGACCGTTGGAATTGGGATCTGTCAGTTGTAGGTAAGAGGCCTAACCTTACTCTTTCATTTTGATGGTTTCAAAGTTCAGATTAGGGCCTAGAATCTTAGGAACAGACCCTCTTGCATCTTTTCGACCGGGTCACACTTTTTGGGCCAAAATCTGCGACCTGAGAAGCAAGTTTTGAGCAAAAAGGTGCGACCTATCCCAGGATTTGGCAGAAAAGTGTGACCTGGAAGATGAGGGGGTTTTAGTGCTGTTTTATGGCTGAGAGTTGGGTTTTTGTGTTTGGTTACAATATTCCCTATCTGTATGCTGACAAAGGTGATGTTTTTGTGCAGATATGGCAGATATACGGGTTAAATGGAGAGAGAGAGACCTGGGTACATTACGGGCAGAGATCCAGGTAGATCAGGGTGTCCGTCGTGTGTTGGCCAGGTTTGGGGTTATAATTTTTTTGGAGAACCCTTTGATGAGAGCTGGAGAGCCCTTGTTGGCCCGAATTATCAGTTACTAGGATCCAGAGCATGAGGTCTTTGTAGTGCAGGGGCACAGGATCGAACTGACAGTCCAGGATGTGTATTTCCTGACTGGTCTCCCACCACTTGGGATGGTGGGAAATACGTAGCCATTGTTACCACAGGGGCGGAACATCATGGAGTTTGTGGAGCGGCATTGTTGACCGGGTCTCCAAGTCAAAGGGACGCGGATACCGATCGGGGACCTAGAGAGATTGAAGACCCGTGCAGTGGCCGCAGCGGTGCTGCGGATCCTGGGCAACCAGGCATTCCATCACATCACTGGGGGGCAGATGATGATTGTAGAGAGTGTGTTGAGTGGGACCTACTATGGGTGGGCCCAAATGATGATGGTGTCATTAAAACGACAGTTGTTGCTTTGCAAGCGGCAAGTGAACCACGATTGCTCGTATGGGACTTTATTGTGCTCCTTCTTTTTTGAGAAGATCCCGACCTTACGACCTCATATACAGCTCCCAAATGGGGGCCCGAGAGAGCCCAAGATGCGCCGGTGGGGGCGACTACTGTGTAGAGGAGGAGGAGGGGATCAGATGTCGTTATACATAGACGACTATCCCTATAGTGGGATGAGTTATTGTGGGGATCTGGACCTGCCACTTCCACCTGGTCGAGTATGGGGGCCCGATGGTAAGTGACAAGTGAATATTCTTTTTTGGGCATGTTAAAGTTATTGAACAGTAGATAGGGTATTGATTCATGAACTTTTGGTATGCAGATATAGCTCTGGTAAAACCGGCTGGATATATGGGACGACCTGCAGCATCAGGAGTGGCAGGCTCGAGTGGAGCGAGAGCAGCGCATAATGAGGATGCAGCTGCCCTCCTAGAGGACATCTGTCGTAGATGTGAGAGGTTGTTGACCGGTGTTTCAGAGCACGGGTGGCAAGACATAGACGACTAGTACATCGAGCCATGTATTGGTCTACCCTCGGAATGGCGAGGGGTCATGCAGTGCATGGTGATGGCCGGTCAGGGGATACATGATCTACGAGCTGCAGGAGTAGAGCCATTGGCTCAGGATCCACCAGATAGTGATTAGGTGTGGGGCATGTGGTGCCCCCTAGTATGTATGTAGGGGCGAGTGGTGCCCCCAGTTTTGATTTTTTGTAACATGCTATGGGCATGTCATATGTATCAGAGTAGATGGACTCTAAACACATGTTTTGCGACACATATTATGGATATGCATCTTGTTAATGATTATGATTGTTATTGTCTTGTATAAACTGCGTGTGATAAATGCCAATCTAGAACATGGTTTGCAATGCTATCTACATAGTGATTTTGTTCTCGAGGTACATGGTTGAAAGTTATGGTTTCAAATTCACGTATCAAGAGTTTCACTCGTAAATATCGTCTAAACAGCACAGGATTATGCACACGATAGACACCATTTAGTTGCATGACAAGAAGTAGGGAATCTAAACGAACATGCAGATGGAGGATGCGATGAGAGAGGGCATCGGCTAAAAGACCCCGCACTGCATCGTATTCGGCCTGATTGTTGGTGGCAGGACCAATGCAGACCCCGTTTGAGAGAACAAGGGCATGCAAGGGGGTGAAGATGGCCCAACCTGCCGAGGTGAGATTCTGGGAATAACGACTTGCACCATCAGCGTAACCGATATAGGGTGTGGACAGCAGGTCCTGCGGAATGGTGGTACAAGACAAAAAATGGGAGGAGGAGGAACAATGACGGCAGCGTGAGTGTATAGGAGACATCGAGTGGCAACTGCGGGAGGGAGTACGATGGGAAGGATGGCTATGACTCATATACGAACTAGATGGCGGTATATGAGGGCTATAAGAGGAATGGCTGGGACTCGGGCTGCGGAGGTCAACGTGGATAGGGGTGGTGTTATCCAGGTTATGGGCGGGAAGGATGAGGTCATGGGTGGAGAGGGCTTCCAAGAGGAAATCCTGACGGGAACAGAGGGGATGACGAGAGGAAGGGAAAACACATGGCGCGGCAAAGCTACCTAGATCATCAGTATGGGAAGAAAGGCTAACATACGGATCGTCACGGGGGATGACAGAGGAACAGATAAACAGATGGTCAAAGGATGTTAAGCCCAGGGTGGTCGCTGAAGGGGGGTTGAGCGAACCATCAGGGGAGGAATCCGAGGGAATGTTCTCCGAGGGTCTCATGGATGATGATAGGTAGCAAATGGTGGTGGTAGGCTCGGACATCTGGACATCAGGGGGGGGGGGATGTCGATGGGAGCGGGTGGATCCTCAGACTGACCGGCAGCATACTGTGCAAGTATGGGAGAGGCGGATTGATTTTGTTCAACCTCATACTCTCGAACTACCTCTAAAGAGGCGCGGTAATGCGTGAGGTGAGGACAATGGTGGGAATAATGGCCATGGACACCACACAGAGCACAGGGTTTGTTGGTGCGGAGAGTCTTAGGGTTCTTGGTTACTGATGAAGAAGGAATGGAGGCTTCAGGGACCGTAGAATCGGGGAGCGCGACTTTAACCATGGGTTGAATACGGGGAAATTCAGGACAAGCATGGGTGGCGTGACCGACGAAATCACACAAGGCGCAAGGCTTTGCGGGCGGAGGAGGGGCCAGGTCAGTCGGGTGGCCTTGTCTTTGGGTGCCCCCTTGCGAGCTTTGCCTTTCTTCCCGGGAGCCGTCACGACAGGAGAAGGGTCCTGTGGAGGTGCTGGGGGCACAGTGGCAACGGAGGAAGCGAGGGGGACCGGTTGAACCGGTGTCACAGCAAGGTAGGGTTTGGGGTGACCAGGCGGGGTAGCGGCTGGAGGGTCAAGGTACTAGACGGGTATGCCCAGGGTCAGGTTGGGGAGAGAGAGGGTGGCGATGATGGGGACCGAATAGACTCCGGGAGGGGGAGCCAGGAAGAGTATCTGACCAGCGGGATAATGACCAGGAGGGACGGCTCCGAGGTGGTTGAGGCCTGGGGGAACTGACCCAGGAGGAGAGAGGGGTTCAGGGATGCTAGCTGTAGGAGAAGGGCCAGAAGGAGGAGGTCCGGCTGGATGAGATGAAGGGCTAGGAGAGGGTTGCGGTGGGCGAGGTTGAGTCGGAGGTTGCTGACTAGCCGAAGCGGGTCGCTTAAGGGCAACCCGAGACGATTGCATCATGCAAACATTCGATAAGCTGGGATCAAAGATAGGAGGAGGAGGGAGGCCAGGGAAAGTTCCAAGCAAAGAGGAGTCTTTGTAGACACCGGGAGAGACACTGGTCAAGGAATCAACGGTTTGCTTATTGGCTACAGAAGAGATGGTCGTCTCAGGGGAGGTCTGAGACTTTGGCTCATGATAAGTCAACTGGTCAATGGTGACTATCTTTCCATTGTGGGGAAAAGACATCTTGCGAAAAACTGCGGATGGGATAGCAGACATGGCATAGGTGTAGCTTCACCCCAAGAGAATGTTGTAGTCTAGAGGGGCATCGATGACTTCGACGTCAACACAAACATTCTTGCCCGCAAGAGTGATAGGACAATTACGGAAGAGGCCAATGGGCTGGGAGGCGTGGCAATCCCACGCTCGAAGGGTGATCGTGGAAGGGGCTAATTCAGGAGATCCGAGTTGCTTCCAAACTGAAGCGGAAATCACACAGGTGGATGCCCCCTCATCAATTATACACCGAGAAACGTTAGCGTTCTAGATTTTGACTAGGATTTGGAAGGCTACAGAAGCAGGAAGAGGAGGATGTTCTGATTGATGGGCGTCAAAAACAATCATTTGGTCATCGGCAGGATCTACAGCGCCCATGGCAGATAGCAGAGCCTTCTTTTGGGAAGGGCACGATTGGAGGAGTTCCAATGTGGAAATGGCAGCAGGAGACTACGCCAAATCATCTACTATGCTATACGAATGAGCAGCTCGACCAGGAGCAGCATTTCGGCGTAATGGTCCCTTAGGAATCTTGGTATGAACCTCAACTTTGGGTTGAGGGATATGTAAGGGACCATTGGATGTCGAAAGAGGCTCGGTAGAACCTGAAGAAGGGGACTCGGAGGCAGACTGAGCGGGAGGCTTGGGGTACTGGCGAGACCGAGTTTGAAGGTGAAGGTCGACAGTTGGGGATGGATCAGAGTTCATCATGAGGATCTGGTAATTGGAGGAACCAGAAGGGGAAGGTTGAGTGGCGACCTATCCATTAGGTGGTTGGGCAGCCACGAATCCTTGCTGGGGGAAAGGATCGGTAAACACAGCCGGTTGAGTAGTGGTCACATTCGGGGGAGCATGAGGGGAGGCATGATGTCCTCGCAATGTGGCTTGAGACTCCCACATCTGCCGCATCTGTGGTAAGAGGGGACAATCGTGAGTGTAATGACCATAAACACCGCAACACAAACAAGGCTTATTTGTACGAATAGGCCTGTCCGGCTTGGGCTGAGTGCCCTGTTGTTGGTTAGCAGTGTTAGGGTCAGTACCTTGAGGATTGGGTCCACGAGTACCAGGGACAGATTGATTTTGATTGCCTCTCTGCCTTCTTTGAGAGGAAGGAGGATTAGTCGCGCCCTGCTGTGAAAATACTTGCCCTAGAGGGGGCTGTAGGTGTTGTTTCTACGGTGGAGAAGGCAAGGGAGGTGGAAGTGCATATGCTGGAGGAGCTGGAGCACCAGGCTGCGGATAAGGATAATGGTTAGGTTGGGAAACATTGAGGTAAGCAGGAGGTTGGGCAAAAGGATAAGGCATGCCGTATCCTGGATACATGCTACCTGGAGGGGGAAGAGTGCTAGAGGTGTTGGCCCCTCCTAGAGGGGGACCATAGCCCATAGGAGGTTGAGCATATGGATGAGAAAGGGATCCAACGATACCGTCGGCGGAGTGAGATGCCCCCGGGGCATTAGCGCCACCGGGCCTGGGGAGGTCAGGAAGGACGGTATAGACATAACCAGACTGAGCGTAGATCAGGTCATACTTCAAGGCTATTTGGAGGGCAACTTCTTCGGTTTGAGGGAAATGGGAGGTGACATCTTTGCCAATGGGAGGTAAGAGAGTGTGAAGGAACCAATCCATATAAACCCGATCTTCAAAGGTGGGAGCTCGACATAAGCTTCGTCTTCTCCGCCATTCCTGGACATGAGTGGAAAGGCGGGTTGAAGAGGTTTGACGGAAGGAGGTCAAAAGCTCAGTACCAGTGTCGTATCGGAGAGGGAGCTGGAAATAAGATAAAAATGCTTTGGAAATGGTCGCAAAGGTGGTATGGGAAGAGGTGGCCTGGTCAACATACCATTTAGAAGCTTCGCCCGTAAGCGTGCGTTGGAACAACCGAAGACGGATGGAATCATCGGTAATGGAATTGGAGGAACACCACATGTGGAAAGATCGGACGTGATTGGCTGGATCTTATCCAGCAAGGCCTTCAAACTTAGGGATGTCGGAGGGGAGCTTAGTTGGCATAGCAAGCCAACCAACATCGTGGTAGATAGGGTCATTGATCAACTGATTGAGATCGGGGAGGCTGAGGCCTGCCATGTAAGGGAGCAAGGGTGCAGCCGAGGTAGTTCCTGTGGCGGTTCCGCTAGTAGTAGTCCCGGCATTAGGGCCGGGATTCCTGCTAGCGTTAGGCCCTAGACCAGACATAGTGAAGGTGACAGGGAGAGAACCAAAAGTAAAAGGAGAACCCAATGAATCAAAAGAAGAGTCGGAGTGCGGACTCGGAGGACGACTAACTCGATGACAGCAGGACGGAGTAGGTCGACCGACCGGAAACTGAGGGTGAAGGCCAAGAAGTCTCTGGGAGGTGCACCTTGGGGGCACAATGATGACAACACGAACATGGCACAAGGGGAAGAAGAATGACCAACAAGGGCAGGGAGGTGCAGAATCAAGTGATTACAATGTCGAAACAAGGGCAGAGAGGTGCAGTGTCAATTGATTTTAAAGTCTTTTCCTGGCGGTGTAAACCAGGCTCTTCTTCGCTTAGGGTGAGTGTGTGGCATGTGTTAATTTTAATTTTTAAACCCTTTTCGTTTTGAGAGCAAGAGAAAAATTGTGCTGCGTAACTGAAAATAAATCTGCAGAGAACAGTATATAATGTTGAAATGACAGAAAATTAACAGCTAACAATGCGTCAATCTAACCCAAAAAAGAGGGTCTCTCAAAACTAGTCTAACAGAGGGAAAAAATCTAGTCAAAACACACTACAAAGAGGCCAATAGATCCAGGGTCGAAAGGGACAGGGATGTAAAGGAGAAAACTGCTGAAAAGAGGGGCAGAACACAGCCAAGAGGCAGAGGCAAGGTGGCTGGAAAAAAGGAGGAAATCAACAAAAGCAGATGGGGCAAGGAGGAGGCCCTAAAGGTAGATCCAAACAAATCTTCAGGAGGTGATTTGAAAGGGAGAAGAGCTGATTAAAAGAGATCTGGAAAGGAGGTATCAGATCTGGAAAAGGGGGAGCTGAAACTCTGAAAAAATAGACACCTGAAACAGACAAAAACTCTTCCACCAAAAGTGGAGGGTACTGAAGCCCTAGGGGGCTATTTTCCCACTTAGATGAGAAAAAAATATCAGAAACATGTCAAAACAGGCTGAGACAGAGGCTGGAAAACCCTGACAGAAGCTTTAGAAAAACCTAGAAAAATTGCAGAAAAATAGCAGAAAAATTGGCAGGTCATAGGTTCTGACCTGTTTTCTGTGCAGGTTGCAGATAATGGGCTGGAAAGTGCGACCTAGAGGTCCAAGTCACAGTTTCTGGGCTGAAAAGTGCAACCTGAAGCTCCGGGTGTCTCGGCAACAGATTTCCGGAAAAGTTGCCCTCTCAGTTGCGACTGATGTCTGTCACCTGCGCAATAGGGCCATAAACACACAGAAGTTAGAAATTTTAATGTTTTATGGTTTTATGTGAGAAAAACAACATAAAAATAGGAAAAACAAAAATCTAAAAAGAAACCTAGGGTCTGAAGTAGCTAGATATGCAGGAATATAAAAAACGACAGCGGTCGTAATTGAAAACCCGTGTGGAGTCACCAATTGTTAGTATGAATCTTTTTTCGAAGCGTACGAAAAAATACCACTTTAGCTACGCATAACTTATATCCCTAACATCAAATATGGCTGCCAATATCTTCAGATCTGCAGTTAGTTGATCAAGACAAGTGCTGCAAAAAACCAGATCTATGCATAGAAAGACATTAAGAAGTAAAATCAAGAGTTTGCTCCATACATCCAATAGACAAGACAAGAACAATGTTTTTTGAAAGAATTTTTGTATTAAGGGCACCTGGGAGGAAAACAAGAAGGTGTATCCAATTCTCCTCAATGGGATGGGTTCTTGGAAGTCCTCAGCACTTCAGATCTAGAATCTTTCTCTCTTGTTGGTGTAGAAAACCCAGACAAAGATAGAACTCAAAGGGAGCTCACACAACAAATAATGAAGAATGTGACCAAGTTTATAGATCCAGAGTGATCTAATAGGCAACAAAAGGTGAAGAATGATAGGAAAAACCCTCCTATTTATAAGAAAATATTGGGTCATTCTAGATCTTGGTGCATGATTAAAATAACATTAACCAAATCTAGATCCACCTTTTATGGAATATTTTATTATATTTGTTGGAGGGAAAAGGTATTTGACTTGGGTCAAATCCCTTTATTTGTGAATAATAAATAAATAAATGATTTATTTATCATTTTAAGGAAGTGGTTGAAATATAATCAAATAAATAATGGTTTATTTAATTATTTATGGGTGATTTAGTCATATTTAACAAGGAATATTATTTAAATAAGATTTAAATAATTATTCCTAGAAAATAATAAGATAAATAAAGATTTATCTAATTAATTTCTTTGTTTTGGGTTAAACATGACCGGGAAAATCAAACAAATATAGGTTTGTTTAATATTTCCTTTTGGGGTTTCCTGTTTAGACCATAAACAACCTAATAAATGTGTTTTATTAATTTATTTTACATAGTGAAAGCAATTTTACTTAGGGTAAAATTGGTCTTACGTGGTGTACTTGGGTCCATCTAATGATAGTAGGTTAGCTGACCAAAAAATGGTGTAACAAGGAGCGGCAACCTTAGTAATAGAGGAAAGAGCCGAAGTTAAAATAGCATAGAGCGAGGGCTTACCTTGCCATTGGAGAATAGAGCCGAAGCCACGAACCACCGAGACCGCAACCTGCAAACAGAGTTGAAGACACAGACAAAGTAACTATAGGAGCGATTGAATAGATGAAACAAGAATGGGCATAGAACCTAACAGCTGAAGGAAAGAACAACGACTAACATCGTATGCATACAGGAGCCGAACCATAGCTTCCATGGGTGAATGGACCTCAAGAAAATGCAGAAGTCAAATGACATCGAAACATTAATAATGAAGTAACCTTACCAACCGACGGAGTAGAAGGCCGTGGCCACACCAGAGTTGAACATTAGAAACATTTAACCATAAAAGGAATACACAGAGAACCAGCATAGAGAAATGGTAGAGAAAACCCTGACTCGCCCGAAAACAGAAGACCAACAGAGCAAATGAGTGATAGCTAGGGTTATCGAGTTTACCAAGGGCGGGAACATGCTTATCGAGACGAGGACATATGTCCATTCGAGATTAAATGCGAGTACAACACACTTAAATCACCCACATAACAAATATCTATATTATCATTACAACCATAAATACTTATCCGTAGTTCAAATCATCACAATCACCAATATAATCAACCCATAAATCATTCATTAATTTATTTTCAGAACAATCATAATACATTGTATTGTAAATCAATATAAGGGTAAGGTTAACGAGGGGTTGGGCCCATCATAAAAATTAATTTCGTGTTTATTCAAAAATAAGTCTCTGTATAGGTTGGGAGGTTTGCACATTTCCATTCATCGTAGTTTATCTTATTAAAATTTCACTTCTAGAATTTTACTCTGAACCATTACAATAACCTAGGGAAAAAATGCACAATATTTTGTTTTAAGTGTTGGAATATTGTCATTGATGGCAAAGGATGTGGCAAAGGCATGGGAAACAGAAGAACAACAGAATTGCAGAGATCAATGATCAGCAGCAGAGCTCAGAGGAAGAATACATTTACAGAGATAAGCAGTGCATTGAAGGAGAATTAAATCTTGATGGGCCGCAGTCACAAATGACAAGAAGAGAATTAACAGGTGATGGGCAAAGCCGTTTTGACAGTGGAATGAAGATATTCCCGTAGATTTAATTTAAGGAGGAGCAGAGTCATTCAAGACAGTCATAAAATTGAATTAAACAGGCGGAAGTCCTTTATTTCTGATTTATCGGGACAAGTGGTCCCCACCACTTAAGCTCTAAATCGGAATCGCAAGTTATTTTGGTGAAGTAGTGTCTTGTTGATATGGAGTCCTGCGATGCGATGCGATCCAATCAAAATCGCAAATCGCAATGTAAATGATACATAAAATGTCTTGTGGATGTGGCAGTATTCCATAGTGGAACGGTTGTACACAATACAACCAAATGTTACATTATAAATCGCCCCCACCAACAACCGAGGCCCGTGGGTCCACTTGACCACGTGGCGATGTTTTAATGGAATCACACGTCTTGAATCGCAAGGTTCAATCAGCGGAGTTTTGTTATATGCTCCGATCAGTGGTGGACCCGATCCGGTTATATGCTGGAGTTAATATGTGCCAATCGCATCCATGTCCTGATCGCAATCAGAACTTTTCCATGGTGTGCCCCGATTGCATTTGTTCAAAGGACCCAATTGCGCTATGAGCCATGTTTTATTTGGTCATCGCATCCGGTTAATCAATCGCAATCGCAAGTTTTGTTTGACACCGCCGATCGACCAACTGCGATGTGGGCCCAGAGTCGAAGATTGAATATTATTTGAAGAACCCGAAAGGTTATATGGATTTATATATATTACTGATGAGTCAGTGGCACGTTAATGTTTATAATATTATATGGCGGAGACAAAGATTTGGGTTTCAAATTGGATTGGCTCAATTATTAATACAAAACGATTGAGATGTATGGCTGCTCCGCTTACGGAACTCACCACATCAACAAGACACTTGCATAATTTGAATTTCCTCGTTTGTATGAAATAAATTAAAAAAAGGGGAAATTGAAAAGCCCCGGGGACAAACTAAAGGGAATATTGACAAAGGAATACCATTAGCAGTTGAGTGGTTTTAGACTCATGGTATTGAGAAAGGCGAGAACTATATAAAGAGAAAAGATCATTATTCGAAGGGATAGAGGTGCGAGAGTCAAGCACGGAAGAAGAGCGAATTCCTCTAAGGAATATCTGTATGGACAGACGACGTGCTTAACTGATAATTCTGAGTCCATGTTGCACCCATCGAAAGAATGAATCTGGGATTCATTCAATAGAAGAATCAATGAAGAGCTAACGCATGTCTGATGAAGATTTTTTATCCAGAAAGCCAAACAGGATGTCGAATGCATACATTTTCTGAAGTCTGGGGTTGCGGCTGTGTGATCCAGTCTGAAAATTGATGAAACGAGGTCCACAGTGGTGCTGAAGGTCGAAGCTTTCAGTCAGGGGGTTGTAGCTCCCTTCCAGAAGAGGCTGGTAAATGAGAGAAGGTTGTAGCCTTCTGCAGGTGGGTGCCTGCGTGCTGGTATGAGTCTGCACCAGCATATATTGTAAGAAGTTTTCTCTATAATAAAATATTGAAGATTGATATTGCAGCAGCGGTGGTTTTCTCCCAAATTGGGTTTCCACCTTAAATCCTGGTGTCCATATGTGTAGTTCATGTTTGATGCTTTGTTCTACTGTTCATGCTTAATTCTTATCTGATGCAATGCTCTAAGTAAAAAATATAATAAGATAGCTGAACGTACATGATTGGATGCAGTAAGAAAGAAAAATTGTTCAGCTTTAAAATACTGATTCACCCCCCCTCTCAGTATTTTTCCAACAATTGGTATCAGAGCAGGTCCTTCTGAAAAAGCTTAGTCGCTAGAAGGAAGATCAATCAAAATGAGCAATCAAGATGGAACAACATCTATCAGGCCTCCTCTCTTCAACGGAAACAACTTAATCTTTTGGAAAACAAGGATGAGGTCCTACCTTCTGTCTCTAGGAGCAGATGTATGGGCAATTGTTGAACAAGGATATCAATATCCAGCTACAGTGCCAACGGATCCAACTGAAAGAAAGAACTATGAAACTAATGCAAAGGCGGTCAATGCTCTTTTGGGAAGTCTCACTGAATCAGAATTTGTCAAAGTCATGCAGCTGAATACTGCAAAGGCAATTTGGGACAAAATCATTCTAAGCTATGAAGGTTATGCAAAGGTAAAAAGTGCTAAACTTCAAACTCTCAGAATTCAATATGAGAATCTAAAAATGCTTAATGAAGAAAGCATTGCAAATTTCTTTCTACGTCTTGATGATATTGTAAATCGCATGAGGAATCTGGGAGAAACAATAACTGAATCTACATTGGTTGAGAAAATTTTAAGATCTCTAACAGCAAAATTTGAGTCAAAAGTTTCAGCTCTTCAAGAAAAGCAGGATCTTCAAAATCTTACTGTGGTACAACTTCATGGCATACTAACTGCATATGAAATGAGAAGAGGAGGACCATCTGAAGTCAAAGAAGCAGTCTTTAGAACTTCTACAAAAGGGAAGGAAGTACAAATAATAGAAGGATCGGGATATGTCTCAGAAGAAGATGAGATAAACTTCGTAAAGAAACTTCAACTTGGCACAGGACGGTTTAGAGGTAAGCTTCCCTTCAAATGCTTTAGTTGTGGAAGAGTTGGTCATTATGCTGCTAAGTGTCCTTACAAAGAAACACCTGCTAAAGGAAACGAAGCAGCAAGAAGAAATAATAACCGGTCTAGCTCTAGAAAAAGTTACTATACTCATGAAGACAGTGATGGGTTATCTGATTGTGAGGAAGAAGGTGAACAAGATCTTAGACTTCTTATGGCTTTCGAAAATGATTCTAAAGAAGAAAAGGATACCTTTATGGATGCTCTAGAAGACAATGATTTTCTTAATGAAAACAATCAACTCAAAATATGCTTAGAAGAAATTAAAATAATCATAGAGACTCTGAAAAATCATATTGAAGAAGAGAAGAAGCATAATGAAAAATTAGAATGTGAAGTGGTAAGTCTAAGAAAAGAACTTGAGAAAGTAAAGACTCTGAATCTTAGATTTGCTAAAGGATCTGAAACCTTGGATGAAATTATCAAGGTACAACGTTCTCCTTTTATAAAGACAAGTCTTGGATATACCGGAGAAACTTCTCAGGCTTCTGCACCAAACTATCTAAAAGCTGCCACAACTGGTTTGAAACATTCTGCAACTCAGCAAAGGGATAAAGATTCCTCACAGGTAAAGCATGATCAGCTCAAGTCAAAGAACTTCAACTCGAATACTCTTCAAAGGAACACCAAACAGCAGGTAAATTCAAATAGAAGACTTCATGATCGAAGAAATTTCTACTTCAATGGACAATGTTTCTCATGTCATAATTTTGGTCATAAAGCTGTTCAATGTGTTGCATATAAAAATATCATGACAAGAGAAGCAAGAAAGAAGAGAATGGACATTGAATCAAAGAACACTTATAACAACTTCTCTCCTCTACAAAATGAAGTTGAATGTGCTTACTGCAATAACTTTGGCCATGAAGAATCCGAATGCAGGAGAAAAGTTCAGCTAAAAGAACATGTCCCTTCAAGCTCGAAAGTATGGAAAAAGAAGGAATTACAGGTTGAAAATTGTGGCCTAGCGTTATTTGCAGAAGATGAAGAAAACCAATGGTACATTGATAGTGGATGCTCAAGACACATGACAGGTGATAAAGACAAACTTCTTGCATATAATGCTCTAGAAAAGGAAAAGAAGGTTACTTTTGGAAATGATACTCTTACGGTCATTAAAGGAAAAGGGTCTGTTTTTCTAAAAGAAAATGTGAAAGCTAATGAAGTCATGTATGTGGATGGATTAAGGCATAACCTGTTAAGTGTAAGTCAAATGTGTGATCAAGGAACTGAAGTTGTCTTTAGTTCAAAAGAATGTGTGGTACGTGATCTTGATACGGGTAAAGCAATTATAAAAGGGAAAAGAACTCCAAACAACCTATATATATTGAAGAACTGCAAAGAACAATGCTATTTGAGTAAATCTTTAGAAAATTGGCTATGGCATAGAAGATTGGGGCATCTGAGCTTCTCTCAACTCAACAAATCAAGCAGACTCAAGGCTGTTCGTGATCTTCCCAATATTTCTCTACCTGAAAATATCATATGTAAATCCTGCCAATTCGGTAAGCAAACCAGAGTACAATTTAATGCTAAGGAAGGATCATCAAGTAAGCCTCTTGAACTTATCCATACTGACATATGTGGACCTATGAAAAAAAATTCACCGCGTGGTGAAGAATACTATATCTTATTCATTGATGACTTTTCTAGAATGTGTTGGATTGGGCTGCTTAAACACAAAGATGAAGCATTTGAGAAATTTCAGATCTTCAAAGCACTAGTTGAGAATCAATTAGATCTAAAAATCAAGTGTCTCAGATCTGATCGAGGAGGAGAATATACATCAGATGAATTTCTTGAATTTTGTGAACAACATGGCATAAAAAGACAGTTTTCTGTAGCTGGCACTCCACAACAAAATGGTGTTGCAGAAAGAATGAATAGCACAGTTCAACAAATGGCTAGAGCTATGCTGGATGATTCTGGAACACCTGGCATATTTTGGGGAGAATCAGCACATACAGTAGTAAACATTCTCAACAAGGCACATGTTCGTGTAAATAGTGATAAAACTCCATATGAACTTTGGTATGGTAATCCTCCCACTATAAAGCATTTTAGAATTTTTGGAAGCAAATGCTTCATCAAGAATAATGATGAAAAACTTGGCAAGTTTGAACCTAGAGCAGATGAAGGGATATTCCTTGGATACTCCTCTAGGACTAGGGCCTATAAATGTTACAATAAAAGACTTCGGAAGATTGTTGAATGTATTGATGTTGTTATTGATGAGTCTTCTGTAGCTCCAAAAGAAGAAAAGCAAACTATAGATGAAGATGATGATGACACATATCCTTCTACATCAATTAGTAATGATACAAATAGTGAACCCAGTGAAGAACCCGAAGATGGTTTGTCTGAAAAGGCTCCCTCCAGATATGTTCAAAAGAATCATCTAGAATCTCAAATTTTGGGAGAAAAGGGATCAGGTGTACAAACAAGAAGAACTCTTATGGGAGCCTCTAGCAATCTGGCATTTCTGTCCACTATTGAACCTCACAGTGTTAGTCAAGCAAGCAAAGATGACTGTTGGATTCAAGCCATGAATTAAGAGCTCGATCAAATTGAAAAGAATCACACTTGGGAATTAGTACCAAGACCCCATGACAAAAATGTCATTGGAACTAAATGGATATTCAAAAACAAGTTAAATGAGAATGGGGATGTTATAAGAAATAAAGCTAGACTTGTTTGCAAGGGGTATGCTCAACAAGAAGGTATAGACTTTGAAGAAACATTTGCTCCTGTAGCCATACTTGAAGCCATAAGAATGTTTCTTGCTTATTCAAGCTTCCAGCAAATCAGAGTTTATCAAATGGATGTTAAATCTGCTTTTCTCAATGGCGATCTAGAAGAAGAAGTCTATATAGAACAACCAGAGGGATTCGTTTTGGGAAATGATGAAAAACTTGTTTGTAGAATTAAAAAGGCTCTATATGGTCTCAAACAAGCTCTAAGGGCATGGTACTATCGTCTTGACAAATATCTTCATCAACAAGGATTTTCAAAAGGGTCTGCTGACAGCAACTTATACACAAAAACTGAAAATGACAAATTATTGATTGTGGTTGTATATGTCGATGATATCATTTTTGGAAGTAATAAAGACTCTATGAGTCAGAAATTTGCTTCTGATATGCAGCAAGAATTTGAAATGTCTTTACTTTGGGAACTAACATTCTTTCTCGGCCTGCAAGTGCAACAAGGAACATATGGTATATTCTTATCACAAGAAAAGTACCTCAAGCAAATCCTGAAGAAGTATGGCATGGAAAATTGCAAACCTGTAAGTACACCAATGATAACCGGATGTAATCTCAGTTCTAATGATGATTCCCCCACCGTAAATCAACCAGAATACAGATCTATGATAGGAAGTCTAATTTATCTCACTGGGACAAGACCAGACATCATACATGCAGTCGGGATTGTTGGACGATTCCAAGCTAATCCAAAAGAGTCTCATCTTCAGGCTGTGAAAAGAATATTCAAATATCTACAAGGAACTCAAGATTTTGGACTATGGTACCCAAAGAATGTTGAACTTACTCTTCATGCATACACTGATGCAGATTGGGCTGGAAGTATTGATGATCGAAAAAGCACTAGTGGTGGTGCATTCTTTATGGGGCCCCGGTTAGTATCTTGGTTCAGCAAGAAGCAAAGCTCCATTGCATTATCTACAGCAGAAGCTGAATATGTGGCTGCAGCATCATGTTGCACTCAACTTCTTTGGATGATACAAACCCTGCAAGATTTTCAAATCAAATGTTCACCCCCTATCTCCATTATGTGTGATAATACAAGTGCCTTCAGTATCTCAAAGAATCTTGTTATGCATTCCAAAACCAAGCATATTCCCATCAAATATCACTTCTTACGAGAACAAGTGCTTGAGCAAAAGGTGAAATTAGAATATGTTTCCTCCAAAGAACAAGTTGCAGATATATTTACCAAACCTCTACCCAGGGAAGCGTTTGAATATCTCAGACTGAAACTGGGAGTAGTCTATGCCATGCAGAGGTTCAGGTCTACTTAATTACAGAAGCTTAAATTGGTTGTGAGGTGCCGTCAGACATCTCTGACTGCACAGGCTCAGGGGGAGCATTGGTCATATGTAAAGGATGAATCATTGGTCATATTATGAAGATGCAACATGATCTCAGGGGGAGCTTGGCTTCTTGATCAAACTCTTTGCCATTGATGTCAAAGGGGGAGGAAAAGCAACAAAGGGAGTCTAAGGTCATCAGAGGAGGTCATCAGAGGAAGAGTATTGCCATCAATGCCAAAGGGGGAGATTGTTGGAATATTGTCATTGATGGCAAAGGATGTGGAAAAGGCATGGGAAACAGAAGAACAACAGAATTGCAGAGATCAATGATCAGCAGCAGAGCTCAGAGAAAGAATACATTTACAGAGATAAGCAGTGCATTGAAGGAGAATTAAATCTTGATGGGCCGCAGTCACAAATGACAAGAAGAGAATTAACAGGTGATGGACAGAGCCGTTTTGACAGTGGAACAAAGATATTCCCGTAGATTTAATTTACGGAGGAGCAGAGTCATTCAAGACAGTCATCAAATTGAATTAAACAGGCAGAAGTCCTTTATTTCTGTTTTGTCGGGACAAGTGGTCCCCACCACTTAAGCTCTAAATCGGAATCGCAAGTTATTTTGGTGAAGTAGTGTCTTGTTGATATGGAGTCCTGCGATGCGATGCGATCCAATCGCAATCACAAATCGCAATGTAAATGATACATAAAATGTCTTGTGGATGTGGCAGTATTCCATAGTGGAACGGTTGTACACAATACAACCAAATGTTACATTATAAATCGCCCCCACCAACAGCCGAGGCCCATGGGTCCACTTGACCACGTGGCGATGTTTTAATGGAATCGCACGTCTTAAATCGCAAGGTTCAATCGGCGGAGTTTTGTTATATGCTCCGATCAGTGGTGGACCCGATCCGGTTATATGCTGGAGTTAATATGTGCCAATCGCATCCATGTCCTGATCGCAATTGAAACTTTTCCATGGTGTGCCCCGATTGCGCTATGAGGCATGTTTTATTTAGTCATCGCGTCCGGTTAATAAATCGCAATCGCAAGTTTTGTTTGACACCACCGATCCACCAACTGCGATGTGGGCCCAGAGTCGAAGATTGAATATTATTTGAAGAACCCGAAAGGTTATATGGATTTATATATTACTGATGAGTCAGTGGCAAGTTAATGTTTATAATATTATATGGCGGAGACAAAGATTGGGGTTTCAAATTGGATTGGCTCAATTATTAATACAAAACGATTGAGATGTATGGCTGTTCCGCTTGCGGAACTCACCACATCAACAAGACACTTGCATATGGAAAAGCATTGAATATTGTTTATAAAATCCGAAGGGTTAAACTTTGGGTTAAAGTCTTGGCGCACATAGATAATTTGAATTTCCTCGTTTGTATGAAATAAATTAAAAAAAGGGGAAATTGAAAAGCCCCGGGGACAAACTAAAGGGAATATTGACAAAGGAATACCATTAGCAGTTGAGTGGTTTTAGACTCATGGTATTGAGAAAGGCGAGAACTATATAAAGGGCAAAGATCATTATTCGAAAATGACAGATGTGCGAGAGTCAAGCGCGGAAGAAGAGCGAATTCCTCTAAGGAATATTTGTATGGACAGACGACGTGCTTAACTGATAATTCTGAGTCCATGTTGCACCCATCGAAAGAATGAATCTGGGATTCATTCAATAGAAGAATCAATGAAGAGCTACCGCATGTCTGATGAAGATTTTTTATCCAGAAAGCCAAACGGGATGTCGAATGCATACATTTTCTGAAATCTGGGGTTGCGGCTGTGTGATCCAGTCTGAAAATTGATGAAACGAGGTCCACAGTGGTGCTGAAGGTCGTAGCTTTCAGCCAGGGGGTTGTAGCTCCCTTCCAAAAGAAGCTGGTAAATGAGAGAAGGTTGTAGCCTTCTGCAGGTGGGTGCCTGCGTGCTGGTATGAGTCTGCACCAGCATATATTGTAAGAAGTTTTCTCTATAATAAATATTGAAGACTGATATTGCAGCAGCGGTGGTTTTCTCCCAAATTGGGTTTCCACCTTAAATCCTGGTGTCCATATGTGTAGTTCATGTTTGATGCTTTGTTCTACTGTTCATGCTTAATGCTTATCTGATGCAATGCTCTAAGTAAAAAATATAATAAGATAGCTGAACGTACATGATTGGATGCAGTAAGAAAGAAAAATTGTTCAGCTTTAAAATACTGATTCACCCCCCCTCTCAGTATTTTTCCAACATTAAGTTGGAAAATCTAGGAGCTGAAACGTTATTCCATACTCATTGAGAAAACATATTCTCTCTGTGTATTTGGAGGTAAGTGAATTTTGATTCATAACAATTCACTTGGTTACGATTTTTCTCATTATAGTTTACTCTAAAGCACTTGAAAACCTGAGGAAAAAAGACGCACAAGGTTTTTGTTATTTTATGTCAGCTTCAAATGAAATTGTAACTTAGTGCTTATTAGGAAACCACCTTCTAACCATGACTTGGATGATCTATACTAGCCACTAATGAATTTTCTTCCTTGCCATAAAAGTGTGAAGACAATACTTACAACTATCTAATTTCAAATGCTTTGAAAGAATTACATAAAATTCCAAAATTAGCTAAAACTATATGTTTCCTTTGAAATTTCTTCATCTAACTAGAATGTATCCAAGAAATAATATTTGCCTAGAAGTATTCCATAGAAACAAAATTTAGAGCCCCCGGGCTAATGTGCCATAATTTCCACACATCATCTACCACAACAAGATTGGAGTCTAGATAAATGAATTTTTCCACACAGGACTCCTACATGCCTGCTAAGTAGTTGCAAGCATAATTTAACCTTTGTTTCATAACACTTCTAATGGAATTTTAAATCAAGCTTTTAATTAGATACGGGGAAAATTTTAGGACTAATATTCGTAGGTGAGCTAATTTTCTATGCTTTTTCCAAAAAAATATTGCAAATTTCTATTTTTTTGAAAATTGATTCACTCAAATTTTATAGTATAAAAATATTTTACCCTAAAAATGACCAAAACTTTATATATACTAATATAAAATGATTATAAAACTATTTTTTTACAAAAATAACATCAAATATTTTACAATTTACATATTCGGTACTCCTAAAACAAAACAAAAGAATAAACCACAAATATATATGCAACGCCACCATCGTTACCCCTATTCCAATGGACAACTAAAAATAATGTGAAATAATTGTTATACTTATGAGGAGTGTGGAGCTCTAAACAATGAAATAACGTGAAATAACTATTATACTTGTGTGGACTGTGGAGCTCAGCATAATGAGTTAATTCACAATCAAAACCTCCACACAATGAGAGTATCGACATAATGGTTATCATCTCCACCGGCTGAACTTTACACGACAATCCATTATTATTCTTATCCAGGTGAGAAATCATTTCTTTATGATGTTTTTTAACTTCAAAACACAAATAAAACTATAAATTCAAATTATTAAAAACATAATTATACAACGTGAATAAATAGTTATGATGATTACGCAAAGTACAGAGAAAACACATTTCTTCCCACAATCAATTTCTCTACAATACTACTACAAACAATATCTCTAATACTATCGTAATATCCAAAAACGTACCCCTCCGTAACGATTTCATATAACGTTTCATGTAAATTAAAATATCGTTAAGGCTTGTGCGAAGAGATTTATGCGGAAAGTTTTCATTGTCTGAGAAGCATTGCAAAAAGTATTTTTTTTGGAAATTTATGTGCAGAGAGATTTTTTGTTTAATTGTATAGAAATTTCTATGCACTTTGCACAAGCTTTAACAAATTAAATAGAGCAAATTGTGTTTTGTTTTGTTTTGGAACATTATAGCACCTACATTAAACGCTACCTTCATTGTGTATGTTTTTCCAATTCCCACACAGATATTACAAGTACGTACAATGGGTCATTTGGATTTTTTTCTCATCCACTGTTTATTTCATTATATTTTTCTTGTTTTGGGTTAAGAATGCTCATGATTTCATATAATTTTGTTTTTTCTGGTACTTGTGGATATTTTACAGTTTGATAATGTCTTTCGATAATTAATTTTGCATTTCTATTCTTTTTCAAATATTAAAAATATGACTTGATATTATATTCTTGATAGTTTTTTCACCCTTTATTTATTCATATGGAGGTACATTTATTTCGAGCAATTCACACTTTTTGTTTCCACGCTGTCATTGTTTCATCCATGAATTCACTTGTTAAATTTTATGATTTTTTTAAATAATAAATATGCGTTCTTTCAATTCGAATATTCTTCTTTAAATAGGTTCTCGTCAATATTATATGTTACATACAACATTAATGGTTCTCTGTAATAGTTATCAACATAAATATGTTTAGTATATTTTAAGTACCTTATAAAATATGGTTTCTTAGAATATATATATATATATTTTTTTGTAGTGTATAAGATGATGCAAATTCTTCTAAACATACATGTTTGATGTTTTCTTGTAATTGTACATAGTGGTTTATAATTGATAAAAATGCTAGGTTTTCTTAATCATCTAGTTCATACTCTAGGTAAAAGTGTTTGATCATGTACTATTGAAGTATTAATAAATATAATTTTTATTTAATTAGTATTCAGAGGCATTGACAACACAATATATATAGCTTGTTGTGGAGACATTTATTCTAATTTCAATAAAATCTTTTCCAAGTCTTGAAATTGTTTTTATAATATCATCATCATTTTTTTGACATTCACTTGGCGCATGTTTAAACATTGATGCCATTGTTTTATCTAGATTTTTCATCTATGAACTACAATAAGTAGTTGTAGCATATGAATCAAGTACAAATTCAACATCAATATTTGCACCCCGGATTAATGAAAAATGCTGAGAAAATTTATGATTCCATATGTATGTTGTTTCTCTTTTCAAAAAATTTATTCTTCGTTTCAGAGTACACTAAATTGAATGGATATAATTAGATTCGGTTATACCTATTTCTTCCTGAAATCTATCAAATATATATGTCTCATCATGTTACATATTATCTAGTACATGAAATATCATTCTTGCTTTGGCCTTTGCTTTTGCATTTTCTAATTCAATAGGATGAAGTATTTTTTCCCTAGTATTGGTGGTATTAGAAAATTGAACCTATAATGAATATTTTTTCCTTTCCTAGAAGTGCTTGTGTGACGATGACGCTGAATAGTTTTCAAATTTGTCGGTAGTTTAGTTGAATGCCAAGACAAGTACTTGTCAAAAAAGTTTTCAATTTCAGAATTTGTGTTTTCTCCATTGATGGGAGAATTTTTTATCCACATCAATCCATGTTCATGTTGGCTTACTTAATTTTGGAATTTTTTTACAACGAAATAGTCAACGAAAACACCGAAGTACTTGGGTTTAATGTAAAATTAATTTGTGTAGAGCATTCATTTTTCTTTGATAATAACATATACAAGTAACAGGGTAATTTCTTATCAAAATATCAATATCATCTTCTTCTACTTCATTTTTTGTCGATGAATTTTTTTTGTCGATGTATTTGTTGCAAAGGCTTTACTGAAGGATCCCATATAAGTTCAACATTGTTAAACCAAAAAAAGAAAGTGGGTGGACCTAACTATTGGATCAATTCCTTTTAACTATTATTTTCTTATATGAATCCAAATACAAATAAATATTTGATTGAGGATAATTTGCAATATTTTGTAAAAAAAAATCATTATATAATACACAAAATCATTATCTTTATGCAAAATTTCCCACCAACCAATATCGTGATATGTAAAGTTTCTCGTAACATTCTTTGACCATTTTTTTATTCCATAAAACAATTTGGGAAATCTTGTCTCTTATGAATACTTATATCTGAATATTCCCAAAGGTTTATAGCCTTCACCAAAAGAAATTGTTATTTGATTATTACGAAGATAATAAATACTATATGAATCACTGAATCCATGTAATAGTGTTTTTTTTTACTGGATCTTGATCACAATAATAATTATCATTATTTATTTATGTACCTGTCTTTATCTCACATGCATATAAATCTTTGTTTTTATCAAGGACTTATTTTTAGTTTTCATTTATCCTTACATTATCTAGCCTATAGAGTGGAGTTTTACACAATCGTCTCAATGCCTTCATAACATTATGAATGCGTATTCACCCAAAGTCAAATATGATTTTAAAAACTAAATGTATTTTAATCGCCATTGCCACAGTACTAGAGTCATTTATGTCACGAGGAAGTGCAATTTGAATTTGAGATATGTCAGCAGGTACATTGATTAGTTCACCAGTCAATGCCAATTGAGGTTTTCTAAATCATTGTCCAAGTTCTGGTATTTGCAAAAATGGTAATCATAATGATATTTGATCCTCCAATTCATAAATTTATTTCACTATCAAAAATTTTCTATTATGGATCATTCACTCCGGATCTACAAACTTGATAACTTTTTCATTGTCTAATGCCTTGCATTTTTCTACATATGCACTTAATTTTGGACACATTTCTTATTTATTTTCATCTAACATCTCTTTTAAACCAATTTTGATTACATATTGCAAAGTGATAATCTGGAACATCTTGTATTTTCTCAAAATAATGTTGTTCAAACACTATTTCAAACATATATAATGATTATTTATGTTAGTTATCATATATGCTATTCTGTATTGACTTTTGTCGCTTTGATCATTTTGTAATCTGACTTGTTTCTATTACACTTATGTTTCTTATGTATTTTTTGAGTTTATGCAATGAATAACGAGGTCTCTTGATTACATTGATAGGATTTGGATTAAGATCAATAGTACCTTCATCAATGTACATGTTCTTAGAGCTAGAATTTAATGGTTGGCATATTTTTCTAAGAACACTTGCTTCAATGATTCCCTTTTTTGTTATATGTTTTTTGACTCAATGCATTGATATCCACCATCTCTTGCTTGCATTGATAAACTTTGTGTCAATTTCTATGCCATTTTCATTCACATTCATGTTTTTGAAGTGATCAGTATTAAATTCACTATGTTTTTTATTGGATTATTCTATACATTGTTCTTCGTTAATTTCTTCAATAGGAAGTGTTTTTTTTTTGTACTATCTCATTGAGAGGTTCATAATGCATGTGACCTATACTCATACCAAATTGCATAACATGGAATATTGTTGTGTCTTTCTCAAATCCACAAAATTTAGACACAATAGTTAGATTCTCAGTGGACCATATGCATATAGTTATGTTAAATATATATTGTATCGAGTCATAAATAAAAATTCAACTGTCTATTTTCCTTTATTCATATGACATTTCTAATTTTATAATGTATCCTTGCCAATATACTATTCCAGGAAATTCCTTAATTGAATGTTTTTTCATGTATTTTTCTATGCAGTTTAATGCAAATTAATCGTTATGCATGATTGTGTTGCAAACATTCTGTGAAATTATGCACCATAAACAGGTAACATCATATTCATTCTCCATCAATTGGCATATTTTTTCAAAACAACTTTCACTGTAAATACTACCAAACCCAGAAAATCTCTTAAACATATGTCTACCCATTCTTTTTTCTATCTACCTCCATCCATGTTTGTTTATGTCGTAGCCGCTACAACAGCACCCAAAATGTTGGGTATATTTAAAATTTCGGGTTCACCCTCTGCTCACTTAGGTGTTAAAGTTTTTCACCCGACCTCCAGTCAGCAACATCCCACCGACCTATCCCCAACCCCTCATGAGCTTTCTAACCATCATGATCAGATGTTGTTGTTGCAATCACACCATATGTGGGAGGGATCATCCAGCATATGCCCGAACACTCTTACTGCAGTCGTGCCATGTGTAATGAGATTGCCATGCATACATTTGAATGAAAACCCTTTTCTGTATTGACGATTAAAGGACCGCTCGCCGTGGGTCGTTAAGCATGCTGTTGGATACCTCTCGTAATCTCGTAAGTCTTATATGTTTATCTAGGGACACCATTCTCAAAACAAGTAATTGTGATGTGATAATGTTCAACACAGGTCAATCCCACAGGTGATATACTCATAAATGTCTTCACCACACTGATGAGAAGGATAAGAGCAGCACCAGTTGAAACATGAGAAGTGGAGGACATCTATCGCATGTACGCAAGAAATAAGACCGCGCCAGTCAAGGGAATTTGCAGTCACAATGGGCCTTGGGAACACATTGCAAGCTATAAGTTTATTGGCTTACTTGAAAGATCAACGGAAATGCCTGTGGCTCTTTTGGTGTTGTCTGTTAAAGTTGCAACCTTGACTCAAGGTGACAATACCTCTGGATGTAGCAAACAGTTCAAGCTGCTAAGATATATTATGCATGCATTCATGCTTCGGCGTACAAAAGCTTTACTTGTCAAGAATGGACTTTTTACATTGCCACCATTGTTTGGGGTTACAGTACTGGCTCCATTGGTCCCACTTCAAAAGGAAATGTATGTATCTATATTGCATCAAGAGTGGCCCAGCTTCAAACAAGTGGTTCAGGCACTTAGCATCAATATTTACAAAATATTGTGGTACAACTACGAAAGACATGTAGCCATGCTTATCTTTTCAATGGTGGAGCTAGAGCCATTTGAAGAAGGTGAACACTTAGTTCAGGTGAGTGGAAATCTCATCATCTTGGACATTTTTCTTGAGGAGCTGCATAGTAAAGGACATTGTGTCTTGATTTCTTCTCCAACGACGCAGACAATAGACATTATTCAGGATTACTCAGGGTTGCGCAGGTATTCTTATGAGTGTCTTGATGGATCAGTAAGAGAAAAAGAGCGTTTTGCAGCTGTGCAAAGCTTTGGTGGCAAAGCATCAACACTGCCAGAGTCAAGTGACTTCAGATAGGCCAATGAGGATACTTGTGAAGCATTTGTATTTTAATATCTACTAGAGCTAGTGGTGCTGTTTTGAATCTTGCAGGAGTTGATATTGTCATATTCTGTGAGCAGGACTGAAATCTACAAGTTGACAAGCAAGCATTACAGCATGCTCATCACGTTGGTCAACTGCATCATGTTTTGGCAATAAGTATTAAACACAGTTGAGGGGGTGATTATGCAAAGGGCCCACAGAAAGTTGCAACTTAGTCACAATATTATTGGCCATGATGATGTCGATTCAGAAGCACATAGATGAGATAGTATAGCAGGTGGTAATTTGAGGTCCATAATAATTTATGGCCTGCACAAATTTGACCCATCATGACAACACATAAGGAAGCTCTTGGTTATAAGTCTTTAGCTGCTCAAGGTACATCTAAGAGTCTGAGTGTTGTACCAAAGTCAGATAATGGCGAAGTACATTTTTTCTTTAAGGATTGTACAAATTCTATAAAGGGCCATTCTTCTGAACCGACATAATTTTGAGTTGTGTTGACAACTCTGGAAAATTTGGGAAGGGGAAGCAATTCTTTTTAGACCTCGAGCTACATGGTGGGCGCAAATATGTGGACCAAGGCTATGGTTTTAAATATGATGTGGTTAAATCGAGGAAAATAAATCATATGGTTTCAAAACCATAGGAGATCGCGGAGCAAAACTATGTGAAAACATTATAAGGGGCGCACATTCGATGGGCCAAAGTTTCGTTGTATATTTATGCCAAGGCGCAAACACATATGTTTTCAAAATCATATTAAACCACCGAGCGAAAGCATACATGCCGAATTTTAAATCTATGTTAAAACATTTGAGGCAGATATATATAAGGTGGTCAACTTTACGATTAAAATGGCGGATCATAACTATATAAAAACACATTGCATGGAGCCAAACGCTCGATATTTATGTTGCATGGAGCCAAACGTAAATACATAACAGTCAACTTTTCAGCCTTGGTAAAATGGAGCGGATATATTATATTCGGTCAAAACTTATGTTTAAAGCAAGGGAGCGGAAGCCCATAGAATTGCAGTATCCAGGTAGAGCCAGCCACATGCCAACAGTTTCAAGAGCCAAGTCACGACGACACGAGAAATTCATGGAGTATTTGACCTCAAAAGGGTCTATTATGGGTTTGCTCTTTTCTCACACAATGCATTGAATTTTGCATTCAAAACCATGAGATATGTATCGACCTATGACAAAACTTTTATAGCCGTCAAAAGCTTGCGTTTAACCTGGAGCCAAACATCGTAACAAACTTATAATAGCATGTTCTAATAACTATACTGCTTACAAAGGCACGCAAGCATGTCGATGGTGGAGTTTCGAACTGTGGTGAAACGTTGGAGTAGAAATAATAATTTTCAAAGTTTACGTTTAAAACATTGGAGCAGGTTCAGCGTTTTTGTCAGCACGAACTATGCTCTTTACCAGTTTTTTCTTGCTCTTCGCCTGTTGCCAGTATTGGAATGGCTCGTTGATGAAGAAAGTTGCAAGTGCCGAGTGTTACGTTACGCCTCCCAGGAATGCGTTATTAATATTTAGTAACAGTACATATCACTAAATCAGTGTTTCGGTGGAGGCGGCAGTGTTTGCTATTATCCAGCGTGGATCTAGCTATGACAGCATGGAAAATAACAGATGATCCCATCCTGAATGCATGCGCGCGGTTTTAGCTGTGATAGAAAAGAAAAGTGGCAATATAGTTCCATCACGAATTGCATGTGCCTGGGTTTCGCTGTAACAGCTCTGTCACTGTCGTAGATTTGCGGAAAAAACAAAACGCTCATCTGAACGAACACAATCCCAACTATGGAATGCGATTTCCACAAGATGGCAGCCCTTTTGAAATCTGTTATCACCTGGCCAGCCTAATCTAGTCTAATGATGTTGTGCGTGCACCGAGGAACATTCTATTGTTAAACGGAAAACATGGGGAAAATGTAAAACCTTGACATGTCTGAAGGATTAAAATAGGGGCGGTGAAAACAGTAGCTCCTGCACCAGACAACGTTCGCTCTATCACACCTACAGTCTGTGCGTTGAGATCAGAATCGATAGGGTTTGAAGAAAAATGACCTTTTGATGCGTCTGTTATTGCCATTCACAGATAGAAGTTCAGTTATGGTGCCGTGGAGAGATTGCAGGAAGGATTAATCATCCTTTTGACTGCTCTATTCTCCTAAGAAGTCTTGAGCCCAGCGCAGTAACTTTCCTTTCAGCGTGTGGTGTGGCAAGATTTCAAAAGGAGTAGGAGGTTAATAATCTTGAAAGTTTACTACTAAACGTCGATTGTAGCAGCAAGGAGTGCGATCGATTCTTAAATCCAACCATGCGACCCCTGGTCAAGTCACAATCCATCCTAGGTCGCTGAGTCGCAGCATACCCAAAATCGATTGAGTGCGACTTGCCCAACATTTGTGACTATGCGACCTTTGTCAGGTCGCATTTCTTCCAAGTCGCAAGTCGCAAATCTATGAGACAAGTGAAAGGTGCGACCCTACGACCCCCTTTGAGATTGCGACCCATGTGAAGGTAAAGTCGCGCGACCCCTCCAAGTCACTGAGTCGCAATACATGTTGTTGGATAAGAAACGTGACCATGCGACTGTGCGACCCCTCCGAGGTCGCAATGTCGTAGAAAGGTGTGCTCAAGGAAAGTTGCGACCAAGGAGAAAGTTCCGACTACGCAACCCCGCTTCAGAATGGCCTCTTTTCTCAAAGCATATAGGGCCTACAGAACAGGACTATGCAGGGGTCCAAGCTGATATTTAAAGCCTCCTGATTTTATGTGTCAATATACCTTTTATGCATCTGCGTTTATATATTTATTACTTCCTCAACATGCATAAAATGTTTGTATGCGTGAGGCTAACTTAACAGGTTACACATGGCTGATTTAATTTGCTTATCTGCAGGTTATATAAGAAGATGTTGATTTACTCTGTTGTCTTGCAGGTAATACAAGGAAACAGTAATGCCCATCCAAATTAGGAGGACTGCTAGCTCTCTCCAGAGGATGCGAACCTGGGTTTCAAATCAACCTCAAAACCTCGTGTTATGTGGATGCTCAACATCACCGGCAGATAGAAGCTACTATCTCACATGGCGAGGGCTAAGGCCGGCCTCCGGAGAACAAGGTTATGATATCTCTGAAAAGGAAATGCAGAAGGGATGACCGAAGGTCTAAGGTCGCAAACTTTCTCAGGTTGCCGGGTCGCATAGTCACACTCCCTCTTAAAAGCCCGACGGTGCGACCCAGCGACCCAGCGACTAGGTCGCATAATCTGGGCAAGTCGCAGGTCGCACATTTACTTGGGTCGCGAGGTCACAAATCCAAGGAGGTCGTGAGGTCGCAGATCTGCTAAGGTTGCAGGTTGCGGGTGGTCCGAGACTGGGTCGCAAGGCAGCCCAACCGTTGGGAAGCTGAAAATTCAGGGACCCCAAGGGGCAAACCTTGCTCTATAAATACTTCCTTCGGGAACTTGTTTAGGATCTTTTGTTTGGGGACTCGAGCTGAGTACACTGTATTGTCTGGATTATACATTTGAGAATTAATACAAGCATTTTGAAAAATCCCTTTATGGATCTGGTGTTGTTTTATGTATGAGCACTGTTGAGTATTATATTTTCAGTTTCTGAACATCTTTAGATTAAGGGAACTATATCTCCAATTCACATCACAGTTACATAACAGTTTGCTGAGTATGTTAATGGTGGTTGAGTTTATTTCACTTTCTTAGCGAATGTTGATGACTTTGTTTATCTTTGTTTGTGTTATCATTTAAAACCTTTAGGAAGTGAAGGGTGTTCTCACCATGAGTAATTGTTTCTTTCATGGTCAAAACAGCTTACAAGCATGAACCTAATGAAGTGTTGCTAACAACACTTCCTTCGTTCTTCATGCTTTATTATTTTCTCTTGCTACTCATAGTGTCGTATGTACATTTAATGCATCAATCATATGTCTTGTATCAGTTGATTAGGTGTGTATCTACTGTTTTATAGAGTTTAAGCAAGACCCAAAGAAAAGGAGAAATCAGTGGTATCTGGACCCACACCCTGGATGGGATCCTTAGTCCAAATGGTTCAAGGTCTAATTGAGACCTTTTACCGAGGATATCCCCTGCTGTTGGCCGGACAGATTTTCCCGTCAACAGAATTGGCGCTAGAAGGAGGGCCAGATGACAAGCTGAGCCCTTAGAGCCTGCAGTTAATCTCATATCTGTAATGGCTCGTTCCCAAATCATTCTCCCAAGATGTTTATCGGAGTTTTATGAGCCTCTATACTTCATCCCCAATGAACTTATGTATCGCTTGTCCCAGTTAAAATTTGATGGTGAAAATGGGGTGTCCATAACCGAACACCTTTTAGATTTCTGTGACTTTGGTGAGTGATCTGAAATTGATGATGAAGGTTTGATTTGTTTGATTTTCTTCCTTACTCTCGAAGGTTGCACTAAGAAATGGTGTTGTACATTGCCGGAAGCTTCCATCCATTCGTCTGAACAACTCGCCAGTGAATTACAACAAGATTTTCATAGGTATGATTTTCAAAGTGTATTGATAAAGCTAAATGACATCAGAATGGAATCTCAAGAACCTCTAGATGAATTTTATATTAGATTTGTTCATTATTGTTTTGAGTTCCCTGAAGAGGATGTCGATTGGAAGATGTTAAGCGAACAGTTCAGCTATGTGATTCTCGTTTCCCTTGAAAAATTTCAGTTAGCAACCCAGCTTGAGCCTAGTGTTCCCTATCATGATGACCCGCAAGTCAACGGCTGTTCTGACTTTGAGTCTTTCACGCACCATGTCGAATCAGAGTTTGGAAACCCCAGTGACTCATTATCTCTCTCGGTTCATGAAACCTACCTCGAGCCCACTCGGTGTCTCCCTGGACAGAAACCTAAATCTGGTTCACATACGGATTATGAATCGACTCCTGTCCCGCATAAAGTTGATTCCCTTACAAGGCATGCCAGATCATTGTTTTCTCTAAATGACATGGATGCACGTGTTGAAAATCCTTGTATGGTTAACACCCCCGTGACTCAATCTGTTCGTTCATTATTTCTCGGTTGGTTTCTCGATCCCACCACACCAGTAATTTCTTTGAGACATTCAATATTTCCTTATACTGGTATTGGCGATAATCATAAGCATGCAGATGGTGTTTCGCAATCACAGTTCAAAATCGATGAATCTTTTAGATCTGATCTTTCTCACTCGGAATCTTTAGACAGCCATAGGAGCGATTTCCTGTCTGGGCAACCTCAAGATGTCCTCTTTATTGATCCAACCCAGTCAATAACTCCTGGGGAGCCCAACATGCCTGGTACCCAACTTAATCAAATCAACGGTCACGACAATCCCTGCTTATCTGAAAGCATATTCAATCATACCGCTGAGTATTGTCACTCGCATCCCTTTGTCGACGATATGGAGACACCAGAATTCGATGATTCACCTTGGGAAGATTCAAGTACCCATCAGAAAATCAAAGTGCTTCAGCTTCTGCCGACCATTTCTGAAAGGCCGACCCCCCAGAACCATGCTCCTCCCAGACTAACCGCATCGAATTCACCCCACCCTGGAAAATCTAGAGAATCCAATACTTTGGATTATCAATCTGTCAGTGCGCAAAAATTTGACCGAATTGATACAAAGCCCATTGACATTTTGCAACCCACCACAATCCATGTTCACATCCATTCGCCTGTTGATCTCGCCAAACCATTAAAAGTGGGAAACCCCCTGCTCGAAGGTTCGGAGTTTGTTCAAGATGATGAGGAATTGTAGCCTCCACTAAAAGTGGATTCGAATCCTTATGTCCTTGAGAGATTTCAGGAGCAACCCCGAACTAGGGTTTTCAAAACTAGGGTTTCTACACTCGGATGCACAAGCATTTATAACTCACTTGGCACATGCTTATTGTTTCCATTCCATAAAAATGATGGTCCCCAACACCATGATGAGATTTCTGGTCAACTCGACCAACCCTATTCTGTGGATGTGCCTACAAATAGGAAATGGCTTACCCAGCACCCATCAGGCCCAGGATTGTGCATGAATGATTATGTGTCATTTATAAATGTTGAGTTTCAAGAACGTATTGCTGTGTATCAAGATGAGAGTGGGATTCAGCTTGGTCAATCTATTCTGGCATGTTCTTTGGGAAGTATCTATGATCATCTTGCCGTGGCACCTGCTCCCCAGGTAAGTTTTGTTGTTACTGCACTTTTTTGGATACTAGCTCTGGTCCTAATCATTGTTGTCATTGTAGGAGGCAAACTAATGCGGTGGCTGCACTGGAAAGTTGATTTTACATAACCCGACTGTTGAACCCCAAAGATGTTCTTCCCTTTCACCACATTCTACTTCATTCTCTTTGTCCCTCATCAATTACAAGCTCAAATGATCAATAAGATTAATTAAAATTGATTTAAGAATTTATATAATGACTAACTTGCTATGTTTTCATGATTTTGTTGGTGTAGTAATTTTGACTAAGACTCGGCTACAGAATACAGGCATTCCGTAGCCAGTCGTCAGTTCTACAACCATCCTCATGTTTATGTAGGTTCCAGGTGTCACTACAAATAAAAAGGAATATGGGTGAAATCCAAAACAATTCCCCATCATCTCTTGCTCCCCACGAATTCTGAGTTAAAGTATCCTAGCGGTTATGCACGTAGAGGAGAAGCAGTATCCTATCAAAACACGGACTCTACAGATGTCCGCAGTAAAGCACAAGACTGTTAGTAAGAGTTTTTATTTGATTAGAAGTGGGAAAGACACTTATCCTTGTTTTTCACAAGAGTAGTTATGTAACTTCATTATAAGTATGACTCAGGAGACCGAGAAACAGCTGGTTAGATTTTGTTTTGTTGCTAGATCTCAGAGAACCGTGATACTTTGTTTTGAGAATTTCTCTTTTAATGAAAGAAGCATCATTTTATTGCACGAGATGAGTCAATATTGAGTATATTTGCGTGCTACTCTAATGGTAGAGGGCCCCTGCTACCTCAGAAGCTTTGTTTATATGATTTAGATAAGTAACTTAGCCTCGTTTCATTCTTAGTTCAATTGACTTTTTGAAATTTGCGTTTTTATTTCACTTGCATTGGATGCTACAATTTAGTCTCGTTCTTACGTATTATTCCAAAATATCACTAATGTCGAATGAGGTGTAACTGTAGTATTTTAGGAGTTATTTTTATGTTCTTGTGCTCAATTACATCAGTTGTTACAGCTAGTTATGATCTTATAAATTCTTCCAAAATATCACTAATTTCGGAAGAGACATAGCTGTGGTGTTTTAGAGCTTTGTTGTGTTTTGTTGAATTTTATTCTTTCATGCTCATTTACATAACATGTTGTAGCCAGTCCTGTTCTACAAACTATTCTAAAATACCACTAATTCCGAATGAGACAGAGCTGAAACATTTTAGTGATTAGTTGCATCTTTAGTCTAGTTGTAATACTCCAGAGGTAGATGTTACTCTAGTTTAATTCTGTCACCGAGTTTCAAGTTTGATAATGGCACTCTAGTATAAATCTGTCCACTGTACTTTAAGTTAGATTAGTGACATTCTAGTTTAGTTCTAGTTCACTTTATTTCAAAGTTAGGCTAAAATAATTCTAGTTTAGTTGTGATCACCGTGTTTCAATTGCATTCTAGTTCAGTGTCATCCATTGTTCTTTAAGTTGTGTTGACTGTCAAAATTAAACTTCACGGCCTTCATCGTTTACAAACTAATTTTGTTCTGACTTTCTATTAATGCATCATCATATGGACAGGAATGAATTAGTGATATCAATTTAAGGCCTTGATTGTTCTGCAATCTTTTGCAATTTCACAAATAAGCCTTTTTCCCAAAAATATTATAGAAAATCTCTAACTTTCAGATGAGGCTTAGTAGTGACAAGCTGAGCTTCAGAATGGACTAATCTTAGCATTACAAGTTAATTCAGAGTAGAAATATTATTGTGTTACAAATAATATTTTCAATTGTGTTCCAATAAACCTCTAGCCATGGATGAGATTCTTTGTAATATTGTAAGATGATTGTGTACTTAGGAGAACCTCATTTGTACTAAACTTATTCTTTTCTCAAACTATTCCAACATATTCCTAATGAATGAATTGGATGATTTCATGCTATGAGTTATTGAGTTCATGTTGTGATTTATTTCCTTACTAGGAGTCATTATCAAGCTTTGCATTTGCTAGTGTCATACACAGTTTAGAATAGGTTTTGCTCTGTTTTAGTGTAACCATCCACTTCTCTTTAAGAACATTTAGTTTTTTTCCTTTTTATCATAAAACCATAAAACCAAAAACATCAAAAAAACACTAAATACAACGTAGTGAGAAACAGATACCTAGGCACATATAGTGCACCTCACTTCAGTAGTTTACTAGCCCTGGTTGACAATTTATGACCTCAATTTAGGAACATTAAGTTGAGCACTACATTTTGGCGCCGCTGCTGGGGAAGTGTAACTAGGTAGCCTTGTTTCTTACCACCCAAAAACAATGATATGCATAGGGAAAGAGACTCAAGGGGTAGATTCATAAGAAGCAGAAGCTTGATTCCTAGAACACCACTTGTTTCACCAAGACCAAGAGCCAGCACACCTCCAACTCAAACCCACATTCCATCCTTTACTGATCCTAGACTTCCAGAGAACTTAAGATCAGATATTCCATTAGAAATACCTTCCACTTTATCCACTGAACCTGTCTTAGAAGAAGATCCTGAGACCCCTGCTGGGGACATAAACTTTTCAACTTCCACAGAAGAATCAACTATGGCAGAAGAAGGGGGAGGAGGAGTTTTTAATGGAGAACACACACTATTTGGAGGGGGTAGAGGTAGAGGTAGAGGAGAAGGAGGTAGAGGTGCAGAAGGATAAGGAGGTAGAGGAAGAGGTAGAAGAGAAATGGGAAGCTCTTTTGGGTTTCCTATAGTAGATGAAGAAACCAATGCAACTATGAAAAAAATTTCACCCTCTGTCCTTCCAAACTTTTATGGACTCAAAACAGAAGATCCCGAAACCTTCCTATTTGAATTTTAAGTCCTATGTAGAACCTATGACTACTTACAAGATGCTCAAAAACTTAAACTATTTCCTTCAACATTGAAAGGAGTAGCATTAAATTGGTTTATGAGTTTGATCAACAGTTCTATTAGGACATGGGAAGACATGAAACATGCATTTCTAGAGAGGTATTTGGATTACTATATGCCAGTCAACCATAAGGAGGAAGTGTTTAAGATGCTACAAAAATAAGATGAAAACCTAGAAGATTTGTTGGAGAGATTTAACTACAACATCAAGAGGGAAAAAATGGAAAACTTAGACCAAGATACTTTGAAAGCTCTCTTGTTGAAGAAAATTAGGGATGAATGGCTAGATATCCTTAACATGATGGGAAAAGGGGATATATCTCAGCTCACATTACCTGAAATAGATGAATTATGTATCAACCTTTCAAGAGGGAAATCTAAAACTGTAAAAGGACCAAGAGACCCTGCTCTTGCAAGGGCAAGTAAGTCTGCTTCTGGGACAGTAAGTAGGGCAGAAATAGGACATATGCTTGATGAATTCAAATATGATATCTTGGGGAGTCTTAGTGAACAGATAGACACCCTTAAGTTACAAAACAAGCAAAAATCTGAGTCTGATGCCTTAGCAATATTTTGTCCCAAATGTAGAAAGAAGCATGCCTTAAGAGAGTGCCCTTTGGATGCCAAAGTTGTGGAGACTTGTGTAATTTGTTCAGAAAAACGTGAGACCAAGAGTTGTCCTTCACTTCCTAGTCTTAAAGCTGTCTTTCAAGAAGATACTCCTATAAATTCCACAAAATCTCTCAATTTTGTCTCTAAAAGGCCTTGGCAAGGACCTCAAACACAATGATTCCATGATCAAATGTATAATCAACCTCCACCAAATTGGAATTCTTAGCAACAACCTTGGCCCCAATTTCAAAATCTATCTCAAACCTAGGCTCAAGGAGCACAAAATCCCTATGGAAGATACTCTCAATATTATCAATATCCACCATCCTATCCAACATATCCACATTTCCCTCCTCAACAAAATTTTCAACAAAATCCTCAAAACCCACAACATCAGAATCAACCACTTCCATTACCATTTCCTCAGAAAACAAATCAGTTTCCTGCCCAACCCATACCAAACCCCAACGATAAAAATCCTCAGAACACAGACATGATAGAAGGCCAACAGTTTCCAACTTATTTGATCACTCCTTTATACCTTAGTGATGTTCAACTTAGGTCTGGAAGGATACTTAAAAGGAGGAAACCTTCTGTATTCATACAAGAGCAAGACAATTCTGAGGAAGATTCTCTACGGGTAAATAAAAGTCTTGAAGAGAACACAACTTTCGAAGACCCAAACATTGAAAAATCAAAACAAAAAGAACCAATAATTTCAAATCCTATATTAGAGCATCCATCAACATCCACTTCTACACCTCCCTTCCCATAAATATTACAAATTGATAGGGGTGTAGAAAAACAAATTATGGTGCCTAATTATGATTTCCTAGATGAGCTGAGAAATGTTTGTATTAAGATCTCATTATTGCAAGCCATCAAGTAAATTCCAATCTTAGCAAAGACAATAAAGGAGTTGAGCATGAGGAAAACAAGAAAAAGAATAAGAGAGACAAATAAAATTCAACTGGTAGGAAAAATAGTAGATATCATGATGGGTGGTGCTTTCTATTGTTTTATCCCAGACCCACGAAATCAGTTTATTTAAAAAATTCACATCAATGGAATTGAGATTCAAAACACACTCATTGATTTAGGAGCAGCAATCAATATCATGAGTAGACAAATCATGGATAAACTGAAACTTCCTAATCTTCTTTTTACACCCACATTATTACAATTAGCATACAGATCTGTGATCAAGCCTGATGGGGTAATAGAATACATTCCAGTGTCCCTAGATTCTTGGGAGTATCCTGTGAATTTTATGATCCTAAATCCTAAGAATAATCTAGGAGGACATCATATTATATTAGGAAGACCTTGGTTAGCTACAGCTGATGCGTTCATTAGTTGTAGATCCAGTGAGATGTACATCTCTGATGGTAGTTCAACCAAGAAATTTACCTTGTATCCTCCAACAAGAACAATTACGGAATTAGATGATACTCAATGGATAGAGGATGAAGAAGACTTACAACCTCTCTTCACAATTTTAGAAATTAGTGAAGATAGCCAGATTTTGAATACCTTGGAAAACTTTGAATCCTCTTCGGAATACAAACATGAACAATTTCAAGAAGAATCCAACATTGAGTTTTTATCATCAAGACAAATGTCTCTCTATTCCATGGATAAATTTGGCAACTCTACAATTGAGATATTTCCAGGCAAAACTTTAAACATAAACAAGAATCTAGAGAAATCTCAACAAGAAGAGCTAGTCAAAATATTACAGAGACATTCTTCGGCATATGCATGGGAATACACTGATATGAAAGGGATAAGCCCCAATACTTGCACTCATCACATCTACATAGAGGAAAATTTTAAACCAATCAGACAACCTCAGAGACAAATGAATCCAAATCTTAGGGAGATTGTTAAGGAAGAATTGTAGAAATTATTGAATGTCAACTTTATCTATCCCATTTCAGATAGTCAGTGGGTTTCTCCTTTGGCAATTGTGCCAAAGAAAAATGGTAAATGGAGGGTATGTATTGACTACCGGGAATTAAACAAAGCTACTCTTAAAGATCATTTTCCCCTACCTTTCATAGATTAGGTGTTAGATATATTAGCAGGCAAAAATCACTTCTCATTTTTAGATGGGTTTAGTGGTTATAATCAAATCCAAGTAGCACTGGAAGATCAAGACAAAACTAGATTTACCTGTCCTTGGGGTACCTATGCTTACCGAGTATTGCCATTTGGACTATGTAATGCACCAACAACATTTCAAAGGGCAGTACTAGGAATTTTTCCAGATCTAATACATGATTGTGTAGAGGTATATATGGATGATTTCATAGTTTATGGAGACACATTTGAAGAAGCTTTAACAAACTTGGAAAAAGTTTTAGAGAGATGTAAAGAAGAAAATCTTTCACTAAGTCATGAGAAGTGTTTTATGATGTTTACTGAAGGAATTTTTTTGGGACGTCACATTTCAGGGGATGGGATTAGAGTTGATGAGTCAAAAGTTGAAGTCATCTCTAAATTATCTATTCCAAGTTTTCAAAAATATGTTAGGAGTTTTCTTGGTTTTACAGGATATTATCGAAGGTTTATAGAAAACTTCACCAAGACAACATCTCCACTTTTCAAATTACTTACCAAAGACTGTGAATTAAAGTGGAATCCTGATTGCTAGTTAGCCTTTGAGACCTTGAAAACAAAAATTTCTGAAGCACCTATTTTAAGGGGACCTAACTGGAAGTTACCTTTTCATATTTCAACAGATGCCTCAGATACAGCTCTAGGAGCAGTATTGGGACAAAAATAATTGATTCCTTATGCCATCTACTATACTAGTAAAAACTTGACTCCTTCAGAGTTAAACTATACTGTAAATGAAAAAGAGTTTTTAGCTGTTGTTCATGCCATAAACAAATTTAGACACTATATAACAGGCTATGAAACTTTTGTTCACACAGATCACTCTGCAATTAGATATCGAATGAACAAATAAATCACTAATGGCAAACTCATAAGATGGTTATTTCTTTTATAAGAATTCAACATTACCATTCTAGATAGGCCTGGAAAACAAAACACAGTAGATGATTTCCTATCTAGACTCCAAAACATCCAATACAATACCCCAGTTGAAGATCAATTCCCTGATGAATATCTTTTTTCAATTTCTACTCAGACTCCTTGGTTTGCTGACATTGCTAATTATTTAGTTTCAGAGAAATTTCCTTCAATAATGAATGCAAGAGACAAAATAAAGATCATTTATGACAGTGCAAAATATTCATGGGTTTCTAATGAGTTATACAAGACAGGTCCAGATTTTATCATTAGAAGATGTGTTCAGGAAGATGAGATGCCTGAGATCCTTAAAGCATGTCATGATGAACCTTGTGGCAGACACTTTGCTGATAAAAGGACAGCTTATAAGATCCTTCATTTAGGTTATTATTGGCCATCCTTTTTTCAATATGCTAAAGAGTATGTCAAAAGGTGTGACAGTTGCCAAAGGGTAGGGAAACCTTCTCCTTTAGGTGAGATGCCATTACAGCCTCATGTACATATTGAACCTTTGAAAAATGGGCTTTGGATTTTGTAGGACATATTAGTCCTACATCAAGACAAAAGAAATATATATTAGTTTGCACTGATTATGTTACTAAATGGGTAGAGGCCAAACCATTACTTTCTTCTACTAAAGCATCTGTAGTTAATTTTATTTTTGAGGATATTTTTACTCGTTTTGGTGTCCCAAGGGAAATTGTTACAGATCAAGGAGCTCAATTTACATCAAGGCTAGTGGAAAAAATGATGGAGAGGTACAAAATCAGACACAGAAAATCTACTCCATATCATCCACAAGAAAATGGTCAAGTGGAATCTACTAATAAGGTTATTGAAGGGATCCTAACAAAGACTACTCATTTACATAGAAGAGATTGGGCAGACAGGTTTCCCGAAGCTTTGTGGGCCTATAGAACTACATGGAGAAGCACAACAGGTCATACTCCTTATGAACTTGTTTATGGTAAACAAGTTTTGTTTCCCATAGAGTTCCAGATTCGAACTTTCAAAATGGCAGTTCAGCTAGGACTTGATCTAACAAAGGCACAAAAGCACAGATTGGAGCAGATTAATGAATTGGATGAAATCATACAAGATGTAGTTCAGAAAACAAGTATAGTCCAACAGCAAAGGATTAGATGGCATGACAAGTATATCAAGGAAAAGAAGTTCAAAGAAGGTGACTAGGCTCTCTTGTTTGATTCAAAGTTCAAAGATTTTCAAGGTAAATTCCAAACACATTGGCTTGGACCATATGAAATTATGAGAATTTTTGACAATGGAGCAATAAAAATAAGGACAATAGATGAAGAAAAGGTTACTTTTCTTGTGAATGGTCATAGATTGAAGATGTATCACAAGCCACTCTCAAGAGAATAATTTGTCAAAATATTCCAGGAAAACAGTGATGTGAAGTTAATGAAGAAGAATTTTTCTTCTTCATCAACTTAATTGAATTTTCTGAAGTCAGATATTTGAAAAAAAAAAAAATAGAAATAAAGTATAAACATAAAAACTAATCACTGATTAGCATGTTTATACAGAAAAAATAGAGTGAAAATCAGTATCTTTCTGACACTTTAAATTTTCCATTTTGTTCTTTTTCTGCAAGTAGCTATTACAAAATCATAAGTGTAAATCCATATTTCACTTATGATTCATTTCATTCCATTCATCCATACTCCATTTCATTCCATTCATCCATACTCCACTTCATTCCATACTTCATTCATTCCATGGTCCACCTCATTTCCATCTCAGATTTTTAAATTTGATCTTTTATGCAATTGAAGAATACACATCAGAAGTTGCAGGCCACTTTTTCACTCCACTTCATAGTTGTGATTCATTTCATTCCATAATTCACTTCACTCATACTCCATTACACCATATTTCATTATCCATTTTTAATTCACTTCATACAATATTCCATCATTCCATTCATGCTTCAAACCATTACATTTCATGTTTCAAGACTTCTACAGGTACATTCTGCAATCAGTCAGACATTATGCAGCTAGGAAGACATTCTGCAGCCAGAAAAACATTCTACAGCCAGAGATCTTGAAGGCACTATCCAGTAAACATTTGATTTAGCAAGCAATCTGATCCTGTATATTCAAGACAACAAGCAAAATCAAAGGAGTTATGAGGAATTGAAGATCAATAATTGAGGACAAGGCATATAAAAACCACAAAGAAAATCAAAGGAAAGGCAAAGGTATGAAATTCTTATGGTGACAAATCATGAAAATTTTAGCATAGTTAAGTCATATATGATTCAAAAAGGTTATTTTATTTAGTCGTGTTGATCATGCCTATCAACCATATCATAAAAAATTTGGACAAAGACCCTTCCATCTTGCCATATTCAATCATCATTTAAAACTTAACAGTTAAAGTACTGAAGTGATTTAATCAGTCACGTCACTAGGCCAAAGCATTTAATGATGATTTTGAATTGCTTAACGAAATATCTCCGCGGTATTTTATTCCGTGATAGCCTTTAACTCATTAATCCGTGTGAATTATCTTCGCCACATTACACTCATTTCATAACCACTCCATATCATTCCTTTCCGCAGCCAATACTTAGCCATTCCGGTCTGTAAAATAGAGGAAACATCTTTTGGGGCAGAAACATCTCTTTAACATCCATTTTCACCGTGAGCAGAGGAGCAATAATCTGAAGGTTGAAAAGAGAAGCTATGGGTCTCATAGTGAGGACCGAACCAGTTGGAGCCAAGTACTTGGAAGGTTATCCACAAATAAGAGAAATGCTACAGCAGGCTGGTTGGTTGCAATTTTTGGAGAAATTTAGTGGTTTTCACAAAGAGGTGACTAAAACATTTGCAAGGTCCTTCAATGGAGCAGAGTTCGAAATAGGAGAAATTAAATTCACTATTACAGAGGCTTTCATTGCAAAGGCAACAGAATTACCTAGACAAGGAGAAAGGTGGTTCAAAAATAGGGAATTCCATAACGAAGCATGGAGGCAAATGCTTAAGACTCCAGGTATGGATGTTTCCATTTTTAAAAAGGGTATTCCTAGCTCGGCATTAAAGAATAAGTGGAGGAAGATGTTGCTCATTTTGAAAAAATTTATCACTTGTGAAGGTAGATTTGGTACCCTCTATGTCTATCATATTTGGTTAATGATGCATTTCTTAGATGAGGAGATTAATTTTCCCTTTTTCCTACTTCATAGTCTGAAAAGAATGGCCTCAAACGTTCAAAAAAGGGTTCAATTTCTAGAAACAACTTTGTATCACCATGGTTTAGTCAAAATATTAATTGAACATCATTTGAGGAAAATGGGAGATAATTGGGAAGAATTTCTAGTGAGAAACCATTTTGAGGAACCCAAAGAATCTCCACCTGAAAGAAAACCTACAAGAAGAAGCAGGAAAAGGGAAATTTCCAAAGTTGTTGAAGTTGAAACTGGTAAATCAATTCAAGAGGAAAGTGAAGAGATGATTTCTGAGAAATTGGCTCAAATAAAGAAGCAGCTTAAGAAGGAGAGAATAATTAGAAAATATACCAAAGACAGAGGTGAAGGGCCATCTCAACCAAGATGGAGCCACAAACTTAGGGGTATACTAAAGAAAACAGAGGCTAGAAAAACAGGAATCATAAACATTGAGGATGAAGAAACTCCAGAAATTGACCCAGCACAGCAACAAATTTACAATTATATTGAGTCATTAGAGAGGAGAGCTTCAGAAAGTAGAGACAGAACTCCCAGCCCACCAAAATTTGAAATTGATGTGCTAAGAAGAGATAAGTATGAGTTAGAAGTACTCAATAGGCATATCAAGAATGAGAATGACATTTTGAGGGAGCAGGTGAAACTAAAAAGTGATATGAATTCAACTTTGTCTCTACAAATGGAGAAATTGTACAAGGCCAGTGAAAAATTGAAGAAAAACAAAAGGCTAATTAGGGAACTTACAAATTTAAGATTCAAGTTAGTCATAAGGAAGCCCAGAAGACCATTGACTGTTAGGAAAAGCAGAAGAAGAGGGTTGGATGTCCTAGCAGAGGTCTCAGAGTACATGGAATAGTTGCATGAGGACATGCAAAAACTTTGCAGTGGGGGTATGTTGAGCCCCAAAGATGTTCTTCCCTTTCACCACATTCTACTTCATTCTCTTTGTCCCTCATCAATTACAGGCTTAAATGATCAATAATATTACTTAAAATTTCTTTAAGAATTTATATAATGACTAAATTGCTATGTTTTCATGATTTTGTTGGTGTAGTAATTTTGACTAAGACTCGGCTACAGAATATAGGCATTCCATAGCCAGTCGTCTGTTCTGCGGCCATCCTCATGTTTATGTAGGTTCCAGGTGTCACTACAAAGAAAAAGGCATATGGGTGAAATCCACAACACTTCCCCATCATCTCTTGCTCCCCACGAAGTCTGAGTTAAAGTATCCTAGCAGTTATGCACGTAGAGGAGAAGCAGTCTCCTATCAAAACACAGACTCTACAAATGTCCGTAGTAAAGCACAAGACTGTTAATAAGAGTTTTTATTTGATTAGAAGTGGGAAAGACACTTATCCTTGTTTTTCGCAAGAGAAGTTATGTAACTTCATTATAAGTATGACTCAGGAAACATAGAAACAACTGGTTAGATTTTTTTTTGTTGCTAGACCTCAGAGAACCGTGATACTCTGTTTTGAGAATTTCTCTTTTAATGAAAGAAGCATCATTTTATTGCAGGAGCTGAGTCAATATTGAGTAGACTTGCGTGCTACTCGAGTGGTAGAGGGCCCCTGCTACCTGAGAAGCTTTTTTTATATGATTTAGATAAGTAACTTAGCCTCATTTCATTCATATTTCAATTGACTTTCTGAACTTTGCGTTTTTATTTCACTTGCATTGGATGCTACAGTTTAGTCTCGTTCTTACGTATTATTCCAAAATATCACTAATGATGAATGAGGTGTAACTGTAGTATTGTAGGAGTTAGTTTTACGTTCTTATGCTCAATTATATCAGTTGTTACAGCTAGTCATGATCTTATAAACTCTTCCAAAATATCACTAATTGCGAATGAGACATAGCTGTGGTGTTTTAGAGCTTTGTTGTGATTTGTTGAATTTTATGCTTTCATGCTCATTTACATAACATGTTGCAGCCAGTCCTGTTCTACAAACTATTCCAAAATACCACTAATTCCGAATAAGACAGAGCTGAGACATTTTAGTGATTAGTTGCATCTTTAGTCTAGTTGTAGTTCTCCGGAGATAGATGTCACTTTAGTTTAATTATGTTACTATATTTCAAGTTTGATAATGGCACTCTAGTATAACTCTGTACACTGTACTTTAAGTTAGATTGGTGACATTCTAGTTCAGTTCCAGTTCACTGTATTTCAAATTTAGGCTAAAAATATTTTAGTTTAGTTGTGGTCACTGTGTTTCAAGTTTGATCAATTGCATTCTAGTTCAGTGTTATCCATTGTTTTTTAAGTAGTATTAACTGTTAACATTAGATTTCACGGCCTTCATTATTTACAAACTAATCTTGTTTTGACTTTCTATTAATACATCATCATCTGGACAGGAATTAGTGATATTAGTTCTTAAGGCCTTGATTGTTCTACAGTCTTTTGCAATTTCACAAATAAGCCTTTTCTCAAAACTATTATAGAAAATCTCTAATGAGGTTTAGTGGTGACAAGTTGAGCTGCAGAATGAATTGATCTTAGCATGACAAGTTAATTCAAAGTAGAAATCTTATTGAGTTACAAATAGTATTTTTCCAATTGTGTTCCAATAAACTTCTAGCCATGGATGAGATTCTTTGTAATATTGTAAGATGATTGTGTACTTAGGAAAGCCTCATTTGTACTAAACTTGTCCTTTTCTCAAACTATTCCAACATATTTCTAATGAATGAATTGGATGAGTTCATGCTATGAGTTATTGAGTTCATGATTGTGATCTATTTCCTTACTAGGAGTCATTATCAAGCTTTGCATTTTCTGTTCTTTAGTGTCATACACAGTTTAGGTTTTTCTCTGTTTTAGTGTAACCATCCACTTCTCTTTACCAACATTTAGTTCTTTTCCTTTTTAACATAATACCATAAAACCAAAAACATCAGAAAAACACTAAATACAACGTAGTGAGAAACAGATACCTAGGCACATATAGTGCACCTCACTTCAGTAGTTTACTAGCCCTGGTTGACAATTTATGACCTCAATTTAGGAACACTAAGTTGAGCACTACACTGACCGCATCATGGGTTAAACTAGGGTTTAGGTGTAGGCTAGCTACGACCTGTTAATAAAAATTTTAGTTCAAATTTTAATTAGGTTTACTGATGAAAATTTTACTTTATGATTTAAAAGGTATGTCTGCTATTTTTCTTACGGTTCGTATCTTAGGCATCATCATGTTACAAGTATTTTCCACTCATTTTTTTTAGTTGTTGGTTGATGCATAAATAATCACTACTTGTATTGCGCTCCTTTTTCACCTACAACTGGTTGATCGTTCTCGCACATGGAATTTCATTACATCTTGAGCCTCGCCTATGACATTGCGTCATATGCTCTCTTCCTTATAGCATTTTTTGTCATATCGCCTGCCACTTCATGAGCCCTCGTTGCAACCCTATCACCTTGCGGTTTCGTTTTGCCCCGATTGCTGAAACAGTAACACCATTATTTTGCGTGAGGTTACGGTGGCTATCTCAAGAGGCATCTTTCACTCAGGATAGGTCATCAAAGTCACTGTCTCAACAAGATGCCTATGAGTCTAAACTTATTTAGCCAGGGAGATACGAGCCAGTTGTTTGTGTGAGACCTAATGAGTTTGAATGACCCATAACCGTAAGCCTAAGCCTTGTGCCTAGCATGGTTTCGGATGTCCTAATGATCTTTTTTGCGTGCTTCGCCTATTGTGGTAGATTGGATGTGAAGGTTTGGCACAAGGGAAAACCCAGATCGGGATATCTTCCAGTTTCTTTAAAACAAGAAACAACTTCTCTTTCTCGTAAAATAAGTCGAGATCCCTCATTCGCCGATGAAAAATAAGTGCCACGAGCACATGAAAATAAGTGCTGTAAGCACATGAAAAAAATAAGGGTAAACGATCGAGAAAGTATTCTTGCGTAGAGAGGTAATGCAACGACTCTGCCGGGGTACTGACCAAGCTCGCTGGTAGCGGAGCAACGTTTGTGATTTCTTGAAGTGACTCCGCTAGGGTACTGTCCAGGCCTGCTGGCAGTGGAGAAACACCGAAAAATTACTTTAAAAAACCTGAGAATAATAAACCCACTGCCTTGATCTTCACATCATCAACAAGCTATTGGCATCTGTGAGCTCTCTCTTGATGTGTTCGGATAAGCGAGACCTAGCTGAGGGACAAGGACTAGGCATACCTGTAAAGGCAAAAGTAATTCAAAGGGTCCCCACAGAACTTGTTCAATATTCCCTTGCATCACTATCTTGGCTCAGACTTTTGTTGTGATATTGAAAGAGATGCTGGATTCTACCAGTGGTTCGCCATTTGTTGTAGCCGCTACAACAGCACCCAAAAGTTTGGGTATATTTAAAATTTTGGGTTCCCCCTCTGCTCGCTTAGGCGTTAAATTTTTTCACCCAACCTCCAGTCAGCAACATCCCACTGACCTATCCCCAACCCCTCATGAGCTTTCTCACCATCATGATCAGATGTTGTTGCTACAATCACGCCATATGTAGGAGGGATCATCCAGCATACGCCCGAACACTCTTACCGCAGTTGCACCATGTGTAATGAGATTGTTGGAAAAATACTGAGAGGAGGGGGGGGGGGGGGGGGGTGAATCAGGATTTAATGCAGACAATAAAATTTTACTTTTCCTTTCTATAAACCCATACGCTACTTTGCTGAAGCCAACTAGCGTATATACGCGGATATCCTTACGTAAACTCGCGATGTCCGTAGATCTAATTATGCATTCAATTCTTAACTCGATAATTGCATTATTCATTCATCGATATTTCAGAAATAGTGTTCGGTGTACCGGGAAGAATGTATCAATTACTGCTGTATATAAGTAAATAGACACATGAACACCAGGATTTTTAGGTGGAAACCCAATTCGGGAGAAAACCACCGTTGTCGTCGTCTCAGTCTTCACTATTTATTATAAAGAAAAACTTCTTACAATCATGTACTAATGCAGACTTATACCAGCACGTAGGCGCCCACCTGCAGAAGGCTATGACCTTCTCTCATTTACCAGCCTCACCTGGAAGGGAGCTACAACCCCCTGCTCTCGTTTACTAGCCTCACCTCGAAGGGAGCTACTACCCCCTGATATTAGCACCAGCCTCTCCTGCCAGAAAGCTTCTACTATCAGACTGAAGGCTTCAACCCTCAAATCCACTGCAGACCACATTTCATCAATTTTCAAACTGGATCAAACAGCTTCAACACAATTCTTCACTTATCAACAAACATCCCTTTTCATTTCATCAGTCAAAACAGTGAAACCACTGTAACCAGAACATCAGAGATAGCCCAGACTTCAAAACATATATGCAGAACCTCAATTATCTTTTGAGCAACCATCAATTCGAATACCATACGTGCTTATCCTCAAACAGACCCACGTATACACGCGCCTTCATTGAAGTGAAGCCGCGTATACATTTGTGCAACTTAGCAGAAAAAACCTAACAGCCCATACACGTTTTTGTCTGAATAGAGCCGCGTATACACGTGCTTTTTACGAAACAAACCTGCGTTTAGATCTATAAAAGATAAATTTTGCAGATCAGACCAGATCTATGAACTTACCATATTTCTCCAACTTCTTCAATAGATTTGCGCCAGGTCTTCATCACTTCTTTTCAGATCATCCAAGAGATTCACCATTTCAAGATCTATAGATCTTGAACCTTCATTATGTTCATAGATGCATCATAGATTCAGATATATCAATTAAGAGAAGAGTTCCACCATGCAGATATACTTCAGAGTGAAGTTTTCATTAAAGCCCAGACACACACACACTTTGCACAATGAAATTCTTCTCCTTATATAGATTTAGCCTTTTTCAGTACCATGAGTCAAAACCACATTACTTCCGATGGTTTTCCTGGATGGGATCAAATAGACAATCCAGCGCTCAATACAATGGGTCAATAGCATGGTAATGCCCCTTGGTATTCTAATTTTGGAGCGCAAAATACCATACGCGACTTGGCACGTAATTTTCCGTGTGCATACGTGCTTTATCCTTGACAAACCCGTGTATTCCTTTTAACACATATTTTTCATCATTGCTTTGGCCCTCACTAATATTTCCTTCTCTGGTACTTATGAGCTACTTGTAGAACATCAGATTTACATCATTAATAAACTCATCAAGGATCAAGAACATCTTCATTAAGTAGGTTGCCATCATTTTCATCAAGTGGGTTGCCATCAAGGACAACATTTAGCATCATATTGCCAACAATCTCCCTCTTTGGACTTGATGGCAACCATGATGGTGTTTGATCACCATAACAGATAAATTCATTAAGCAGAATGATATTCTCCCCTTATTCAAACACCATGTCACTCTCGCCCTTTGACATCAAGGGAAAAGGGCGGATAAAAACCAACACAAGGTTTTTCTTTTCATGTGGATATAAGAGCACTGTAAATCTGATGTGCACTGAAGTTACCATTCTCCCCCTGAGTTCATGCTGAATGTTCAAACATACTTTTCAATGAATTACATGACTCTATGACTTTCCTATCACCAAGGACTCATACTTACATCAAATATCCAACTAAGTGGATTTACATATGAGACTCAAGGACCCAACCAAGAGGGTTTACACATTTTGACTCAAGTACCCAACCAAGTGGGTTTACAAATTAGAACAAGTCCTTACATGACTGAATATTACAATTTTACATCATAGGGCTCATCATGACCTTTTCATCAAATTACAAATATGATTTTTCATGACCAATATCAGAAGGACCTTACGAGAGATGATATTTTAGAGTCATAAGCCAAAAATGCATAATAACCAGCAAGGCTAATTCTCCCCCTGAACCTGTACATCAGATTACTCCTTCATCTCCCCCTTAGCTTGTGCATCCTGAACACTTTTCAACAGAAGATCATCAAGGCATATTTACCCAATATCGGAGAATGAAGCAGAAATACAAGAGATAAAAGTGCACCAGAGATGCCATACACCATCAGAGATATCAGACAGTACTGCAGTTGTGCTGAAAAATGTTGACCCCAAACAGAATTTGTCAGCAACCAACCATACGCGGTTTTCTTTGTATGAACTCGCGTATATACACGACTGTATTTCAGGAAACCCGCGTATCCAATCCTATCTTCTATTTTTCTTCACAAGCAGACTACTCCTGCCTTCGACCAGACATCAATACTTCGGCGTAGGTTTGGTAAAATATACGCAACTTGTTCTTGGAGGGAACATACTCCAACTTCACCTTTTGTTCAAGCACTTGTTCACGTAAGAAGTGATACTTGATGGGAATGTGCTTGGTCTTTGAATGCATAACTGGATTCTTTGAGATACTGATGGCACTTGTATTATCACACATAATGGAGATAGGAGGTGTACATTTGATTTGAAAATCTTGTAGGGTTTGCATCATCCAAAGAAGTTGAGTGCAACAAGACGTGGCAGCCACATATTCTGCTTCTGCTGTAGATAAGGCAATAGAATTTTTCTTCTTGCTGAACCAAGACACCAACCGTGGCCCCATATAGAATGCACCACCACTAGTGCTTTTCCGATCATCAACATTTCCAGCCCAATCTGCATCCATGTAAGCATGAAGAGTAAGATCAGCATTCTTTGGATACCAAAGTCCAAAGTCCTGAGTTCCTTGTAGATATTTGAATATTCTTTTGACATCCTGAAGGTGAGATTCTTTTGGATTAGCTTGGAATCGTCCAACAATCCCAACTGCATGCATAATGTCTGGTCTAGTCCCAGTGAGATAAAGTAGGCTACCTATCATTGATCTGTATTCTGGTTGATTCACCGTGGGAGAATCATCATGAGAACTGAGGTTACATCCAGTGATCATTGGAGTACTTACAGGTTTGCATTCTTCCACGCCATACTTCTTTAGAATTTGCTTAAGATATTTTTCTTGTGATAAGAATATACCATCTGCAGTTTGATGCACTTGCAAGCCAAGAAAGAATATTAGTTCTCCAAGTAAGGACATTTCAAATTCTTGCTGCATGACAGAAGCAAAGTTCTGACTCATAGATTCTTCATTACTCCCAAAAATGATATCATCAACATATACAACCACAATCAATAGTTTATTATTTTCAATTTTTGTGTATAAGTTTCTATCAGCAGACCCCTTTGAAAATCCTTGTTGATGGAGATATTTTTCAATACGATAATACCATGCCCTTGGAGCTTGTTTGAGACCATATAGAGCCTTTTTAAGTCAACAAATCAAAGGCTCTATATTAATCCTTTGTTTGATTTTTATGTTTTTATGCCATGTTGTTCAAAAAATTCAAAGAATTCATTTGATGTATATTCTCCTCCTCGATCAGATCTAAGACACTTGATTTTTAGATCTAATTCATTTTCCACCAGTGCTTTGAAGATTTGAAAATTTTCAAATGCTTCATCTTTGTGTTTGATCAACCCAATCCAACACATTCTAGAGAAATCATCAATAAATAAGATATAGTATTCTTCACCCCATGGTGACTTTTTCCTCATAGGTCCACATATGTCAGTATGAATGAGTTCAAGAGGCTTACTTGATGATCCTTCCTTGGCATTAAACTACACTCTGGTTTGCTTACCGAATTGACAGGATTTGCATATGATACTTTCAGGCATAGTAATATTGGGAAGACCACGAACATCATTAAGTCTGCTAGATTTGTTGATTTGAGAGAAGCTTAAATGCCCCAACCTTCTATGCCATAGCCAGTTTTCTGAATATTTCCTCAAGTAACATTGTTCTTTGCAATTATTCAATACATACAGATTGCTTGGAGTTATTTTTCCTTTTATAATTGTTTTACCTGTATCAAGATCACGAACCACACATTATTTTGAACTAAATACAACTTCAGTTCCTTGATCACACATTTGACTTACACTTAACAGGTTATGCCTTAATCCATCCACATACATGACATCATTAGCCTTCACCTTTTCTTTTAGAAACACAGACCCTTTTCCTTTAATTACAACAGGAGTATCATTTCCAAAAGTAACTTTCTTTTCCTTTTCTAGAGCACTATATGCATGGAGTTTGTGTTTATCACCTGTCATGTGTCTTGAGCATCCGCTATCAATGTACCATTGATTTTCTTCACCTTCCACAAATAACGCTATGCCACAATTTTCAACCTGTGGTTCCTTCTTTTTCCATATTTTGGATTTTGAAGGAAGATGCTCTTGTGGCTGCACTTTTCTCCTGCAATCAGAATCTTCATGGCCAAAGTTATTGAAATAAGCACATTCAACTTCATTTAGAAGAGGAGAAATTTTTTTATAGGTATTCTTATTTGTTTCAACATCAATCCTTTTCTTTCTTGCTTCTCTTGTCATGATGGTTTTATATGCAACACATTGAGCAGCTTTATGACCAAAATTGTGACATGAGAAACATTTTCCATTGAAAAAGAAATTTCTGCGATCATGAAATCTTCTATTTGAATTTACCTGTTGATTGGTGCTTCTTTGAAAGATATTCCTGTTAGTGTTCCTTGCATTAGGATGATCATGCTTTACCTGTAAAGATTCTTTATTCCCTGGCTGAGTGGCAGAATTTTGTAAACCAGTTGTAGCTACTTTTAGATAATTTGGTACTGAAGCTTGAGAGTAATCTCCAGTGTATCCAAGACCTGTCTTTATAAGAGGAGAACGTTGTACCTTGATAATCTCATCTAAGGTTTCAGATCCTTTAGCAAATCTAACATTTAGATTCTTTACTTTCTCAAATTCTTTCCTTACACTTACCACTTCACATTCTAATTTTTCATTGTGTTTCTTTGCTTCTTCAACCTACTTTTCCAGAGTCTCGATGGTTATTTTCCTTTCTTCTAAGAGAATTTTACATTCTTCTAAGAGAATGTTGCTTTCTTCTAAGTGTATTTTGAGTTGATTATTCTCTTCAAGAAAATCATTGTCCTCTAGAGCATCCACAAAAGTATCATTTTCTTCCTTAGATTCAAATGCCATGATAAGTCTAAGATCTTGTTTACATTCTTCCTCACTATCAGATCCCTCATCATTGTCATCATGAGTATAGTAACTTCTTCTAGTGTTAGACCGATTCTTATTCCTTCTTGCTACTTCCTTTCCTTTTGCAGGTGTGTCTTTGTAAGGACATTTAGCAGCATAATGACCAACTCTTCCACAATCAAAAAATTTGAAAGGAAGCTTACCTCTAAACCGTCCTGTACCAAGTTGAAGTTTCTTTACAAAATTTGCCTCATATTATTCCGAAATATATCCTGATCCTTCTGCTTCTTGAACTTATTTCCCTTTTGTAGAAGCTCTAAAAACAACTTCTTTGACTTCAAACGGTCCTCCTCTTCTCATTTCATAAGCAGTCAGTGTGCCATGAAGTTGCACCACGGAAATATTTTGAATATCCTATTTTTCTTCAAGGGCAGAAACTTTTGATTCAAATTTTGCCGTTAGCGATCGTAAAATTTTCTCAACCAAAGTAGTGTCAGATATTGTTTCACCCATATTTCTCATACGATTTACAACATCATCAATACGTAAAAAGAAACTGGCAATACTCTCATCACTATGCATCTTTAAATTTTCATATTCAATTCTGAGAGTTTGGAGTTTTGCACTTTTTACCTTTGCATCGCCTTCATAACTTAGAATGATTTTGTCCCATATTCCCTTCGCTGTATTCAGCTGCATGACTTTGACAAATTCTGATTCAGTTAGACTTCCTGTTATAGCATTGACCGCTTTTGCATTTGATTCATAATTCTTCCTTTCAGTTGGATCTGTTGGTGTAACGGCTGGATATTGATATCCTTGTTCAACAATGGCCCATACATCAGCTCCCATAGACTGAAGATAGGATCTCATTCTCATTTTCCAGAAGATTAAATTGCTTCCGTTGAAGAGCGGGGGCTTGATAGATGTTGTTCCCTCATGATTGCTCATCTTGCTTGATCTTCCTTCTAGCGGCTAAGATTTTTCAGAAGGACCTGCTCTGATACCAATTGTTGGAAAAATACTGAGAGGGGGGTGTGAATCAGTATTTAATGCAGAAAATAAAATTTTACTTTTCCTTTCTAAAAACCCATATGCTACTTTGCTGAAGCCAACTAGCGTATATACGTGGATATCCTTTACAGAACTCGCGTATGTCCAGAGATCTAATTATGAATTCAATTCTTAACTCAGATCATTGTATTATTCATTCATCAGATATTTCAGGAAATAGTAATCAGGTGATGAAAGAACATAATAATCATCACACATAGGCAACACACATGAACACCAGGATTTTGTGGTGGAAACCCAATTCGGGAGAAAACCACCGCTGCCGTCATCTCAGTCTTCAATATTTATTATAAAGAAAAACTTATTACAATCATGTACTGGTGCAGACTTATACCAGCATGTAGGAACCCACATGCAGAAGGCTTACAACCTTCTCTCGTTTACCAGCCTCACCTGGAAGGGAGCTACAACCCCCTGCTCTCGTTTACCAGCCTCACCTGGAAGGGAGCTACTACCCCCTGATATTAGCACTAGCCTCTGCTGACAGAAAGCTTCTACTATCATACTAAAGGCTTCAACCCTCAGATCCACTGCAGACCACGTTTCATCAATTTTCAAACTGGATCAAACAGCTTCAACACAATTCTTCACTTATCTACAAACATCCCTTTTCATTTCATCAGTCAGAACAGTGAAACCACTGTAACCAGAATATCAGAGATAGCCCAGACTTCAGAACAGATATGTAGGACCTCAATTATCTTTTGAGCAACCATCAGCTCAAATACCATACGCGATTTTCTTTAAATAGACCCTCGTATACACGCGTCTTTACTGAATTGAACCCGCGTATACACTTGTGCAACTTATCAGAAAAACCCTAACAGCCCATACGCGCTTTTGTCTGAATAGAGCCGCGTATACACGCGCTTTTCACGAAACGAACCTGCGTATAGATCTATAAAAGATAAATTTTGCAGCTCAGACCAGATCTATGAACTTACCCAGATTTCTTCAACTTCTTCAACAGATTTGCACCAGGTCTTCATCACTTCTTTTCAGATCATCCAAGAGATTCACCATTTCAAGATCTAGAGATCTTGAACCTTCATTATGTTCATAGATGCATCATAGATTTAGATCTATCAATTAAGAGCAGAGTTCAACTATGCAGATATACTTCAGAGTAAAGTATTCATTAAAGCCCAGACACATGCACACTCTCTGCACAATGAAATTCTTCTCCTTATATAGATTTAGCCTTTTTTTCAATACCATGAGTCAAAACCACATTACTTCCGATGGTTTTCCTAGACGAGATCAAATCCAGCGCTCAATACAATGGGTCAATACCATGGTAATGCCCCTTGGTATTCTAATTTTGGAGCGCAAAAGACCATATGCGACTTGGCATGTACTTTTCCACGTGCATACGCGCTTTCTCCTTGACAAACCCACGTATGCCTTGTAACACATATTTTGCATCATTGCTTTGGCCCTCATTGATATTTCCTTCTCTAGTACTTCTGAGCTACTTGTAGAACATCAGATTTATCATTAATAAACTCATCAAGCATCAAGAACATCTTCATTAAGTAGGTTGCCATCATCTTCATCAAGTGGGTTGCCATCAAGGACAACATTTAGCATCATATTGCCAACAAAGATTGCCATGCATACATTTGAATGAAAACCCTTTTGTGTATTGATGATTAAAGGCCCGCTCGCCATGGGTCGTTAAGCATGATGTTGGATACTTCTCGTAATCTCGTAAGTCTTATATGTTTATCTAGGGACACCATTCTCAAAACAAGTAACTGTGATGTGATAATGTTCAACACAGGTCGATCCTATGGGTGATATACTCATAAACATCATCACCACACTGATAAGAAGGATAAGAGCAGTACCAGTTGAAACATGAGAAGCAGAGGACATCTATTGCATGTACGCAAGAAATAAGACCGTGCCAGTCAAGGGAATTTGTAGTCACAATGGGCCTTGGGAACACATTGCAGACTATAAGTTTATTGGCCTACTTGAAAGATCAATGAGAATGCCCATGGCTCTTTTGGTGTTGTGTCCGTTAAAGTTGCAACCTTGACTCAAGGTGAAAATACCTCTGGATGTAGCAAAAAGTTCAAGCTGCTAAGATATATTGTGCATGCATTCATGCTTCAGCGTACAAAAGCTTTACTTGTCAAGAATGGACTTTTTACATTGCCACCACTATTTGGGGTTACAGTACTGGCTCCATTGGTCCCACTTCAGAAGGAAATGTATGTATCTGTATTGCATCAAGAGTGGCCCAGCTTCAAACAAGTGGTTCAGGCACTCAGCATCAATCTTTACAAAATATTGTGGTACAACTGCGAAAGACATGTAGGCATGCTTATCTTTTCAATGGTGGATCCAGGGCCATTTGAACAAGGTGAACACTTAGTTCAAGCAAGTGGAAAGCTCATCATCTTGGACATTTTTCTTGAGGAGCTGCATAGTCAAGGACATTGTGTCTTGATTTCTTCTCCAACGACGCAGACAATAGACATTCTTCAGGATTACTCAGGGCTACACAGGTATTCCTATGAGTGTCTTGATGGATCAGTAAGAGCAGAAGAGCATTTTTCAGCTGTGCAAAGCTTTGGTGGCAAAGCATCAACACTGCCAGAGTCAAGTGACTTTAGATAGGCCAATGAGGATACTTGTGAAGCATTTGTATTTTAATATCTACTCAAGCTAGTGGTGCTGGTTTGAATCTTGCAGAAGTTGATATTGTCATATTCTGTGAGCAGGACTGAAATATACAAGTTGACAAGCAAGCATTACAGCATGCTCATCGCGTTGGTCAGTTGCATCATTTTTGGAAATAAGTATTAAACACAGTTGAGGGGGTGATTATGCAAAGGGCCCACAGAAAGTTGCAGCTTAGTCACAATATTATTGGCCATGATGATGTTGATTCAGAAGCACATAGATGAGACAGTATAGCAGGTGGTAATTTGAGGTCCATAATAATTTATGGCCTGCACAAATTTGACCCATCATGACAACACAGAAGGAAGCTCTTGGTTATAAGTCTTTAGCTGCTCAAGGTACATCTGAGAGTCTGAGTGTTGTACCAGAGTCAGATAATGGTGAAGTAAATTTTTTCTTTAAGGATTGTACAAATTCTATAAAGGGCCATTCTTCTGAACCGACATAATTTTGAGTTGTGTTGACAACTCTGGAAAATTGGGGAAGGGGAAGCAATGTTTGTTAGACCTCAAGCTACATGGTGGGTGCAAATATGTGGACCAAGGCTATGGTTTTAAATATGATGTGGTTAAACTGAGGCAAATAAATCATATGGTTTCAAAACCATAGGAGATCGCGGAGAAAAACTATGTGAAAAAATTATAAGGGGCACACATTTGATGGGCCAAAGTTGCATTGTATATTTATGCCAAGGTGCAAACACATATGTTTTCAAAACCATATGAAACTACCGAGCGAAAGCATACATGCCGAAGTTTTAAATCTATGTTAAAACATTTGAGGCAGATATATATAAGGTGGTCAACTTTACGATTAAAATGGCGGATCATAACTATATAAAAAACACATTGCATGGAGCCAAACGCTCGATATTTACGTTGCATGGAGCCAAACGTAAATACATAACGGTCAACTTTTCAGCATTGGTAAAATGGAGCGGATATATTATATCCGGTCAAAAATTATGTTTAAATCAAGGGAGTGGAAGCCCATAGAATTGCAGTATCCAGGCAGAGCCGACCACGTGCCAACAGTTTCAAGAGCCAAGTCACGATGATGCAAGAAATTCCTGGAGTATTTGACTTCAAAAGGGTCTATTATGGGTTTGCGCTATTCTCACACAATGCATTGAATTCTGCGTTCAAAACCATGAGATATGTATTGACCTATGACAAAACATTTATAGCCGTCAAAAGCTTGTGTTTAACCTAGAGCCAAACATCGTAACAAACCTATAATAGCATGTTCTAATAACTATAGTTCTTACAAATGCATGCAAGCATGTCTATGGTGGAGTTTTGAACTGTGGTGAAACCTTGGAGCGGAAATAATAATTGTCAAAGTTTATGTTTAAAACATTGGAGCAGGTTCAGCGTTTTTGTCAGCACCAACTGCGCTCTTTACCAGCTATTTCCTGCCCTTCGCCTGTTGCCAGTATTGGAATGGCTCGTTGATGAAGAAAGTTGCAAGTGCCGAGCGTTATGTTACGCCTCCCAGGAATGCGTTATTAATATTTAGTAACAGTCAATATCACTAAATCAGTGTTTCGGTGGAGGCGGCAGTGTTTGTTATTATCCAGTGTGGATCTAGCTATGGCAGCATGGAAAATGACAGATGATCCCATCCTGAACGCATGCGCGCGATTTTAGCTATGATAGAAAATAAAAGAGGAAATATAGTTCCATCACGAATTGCATGTGCATGGGTTTCGCTGTAATAGCTCTGTCATTGTCGTAGATTTTCGGAAAAAAAAAAAACACTCATCTGAACGAGCACAATCCCAACTATGGAATGCGATTTCCACAAGATGGTGGCCCTTTTGAAATCTTTCATCACCTGGCCAGCCTAATATAGTCTAATGATGCTTTTCATGCACCGAGGAACGTTATATTGTTAAACGGCAAACATGGGGAAAATGTAAAACCTTGACACGTCCGAAGGATTAAAATAGGGGCGGTGAAAACAGTAGCTCCTGCACCAGACAACATTCGCTTTGTCACACCTACAGTCTGTGCGTTGAGATCAGAATCGATAGGGTTTGAAGAAAAATGACCTTTTGATGCGTCTGTTATTTCCATTCACAGATAGAAGTTAGTTTATGGTGCCGTGGAGAGATTGCAGGAAGGATTAATCGTCCTTTTGACCGCTCGATCCTCCTAAGAAGTCTTGAGCCCAGCGCAGTAACTTTCCTTTCAGCGTGTGGTGTGGCAGGAGTTCAAAAGGAGCAGGAGGTTAATACTCTTGAAAGTTTACTACCAAACGTCGATTGCAGCAGCAAGGAGTGCGATCGATTCTTAAATCCAACCATGCGACCCCTGGTCAAGTCACAATCCATCCTGGGTCACTGAGTCGCAACATACCCAAAATTGATTCAGTGCGACTTGCCCAACATTTGTGACTATGCGACCTTTGTCAGGTCGCATTTCTTTCGAGTCGCAAGTCGCAAATCTATGAGAGAAGTGAAAGGTGCGACCCTGCGACCCCCTTTGAGATTGCGACCCATGCGAAGATAAAGTCGCGCGACCCCTCCAGGTTGCTGAGTCGCAATACATGTTGTTGGACAGGAAACATGACCATGTGACTCTGCGACCCCTCTGAGGTCGCAAGGTTGCAGAAAGGTGTGCTCAAGGAAAGTTGCGACCAAGCAGAAATTTCCGACTACACAACCTCGCTTCAAAATTGACTCTTTTCTCAAAGCATATAGGGCCTACAGAATAGGACTATGCAGGGGCCCAAGCTGATCTTTAAAGCCTCCTAATTTTATGTGTCAATATACCTTTTATGCATCTACGTTTATATATTTATTACTTCCTCAACATGCATAAAATGTTTGTATGCGTGAGGCTAACTTAACAGGTTACACATGGATGATTTAATCTGTTGTCTTGCAGGTAATACAAGGAAACGGTAATTCCCATCCAAATTAGGAGGACTGCTAGCTCTCTCCGGAGGATGCAAACCTGGGTTTCAAATCAACCTGAAAACCTCGTGTTATGTGGATGCTCAACATCACTGGCAGATAGAAGTTGCTGTTTCACATGGCGAGGGCTAAGGCCGGCCTCTAGAGAACAAGGTTATGATATCTCTAAAAAGGAAATGTAGAAGGGATGACCGAAGCTCTAAGGTCGCAAACTTTCTCAGGTCACCGGGTCGCATAGTCGCACTCCCTGTTAAAATCCTGACGGTGCAACCCAGCGACCCAGCGACTAGGTTGCAAGGTCACATAATCTAGGTAGGTCGCAGGTCGCACATTTACTCGGGTCACGAGGTCGCAAATCCAAGGGGTCGCGAGGTCGCAGGTTGCGGATGGTCCAAGATTGGGTCGCAAGGCAGCCCAACTGTCGAGAAGATGAAAAGTCAGGGACCCCAAGGGGAATCCTTGCTCTATAAATACTTCCTTCGGGAACTTGTTTAGGATATTTTGTTTGGGGACTCGAGCTGAGTACACTGTATTGTCTGGATTATACATTTGAGCATTAATACAAGCATTTTGAAAAATCCCTTTGTGGATCTGGTGTTGTTTTATGTATGAGCATTGTTGAGTATTATATTTTTAGTTTCTGAACATCTTTAGATTAAGGGAACTGTATCTCCAATTCAAATCACAGTTACATAACAGTTTGCTGAGTATGTTAATGGTGGTTGAGTTTATTTCACTTTCTTAGCGAATGTTGATGACTTTGTTTATCTTCTTTTGTGTTATCATTTAAAACCTTTAGGAAGTGAAGGGTGTTATCGCCATGACGAACTGTTTTTGTCATGGTCAGAATAGCTTACAAGCATGAACCTAATGAAGTGTTCCTAACAACACTTCCTTCGGTCTTCATGCTTTATTATTTTCTCTTGCTACTCATAGTGTCGTATGTACATTTAATGCATCAATCATATGTCTTGTATTATTTGATTAGGTGTGTATCTACTGTTTTATAGAGTTTAAGCGAGACCCAAAGAAAATGAGAAATAAGTGGTAGCCGGACCCACACCCCCGACGGGATCCCTAGTCCAAATGGTTCAAGGTCTAATTGGGACCTTTTATCGGGGAGATCCCCTGCTGTTGGCTGGATAGATTTTCCTATCAACAGTTTCCTGGTACATTACTATATTTTTTATAGGTTCATGATCAGTTCCTATTGAACATTTTTTCTTGCACAAAAGTGGTTTGAAATGTCGAACAATTGAATTTTCTTCATGGAACAATATGTCATAACTTTCTTCACACAATTTTGAATTAAGATGCAAATATTTTTTCAATGTTGTCTTTGACCAAAGTTTTATCATATGAAAATCATACACTCATCTATATGCATTAGAAGGAAATCAAAGCCAGTGATCAGCACATATAAAGGTGACATTTTCAGTAGGAAACACAATGAATACCAAAACTCAAAAGCTTTCCTAGAGGTTGATGTTAAAAATTTCAACCGCATGGGTGCACCATTGCTGGAAATTAATGGTTGTGTGGTTATTTCTTCGATAGCCGCATGGTTTTGAAAAGTCTAATCAGCACCTCAAACCATGAACTTGCTTGAGCAACACTCCAAATATTGATATGATGGGCTGAAAAATTCAATCATTGAGAACCAATAAGCCCTAAATGTAATGGATTGGTATCTTTCATATCATTTATGAGGTGAACCACCACATTGATGAGCCAAGGAGAGGAAGAGTATCCAAGAAAATCTATAAATACTACTTCAAGGAGAGCTAAGAAACAAGGAGAAGCAAAGCATTTTTATGCTACTAAAATTTCTCCCTAGAAATCAAGCATTTCATTGAGAATATGATTTCACCATTGAGAGAGTCTTCATAATTATTTGAGAGAGAGAGGGAGATTTCAAGATTATTGACGAAATGAACTTCCTTGTTGAGGATTTTTAGCACCATTGCTCAAACAATTCTCTCCAAGTGTATTTTTATTAATTTATTGTATCTCTTCTACATTTAGAGGTCAATAAAGGGCACCCTTTTTCATTACTTTATTAAAGTTTTTGATTCATTAAGAATTTTACGTGTTTACTTCATATTTTTTATTTTATGTTTATGTATGCATTGTTTCCATTACTTTTAGTGCTTCATTTACCCATGTTTGTCCACTAACAACAACCCGTTTCTTTTATTTTCCTTGTAGGTAAGAACCAACTCCAAGGAAGTTGTTTTCAATACTCCATAGTAACAAATACACCACTACAAGATGGTGAATCCACTACTTTCCTTTCTTTAGTATAATGGTTGTTTTTGCAAGATATTTCTCTCCGAATTTTCACTCCATTGTGTCTTTGTTATTTGTATGGAATTTTTGCAGGCACTATTGGACTTGTTTTTGCCTGAGAAAGTCACATTTTCAAAATTTTCCCCCAGTTGTGCTAATTTTATTGTAGATAGATGAGCATTTCATGCATCTGTGCATAGGAAAACCCGTGCGGTTTACAAAGATCATAAAATATCGTTGTAATTTTTCTTTCCTGGGTGATAGGTATCCTTTAGTGAATTTCCTTCACCTCTGAATATTTTTCATGATAGATCATATTGCTTAATTTATTTACTAATCATTATTAGTAGGTTAATTACTTAGTATTTGGTTTAAAAATTTTCATTTCATGCATAGCTTAATTAAGAGGAAAATTAAGTGTCCATAATCCACACATATTTTTCAATTTGTTTTTTTATTTATCACAAGTCGCATTTCTTAATTAGCAAAGGAGTAATCGGTCTATTATTCACACATATTTTTTACTAACCAAAGAATTTTTATTTCATTAGTTTTTGGACTAGGACTAAGTGTTACTAAAGAAAGGGAGTAGCCCTTACTAATTCCCTCATGTCTTTTAGGCAATCCTAGGCTTGCATATGAAAGCTTTCCTAAAGCACTTGGTTTTTCTATCTCCCTTTAGGCACACATAATGTAATAGGAAGAAAGTAAGTGGTCCACTATCCACATATTATTTCTTTTCATGCAAGGAACAATCACAACTTGGATTAAGTAGAGGATATTATAAATTATCATCTCATATCCACATCTTTACACACTTTGTATGTTCACTTTACCACTTGCACACACACTAAGATTGCCTAAACTTTGTACAAAGAACATCCAATTTCAGGAGCTTTTGTACTTAGTTTATTTTAGCTTAAATTTTCAAACCATAAGTGAAGAAAGATTGCTAAAAGAAACCATAACATGAACAAATTAAATTTCCCCATAGGGGCCATAAAATAATTTATAGTTCAAATTAGGACCATTGGTGGTAGGCATCCCATAAGCCACCATGGTCATGTTACATTTTTGAAACATAAAAGTTTACCTTTTATGGTGCTTCAAATACTTCATCAAACCATGGAAAATACTACTCGAGCACGTCAAAGACCCGATTCAGAGGGGTTTTGGATTAGGTCCTAGTGTATGCGATACTATATGGGGCTACCCAACTTGTATAGTGCTCCATACTAGTGACTAATTTCCAATAAGGTAAAGCCTTGACTACACCCGTGGGACAAAGGAATTTTAGTGGCCAATTTTAGGGCATATTTCTTTATAGGTGAACGTGTGGGAAGCACTAAATCTTCTTTCATTACCTTGGTTGATTCTTTTGGTTATTGGAAGAATCACCAGTTCTTTTGATACATAACCCAAGTACCTTTCTTTTGGTTATAGGGGACCCCATGGTTCCCCATCACTCTAGGTGCCACTAGAAGAAAAAAGGGCATTGGTGAGGGGCGAAAAATGTTACCATAAGATCATTAATGAGGGTCAAAAGAGCCTTTGTCACCAAAACCTGAACGTCACCAAAGGTGGCGTCGCCGAAAGTATAGATGTTGTAGTGACATTCAAGGTCCGTCACCAATAATGATTTATAATGATGGATAGTGACCATCACCATTTCATACGAGCAATGGTGATAGACAATAGCCTCCATCACCAAAAAACTAAGCATCACCAAAGGTGGCATCGCTAAAAGTATGTGTTGTGGTGACATTCATGGTCTGTTGCGAATATTGATTATAATGACGGATAATGATCGTGACCATTTCATATGAACAACAATGATTTTTTGTGATGGACCTTTTATGGCTGTCACTATAAGTGCATATATATGGCAGCATTCATTGACTGCCAACATTTCATATTTGGTGAGGGTAAAAAAATGTCATCATAAGCTCATTGGTGGCATCAAGATCAGTCACAAATAATGACTATAATGACAAATAGTGACCCTCACCATTTCATATCAAAAACAATGATTTATGGTGACATACCTTTCATGTTCGTCACTATTGATGTGTATATATGCTGGTATTTGTTGATCGTCACCATTTCATATTTTGGTGAGGGTCGAAAAAATGTCACCATAAGCTTACTATTGATGGTAAAAAGAGTCATTGTCACCAAAAATTTATCTTTGACATTCCATATGAATATTAGGGCAGGATGGAATCGAACCACCAACCTCCTTCTTGTAAAGCAGGTGCTCTTCCATTGAGCTAGAACCCTTTAAAGAATTATACTTTTAAAAATTATATCTTGAAACTTTATAGATTGTAAGTTATATAACTTTCAATAAATTAAAGTCTCGACAATATTCTACTAAACAAGAAAAACATCATTGAATTTGTAGGTCCCTACCTAATGGTTATGGAAGTTATGAAAAGTGGGTGGAGGGAAAAATAGTGGCATATAAGAGAATCAATATGTTAAGTTAAATACTCAATTATAATTGAAACTCTGAAGACATTTATAGCCTACAAATGACCTATAACTTGAAAATACACCAAATATTGCAAAAGAAATGTCATAAGTGGATAGCATATGCAAGAAGAGCATTGATGAAGACATATGCAATATATTACAGGTTGAATGAAAGAAAAATATCAATGTTGTTGTTGTTGGGTGACTTTTTATAATTGGGACCTTTATCTTTCCTTTATCACTTAAATATTCAAATTAAAAATTAGAAATTATATATATATGAATGATATCTAAACTTATGTGCAAATGTAACACGAATATCCAGAGAAACTACAGGGAAATAAATAAATAAATAAATAAATAAATATATATATATATATATATATCCCCTTCACATAAAGTGGCGTGCTATTTGGAATTTCACAAGTCCACACTCAAAACATCACAGCAACCAACAAATAAAAAAAATTGAAACTTATCACAGTAAGAGTATCTCTTATCAGCAGTGAACACCAAACAATAACACAATTATTAGTTCACTATAAGAATGCAAAACACTGGAAAAAAAATTGTTCAATTATCTGGCAGTACAAAATGGACTTAATTCTAATGAAGCACAAAAGTTGATACTAAATCACAAATAAAAATGACCAATAGAAATGTAATTTTTTTTTTTTCAACAACACACTCCATCACTAACTGCCATGTCCAGAAATCCATTTTTTGTAGTATTAACAACCTCTTTTGAAGGAAAACCAGTGAATAGACTTCATAAGTTTGAACTAGAAAATACATAAAACATGGAATTGATGAATTTTAAAGATGGAACTAAAAACTAACCCTTGACTCATTTTTATCTCTTCATATTTGCATCCAGGGGATGGTGCCTTTCTCATTGTGTTGGAGAAGAAAAATATGACAATTATAATTTGTTTTTTAGTCTTGCTTCACTTGTCTTCGCCAATATTTTGAATTGTTGGTCTAGAATTCAACCCTATCCTTTGAGTATTTCTACCTCCCTTGTTGGATGCCTATTATAGAGAGAGAGAGAGAGAGAGAGAGAGAGAGACTTCAACTTGCTAAAGAAAACATGTAGCTCTTGAATGCTGTAGCAACATTGGAGTTGCAAGCTATCTTGAAGGTATATTTACATGTCAAAATTTGGTGTTTCTATAATTGGTGCAGGCATCATTCATTGTATATACTATATAGATCATAAACATCTATTTAGACAAGCTTCCTAGTGGTATTTATTTTTGAGATGGTTCGAATCTCTTAATGACAATAAAAATAGTCAATAAGGGCATAGCAGAGGATAAATGATGAGTTTTTCCATATTACATGGACCATCTTGTAGGAAACTTCTGGAACATGTTCTGTGAGGCACGATTTTTTGAAAAAACAAAGTATGAGAGCATCATTATTTGTGAATTATTAAAAATCCACCCATAAAAATTTAAATGAGTTTTTTAAGGACAAAAAAATGAAATGGGTTAGCAATTTCTGTATATTTTATTAAATCCAAAGGTTATTATATAGCCTAATACATTTTAATCCATTTTTTGAGCAACAAGGACATGTATACTTTCCCATCAGATATGCCAACAATTCATAAGGATCTTAAATCAATTGTGGCCAACTAATCTGAACTAGGCACTGGAATGGGCATTGTTAGGTCTAATATAGGAAGACCTTGAAGGGCTTGAAGGAAATTCAATGTTATTGTTGTGATTGTTCTCCAAATAATGGTACAAATGTTTCAAGTCCCAATTCATGTTGGATCTGTTATTCTATTATTGCAAATGTATATCTAGCACATGGCAGACCATAAATATGTATTAACAATAGCATCCCCAATCCATATCTACATAAGATCTCAACTGGGTCTATATTCTAATACCTGAAAACAAAACCCAACAATCTTTATAGAAAAAACATCTTGAAGAATTTTTCAACAATGCCTCTCATAGATGAGGCCATTGAGCTCAATTCCTTACATTGATAAATTTATTCATTGGAAAAATGGATCATGGATGAAAAATAGCATTGGAGATAATGGAACAGAGGAACATCATCTATTTCCCTAGAGGTTGTTTGAGAGCTCAAACACAACAAAAATTCAACTCTCTAACTGCATCAGAAATCTTGAGATAAACCATCAAAATCCTTCACTTCAATTCCTCAGTCTTATTGGTAATTGTAGCACCACTTAGCTTCCCTGTATCAACAATCCTTCTCTCCAACTCCTTTGAGAACAATCTGTGGTTGAAAATTTTTCTTTTTGGTTTAGATTAGTAGAAGAAGAATCTAGGCTGCCTAAGAGAGATTTTACTAAACATGTGTGGAGGAAATTATCTAAAATTTTTATTTCATTGACATTCTACTCTCCTTTCTTGATTACCCTTTGTCTATTTTCCAAAGCTATAATAGTGAACTCTAAGGCTAGAACGTGGGCATGTAAGAAAATTGCAATTGAAAAGTTTGTCACCGTGATTCACAAGATCTACAAATGTATCATATATATTTATAGTTGGATATTATTGCCATTATTAGATGCATTGATGTTTTTCTCTTGTTGATTGTAATCGTGGTGAATGTGTTACTCTCCATTGGGATTTTTTCAAACTGTATTATCTATGTTGTGCTTGGCTTAGGAGTAATTTTCTCTATGTTTTATGTTAGTCATCGAAGTATTTTTCACTTGTTGTTGATGACTAGTTTCACTTAACTAAGTTTTCTGAAAGCTAATCTCAAATTGTCAATTTGTCATCTGAAAACACCCCCAAATAAATTTTTGTCCTCCTACCCCTTCCTATCGATCTATGATGAGAACAATATCTAGTTTTTAATAACTATCTTGTTTCTGACAAAATATCCCTATCTAGAGCTATCTTAGCTTGGTTTATACCATCATTTACCCTTGTTTCTCATGCCATCTATTTTACCTCGACCAAATCGGCCCTGCAATATACCTTGTCCACCCTTTGAGGCAGTCTAAACCTTATCGACCCCATAACCCAGTTAATTTGATAAAATTTTGATCTTATTATCCTTTGATCGGTTCTTCCCTCAAAAAACCTAAAACAAAATAAAAACACACTTAACAACTAGCCTAAAATCAAATACATAAGAAGAAAACAAATCTACATCCCTTGCATAATAGAGAGAGCCCTCTCTGAGTCCAGGAAGGCTAGGTCCTTGGGCTCCAAAGCTGGTTTGATGTTACCCTGTCATTTGGCTTGCCAATCTACCAAATCACGAGACCCTAACATTTTATTAACTAAATATGTGTTTTATCTACATTAAAGGCCTTACCATGTTCATATTCATCACCTTTTGAATATTCTGTTGGTGTTATATCTTCCCACTACTTGAGCATTGGGATGTGAGGTTGTCTACAATAGAACTGAGATTAAATATATTGAATTCGGTGTTCCTTTCCCAAGTATAACGTATGCTAAAGCCATGGATCACTACGGATTTGAAAAACCAGACCTCCAATTCAAAATAGAGTTAGTAATTTTTTATGAAGTCCTTATTCAAAATTATTTCTAAATTTTCATGAATATTACAGAGATCATTTTTCTTCTTGGCAACTTAGGTCCCTTGCAAAAGAGTCATAATGAGCACCATGTTTCTCATATAATTGAACTAACACTTACTATTCTGGAACGTATCATCAACTATAATTTGAGGGATATGAGATATGCCAATAATATATGTTCAAAACATGGCATCTTCACCATATCAAATGCAATCATAGAGGAAGTAGTGGGACTAATCATTTGAGCACATGTCACCTGAACCTTTTTATGAATTTTGTCTCAAAAGTAGATATGATGCGTTATTAATACCCTCTAAACTGACTTTCATTTTCAAAATAGCCTACCATAGGATAGTATGCACAAAACTTGGGCAAACAACATAGGAAAATTCAAAATGAGTTTTCAATATTAGCTTGAATGAAATTTAAACTTCCTTTGGTACTAACCTAAAATGGTAGGACTGACCTAAAATTGTTATCATAATGAGTAGGGACGATCATCGTCTTTTAGCTCTATATCTGAGATGTCAAACCAAAGTTGAGTTATCCCTTTGCTTATAACCCCTATAATTGAAAATAGATCTGAAACCTATCATTGAATTTATGTGTTCATGTTACAACTATGTGCTGGAAATGATCCTTCATATCTATTTTATAGGGTTTCAAATCCGTCCATTACAGGAAATGCTATGCAAATTGCTTGTTTAATAGTGAAGATATGCCATAACATAATATGCTTTGGGACAAGTAATTCTTGCTACAAGTGTCTATATGCTAGAAGAAATAGGCCTACAATGTTGTAGTTGAAAATACCAATGGAAAATGTGCCTAGACTAGTTATACTAAGCTTCAATCTATTTTGATATCTATTTCATAATTTCCCTGAAACAATAGATATGTTTGTAGATTTCGGGTTATTGAAGCTGTACAAACTGATTATTTGCTCCCATGGGCATTTTTTGATGGGGCATCAAATAATTCAGTGAAAAAGAGAAGGGGTGCTTTCATTTTATATATTTGTGATTCCCATTCCCATCATGTCTCCGTTGGTCTTGGGCCCATCACAAACAATCAAGATGAACTTCAAACTTGCAGAAATCTTCTAACTTTTTCTATTCATCATGGGGTATCTCAAATTCAATTTTTTTGCGATTCCATACTCATGGTTAATTGGATGAATTGTATACAATCCTGCTACAATATAAATATTTCTCCCTTTTTGGAAGAAACACTTCAACTAAAAAACTCATTTACTTCTTTTCCGTGCCATCATCTTTAAAGTTTACAGGGAAAGCAACCAGGATGCTGACCAACTATCCAAAGTAGCAATATATTTCAATCATGGACTGTGGAAAATTAGAGAGGAATGAAAAGGTACCAGTCACACTTATTCGTAGTGGCCATTTTTGGATCCTCATGTTCAGCTAACAGGGGGTCCATTATAGACAACAATTTACACAATTATGTTTATCTCTCTGGCACTCATTTTTATTTGTTGTTTATAAAATGATATGGTACTCTGCATATATAAGTATTCAAATTTTGTGTCCCTCTATAGTTTTTTTTCTTATATCCATAATGGTTCTCTAACAATATAGTAACATAAACTTTCTTGTTGTGCTCTAAATATAGGATAGTTTTTTTTATGTTATACGCATACACACTATGTGCCTAAAAAATGTAATTTTTATCTTCTTAATAAAAATTACGGTTTTTTTCTACAAAAACAAAAAAAAATGTTTGCTGGGGTTAACGAAATTAACAGTTCAATCATGCAACCAATAATCCATATCAATATTCTTTCCTTGACCTTGGCTGCAAAGAATGGAATTCCCCAATCTAGGAATCCTCCCAAGATTACATATAAAAGCCTCCTTAATACTTGGTACTCTCTAGACAACATTATCAAACCATGCATCAGCCCTTTACAATGATTGGTGACATGGTTAAGGAGACACCTTCTCTTCCCTACATTCTATCGAAGGCTTCTAGTTCCACATGCCTTAAGGCTTGACATCCTATCTAGTCACCCATGTTTTTTTTTTTGAACTTGTCCTCTTTTTCTATAGTTCATAGAGTAACATTAAAAGCTATGTTTTCACTCACACTATGCATTTATCATTTAAACTTGATCTAGTTTTGAGTCTCGTTGACGTATTTTTTGTGATCGTTCATTGCACACTAATAAATTTATCTTACCTCATATCATCAAGTATCCCTAGAAAAATAATGTGTTATTTTGTGTGACTATTTCTTTATCTCTGTTTCCATTCCTCTGCTGATTTAGTAGAGAAATTATGTCTTTGTGAATAGAAGTTGTATCAAATTGTTCATCATTGTAGTTGAATATTTTTCAAGGAAATTCTACATAGTGTTGCTCAATTAAATTAAATATTGGAATTTTCTGAACTCAAAAAAAGTGTTAGAATGAGATGTATGCCAATTGTTTGAGATTATGCCCAAAGACTAAAATAAAAAAAATTTCAAAAACCATACGGTACAATGCAGTTGGACTATTTATTATTGGTTTTCATTCCATTGGAAACATAAGCTCCCACAAAGGAAGGATTTGATTATAGATTTAGATGAATAGATAACTTTCAATTGAGGATGTGTCTTTGTATTCTCTTAGCTATGATGTAACTTCTCTACAATAATAGACCTATATTTTTTTTATTCCCTCAAAAAGCTTTCCTCCACTTTCATGACTCTGTCCCTATATCTCTTGATGTATGTTGTGTTTTAAAATTTATTTATAATGAAAGAATAAATAAGATTATTTGGTATATTTCCCTTTCTATGGATTTTTTAGATATAAGACAACCACGTGCTTCATCCTTTGAAAAGGTATGCTCCACAATTGGGATCTAAATTCCTAGTTTATTATGAGCCAGCAAGTGCATCTCCACCCAATTCCATTACAACAAATTAATTTCATATCAAAGAAATCATTTTCTTAGAAAATCATGCTTCCTATTTCAAGAGAGAACCATGTAAAAGTTGGATGGTGAATATCGGAAGTTACTATTGTGTAATTTGTACAAATTTTTGTGAAAGAATAAAAATTTCCATTATTTTATGTTAGAAACTATAGAAGCTATTGTGTAGACAATGATCATGTGGTTCTTGAAGACGAAGAGTTCTATCCCTCACAGCCAAATGTTGAATGTAGAACAAAAAATTTGTCCCTTCATAGGGATTTGTAGCAATAGATGTCACATCTCCAATAGATACCAATATTTTGAGTTGTTGTTCTAGACTCCAACTAGATCCTTTGAGTATTTATACCTCCCTTGTTAGATTCTTATTATATATAGATACTGGGGGAGAGGGGGAGAGAGAGAGAGAGAGAGAGAGAGAGAGAGAGAGAGAGAGAGAGAGAGTTCAACTTGCTAAATAAAACATGCAGCTCTTGAAAGCTCTAGCAACATTGGAGTTGCAGGCTATCTTGAAGGTAGATTTACATTTCAAAAGTTGGTGTTTCTATAATTGGTGCACGCATCATTCATTGTATGTATTATATATATCATAAACATTTATTTAGAAAAGCTTCCTAGTTTTATTTCTTTTTGAAATGTTTCTAAACTCTTAATGACAATGAAAATACACAATAAGGGCACATCGGAGGATAAATAATCAGTTTGTCCATATTACATGGACCATCTTGTAGGAACCTTCTGGAACATGTTCTGGGAGGCATGATTTTTTGAAAAAACAAAGTATGAGAGCATCAATCTCTGATTGTTTGTGAATTATTAAAAACCCACCCAAAAAAATTTAAATGAGTGATTTGAAGGACAAAAAAGTTGAAAGGGGTTAACAATTTCTCTCTATTTTATTAAATCAAAAGGTTATTATATATCCTAACACATTTTGGTCCATTTTTTGAGTAGCAAGCACATGTATACCTACCCATCAAATATGCCAACAATTCATAAGGTTCCTAAATCAATTATGCCCAACAAGTCTAAACTAGGCACTTGAATGGGCATTGTTAGGCCTAAAATAGGAAGACCTTGAAGGGCTTGAAGGACATTAAATGCTACTACTGTGACTGTTCTCCAAATAAAGGTACAAATGTTTCAAGTCCCAATTCATTTTGGATCTGTTATTCCTTGATTGAAAATGTATACCTAGCACATGGTAGACCATCAATATATATTAACAAAAACATCCCCAATCCATATCTGCATAAGATCTCAACTAGGTCTATATTCTGATACCTAAAAACAAAACCCAACATTTTTTACTGCAGAAACATCTTGAAGAATTTTTCAACAATGCCTCTGATTGATGAGACCATTGAGCGCAATGCCTTACATTGATCAATTTATTCATTGGAAAAATGAATCAGGGATTAAAAATGGAATTGGAGATGATGGAACAAAGGACCATCATCTATTTCCCTATATATTTTTTGAGAGCTCAAACACAACAACGCTTCAACTCTATAACTACATCGTAGATCTTGAGAGAGACCATCAAAATCCTTCACTTCAATTCCTCAGTCTTACTGGTAATTGTAACACTACTCAGCTTCCATGTATCAACAATCCTTCTCTCCAATGCCTTTGAGATCAATATATGGTTGAAAATTTGTCTTTTAGGTTTAGATTAGTAGAAGAGGAATCTAGGTTGCATAAGAGAGATTTTACTAAACATGTGTGCATGAAATTATCTAAAAGTGTTCTTTCATTGACATTTTACTCTCCTTTCTTGATTACCCTTGGCTATTTTCCAAAGCTGTAATAGTGCACTCTAAGGCTAGAACGTAGGCAGGTAAGAAACATACATTTGTAATGTTTGTCACTATGATTCACATGATCTAGAAATTTATAATATTGATTTATATTTGGGTATGTATTTCCATTATTAGATGCATTGATGTTTTTCTCTTGTTGATTGAAATCGTGGTGATTGTGTTAGTATCCATGGGGATTTGTTCAAACTGTGTTATCTATGTTGTGCTTGGCTTAGGAGTAATTTTCTCAGCATTTTCTTAACTTAATATATGTTTTATCTACATTAAATTCCCTACCATGTTCATATTCATTTCCTTTTTAATATTCTGTTGGTTTAATTTCTTTCGACAACTTCTTCTGAGTGTGGAACAACAATGTTGTCTACTTGGTTGGAGCCACAACACATCATTGTTTGCAATGTCACCTAAACATTAAAGTACAACAAAAATATTTACAAAATAAAATTTGCAGTTTGTTCCCTTTGCCAACTTGCATGGAACAAAGATGAAAAGCAATCATGTGAATTGTCTTTGAAATCCCTCTTTCATGGATAGTTTTGATGAGTTCTTGGATATTAGTGGCCATTATTGGAAGGCTTTGGGACCATATAGAGAATACCCCAGTTGTCTCAAGTCATTTAATGGGTGTGAAAGTGCTCGTACTTTGACGAAGTCAACCATCTTCTAGATATGGGGTCCCATAGGGATATTGATAATATAATTGTTGGTGTGCCTAAAGAGAGGCACACACCTATTTTAAGCTACAGTTCTGGAATAGGTTCAAAAATTTTCCCGTATTTCTTTAAAACATAATGACAAGTTTATTAATACAGTTGAAGGGGGTAGTGAGGAAACTCACTCAAAGGTTTTTCAGTCATCAATTATTGCTTCACATGAGAAGAATTTTGACATTGTTTGTGTTGTTCTTAAAGAACAACATCTTTAGGGCTTGAAATTTCAAAGGCTAGGCATGGATCCTTGGATTCATATGCGGGATATATTTGATTCTTCTCTGATGGGAATCCAACCAGATATGTACAAGGAAATGGCTGCAGCAGTATTGCAAGAAATAAGGAGTGTTAATTATTCAAATCAGCTTCCGCAATGTTAACCATAACAACATGTTCAATCATGAAAACTTCACTATGTACTGCAACAATTTTTTCAACTATCCAAGGAGTGTTCAATTCAAGGAAAGTATTGCATAAAAATACAATCCAGTTTATTGGTGCTAGCACAATGCCACCAGATTTGTGCATAGTAACAAAATTTATGTCTAGTGGTGATTTAATTGCATATATTCAACACTATGGAAGGGTTTCAAAAGTTTTTGTGAGACAAATAATGATCCAACTTGTCGTTGGACTAAAATTTCTAAGTGAAAACAATATTTTACATAGGGAACCAAAACCATAGATTTCTCCTTTCAACAAATGACAAAAATGTGGTACTGAAAATTACAAGATCAAGGACCCTACAACCCCAAAGGATAGTAGAAACATTGTGTGGTTCACCTCTATACATAATACTTGAAATTATGCAATCTTGGAAGAGTGATGGCCATGCAAGAATTCATGAAGGTTGCATATCTAAAGATGACTGGGAGAATGAAACCTCGTTGTCTCCTCAAAAACTCCCCAAAACAAAGGATTTTAACAAAATAAGTGGTAATAGAAGGCATGCCCAATTCAAAGCCCGATTGAAGAGAAAGTGGATATGGATAACTAGTTTAATAAGCAGGGTATATCTATGTTTGGTTGGTTAAAGTGTGGTATAAATAATGATAATGATGGATTCTCTAGAACTTCTAGAGGTAATGGGGTCTTTGCAAGAGGCAACCAAGGAGAAGGTGACTTTTTTAACAAAAGAGGCTCTAAATCCTCTAGTATCCAAGCACTAAAGATAATTGATGATGAAGATGAGTCTAAAGATGACGATGAAGATGATGAATTTGATTCAGTGAAGCCTATGGGGCACAAGAAACCAATGTCAAGTCCTATTTAAAAAGAAGATAAAAAATCAAGTAGTGTGAAGGTTACTAAAGATATTAATTATTTGAGCCAATCAATATTTTAGTAGCACAAAATCTCACCATTGACACTCAAGCCAACCAACACAGTGGGATATGAGTGTATGACCATTGTGGAAGAAAAAACTCTTCCATCTATTCTCAAAGGAAATAATGTGTTGGCCAAGGCTAAAACTTGCACCGACAAGACAGTAGCATTTATGTTTTTTTCTATTGAGATGATAGTGAAGTCACCGTTCCTCCAAGATAATAAAGGGTCACCTATTATTATTCTTTTCATTTTTCCCACTAGGGAACTTTCCAGTCAAGCTATTGTACGGGCCAATGTTTTGTTTAAATAGCATGAAAATAATGGTGTAAAATTAGGTATTGGGGGCACTAAATTACCAACAGAACATAAATGGCTACAAACAAGTCCTTTCCAAATATTAGTGGCCACTCCTAGAAGGCTTTGGGACCATATAGATAATACCCCAGCTATCTCAAATCATTTAATGAGTGTGAAAGTGCTCATACTTTGATGAAGTCAACCATTTTCTAGATATGGGGTTCCATATAGATATTGATATAGGGATATCCCTAGTTCCTTATTACAACCATACCGACCCAAGTAACCAATCCTTGATATAGGGCTATCAACCCCTCTAATGAATCTAGATTATGGGGATGTCACCACTTGTGACCAATCCTTGTCACAAGATTTTAAGCCCCCCATAATAGGAAAATACCTCTTACAAGGCATCATCAACACTCATAACATTGATCCAATGTTGAGTACAACCCAATGTTACACAGTGAAATTCTCACCAAGGTTTGGGGCACGATCCCCACACTTCCATGATAATGAAACTTTAAGTGAAAAAATTGCAATGTCCCCAAAATAGTGAAATGTGATGCAAAACATTTTACTTTTAATGAGGGACATTTCAAATATGTAAATTTCGTATCCAAGGTTAAGGAGATGAAAATCCATGGGGCTAACCTATGTTTCCCTCCATTATAAAACTTTTTATTATCAAATACAATTAGATGTATATTTATTTTTACATATCATTTAACCTCCCTAAAATTTGGGGGTTGTCTCCACATGCTCTTTCACTACTGCATTCCAGAAACTTGGAGGAACACAAGTAACACCTCCCAATTGAATTATTAAAATAAATTAAGGTGGTTCAAATCTTGAAGGAAAGTTGGAAAGAGTTTATATAACATAAGGTTGTCATCATCATAATATTCTACATTTGATGTTTTTTCTTGTCAATTTCAATTTGTCATTATCATAATATTCTGCATTTGATGTTCTATCTTGTTGATTTCAATTTTTCGAAGTCTTTTAATAATTAAAGATTCTCCAAATACTATTTCACTCAATTTCTAATGTAAAAAGTGATGTTGGAGGGGACACCAATGTGAAATAATGTGGAGTTAACTTCACTGATATGTAGAACTGCTTCGAAAAGAAAATAGCATAGCAGCTCCATATAGCAGCAGACACCCATATGTAAACGTGCGTTATAAGGGATGGATATATGCGTATAGTTTGTGATTGTCCAAAACTTCACTGATATGTGACTTCGTTCCATGACATGATCATTACATTAAAAGAAATAAAGTCCACAAAGGCATCACGCTGCCCCATAATCCACAAATTACACATATTACTTCATTTGAGGGTGACAGGCTACTTCAACGATATCTTGTGTCCTCTCATTCACAAAATTCAGTCCTTCACATTCCCACTGCTGCAGCCAAAAGCCCAAATGGCTATGACAGTGAATGGATTCTCCTGTATAAAATCTCCCAATTTTTTCCCCAAAGGAAAAAAGGTGAGGTCAAAGATTGCGGCATACCCAGAATGGAAAATCGAGGCAGAAAGTCCATATTTACCCATAAAACAAATTTTCAGTAGCACAGTTGATGTTTTTAATATAGAGAATGGAAATGATAGAAATGATAAAGTACATCAATCATAATCAAATGAAAGGTGGGTGGAGAGAAGGAGAAAGATTAAGGGATGTGAATAAAAACGGCATTCAGTGTATAGAGGGGTGAGAAAACGTAGATGGGGAAAGTGGGTATTAGAAATAAGAGAACCCAAGAAGAAATCTCGCATCTCGCTCGACTCCTTCTCCACCCCAGAAATGGCTGCTCGTGCACATAACATGGCTGCTTTGTGCTTGAAACTTCGAATGGAATCTTCTAGGTGGTTTTCTTCAACACCACGCCAGGGAACAAAATTTTCAACTTCAACTTCTTTACTTATTTGAGGGTTTCATCAACTTGTCAAACAATAGGCTAAGCGGTATTTCACAGTTTGGGTTTCTCAAAGCCCTCATGAGTTTAAATATCTCCATCAATAAGTTGACAAGACACAGACACATCAAATATGGGATCTAGACCAAAAAAATACTAAAATAGGTCAGAGACTACTACAAATGCAACATGAAACTCACATTCAAGACATCGAAATAAAACAATCTCAGTAAATTCACTTCCAAGGCCACATTAAAATATGGGGTTTTGATCAGCTAAACACAAACAAAAAATAGAAAAAGATTCAACTTGGTCATTTCCGGAGGTTAATTTTATAAATACCTGTTGGGCAGGCTGTCAACGAAAGTGAGCAACATCTTGAGCTTACTTCCCCCTCAGAGACTGATCCACCATGCATCTCCACAACGATGGCCTCAACCAGCTAACTCAAATGGTACAAAGGAGTAGAAAATCTCTCTTCAAAATCCCTCATAATGCCTTCCACTTGCTCAAGCTCCTGAACGATGGATTTTTTGCAGGTGGGAATAAAAAATTATCAAAAATTAAAAATAGAATCGTTCACTTCAAGTGAAATGTAACCTTTAGTGTCGCCTATTTTTTGGAGGCGGGAATTGGAATTAATCTAAAATTAAAAATTAAAATAAAACATAAAAATTAAATGTCAATAATAATATTCAACATGTATATATATATAGTACTAAATTAAAAATTCAATATAAATAAAATAGATATTAAGATGCATATAAATTATTTAATATATAAAACTTATAAACATAATTAATTAGTAGTTGGTCATCTTTAAACTAAAAGACTCAAAATTAAAATTATGTGGTTTTTTATTGTTTTAATATAGACATAAAAAGGTATCATAAAATTCCCTCTCCTAAGGTTTGATAGTTATTATTTGTTTTGGACTAAGCTTCCACCTATCATAATGAGGTCAATTTCCCAGATTTAGCATTATGAGAGTGTTGTAGCTGCTACAACACCACCAAAAATTTTGGGCATATTCAAATTTTGTGTTCCCCCATTTTGCTCGCTCAGCCCATTAAGGTTTTGATGGGACTCTTAACCGATTACTCTCTTCTCCCCCTTTCTGTCAAACCCTGATGTTGTCCCCATTCACACATTACATGTTTCCCCCACACATCATGTGTTGCCTCAGATGTTGAACTTATGACTACATTAGGGTTTCAAAGGTGTGTTTCTTCGGTGATGTGCCAATAGACTCCCATGACTTCAAAACTTAGCTTTGCTTAGTATGTATTACAACCAGCAGAAGCACTGCATGTGAAAAAGAAAGATTTCGTTTTTGGCTCCCTTTATGTTGACTATACTAGGGTTTTGGAGAAACCCTAATTTGGCAAGAACGTGACACCCTTTATGTTTTTAGCCTATGCCTCTCAGGGCACAGTCTCATTGACATCGCAAGACACCATGGTGAGATTTATTGCATAACATGTCGCCCTAGGCCCTTGACTGGTCCTATGCCTCAACATGTGAATTAGGGTTTGAGAGAATTATATATTTTCCACGACATCCTTGAAACCCTAAACGTTGGTTATTGAAGGTACAACCGTACCGTGAATTAATCCTTACTCTTGAGGGTGCTTATCATCTTCACCTTCTCATATTATCTCGAAATTGGATCACTCATATGCATTAGGGTTTACAAGGTAACTCATATATCATTAGTCTGCATTCCCTCTCATTTCATTAGGGTTTGGGCAGGTAGTTGTTTTCGAGAGTTATCTTGTCATCAACCTGCATTTACAAGGGTGTTTGCCCATTGGTCATATTTTGCATGTTCCCTTATGCTCTCCATTAATTTAGGGTTTGGATTATTATGGTATTTTCCATATGTTATAAAATCCTAAGTTATCATAGCCATGAATCAAAGGTTAAAAATTGTTTCTCTTTAATTTCACTTTGGCGTGTATTACTCATCTTTCTCTCCACCAAGTTTTAAGGAATCATATCCATGAGCATAGGAATTATTTCCCTAAAATAAAGTTTGTTTATGTGTGAGAGAGTAAGCCTCCAAAGCTTGGCATTTCACCTCATATGTTATTATTAGAAGGAATGTTTGAACATTCAAGTCATAATGGTTTATAAAACCACCTGAAAGTCTCTAGTGTAATCGTCACAAGATATACTTGAGTTGAGGGTAACCTAGTCATGCTTGTTGAAGTCCTTACTTAATGCATGCCTGAAAGTTTGGTATTTGGTTGATAACCGCATATTTATATTGAGAATGTGAAACAACTTTGGATAGTGATACCCTAGAGCCATAAAGGTACTTACTATTTGTATTAGTATTCGTATTGTTTTATGTTACAACTCATGCCTTCTTGTCATGTGGCATTGCAGGTATTTTCTTCAACGACTAAGGGGGGACCACCGGTTCAAAATAAATAAAGAAAAGGTGGTCTACATACAAGAGGGCTCTCGACCATATGTGTATTTTGTCACTTCTTCTCATGAGGTTAGTGAGTGTGCACATGGATAAAGGAACCTAGTTTTCACTGAAAGCATCACCCCAAATGATGAAAGGAGCACAGCCCAACGGGGCCTCGCATGAAAATTTGGAAAGCACCAAGACGTTGGTCACTGAGAAAGCATTGGGTAAGAGTGAACATGCAATAATATGAGAAACAAAACACCTCGGTCTTCCAGTCTTTTAATATGGTTGCAGTAGAAATGGCTAAAGCAGAGGCAAATGCATCAGTCATTTATGTACCAATGCCATTTTCTATTGCAACTATTTTGGAAGCAATGAATGCCAAACTAAAATTAGTTTTCTGCATTAAGGAGGGTGTTCCCCAACATGGTATGGTACATGTAAAGAAAACTTTAAATGAGAAATCAAAGACTCTAATTATCGGGTTAGATTTTCAAGCCTGACGAGTGAAAATTTATATTTATATGGAGTCGCCTTGGCTACATATTAAGAAGTAGGAAATCCAACGATATGGTAAGAAGGAACCACTTAGGAAGAAGACTTATTTAAATAATAAATAATGTCTTCAGGGCTTGGCAGGTGTTTAAGTAAAGTGGCTCATTCTTGGAATTTTGGCTTTATTGGTCGAACATGTGAGGATCATCACAATTGCATCCAAAGGTTGCATGTAAAGAACTATTGGTCAAAAGCTCGATGGTCACCACAACACGAATGTGCACTCCAAAGTAAAGCATAAAAATAAAATGGTAAATAGAGTTAACGAGTTCTGACCATTACGAGAGAGAGAGAGAGGATGAGTTGCACTTTTCTTTTGGGCGATATTAACATTTCTATACAAGCCAGATGCCATGGGAATATGGTAAGTATGTATGTATATTATTAACATCCCATTACAAGGACCTTTTAATGATGGCAATGCATTATTAGGGTGCAAGAGAAGCCATAGATCAATGAAGAAGTTAAGAAAAACAATCTTCTGGGAGTGGACTTTGTCTTCTAAAATACAATGTTAAGGCTCCAAAAGGATTGCATAGGTGTTAGCACTAATGTCCACTTGGGTGAAATGAAATTCTGCTTGGATGCTTATAGCTCTCATAACGCTAAGGTATCTACAAGGATCGACTATTCAATGTTAAAAATCCTATCATGTTGCATTCCTTTGGTGATTTTGGTGCAAAGTAGTGGCAATGGAATAAAACTATAAAAATATATTGATTCTATGTATAACGCCAGACATAAGAAGGTTGTTGATAAGCTACTCATTTATAGAAATGACAACACATTGAAAACCATGGATGATACTTTAACCAAGAGGATTTCCCCTCTAGTTCACATGGCTTTTAGTTATATATATCTTCATTATCTTCAACTATTTAAGGAAGCTGAGGTAGGAGAAGTAGGGACCATCTCTCAAAATAACCAATATTCAGCGTTGGATGGAACCATTTAATAAGTCCCTTTGACAGTTTCCATGGGAAACATCGGAATACAGTGGGACAGGGAATCAAATTATTCCTTTTGCTGCTACATCAAGACCAAGATTGGGATGTCATCCATTCCTCACAGTGTAAATTCTAATTCAGCTCATTGATATGTTGGAGATTCTAAACACATAAGTTAAAATTATGATAAAATATCTTCGAGCGGTGTTGTATCAATGCAAGCCAGAGCTTTGTGCGACCCATGATACCCTTGAGAAGTGCAACTGAATGCATCTGCGATGGAATGATGGGGATTCTAACATGTGCCACATAGTGCCAAGGGATTTCGATGTGCGAGGTGTTATGGCATCTCAAGATGTAAACTATGTTGGTTAGTTGTTTTACAACCACGGTTGGATGTGAGCCTTGTCTTCGTAACTTGTTAAGTTGTATGATCTGAAATTCAATATGGGTAGACTAAGATGAGTTATAGGAAATTATTAGGTGAAAAAGGCATAGTCTAGTTGTATTAATTGTAGCTTGGTCAAGTTTTTGTAGTCGAGGAAAGATTTGGTTGGGTTCCCATGTTGCAAAAAAAGTAAGGGTAGTTGTGAGGGCATGCTATATAATGAGTGCCAAGGTGTGCTAAGGAATGAAAAGGCATGCTAACACAAGCGATATAGTGTGAATACATTCCTAGGAGTGTTATGTAGTGTCAGGGCATCACAAGGGAGAACTAGGTCAAAATTCATGGAAATGAACAAATAAGAGTATGTGCCATGGAGTGTCAGTGAATTCTAATTTTCCCAATGATGAAGTGTGTTAGGAGAATTTTATAATAGGACTTGATGGAGGCAAGGCTATGATTGTGATAATGGTTTGGAAAAAGCAGTTTCAGACAAAGTGAGACTTTGGGTTAGGGACAACATTATTTTTTCAATGACTTGGTTGGTTTCCTAAGTCGAAAAAAATGTAAGGCTATCTATAAGGGAATAACAACTAGGGAGTGTGAACATGTGTCAAGGAATGCCAAGAAGTGCTAACACATGCTAGATAGTTGTGAGGCATGTTAGGCATGTCAAGACACGCCAAGTGCTAAGGCATTACAAGATGTGCCAAGTGCTAGGGTGTGGTGCCAATGCATTATAGGGAGTGTTAGGGAGTCCCAGGTGTTATCACCATAATTTTTTTTTTTTTTTAACTTTGACAGTTTACCTTGTTCCTAGTCATGGTCTTAGATAGGTGTTGAGTCATTTCATGTTTTAATGGGTAAGTGATAGGGTTAGAGTCTCAAAAGTGTCATTTTCATTTCCAAATAAAGTTTGACAACCTAATTCCATGGTTTAAAGGTCCCATATTCTGTTTGGAAGTCATATTTTAACCCTTTGAAAATTTTTCTGAAGTTAGCCACGAAACCACACTTTCGTAGCACAGTCAATGGAAAAAAGTTGTTTTGCACTATGAAAGTGCTGCTACTTTCGTAGCGCATTTCTCTGAAAATACACTAAGCGCGCTACAAAAGCGCAGATTCATAGTGGGTCATGTAAAATCATCAAATCATTCAAATTTCGTTAGTTTTTCATCATTAGGTTTCAGTTAGAGGTCATTTTAGACAAACAACCATTCAAAATCATCATTGCATTCGTAGAGGTTTCATTTATGAAATTTAAGTTCAAATTTGAAAGGGTTGGCTAGTTTTTTATTCTAGTTTGCATGCAAAACACTCCAACAGACCATTTTCAAGAGTACAGTAAAGCTTGTGGTAATATCACACCAAAGATTATATTATCCATTATCAAGCGAGGTTGATTACTCTAATCAATCGAGGCTGACTATTTTGAATTCAAGCAAGGCTGATAATCAGAGTTCACATGAAAATTTCAGAAATTCAAAGAAAAAAATGACTTAGGAGAAGAAAAATCACAGGTCAAGACATTGTTTAAGGATAGATCCTGAAAGCATAGGAACCCTAGCTAAAGGAAAATCAGTATTGGAGGCCTTCAAGAAGGCAGAGTGTTTGAAATTTTGTGAAAAGTTACAGGGAGGACACCGTAAACTGAAAAAGGAGTTTGCTTTACATTTTACTGGCTCAAACACAAAAATTGGAATCTTAAACTTGTCAGTTACTCCCGATATTATTGCCTTAGTAACAGAGATTCCTAGGGGGCAAGAGACATGGTTTAAAGGTTTCAGATTTAACATGGAGGCATGCAAAGTGTTTCTAAAGCCAGAGTTTTCAGAAATGGATTTAAACAACACAATTCCCAGGAGCTACATCAAAGATTCATATGTCAATTTTCTATACAACATCCAGAGGTATTTTACTTGTGAGGGAAGGTATCATAAAGTATATTAATATCATTTTAAACTTCTGTTGCACTTTACTGGCATGATATCTTTAGATTTTCCATTTTTTCTGTATAGAAGTATAGCTAAGATGGCAGAAAAGGTTCAAATGAAGTCTGATGGGTGTGAAACCTCTTTATTCCACCATGGTTTAATTAAGTTGATGGTCTTACATGAACTCTGAAAGATCAACAGAGAATGGTCATCATTTTTGTTTTTATGTGGTTTTTGAGTGGAAGCACAAACTATAGGAAATAACCCTAAAGGAAAAGAGATTCCACCTACAGAATCCAGCAAGCCTGTAGTGACAAGGTCAAAAAGGTTTGTTAAGATAAAACCCAGGAAACAACTGAAAGAGCAAGTAGGAAAAGCATCAGTGGTTATTGTTGAAATTCCTAAACCTACAAAACAAAGGATAACTGAAGTTAAAGATATTGTACAAGGACAGTCAACTAATAAACAGGTTCAACAAAGATTGACTAGGAGTCAAATTGCAAAAGAAAAGGGTAAAGCAGCGATTTCAGGAGAAAGTGATACTCCAAGCTTAAAGGGAAACTTGGATGATATCTTACAAGCCATTGATATAGAAGATTCCCCTTTGGTTAGAGATGATTTCATAATAATTGATGAAGGAAAGAAGAAAAATATGAAGTCTTCCAAGAAACTAGTATTCAATGATGAAGTTGTAGTATTTGTATTCAAGGCAAGGAAGCCTCTAACCAGACAGTCTAAAAATATTCCAGAGCATGTTGAGCTGGAGAAATCATAGGAAGCTTCCACTGCTCATGAAGAAATTATAAACCTTTCATCACCTGTACTAGAAAAGGTAAAAAGCAGAGCATTCCCCACTCAAATATAAGAAATTAGTTATGTAGAGATGGAGGAAAGGTTGAAATCATCCAATCTTGAAATTTCCAGGCTAAGGAAGAGAGAAAGAAAGCATGTTGTTGAAAAGACAAATTTCAAGAGGATGAAAGCCCTCTGGGAAGTTGAATGGGTTGCTAAACCTGAAATCATTAGCAATGAAACACAATATTTCACTTGGAATGTACCAGAAATAAAAGAAGCCATATTTGTGAGAGTAATAAATACTCAGTTGAGAGCCACGTTAAGGAGACAAATTGAAGACCTAGAAATTTAGTTGACAAGATCTCAAGAGAAACTACAGCAACAGTGAAACAGGGTAATGAAACAGGGCAGTAAATGATAAATCTTAAATCAGTTTTTCATTAAGAAGAAGACCATTTTGAGGAAAAGCACCTTTAAAGTTAATTTGTTTTTATTTTTGACATTTATATTCAACTCGAAAAGCTTTGGAATATCCTCAAACTTTATTTTTGAAGATTGTGTTTAAAAAGAGAGCATGCACAACATAAACGTGCTATGAAACTATTGAAGATGAATATTTCACCTTTACATATGAATTTTGGAGATAGGGTTGATGGGTATTGAGTTTAAATTTTGTCAGGAAGCAAGAAGATCATGTGTAAAGGTCTAATTGAAATAGGAGAAAAAGGTGTTAAATGAAATTTTTCAATTGCGTGCCAAACCTGCTACAAAAAGAGGCTACTGTAGCACAAACATATTCATACCCTTTTTACACTATTTCGGAGATTTTTATTGGCAATGTGGAGGAATAAAGTTTTCAAGGGAATAATAGCACATGTGACACATATGAAATAGTCATCAATGTTAACAAAGCTGCTCGAAGATAAACATGGAGGTTAAGGGCTAAAAAGCAGGAACTTTGTCTCCTGGTTTTTAGGACATTTAGGTCATAAATCAGCAGGTTTACAACAAGGCTGGAGGCATCATCAAAGTTCGAAATCATGGATTTGCACCTGTCAAGAAAGCATTAAAGGTTTAGATAATGTTTTTTCAAACATTTTAGGAGTTTCACTCCTATTTGTATTAAGACTCTTAAAAGACAGTTTACCTGTTAGTTTGTAATTAATAGTTTGTTTTATGAATAGAATAGGTGTCAAGAATGGAAATTTGAATTCTCCTAATGATGGATCATGGAATCCAAGATTGTAAATGCTCTATATGAAGCATGAGGTCGAATTCACCAAGGTTGGCATTTTTCATTAGCAAGGAAATTGTGTTACTGTATGTCACTATGTTCTTCTCAACTTAATACAGAGATTTGTTTGACCACTCAAGATTCACATGGAGTTTAAGTGTATCATTTTTCTATGGCCTTTTCAATTACCTACTTGCAGTAGTATTTGTATGTGTTACCTAGAATTCATTTTAAAATGCTCTAACTTCCTTCACATGAAAATAGATTGTGTTTAATCACTGTGTTACTGTTTTTGTCATAAACCTAGACTCCAACTGCCTTGACTTCCATGTTTGACAAATTATGATGTTTTTTTGAAGACTATCTTGAATCCATGGCACAATGAGTGTTTGCTAATCTTTGATTCAACCAGTTATACATTTTTATCCTTTTTATTCCTAGAGTTAGCCATATAATCATTAATAAAAAATATTAAACCTATTGAGAGAGCCCTCTCAGGTTGAGGAGGCTAAGCCCCAACCAAAATATTGGTTTGAAAGAGTTACTCGGAGTCTACTTGATGAAGCAGCCTATCATAGTCAGATTTTGTGATAACACCAGGAAACATAAGGAAGCACTAGTTTCAATTTCATGGAAATGAATGAATAATATTATGTGATAGGGAGTGTTAGCGACTTCCAAGTGTTCTAAGGAGGGAGTGATAAGGTATGATAGGTAGTGCCAAGGCATGCTGGAGTGCTAGGGAAGCATGCTAAGATGTACCAAGTGCCAAGGTGTGCCAATGCGCATTAAGGAGTGTTAGTGAGTGCTAGAGAAACACAAGGGAGAACTAGATCAAAATGCATGGAAATGAATGAAAAAGAGTGTGTGATAAGGAGTATCAACATGTTCCAAGTGTGTTAAGGAGGGATTGACATGGTATGTTAGGAAGTGTTAAGACATGCTAGAGTGTCAAGGAAGCATGCAACCAATATGTGCTAGGTGCCAGAGTATGCCAACACGTGCTAGGAAGTGTTACAAAATGCTAGGGAAATAGAAGGGAGCACTAGGTAAAAATAATGCATGGAAATGAATGAATGAGATTTTGTGACATGAAGTGATCAGAAACTGAATTGGGGGCAAAAATTTGATAAAAAAATGAAAGTGCTTGGATTCACTCGAAACCTAAACCACCAGATAGGTCTCATCTTCCTGATTCTGGCACACTTCATTTCATTAAAAATTGACTCCATATGAGAAAGTTAGAGCCTATTGTCTGCTTTGCCAAATAAGAAAATTTTCAAAAAAAAAAAGTCAAACATGGTCAAGGGGGTCAAATTTTTGGTCAAAATTTGGTTTTCCTTTGGCTAGTGGTGTGCTGACACTTATTAGCTTGTGGTTGGCCCGAAATTTTGGGCTACATGTTAGCTTTTGGTTGGTTTGGGTCAGACCAATGACGTCACGACATGTGGCAAGCCTGGAGGTCGCCACGTGCCCCCTCCCAAAGGTAAAAATTGTGTTATGTATGTTCAAAATAAAACTTTATATGGTGGAAAAAATTTATGTCGAAGGACTGATCGAGGTTGGGGTCGACTTTGTGACCCCACCCACAACACACAAAAACCAGACCAACTATACTATCATTTAGTTATTATTATATAATGGGAGCCAAACATATTTATGTTTTAAACAATGTTATGGTGGGGGTAAGCGGGGGCCAACCCCCAGTCCACGGGACCACATGGCAGTGACCATTGGTAGGAGCTCTAGCTAAGTGCAGGGTTTAAATTTTTAAAACCATATTAATTAACCCTTAATCTGGATTAAAGGCGCTAATCACATTTTTTAATGTAGATTATACTAATCACACCATTAGTGGTTAACTACACCATAACTGCGCTTATCCACTAATTAATCTGAGTTTATCTTGGCGACCAGTTTGGTGGAGTTCTCCATTTTTGGTAGAACTCCAAATTTTGTGGAGTTTATTGGATTTTCTTTGGTTTTGGAGGAGCTTTTCTAGGAGAAATTGATTGACCCATAAGTTGATCAAATTTTGACCAATTTAGGCTCAGAAAGAGTATATCCTACCATTTTTGGATGCTCTGAGTAGTTTGAAGCAGGTTTTAATAGTTGTAGAGGATTCTAAACAACAATTTTTCCATTTTTATCTCATATAAAGGCCCAAGAAAAGGTACTGAAAGAGGCATAACGTTTTCCCAAAGAGTTATAATTTGACTCAGTAAAAAGAAAAATAAGGGTATTGGGGGTGTCCCAGACCATTGGAGTAGGTTTGAGAGCCACCAGAGCTTAGGAATTGACTGTATTCATATTTTTGATCAGTTAATAAAAGAGGGCCATGCCATTGAAGTTGGTCCAAGGAGATGTAGCCCAAGAAGGGTGAACTCCTTAATCACTACTGTGTAATGTGCTTGCTATATATTATATTTCCTGCAATTTATTTTTTGTTGATGTGTTTTTTAAGCTAATTTACTTAATAAATTTCTCATAAAATACACACAAATTTGACACATAAACCCACTCATATAATTTCTATTTGACACAATCCTTAAGCACACTTTTATTTGATACTGATGAGGAAGTTAGCACAACAAAACTACTTTGTCCATATTCAGATCAGGAAGTGTTAGTGAGATCTAGGTGTGCTAAGGAGGGAGTGAAAATATATTCTAGGCAGTGCTATGACATGCTAGAGGCCATGGAAACACGCTAAGATGTGCTAGGTTCTAGGGTGTGCCATTGCATGCTAGGGAGTGTTAGGGAGTGCCACAGAAACACAAGAAAGCACTAGTTTCAAATGGATGGAAAGGAAGAAATAAGAGTGTCTGACAAGGAGTTTCAGTGAGTTCTAGGTGTGTTAAGGAGGCAGTGACAAGGTATGATAGGTAGTTTCAAGGAATGATAGATTTCCATGGTGAAATTCCAAGATGTTCTAGCTGCTAAGGTGTGTCAATGTGTGTCAAGGAGTGTTAGGGAGTGCCATGAAAACACAAGGGGGAACTAGTTCAAAATTCATGGAAATGAAGGTCAAATAAGCGTGAGTGATAGGTATTGTCAATGAGTTTGAGGTGTGTTAAGGAGGGAGTGACAAGGCATGCTAGAGTGCCACGGCATGTCAAGGAGTGGTAGGGTGTGCTAAGGAGTGCCAAAACATGCCAAGGAATGCAGGGGGTGTTAACACATGCCACATAGTATAAAGGGATTATTATACGTACCAAGTGCTATGGCATGTCAAGATGTAAACTATGTTTCTTAGTTTTTTTATGCCCATGGTTGGACATGAGCCTTGACTTGGTAACTTGTAAATTTTTAAGCGGGTTAAGTCGAAATTGTACATGAGTAGCCTAAGATGAGTTATAGTCAATTCTAAGGTGAAAAATCCATAGTCTAGTTGTAGTAACCGTACCTTGGTCAAGTTGTTGTAGTCGAGATAAGACTTGGTTGGGTTCCCGAGTCCCAAAACAATTAAGGGTAGTTTTGAGGGCATGATAGATAAGAAGTTCCAAGGCCTGCCAATGAATGAAAAGGCATGCTAACATATGTTATAACTCATCAATTCATTTTTAAGAGTGTTAGGGAGTGATAGGGAATCACAAGGGAGAACTAGGTGAAAATGGATGGAAATGAACAGATAAGAGTGTGTGCCAAGGAGTGTCAACGAACTCCAGGTGTCTCAAGGAAAAAGTGTTTTAGGAGAAGGTGATAATAGGACTTGTACAATGGAATCCTATGGTTACAATAAGGGGCTGGCCAAAGAATTTTTAGATAAAGGGAGAATTTGGGTTGGGTGCAACATTGTTTTGCCAATTACTTGGTTGGGTTCTCAAGTCACAAAAAAATTAAGGCTATGTATGAGGGAATGACAACTAGGGAGTGCTAAGGTATGTCAGAGAATTCTAGGAAGTACTAACACATGCTAGAAAATTCCAAGGTGTGTTAGGCATTCCAAGACAAGCCAACTACTAAGGCATGCCAATATGTGCCAGGTGCTAAGGTATGGTGCGAAAACATGCTAGGGAGTGTTAGGTCCATGTGCTACAGAAACACAAGGGAGAAATAGTTTGAAAAACATGGAAATGAACTGTCAACGAGTTCCAGGTGTGCTAAGGAGGGAGTCACAAGGTATGTTATGCAGTTCCAAGGCATGCTAGAGTCTTATGAAGCATACCAAGATGTGTCAAGCACCAGGGTGTGCCGATGCATGCTAAGGGGTGTTAGGAAGTTATAGGGAAACAATAGGGAGCACTAGGTTAAAGTGCATGGAAATGAATGAATAGGAGTGTGTGATAGGGAGTTTCAACGAGTTCTAGGTGTTCTAAGGAGAGAGTGGAAAGGTGTGGTAGGAAATGCTAAATCATTCTAGACTTCCAGGGTGGCATGCGACCAAGATGTGTTAGGTGCCAAGGTGTGCCAAGATGTGATAGGAAGTGTTAGGGAGACAGAAGGGAGCACTAGGTAAAATTAATGCATGGAAATGAACAAATAGCAGTTTTTGATAGGAAGTGTCAATGAGTTCCAAGGGTGCTAAGGAGGGAGTGACAAGGTATGCTAGAGGTCAGGGAAACATGAAAATATGTTCCAGGTTATAAGGTGTGCCAATCCATGTCAATGAGTTTTATCGAGTGCCAAGGAAAGTCACGGGAGCACTAGTTTCAAATGCATGGAAATGAATAAGAGTGTGTGACATGGAATCCTAGTGAGTTATAGGTGTGATAAGAAGGGAGTTAAAAGGTATGCTAGGTAGTTCCAAGGAATTATAGAGTGTTAGCTTGACATGCCAAGATGTGTCAGACGTGAGGGTGTGCCAATGTGTGCCAAGGAGTGTTAGGGAGTTCCACATAAACATAGGGAGAACTAGTTCAAAATTCATGGAAATGAATGCATAAGAGTGTGTGATAGGGAGTGTCAGCGAGTTTTAAGACTTCTAAGGAGGGAGTGACAAGTTTATATGTCAGGTAGTGCCAAGGAATGATAGAGTGTGATGGAATGTCAGGGAATGCTAGGATGTTCTAGGAAGTGAAAAAAATGCCAATAAACGTAGGGGATGCTAACACATGCCACATAGTGCTAAGGGAGTGTTAAAAATTCTAGGTGTCATGGCATGTCAAGATGTAAACTATGTTGCTTAGTTGTTTTTATGGCCATGGTTGGATGTGAGCCTTGAATTAGTAACTTGTTAAGTGGGATGAGTTGAGATTAGAAATGACTAGCCTAAGATGAGTTATAGGAAATTCTTAGGTGACCAAGGCATAGTATAGTTTTAGTAATTGTAACTTTGTCAACATATTATAGTCAAGGAAGGACTTGGTTGGATTCCCAAGTCTAAAAAAAGGTAAGGGTAGTTGTGAGGGCATGATAACTAACGAGTGCCAAGGAATGCCAAGGAATGAAAAGGTGTGCTAACACATGGCAGACAATGTCAATAGTGTTAGGGAGTTCTAGGGTAAAACAATGGAGAATTAGGTAAAAATGTTTGGTAATGAACAAATAATAGTGTGCGCCAAGGAGTGTTAGTGAATTACGGATGCCCCAAGGATGAAGTGTTTTAGGAGAAATTTAGAATAAGACTTGCAAGAGGGAAGCATATGGTTGTGATAAGGTGTGGAGAAAATAATTTTAGAGAAAGGGAGACTTTTGGTTGGGCACAACATTGTTTTGTTAATGACTTGGCTGGGTTATGAAGTTGCAAAAAAAGTAAGGCTATATATGATGATATGACATCTAGGGAGTTCCAAGATTTTCCAGGGAATTTAAGTTTCCCAAGTAAGGCTAGTTGTGAGGGAATGAGTGCCAAGGTGTGCCTGGGAATGCTAATATGTGATAGATAGTGCAAAGGCATGACTTGGTAACTTGTTAAGTGGGATGTGTTAATATTGGCCATGAGTAGCCTAATATTAGTTATAAGCCATTCTTAGGTGAACAAGGCATAGTCTAGTTGTAGTAAATGAAACTTGGTCAAGTTGTTGTAGTCGAGGCAAGACTTGGTTGGGTTCCCAAGTCTAAAAAAAAATAAGGTTAGTTATGAGGACATGACAGTTAAGGAGTGTCAAGGCGTCCCAATGAATTAAAAGGTGTGCTAACACATTCCAGTTAGTTTTAATGCATGACAAGGAGTGTTTGGTAGTGTCAAGGCATCATAAGGGAGAACTAGTGAAAAGTGCAAGGAAAAAAATGAATAAGAGTGTTTGTCAAGGAGTCTCAGTGAATTCCAGGCGTCACATGGACGAAATGTGTCAGGAGAATTTCATGATAGGAATTTAAGGAGGCAAGCCTATGATTTTGATAAGGGGATGGACAAAGCAGTTTTAGACAAAGGGAGACTTTGTGCTAGACACAACACTATTATTTCAATGACTTGGTTGGGTTCCCAAGTTGCAAAGAATGTAAGGTTATCTATGAGGGAGTTACAACTAGGGAGTGCCAAAGTGTGCATGGAATCCTAGTAGGTTCTAACACATGATAAAAAGTTCCAAGGCATGTTAGGCATTCCAATATGTGCTAGTTGCTAGGGTTTGGCACCAACGCATGCTAGGGAGAGCCAAGGAAGCCGAATGGAGGGTTAGTTTCAATTTCATGGAAATTAATGAATAAGAGTGTGTGATAGGGAGTGTTATCAAGTTCTAGGTGTCCTAAGGAGAGAATGACAAGGTATGCTATGCAATTCCAAGGCATGATAGAGTGCTAGGAAAGCATGCCAAGATGTGCCAAGTTCCAGGGTGTGCCAATGTGTGTGAAGGAGTGTTAGGGAGTGGTAGAGAAACACAAGGGATCATTATGTCAAAATGCATGGAAATGAATGAATAAGAGTGTGTGACAAGGAGTTTCAATGAGTTCCAAGTGTGATAAGGAGGAGTGACAAGGCATGCTTGGAAGTGCTAAGGAATGATAGAGTGTTGGGGTGGCATGCAGCCAAGATATGCCAACGCATGCAAGGAAGTGTTAACTAGGAGTGCTAGGGAAACACAATGGAGCACTACGTCAAAATGCATGGAAATGAACAAATAAAATTTTACGATTGGAAGTTTCAGTGACTTCCAGGTGTGCTAAGTAGGGAGTGAAAAGGTATGCTAGGTATTGTTAAGGCATGCTAAAGGCTAGGGTGATATGCCAAGATTTCCTAGGTGCCAGGGTGGACCAATACATGCCAAGGAGTGTTAAGGAATGATATGGAAAAAAAAGGGATCATTAGGTAAAAATTCATGGAAATGAATGAATAATTTTTTGTGACTGGGAGTTTCAATGAGCTCTAGGTGTCCTAAGGAGAAAGTGATAAGGTATGCTAGGTAGTGCCAAGGAATGCTAGAGTGCTAGGGCAGCATGCCATATGTGTCAGGTGTAAGGGTGTGCCAATGTGTGTTAGGGAGTGTTAGGGAGTGTAAAGTAAACACAAGGAAGTACTAGATCAAAATGCATGGAAATGAATGAATAAGAGTGTGATAGGGAGTTTTAATGAGTTCTAGGTGCATTAAGTGTAGAAATTTTAATACAAATTATGCAACATGCATGTATATCTTGGATTCTCCTGATCTAACAATTATATGCCATTATTAAATACATAATCTCTTCTACAAAATCTTTGTGAAATTTAAAACACAATCGCCAGTTGCAAACACATGAAGAAAGATCAATCACATATAACACAGATGTTTTTACTGGGAAATAATAAAGCTAAAAACTCCACTATCATATATTATGTATATATCATGGATCATGAAACAATCTCATAAAAAACTCTAATCCAAGAGCTCTCAATACAATATACAATCGTCTCACATTGTCATACAAAAATTGGCAAATTCATGTGCCAATTTAATGCCTCAAGACATCCTGCCTCCACTATGCAATCCATGATGGTCAAGAACCTCTGAATGAATCATAATAGCCTGGCTTGTCTACGCAATTCTCATAGGAACATATAATGTGTGTGTGGTTGCATGTGTGCACACCCACTAATGTCACAATTGATAGTCAATATGTCCCTTTCACCTACATCTCAACTAGGTCTCCATTGGATCTGACATGCATGTAGTTAATAGTAGTAAATCTTCAGTTGCATGCAAGGCCACGGACTGTGAATTAATTAATAATTAATTCACTTTATCTCTCACTAGTGTATCTTCAGTTACAACTAGCACAACTGAGTTTAACTCACTTAACTTAGTTAAACTACTTTAAAACTCTCGTAACTACACTTCCAACTATGTTACAGCTAGAATCACTCTGTTACAACTCAATTCAACCTGCATATCCCACCAACCAACCTCTTAACTTGAAATTCCTATAGCTAAATAATTTTCCACTTCAGTTAACTATTTCCAAGTGCTCATTGAGAGTAGATTATTGTTTATTGTCCAAATAATATTAAGGGATAATAATAGTCGACATGAAACTATAAATAGACATTTAATATATAAATATAACTTGCACATACATCTATAAATAGACCTCATCTATCAATAGAATTTTCTCGTGCATCTATAAATAGACATCCACCTAAAAATAGATTGTGTGGGCCCCACATAGTGTAGATGCTTAATTTTCAGTAGGATCAAGGATGTTGTTTCCAGATGCCAATTTCACTATTTCTTGTTGAAAAATTCAATACTCCCTCTAAAAAAGAAAGGAATGTCCTTGCATGCAACATGCAACTCCATGCGTGCACCCTGCAACCTTTCCATGCACCACACAACTCCATGCATGCGCCCTGGAACCCTTCTCCAGTGTTTCTCGCACATGCAACCTTTGCATGCGACACTTCCGAAATGGAATAGCCTCCAAACAACTGAATTAGTATAATGCATCTGTCATCAAAGTCTTATGACTTCTGCTGGTACCAACTACACATGTCTTCTAGATCCACTACGTTGTTGACTTTTGCATCCATGCACTCTGCACTTGCTGTCAACTCTAATCCATGCCCCACTATCTGACACTGTCACTTTGATTTCTTGTCTTCATGACATATTACTGCATCAATCCAACTAATCTTGTTATTGATCCTCTGTGGGCTCCTCATATTCAGGTTCAATCCATGAGATCCATACCATCTTAATGAATCCTGCCAATTTTTTTTTTTGGGGATTATTCATGCATGTCGCCCCACCTCTCACCTGGTCATATAGCTTCATGCACTCACTCTTCCAATCTGACACAAAATTTCTCTGCATGAGTGGTTGCTTCCACTCCATGATCCTCATCTTGTGGCTTCTCCACATCCCGAGGTTCACTCTTACCTGCATGCAAATCCAGATCCCTCTCAAGCGTCAATTTCATGCCTTTCTCACACTTCCCAATAGTAGGAAGCTCTATATAAATCCCATCTACATCAAGTATATAGATATTATTAACTCGAATCCCAACCTTTTTGGCTTGCCCTGTTGCTTTGTGCTGTAGGAAAAATTTTCCTTCACTAAGGACAACATCATAACCTCTATCCTCTAACATTGCGACTGAGACTAAATTTTTATTTAAACCTGGTACATGCATTAAATTTTTTAAATGAAAGAGTTTACCTGATTCCCACTGAAAGGTAATGGTACCAATTCTAGTTGCACTATATCGTCCATCGTCTCCCAACTTAATATGCATATGGAGATCTTTCTCCTCCAAGTCACTGAAAAGTTTCTTATCTCCTGTCATGTGAAAGGAAGCACCACTATCCAAATACCACCCCGATCCCAATGAAATTGACACCATGCATGCAATCAATGAGAATTCAAGCTCAAAATTTGAGGCAAGAGCCTCTCCAGCTACAGCTCTAGCAACCATCTTGTTCTTCTTCTTTTGTGGACAATTTGTGGCAATATGTCCATACTCGTGACAGTGAAAACACTTCACTTTGGACATGTTGTGCTCCTTTCCATCTTCACTGGCCTTAGATTTTGAATGGAATTTATTCCCATTCCCCTTCTTTGCCTTGGCAGCCAAAGAAAAATCATCTTCATCATCATGCTTTGATGAATACTCATCTTTGGTGTTCCGCCTGAACTCCTCCTACACTAGATCCAATCATAGTCGTTCCCAATCTGGTAGTTTTTCCTGTCCGTTGACAGAGTCTTCATAGCTGTGCCAACTCTTAGGAAGTCCCAAGAGAGCCAAAATCACCAAATCATCATCAGAAAAACTTATTCCTACACTCCGAAGCTCATCCCTACATTGGACAAAATTTGTTAAGTATACCGTAATAGTGTCGTTCTTTTCCATCTTGATCTTCCTGAGTTCATCTTTGAGCGCAAATTTCCTATGGTCACTGCTGCTTTGGAATAGATCTGTAAAAGCCTTCCACATACCATATGGTGTGGCTTTCCAATGGATTCTTAAGACAATGTGGTTTCATACTCCCTCCAACAGGATCCTCCTCACCCTTGCCACTTTCTTTCTCCATGCATCAAGATTTGTAGCATTTGTAGCATCTCGCTTAGGAAAATATTTTTCAATGAATTCCTTCAAGCCATTGTCTTCGAGTACTGGCTCCATCCTTTCCTTCCAGGAAATGTATTTCGAGCTTCCCTTGAGTGAATACTCTAGCTGCAAGCCATTGAAAGCCATTTCAATGTTTACTCAACTGTCGCACCAAGAAATTCTTGCAGCAAATTCGAATTGTTTCCACCAACAAACTCAGCTACTGCCTCAAAATTGCAATTTCATGTGCTCTGATACCATGTAGAAATTTTAATACAAATTATGCAACATGCATGTATATCTTGAATTCTCCTAATCTAAAAATTATATGCCATTTTTAAATACAAAATCACTTCTACAAAAATATTTTCAGAAATTTAAAACATGATCACCAATTGCAAACACATGAAGAAAGATCAATCACACATAACACAAATGTTTTTACCGGGAAATCATAAAGCTAAGAAACCCACTATCGTATATTATGTATATATCATGGATCATGAAACAATCTCATGCAAAAATCTAATCCAAGAGCTCTCAGTACAATATACAATCGTCTCACACTGTCATACAAAAATTGGCAAATTCAAGTGCCAATTTACTGCCTCCACACAACCTGCCTCCACTGCGCAATCCCCAATGGTCAAGAACCTCTGAATGAATCATAATAGCCTGCCTTAACAGCACAATACTCATAGGCACATCAATTGTGTGTGTGGTTGCATGTGTGCACCCACTAATGTCACGACTGATAGTCAATCTGTCAATTTCACATACATCTCAACTGGGTATCCACTAGATCTGGCATGCATTTAGTTAATAGTAGTAAATATTCAGTTGCATGTGAGGCCACTAATTGTGAATTAATTAATAATTAATTCACTTGATCTCTCACTAGTGTATCTTCAATTACAACTAGCACAACTGAGTTTAACTCACTTAACTGAGTTAAAATACTTTACAATTCTCATAACTTCACTTCCAACTCTGTTACAACTATAATCACTCTGTTACAACTCAATTCAACCTGCATGTCCCACCAACCAACCTCTTAACTTGAAATTCCTATAGCTAACTGATTTTCCACTTCATTTAACTATTTCCAAGTGCTCGTTGAGAATAGATTATTGTTTATTGTCGAACTAATATTAATGGATAATAATAGTCGACATGAATCTATAAATAAGTATGAAATCTATAAATAGAACTTGCACATACATATATAAATAGAACTCATATATAAATAGAATTTTCTCATGCATCTATAAATAGACATCCACCTAAAAATAGCCTGTGTGGGTCCCACCTATTGTAGGTGCTTAATTTTCAGTAGGATCAAGGATGTTGTTTCCAGATGCAAATTTCACTGTTTCTTGTTGCAAACTTCAACATTAAGGTGGGAATGACAAGGTTATATGCTAGGCAGTGCCAAGGTATGTTAAACTACCAAGGTGTGTTAGGAAGTGCTAGGGTGTGTTAGGGAGTGTAAAAGCATGTGAAGGAATGTAGGGGATGCTAACACATGCCACATAATTCCAAGGCATTGAAGACATGTCAGGTGTTATGGCATGTCAAGATGAAAATTATGTTTCTTAGTTGTTTTATGGCCATAGTTGGATGTGATGAGCCTTGTCTTAGTAACTTGTTAAGTGGGATCAGTTGAGATTTAAAATGAGTATTCTAAGATGAGTTACATGTAGTTCTTAGGTGGACAAGGCATATGTTGAATTTCCATGACACATGAGAATTAGAGTTTGGTCTTATAATATTTGATGAAAACACACTCAAGTGCCACAATGCATCTACTTTGCACAATGAAATCTACACGCATCAAGGAATCAACTAGTGCACATGAAAATATTTAAATTTTTCAAGTTGTTCTTCGTTAAATTAAAAACTATAATAGAATAGGCTATATCTCTTGTACCAGGGATGATGGCCCTTTACAATCACACTGATACAAGGAATACAACTAGGGCTTGGTGTTAGTCCTTTGACAACCAATCTACCTTGAAAAAGACAACACTTAACCCACTTTTTGATGGTGGCCACACATATCTCTTTCAATCCACATTTCTTGAACACATCTGGAAGGTCCTCTTTCCTCCCATTATGCAGATCCTCAGTCTACCTCTATCAATGAACTCAACTACTTTATGTTACTAAACTCGTCTCAAAAAAAATTTCCCTCTATCTACCATTTTTTTCCTTTAAGGTCTGCATCACTTAAGGTTTTTGATCAGTTGTTGAAAACTCTGTTGTGAAAAAATCTTTGGTATGCCCACTTTTACCATACTTCTTCTCCAATATGACAATTCCAGGGATATGGAGGTTTCCCTTCTTCTCAATGACAAAATCCTCTACAATACAATGAACTAGGTCTAGTTGGCTAGCCCACTTGACTGTTACTTTATTCCTTCAAAGTCTGCATGTCCTTAAGCCCAATAAACCTACCCTTCTACCAATCTTGTTTTCCTTCACAATTACAGTAATTAGAGCTCTTCTTTGACAGTCACCTAACAACCCTCCAATTGTACTTGGACTGCCATGAATTTTCCCAACCACGTTAAATTATTTTACTGATCTAGTGCCCACAACACTGCCCTCCTCTAAGGCTCTTAAAATATGGCACCTAATAGTGTTTTGAGTCCTCTCAAAATCATTATTATTATGTACCAATTTCTTTTTTGTCCAATCTATGAGAAAATTTGAACTATTCAACTTATCATTCTTCTAACAATTTGTAGATGACTAAACTAGCGTCACAAATCATCCATTAACGGTCCATTGACTAACTATTTATAGGCTGCTTCAGAACTCTATCCAAAAATCTATGGAGATTCCAAAAAAATCATATCCTCTTCATGTAAATCCATTCCTCATATGGCACATTTCTTCCGCTCCATATTCTACTCAGGTTCCACCTTCCTTTGGATTTTCTATCTCTGCACATACTTCTCCAAACCATATTCCAAATTTGTGGTATATATTGTAGAGATAAACCTCTCTGTAAGGGTCACAACCTCTCTTCTTCCTTGAAGAATTGTCACAATCTTAATGACATACCTTATGGATTGAACATGCTAGGAAGCCTCCCTACATAGGGAATTATACTTCTATTCTAATTACTTTAGAACAAGCCATATCCACCCATATAAAAAACAACAAATTTTTCCTCCATAAGAGACTTGTCCTAGCTCATATGGATCCATAGATTCTAGCCATTTCTTCTACTGAATCTTGACATGAAATTTAGATCTCTATGACCCTCAAACTATGGTTACCTAAGTCAATATTACACCTACGAATACCTCTGTTCTAGCCCTAAGTTCTAGTGCAGACCCTCCTCCATTTGTGTTGGTATTTATCACAGACCTTGCAACCTATTAACAACCGCAAGGCTAGGTCTGTTAGGGTCCTATAATAATAGGATTCATAATTTTGACTTGACTTTGATTATTCTTGTAAATGTACATACCTTGCTTTATGAAAATTGTTTTCCCATATTAGAAAAATATAAAATAAAATAAAATGGAAAGAGGGTAAAAGTCCTAAAATAAAAATAAAGGACTTGTAAGAAAAAATATAAAAAATAATATGAAAATGGACCCTGAACAAAAAGAGATAAAAAATAAAACATGAAAGCGATGCAAATCCAAATGCCACTACTATTTACTTTTACTGTAAAAAATAAATATTGTGTGCAAATTGTTAAAACGTCACAAACCATGAAGGTCAAACAATTTAATCTTGACCTCTCATGCTTTAAATTTCATGTTGTTAGATAGAGAATAAATATCTAGCCAAACAGTTTAATCTTGGTAGATTAGTAGTTAGGTAGAGAATAATAAGGAGCTCAATAGCTTAGTCTAAGCCCTTGGAAGAAATAATGATAGAATTAGTTTGTTTGTTGTTTAAAAGAAAAATTGATAAGGATTTGCAAGAAAATGCACCCATGTAAATGAAGTAAAAATTTTAGGGTAGCAGATGGGTAGGCAGAAGAAGTTTTTACAATCATGGATAAGCGGAAAATTGGTCATTTTATTTACTAACTTCCTTCAAAAATCATTCCCTTGTAAAAATACTCCATCCCCTCCATTTTTATTTCTTTCCCCTTATTTCACTCTTTATCCCCTTGCAAAAGAGCCCTTTTCCTAGGTTAAAAACACATTTTACGTAAGAAAAGTAAAATACTTTTACGAATTCCCCTTTATTCAAAAATACCCAAAAAACCCCAAAAAAAAAATACTTGTAATCTAATTATTTCTTTAAAAAATGTTATGTCAAGACCCACAACAAATAAATCTACCCCCATATCATTTTTTACACTATACTTAATGTATTATACATATTTCGCAGTTATATTACATTATTAACATCTAACCTAACGTATTACCTCCCTGTATATACCTTTTAGCTCGTATTAATATAATTCTTTTATAATATATCCCAACCCATATTTTATTTTAACTTATGTTTTATTTCCCCCACAAGTTATATAATCGCCCATCCCATAGGTTAATATATTAAAACCCCGCCTATTATCATATTCCACTTTTCCTAACCCCAATGGTTATATCATAAACCCGATAATATCACATGTACAGCTAATTACATCATTGTCCCGATTATATATATTAAACCTTAGTTTTAATATACATATATAACCCATCACATATAACAAGCTCCGGGCCTGACACCATCAATCCTTACAACTCTATCGCATCATCCTAGCTGTCTAAAATTCAACCTTCAGATCCGACCAAAAATATTCCCTATCGTACATTTCATTACATGATAATTAACACACCCCAAGGCTTGCGATAAGCATGATTTGTGGGGATCTCCTCTCTGCTACGAGTCTTAATCTTATTGCATTGCATCACCACAAACATTACCACTTATTACCTTTGAAGCCTACGAAAAAACGCTTGGATGTTTTCTTCCACTGCGCCTAAACCACTCACCCGTTTGAAATGACCACGCAATTAATGCATTTATTGATTGTTTAAAAAATGTATATATTCACCCAAATGCAGCCTTTTATCGTTTCGGTTGCATTTTATGCCGAAGAAACACTGCCGACCAATTTTTCTGCTACCAGATCACATTTTCGACCTCATTTTTAGCACAAAACACCAAAATTCAAGAAATTTGACGATACAGAACATTGCATGACCAAATTGGAGCCTATAAAGACCAGTAGAAGCTTGGGAAACCTTTTGCAACTTCAGAAACCCTCCACCAAAGAAAAACTTCAGTTTTTTTAGGTATTATTCAAAAGAACAGACCTATTCATCAATCTAAAGAAGTAATACAATTAATAGAATCATTTAGGAGCCTTTAAACCTAAAGAATACCCAATTTCTTCCTAAATCCTTTATTCTGTAAACCCTAAAAAATATTTTCACAGATTTTGAGGCCTTAGACCATTATAAGTCACAAAAATTGAATAATTGAATAAATTTAAGCCTCTGTACTCTTGAAAAAGGCCTCCTTTATTTCTAGTCCTTTCTATATGCCCTAGATATATTTTTCATAAGCTCTAAGGTCTTAATATTTCCTTTATTACAGAGATTACAGTTTATGTTAAATTGAGCAAGTTATACATTTGCAGACGAAAGATAGAGCCCCTGTTATATCCAAAATCCTTCTGCAAACTGTTATAACTTTCAAAGTTGATCCTATAGGCCTAAATCAATGTTCTAAGGTTAAAAGAGTATTATAATTGATAAATCAATCAAAGTAATGGCTTCCAAAAAAAAAATTAGTTGCCAATCCTCTACAACCCCCTGTTGTAGATGTAGAGCACATCCCATTAGCAGACACTGACTTCAAGATTACTGATATAGTGACAAAATTCAACCTTCTTGAGCTTCTCTGTTGGAGACAAGAAAATCCATATATCAGCTTGATGAAGTGTTCATCTGGGAGTTAAATTTTCCAAAATATTTTTTTCCTCAGTCCTACCAATTCCTTGAAGTGATTAGACTTTGTCAATCATGCTACTTTCTTGATCAAAGAGCCATCATAAACCCTAAAAAAGAAGTCTTGTTTACCATTACTACTGATTCAATTAATCAAATGCTCGAAATACAACCCAGGCCTGATGAAATCCCTTTATCCATTGGGGCCCTCACTCAGTTATACCTCAAACTGGACTTCCCAAAGAGGTTCCAGATATTTCAATCCTTCATGTCTTCTTTTGTATAGATTCCTAAGATAAATCCTCCATACCCTCCTGCAAAATTTGTTGAAAGGACAAGACATATGATATCCATGTTGTCTTTCATTCTTGGCTACTTCACAGATGAACATGCTTATGTTGCAGTGTTAGGTTTTCTATCTACTTTCACACCTGGTCAGCCTCCCACTACCATTTTTAACTTTTCCTAGTATCTTGCTGACAATATTCATGAGAAATTGGTTAAAATGCCTTTTGAAGGTGTTTTCAAGTATTCTTCATTCCTATTTTACATGTTCTTATACTTTCAGTTTGAGAAATTCAATATAAATCTTCAAAAGCTTGATGTGGAAGGAAATCCAAAATTAGTTATCTTTTGGACTTCCTTGATAAGGAAAGATTCAAATGAGTTCACCTATAAAGATTTTATAGATTCCTTTATTCATCCTTTGGTAAATTTGTTGAACAACAACATACAACCGAGATTTGGTGAAGAGATTAAAAAGGTTTTGCAGATGTTAGAGCATAACAAGACAGGTGATTGGTACTTGTACCAAAATCACACTGAAATAAGAGTATATGGATCAAGTTTAGTTCCATATAAACTTCCTAAATAACTCCCTATGAGAGTATTTTCCCTGGAATACATAAGGTATATTTTTAATTCAGATGCAGTTAATTTATTAATAGCAAAGAAGAAAACACAGCTCAATTTGAAGAACCAGGTTGGCCCTTTTATTTGTAATAATAGAGATGCTAGTCCTGAAGCAGAAAAATGTTTACAAGAGTTCAAATTCAGTCCTAGTTTCCTATGGTATTATGATCCCCTTGGAGTTATTAGTAAAATAAGAGTTAAATGTAAACTGACTCCATATGTACATGAAAATAAGCCAGAGATTGAGAAATTCTCAAACCAATCTGAACGGTTAGAGAACACATTGGTAGAGGCAGGGAAGCAAATTGATACTAGTCAAACTTTGCAAATTGTAGCCCAAGAAGAAAGAAATGTAAAGAGAATCAGAGAAGAAGGATCTAATACTGCAAAGACTACAAGAGAGACCAAGTTTAAATTTAGATACAGTAAAAATCCAGAGCTAAATCCTCCTAATAAATAAGTAGAAACAATAGAGGTGATTGATATAGAAATTTCAGCAAAAGATATTTCACCTCCTACAATAATTGAATAAGAACAACAGCCTACTACTTCAAAGATTCAACTCATTCAAACACAACATAGTATAGAAGTTTCTTCATCTAAAAGACCAGCAGAAAAGGACATGGATATCAAAGAAAGATACAAAGAAATCAAAGCCAGAAATGAAGAAATTAAGACATAAATATATTCTTTGTATTTGAAACAAACTCCTAGCATCTAGAATAGGCTACTTTCAGCCTTTGACTATACGAATAAAAAGATGCAGATGTCATTTCCTCAACTTACATTTCAGACTCCTAAGTCATCCTCAGATTATGAAAATATAGATTTTGAAGTCCCAGTCCAAGATATTCATCCTCTAGATCAAATTGAGTTTCATAAGCAGGCATGGGAGATGATTTGTTCTATAATGACCACCAAGGCCATGAGTGAACAGAAACTTCAAAACAATTTGGTTAATGTTAGAGATCAGCTCAAATTGGAGAAATCATCTTCGCAAGCAAAGGACACTAGAATTAAATCATTGGAAAAGCTAGTAATTTAAGTAGGATATGATCCTCAAAATGTAAAAGTTGCATAAGAATTGATCAAGAAGAAAAATGTAGACATTTTTGCATTAGAGAAGAAACTAAAGTTGCCCCCTACAGAACATCCTCAAGCCAGGGAAGTCTTATAGGATACCAATCAGAAATATGAGATGATGAATCTCATTTTATAGTTTATTGATCAGATAAAGGAAATGGAAATTAAAATGGACAAGTTGGTCCAAGATAAAGAAGCCAGCAAATAACCAAATCCAGTCACAGTGATTCCTGTAGTTACTACTGTTGTACCTTCTACACTTGTTGAATCACCTGGCACCTACAGTTCCTATGGCTACAGCATTACCTGTCACTTCATCAACCACTTCAGCAACATAATCCTAAACAACAGCAGCATAGCATTCAAATGAAGCAAGCAAATTGGTAGAAGCTATGCAAGACATGACTATTCATACTAATGAGATAAAAAAACTTAAAGAACAGATAAAAAGTGTTGAACATGAGAAGAAGCTTGCCAAAATAATGCATAAAAATGAAGAACAAAGAGCCAACAGATTAAATGAGCAGTTGAAAAAGTTATAAAAAGAACTAAAATTAAAGGAACCAATGGCACATTTCAAGCAACAGCTATGGTCCAATATCATTGAATCGGTGAATGATATTTGACCATCCATACAGGTCATAAATGAGCAGAAAGACTTAGTAAAATCAGCAAGAGAAGCAATTCAAAAGATCAAAGAAGAGCTTGGTAAGAAACCTGAAGAAGCTCTTGAAATCATTAAGTTTATCAACTCAAAAAATAGATAAGAACTTGAAGAGATTGGAATTAATGACAGAATAGAAACCATCCTAGAAGTTGGGAAGGTAATCTCTAAGAATAATTTTATGATACAGCTGGAAGATAAATGTGAGAACATGGAGGTTGCTATCAGAAGGTTCATGATCAAATTTGATGTTCTAAGGAAAAAAGGCCTTCCCAATCATCTAGTTATTAATGGTATATTAATGAAGAAGGATGATTATGATAAAAAGATAAGAGATTTTTCAAAGGAGCAAGTGAAAAATTCAGCCATGCAGGGAATCCCATCAGGAAGATACCGTACAAAATCTTTGAGAATTTTTTTTACCTACAGCATGAGTTAAAACACATATTTATCAACAAGCCAGCTTTCTCAAAATACACTGAAGATTATGAGAATTTCAGGAGGATGATGAAGATAAAATTTCCAGAGGCTAATTTTTGGGAAAAATTAACTGATTTACTATGAAATCTAACTATAGTAAAGACATAGCAGTAAAGGTTGAAACAACAATTACAGTTTGGCAGTGAAAGAGTATCAAGATAAAGAGTATTAGTTAAAGTCAAAGAATAATTACAAAGCATAAATGAATTTGACAGCGTGAAAGACACCTCATTGTCCAGCTACAGCTTCATTGAACAACAAAGAGAGAAATCAGTAACAAAATCAAGACCGCAAACCATTTATTTCGATAAAAAAGGGACATATAACATTAGTTAGAAAGTTGTCACTATCTTCTTGCATGAAGATATTTCTTTTCCATGAATAATTCTTAAGTTTGTTTTAGGATATTTTGTAAATAGTTTTTTGTATAAATACTTCTCATTTGGAAGTATTGAGTGTGGATGAATTGCCGAACATTTCTGTTTTTGTACTATTCTAAACCTAAGGGTTGTTGTACCAATTTCAACTCAGCAGACTGGATTAAGGAATTAAAGCATCATATTACAGGATTCATGTGTTGGGATACTACAGTGAAGTGTTTTCACTTGTTTCTTTGTCAATTTATTATGTTTTTCATCAATACTTGAATGTTTTCTAAATCTGAATGATAAATCAGGAATTTTTATTTCAGAATATGTTAAAACCACTCTGTTTTGAATGATTATCATTTATATGTTTTCCACTCATATCTAGATTAGGGAACCCTTAATTTCTCCCTAGTTTCAATTGACCTCTGCCTTTTCACTCATAATCTGGATTTAAGAACCCTTAATTTCTCTTTTATCACGATCAAAACCATTTTCACCATCAAGCTTGAAGATCTGAAGTAACTCATCTATCTTGCCCTGTAAAAATTTCCCTTTATAACTTGATCCTGATCTGACTGCTTGACACATTGACTCCATTAGTCCAATGGAATATAGATCTGCATCTATCCATCTGAGTAAATTATTTCACTACCAAATCAAATCAAAATCCAAAACCAATTTACCCTACATAGCTATCCTAAAATCAAATACCATCAACAAAGATAAATCATATAGATAGAGCCCTCTCTGAGCGTTAGGAAGGCTAGATCCTAAGGCTTAAAAGTAGGCTTTTGGTTACCTCTAATATTCTTTAAACTAAAAATATCACAACTTTAATAATTATTGGAGTGATAACATATTGGCGACTACATTGGGGACTAACCAATCCTCAGCCTTTAAATAGATCTTAAAGGAAATATTTGCAAGTATATTTTCACCTTAAGATTGTTTTAAATAAGTTGTGAGTATATTTTCCTAAAAAATTGTAATTTTGGCTTCAAGAAGTGTCTACTATACCAGGTCCAATCTAGATCCACAACCTGCTATCGTAGTAGATAAGCCTAACAGAATTGGAAAGAAAAGAAAAAAAGTAGAGAGTTTAGGTAATAAGATTTCATTGGTCAAATAAAATTATCTTCCAAATAAACTATCAAGTTTACAAGACATTGAATTTGATCTAGATTTTGAACAAAATTTATTCAAAACTAAATCAAAAAGTGACTTACATAATACTGTAATAGATCCTGATTTCATTTCATTTATTGAAACTAAGAGGGAAACTGTTTCAATTTTTTCTGATCAAAATATTTTTGAAGTATATGATAAACTTGATGCCATAACTGGAACTTTGATTAAAGAAATTGATGAAGCTTATTTGAAACATTCAGTTGAATTGACTTCTTTATCAGCCTATACCCCTAAACCTTCTACCATTCATTTAGATACCAGTATTTTAGAATCTGTAGTTTCATCCCTATTTACTACCACTTCATCCATTGTTTCCACTACACTTCATTCCACAGATTCATTCTTTCCTAAGCAACCATTTCAACCTACAATTTTATTTTCATCTTCCACCACCTCAAGTTCATCCCCTAGCATTTATGATGCATTTTCCAATACATCATTCTCATTTCCAAGCACCTCTTCTAGCATCTCAACTTCATCTTCTAGAATTTCAACCGCATTTTCAAGTACATCTTCTTATATCCCAATCTCATCTGCGAGTGCTTTAACTACATCAACAAGTACTTCTATTTCTTCACCAAGTACTTGAAACTTACCTCCTAGCTAAGCTAGAATCCAAGGCATGGCTACTAGATATGCCCCATTGGTCCTACCAGCGCAGTTACATAACATGCCCCAAGATTATCAAAGAAAAATCCCTCAATTTGATGGAAAAACTCACTATACTGCACAACAACATGTTAATAAAATGACAGAATACTTTGAGTTGCATGAACTTGATGATGATGATGATGTCCAAATGAGACTTTTTTCTCAAGATTTATATGGTGATGTTAAGAAGTGGTTTAAATGTTGGTAGTATAGTTAATTTAGCTATTTTTCATAGGGTATTTCTAAATAGATGGGAGAAAAAGAAGAATCCACTACAAATTTTGTCTAAATTTGATAATATAAAAATAGCACGAATTGAAACAATTCAAGATTATTGTACAAGGTATAACAATATTTACAATGCAATCCCTGCTAATATTTAACCTCCTCTAGACTTTTCCCTTATCAAATTCCCCGATGGATTTGATACAGGTATGACATACCAACTAAGAGAGAGGAATCCCGAAACCTTAGAGCAGATGCAAAGTAATGCTATAAGTGTAGAGGAAAACTTGTTAGCAAATAAAGCTAGATTAATAAATGAAAGGAGAGTGACAATAAAAGAAGAAACATCAACTTCAGATTTGAAAATAGATAACTTAGAAAAAACACTAGAGAGAATGATGGATAGGTTAGATAATATGGAAAGGAATCCAAAGTGGGATAACCAAAAACAAGGACCTTAGATTATAAATCCCAATTTCAGGAAAAACACCAACACTGGAAAATCTAGAGAATCAACACCTGGCCAAACAAGAAGACCACCTTTCCAAGAGAATTGTGCTGGCTGAAATTTCTCATCAAAACGAAGATGATGAAGACACTAAGATCAATTTAATGGGAATTAATGATGATAACACCATTTTTCTTACACAAGAAGAACACAAGTTATATGAATTACAACAAATACAATTAGATTCTGGTGAGTCTTTTGATTACAAGCAATGTTATGAATTTGAAATTAATGAATTTCATAAGAAATATAACCTTAGGAGCAAGAAAAGTGTAGAACCCTCTACTAAGAAATCTGCCCAAACTCAAAAAAAGAAAATAGTAGAGGTTCCTACCACTAAATTTCTGCAAATTCTCCTTAGGGAAATCCAGCAAAACTCTAGTTCAACTCAGAAAATTTCAAGTCCCAAAATTTCACCTAGTCCTAAAATTTTGGACATAACAGATACTGTTGTTCAAACATCAGCAAATCCTAAAAATTCTGCTGTTACCAAGGCAACAAATTCTGTTAAAACAACAATTTAAGATCCAAAAACATCTACTGCTAATCCAAAATCAGCAGATCCTATAGAAGCTACTGCTAAAATAGCTGTTGAAACCACAAAATCTACCAAAACTTCCACTGCATCTCACAATATCCCTAAAAGGAAAATTAGAAGTCGTAAAACAGTGGAAATACAAATAGAAAATGAAAAACCAACTGTAGAAAAAGAAGATAAACCTGCCCAAAATACAACTACGAAAGAAGAAATAATTTAGCTAGGAAAATCACAAGCACCATTCAACATCCAAGCTGAAATTGCCAAAATGAAGATACGAATTACTTTAACAGAATAGATAAAACATGACTTATTGAAAACACATATCACTGAGACTTTAAATATGAATGATGGAGAATATTCTGTAAATTTGAATGATTATCAGCCAGAATTAATCTTTGGTCCTGAAGTTAATGAAAAACACCAAAAGGGAGGAGTTCCTCCTTTTTACATTAGCTTAACTATTCATGATCAATTTTTACATAATGCAATGCTAGATTCAGGTGCTTCACACAATTTTATGCCAAGATCAATAATGGAAACCTTGAATTTAGACATCACTAGACCTTACAAAGATCTCTTCTCATTTTATTCTAGTAAAGTGAAATTTTTAGGCTTGATAAAAGATTTATGTGTTAGTTTAGTTCAATACCATAGAAAAAGCATAGTCATGGATATTGTAGTAGCTGACATCACTCCTAAGTACGGAATGTTTTTATCTCACTCATGGGGAGCTAAAATGCATGGATCTCTACAAATAGATATGTCTTATGCAACAATGTCAGTTTTTGGCCAACCCAAGAAACTTTATAGAGAGAGATTAATGAGATAGATGGTTGGTAGTGTAGAAAGGCCTCGAAACTATCCAATTTAATCTTCACCTACTGATATGGACTCAATAATTTTATGTAATCCTGAAACTGACATTGAGAACAACACTGAACTAAAAGAGAAAAAGAAAGAAATGAATCAATATGGCACCTAGATTTTGATGGATCAGTTAAAAAATTAGGAGCAAGAGCAGGAATTTGGATACATAACATGGAAAACAATCATGCAGAAGGTCATGCTTTTAGATTAAATCTCAAATGTACAAATAACATAGTTGAATATGAAGCTTTGATTTTAGGAGTGCAGATTGTTAGAAATTTAGGAGCCAAAAGAGTGTCATTCATGGGAGACTCTGAGTTAATTGTGAAACAGATTAGAGGAGAACATTCTGTATATAATCCAAGATTAAGTCAATATAGAGAAACTGTTTTATATCTGATTAGTGAACTTCTTGAATGTGACTTTGCTGAAATTCCTATAAAATAGAACATGCAGGCACACAGCTTAGAAATTTTTGCTAGCACCTGCAATCTTCCTTTTCAACCAAATCATAAATATACAATAGAAGTTAAACAAAGGCCTACAATACCAGATAATCTAAAATATTGGCAAATATTTTCACAGGATGAACAGATTTATCATTTCATGAATACTAAAGGAGAATTTCAAAATTGCAACATAGACACAGATTGTACAGTAGATCAAACCATACATAGTGAGATTGATATAAATGCTTTAGATGTAAATAACTTAGATTTTACTAAACCCACTAAATTTACTCAAGTAGAAATATATAATTTAGAAAAGGTAGAGATTGAAGAATTAGAAGATGATGATTCTGACATTTTAAACCTTAAGAACAAATTTTTACCTAATGGATTAGCCCCTTTATGATATCTTTTTGATTCAAATGATGTTGCAAAAAAACCAAAGATGGAACCATTAAGATCTGACATAGAAGAGTGCAATATAGGAACATAATTAAAGCCTAAGATGATAAAACTTTCAAAAGCCTTACCTCAAGAAGAAAAATTGAAATACATAGCTTTGTTTAAGGAATTTGAGGATGTATTTGCATGGAGTTATGAGGACTTAAAATCTTATGAAACTAGCATAATACGACTCAAAATACCTATAAAAGAAGATTAGAAACCTTTCAGATAGAAGCTTAAAGGAATCAATCTAGTTTTAATGCCTTTAATTGAAAAAGAGGCTAAGAGAATGTATGAAGCCCAGATAATTGCACCAATAAGATATTTTGATTGGGTTTCAAACCTAGTTCCTACTAGAAAAAAGACAGGGGAAATCAGATTGTGTGTTGATTTCCAGAATTTAAATAAAGTGTCCTTAAAAGATAACTCCCCTCTCCCCAATATGGATCACATTTTATAGAGGGTGGTAGGTTCTTCTAGGATTTCATTATTTTATGGATTCTCTTGATATAACCAGATTTTAGTTCAACCAAAAGACCAACCTAATACTGCTTTTACCACTCCTTGGGGTACTTTCATGTATGTAAAAATTCCTTTTGGATTAATGAATGCAGGAGCCACTTTTCAAAGAGCTATGGATATATCTTTTGCTAAAGTAATTCATGATTTTCTTGTGATATATCTAGATGATATTACTGTATTTTCAAAGACTGAAAATGAACATCTAAAACATCTCAGACAAGTATTTATCAAATGTAGGAAATTGGGCATTTCTTTAAATCCTAAAAAGACTTTATTTGGGTTGGAAGAAGGTAAATTTTTAGGACATATCATATGTAAAGAGGAAATTAGGATAGACCCATCTAGAATAGATGCCATTCTAAACATCATTCATCCTAGGAATATTAAAGAGTTGCAAGCTTTCTTAGGTAAAATCAATTTTCTTAGAAGATTCATTTCAAACTTAACTAAAATAATTAGAGAACTTAATAACATGTTGAAAAAAGACTCACTACTTAAATGGACTGTGGAGGCTAAAAAATCATTTGAATCAATCAAACAAGCCTTGACAAAAACACCAGTCCTAATAAGTCTTGATTTCAAAAAATATTTCATTATTTTTTCGTTTGCTTTAGAACATACTATTGTTGCAGTCTTACTACAGAAAAATGATCAGGGCTATGAGCAACCCATTTATTTTTCAGCAAATCACTTAGAGATTCCAATTTAAAGTATAACATAATGGAAAAGCACGCACTAGCATTAGTGAAGGCTATCAATGATTTTAGGGTGTACATCCCATATTCAAATATCATTGCTTATGTTCCAAATTCAGTTGTGAAGGAAATTCTGACTCAGAATGGGCCTGATGGTAAAAGAGGAAAATGGATTGCCACAATTTTGGAATATGACATAGAAATTAATCCCACCAAACTCATTAAAGGTCAAGGTTTAGCCAAAGTAATGGTTGAATCAAATTTTCATGCTTTAGATATTAATTTTATTGCCCAATTAGATGATCATGAAGAGATGGTGACTCCATAGATTAGTGAAGCCTTTTCAGACTCACCATGGTATGCAGATATTATATTTTTATTAGTAAATTTACAAGCTCCTACTAGATTATTAAGAACCAAAGCTATATTTTTAAAGTTAAAGGCAATGGAATTTTGTATCATAGACAATGCACTACTTTGGTAATATCATGGTGGAATTTTATTGAATTGTTTTCTTAAAGAAGAAGCTGATAAATTTTTGGAAGAGTTTCATGCAGGTGACTGTGGAGGACACCTTTATTGCAATTCAACTACAGATAAAATCTTGAGAGATGGTTTCTACTAGCCTACATTGTTTGCAGATATGAAAAAGTATGTGACCTCTTGTCACAAGTGCCAAATCTTAGAAGGAAAGAAAAATTTGCTACCTTTACCGCTTAAACCCATCTCCATAGAAATTCCTCTTCAGAAATGGGGTCTTGACTTCATTGGTGAAATTTACCCTCCATCCTCAGCCCAACACAAGTGGATTTTGACAGCCACAAACTATTTCACTAAGTGGATAGAAGCCATACCTTCTAGGAAAGCCACTGATACTATCATAATTTAATTTTTAGAAAACAACATACTTTCAAGATTTGGATGCCCCCAAAAGCTCATTATTGATAATGTAGTTGCATTCAAGTCCAAAAATATGATTGAATTCTATAATAAATACCACATTACCCTTGGAAATTCCACTGCTTATTACCCTCAAGGTAATGGCCTTGCTGAATCCTCTAATAAAATCCTTGTGAATATCATCAAGAAACTACTAGAAGACAACAAGAAAACCTGGAACAAAAGGTTAGTGAATGCCTTGTGGGAATATATACTTACCACAAAGAAGTCCATTGGTACATCCCCTTATCAGCTGGTTTATGGGATGGATGTTGTTTTTCCATCTTCTTTAGGAGCACCAGTAATGAAGATAATCCAAGAACTGCAGGTTGAAACCAATGATATCTATATATAGATAAACCAAGCCATACACTTGCAACAAACTAGGGAAGATGTCTATCTCAAGTATCAATTTGTTCAAGAAAAAATTAAAAATACATTTGACAAGAAGACTAAGGAAGATGATTTTTACATAGGTGACAAAGTTCTTAAGTGGGATTCAAGGAGAGAAGAGAAAGGTAAACATGGTAAATTTGATTTCTTATGGAAAGGCACTTATGTCATTTATGGTTACAGAGGTAACAATTCATTATTTTTGAAGGAGTTGGATGGATCAAATATGCCAGGTGGACCTATCAATGGTAGAATGTTGAAGAATTATTATTCCATAGAATAACAGTAGTTCACTTTGTTTACTTTACTCATTGTACATAACATTGCAGATTTTAGATTGGATTGGATGTTTTTCTAGAAAATTTGAAGCCCGAAGAGAAGGCCCTAATATTTGAAGGATAAAATATCATAAGTATGAATAATATAGAGCTCAGAAAATAGTTTCAAGGCCAGCATAGTCAAAATTCAAAGCCTGCTAGTCTCAAAGTTCTTGACATTTCACCAGGAAATGCCATCCCCATGTGGAGCCATTGTTAGGGTCCTATAATAATAGGATTCGTAATTTTGATTTGAATTTGATTAGTCTTGTAATATGTACATACCTTTCTTTCTGCAAATTTTTTTTCCATATTAGAAAAATAGAAAAATAAAAAATAAAAAATGAAAAGGGGATAAAAGTCCTAAAAGAAAAATCAAGGACTTGTAAGAAAAAATATAAAAAAGAATATGAAAATGGACCCCAAACAAAAAGAGATAAAAAATAAAACATGAAAGTGATGCAAATCCAAATGCCACTAGTATTTACTTTTACTGCAAAAAATAAATATTGTGTGAAACTTGTTAAAATTTCACAAACCATGAAGGTCAAACAACTTAATCTTAGCCTCTCATGCTTTAAATTTCATGTTGTTAGATAGAGTATAAATATCTATCCAAACAGTTTAATCTTGGCAGTTCAGTAGTTAGGTAGAGAATAATAAGGAGCTCAACAACTTAATTTCAGCCCTTGGAAGAAATAAGGATAGAATTAGTTAGTTTGTTGTTTAAAAGAAAAATGGATAAGGGTCTGGAAGCTCAAATTCACCCATGTAAATGAAGTAAAAATGTTAGGGTAGTAGATGGGTAGGCATAATCAATTTTTACAATCATGGATAGCAGAAAATTGGTCATTTCATTTACTAACTTCCTTCAAAAATCATTCCCTTGTAAAAATACTCCATCCCTTCCATTTTTCATTCTTTCCCCTTATTTCACTGTTTTCCCCTTGCAAAAAGCCCCTTTTCCTAAGTTAAAAACACATTTTACATAAGAAAAGTAAAATACTTTTACTAATTCCCCTTTATTCAAAAATACCCAAAAAACCCAAAAAAAATACTTTTATTCTAAGTATTTCTTTAAAAAATGTTATGTCTGGACCCACAACAAATAAATCTATCCCCATATTGTTATTTACACTATATTTAGTGTATTATACATATCCCACAGTTATATTACATTATTAACATCTAACCTAACATATTAGCTCTCTGTATATACCTTTTAGCCAATATTAATATATCCCAACCCATATTTTATTTTAAACTATGTTTTATTCCCCCCACATGTTATATAATCCCCCATCCCATAGGTTAATATATTAAAACCCCTCCTATTATCATATTCCACTTTTCTTAACCCCAATGGTTATATCATAAACCCGATCATATCACATGCATAGCTGATTACATCATTGTCCTGATTATGTGTATTAAACATTAATTTGAATATATATAACCCATCACATATAACAAGTTTCGGGCCCCATGCCATCAATCCTTACAACTCTATCACATCATCCTAGCCATCTAAAATTCATCTGCCAAATCTGACCACCAATATTCCCTATTACATATTCCATTACACAATAATTAACATACCCCAAGGCTTGCGATAAGCGCAGTTTGCAGGGATCTCCTCCCTGCTACATGTCTTAATCGTATTGGACCGCATCGCCACAAACATTATCGCTTACTACCTTTGAAGCCTGCGAAAAACCGCTTGGTTGTTTTCTTCCCCTCGCCTAAACCACTCACCTGTTTGAAATGTACGTGCAATTAATACATTAACCAATTGTTTAAAAAATGTATATATTCGCCCAAATGCACTCTTTTATCCTTTATGTTACATTTTATGCCGAAGAAACACTGTCCACCTCATTTTAAGCTCAAAACACCAGAATTCAAGAGCTTTGATGATGTAGAACATTTCATGACTGAATTGGAGCCTATAAAGACTAGAAGAACCTCAAGAAACCTTTTGCAACTTCAGAAACCCTCCACCAAAGAAAAACTTCAGTTTTCGTAGGTATTCTTCAAAATAACAAACCTATTCATCAATCTAAAGAAGTAATACAGTTAATCGAATCATTTAGGAGCCTTTAAACCTAAAGAATACCCGGTTGTTTCCTAAATCCTTTATTCTATAAACCCTTAACAATCCTTTCACAGATTTTCAGGCCTTAGACCATTATGATTCACAGAGATTGAATAAATGAATAAATGTAATCCTCCGTACTCTTGAAAAAGACATCCTTGAATTCCAGTCCTTTCTATAGGCCCTAGATATCTTTTGTAGAAGCTCTAAGGTCTTAATTTTTCCTTTATTACAAAGATTACAGTTTAAGTTAAATTCATCAAGTTATACCTTTGTAGACAAAAGATAATGCCCCTGTTATATCCAAAATCCTTCTGCAAACTATTATAACTTTCAAAGGTGATCCTACATGCCTAAATCAATGTTCTAAGGTCAAAAGAGTATCAAAATTGATAAATCAAGCAAATTAATGGCTTCCAAAAACATTTTTAGTTGTCAATCCTCTACAACCCCTTGTTGTAGATGTAGAGTACATTCCATTAGCAGACACAGACTTCAAGATTACTGATACAGTGACAAAATTCAACCTTCTTAAGCTTCATTACTGGAGGCAAGAAAAATCCATAGATCAGGCTGATGAAGTGTTCAAATAGGAGTCAAATTTTCCAAAATGTGTTGCTCCTCAGACCTACTAATGCCCTAAAGTGATTAGAATTTTTCAATCATGCTACTTTCCTTATCAAAGGGCCATCATAAACCCTAAAAAAAAATATTGTTTACCATTATTGATTATTCAATTAATCAGATGCTCCAAATATAGCCCAGGCCTGATGAAATCCCTTTATCCATTGAGGACCTCACTCAGTTATACCTAAAACTGGACTTCCCCAAGAAGTTCCATATATTTCAAACCTTCATGCCTTCTTCTATAGATATTCTTAATATAAATCCTCCATGCCCTTCTGCAAAATTTTCTAAAAGGACAAGACATATCATATCCATGTTTTCTTTCATTGTTGGCTACTTTACATATGAACATGTTGATGTTCCAGTGTTAGGTTTTCTATCTACTTTCACACCTGGTCAACCTCCTGCTACCATTTTTAACTTTTTCCAATAACTTGCTGATAGTATTCATGAGAAATTGGTCAAAATTCCTTTTGAAGGTGTTTTCAAGTATTCTTCATTCCTATTTCACATGTTCTTATACTTTCAGCATGAGAAATTCAATATAAATCTTCAGAAGCTTGATGTGGAAGGAAATCCACAATTAGTTATCTTTTGGACTTCCTTGAAAAAGAAAGATTCAAATGAGTTCACCTATACAGATTTTACAGATTCCTTCATTCATCCTTTCGTAAATTTTCTAAACAATAGCATACAACACAGAGTTATTAAAGAGATTAAAAAGGTTTTGCAGATGTTACATCATAACATGATATGTGATTGGTACTTGTAACAAAATCACACTGAAATAAGAGTATATGGATCAAGTCTAGCTCCATATAAACTGCCTAAATAACACCCTATGAGAGTATTTTCCATGGAATAAATAAGGAAGATTCTTAATTCAGATGTAGTTAATTTCTTAATAGAAAAGAAGAAAACACAATTCAAATTGAAGAACTAGGCTGGCCCTTTTATCTGTAACAATAGAGATGTTGGTCCTGAAGCAGAAAAATGTTTACAAGAGTTCAAATTTAGTCCTATTTTCCTATGGTTTTATGATCCCCTTGGAGTTATTAGTAACATGAGATTTAAATGTAAATTGTCTCCATATGTACATGAAAAGAAGCCAGATATTGAGAAATTCTCAAACCAATCTGAATTGTTAGAGAACACATTGGTAGAGGAAGGGAAGCAAAGCGATACTAGTCAAACTTTGCAAACTCCAGCCCAAGAAGCTAGAAATGTTAAGAGAATCAGAGAAGAAGGATCTTATACAGTAGAGACTACAACAGAGAATAAGTTTAAATTGAGATACATTAAAAATCCAAAGCTAAATCCTGATAATAAAGAAGTAGAAACAATAGAATCGATTGATACAGAAATTGCAACAAAAGACAATGCAACTCCTATAATAATTGAAGAAGAACAACATCCTACTACTTCAAAGATTCAAATCATTCAGAAACAACACATAATAGAAGTTTCTTCATCTAAAAAACCAGTAGAAAGGGACATGGATATCAAAGAAAGATACAAAGAAATCAAAGCCATAAATTAAGAAATTAGGATAGAAATATATTCTAAGTATCTAAAACAAACTCTTGGCATCCATAATAGGCTACTTTCAGCCTTTGAATATAAGAATAAAAAGATGTAGAGGTCATTTCTTCAACCTACAGTTCAGACTCTTAAGTCATCCTCAGATTACAAAAAGGTATATTTTGAAGTCCTAGTCCAGGATATTCATCCTCTGAATCAAATTGAGTTTCATAAGCATGCAGGGGAGATGATTTATTCTACAATGAACACCAAAGCCATGAGTGCAAAGAAACTGTAAAACACTTTGGCTAATGTCAGAGATCAGTTGAAATTGGAGAAATCATCTTTATAGGCAAAGGACACTAGAATTAAATCCTTGGAAGAGCTATTAATTGAAGTAGGATATGATCCTCAAAATGTAAAAGTTGCAGAAGAATTGATCAAGAAGAAAAATGCATACATTGCTGCATTAAAGAAGAAACTATAGTTTCCCCCTACAAAACATTCTCAAGCCAAGGAAGTCTTACAGGATACCAATCAGAAAGATGAGGTGATGAATCTCATTTTATAGTTGAGTGCTCAGATAAAGGAAATGGAAATTGAAATGGACAAGTTGGTCCAGGAGAAAGAAGCCAAGAAAGAACTAGTTCCACTCATAGTGATTCATGTAGTTACTACTGTTGTACCTTATACACTTGCTGAATCACTGGCACCTACAGTTCCTATGGCTACAACATTAAATTTCACTTCATCAACCACTTCAGCCATAGAATCTTCAACAACAACAACACAAAATTCAGATGAATTAAGAAAATTGGTAAAAGCTATGAAATACATAACTATTCAGACTAATGAGATAAAAAGACTTAAATAACAGATAAACATATTTGAAGATAAAAAGAAGCTTGCCAAAATAATGCATAAAAATGAAGAAAAAAGAGCCAATAGATTAAATGAGCAGTTGAAAAAGTTAGAAAAATAACTAACATTAAAGGAACTAATGGCAGATGTCAAGCAACAACTATGGTCTAATATCATTGAATCTATCAATGATATTTGGCCATCCATACAGGTCATATATGATCAGAAAGAATTAGTAAAATCAGCAAGAGAAGCAATTCAAAAGATCAAATAAGAGCTTTGTAAGAAACTTGAAGAAGCTCTTGAAATCACTAAGTTTCTTAATTCCAAAAACAGAAAATAACTTGAAGAAATTGGAATTAATGACAAAACATAACCCATCCTAGAAGTTAGAAAGGTAATCTCTAAGAAGAATTTTATGATATAGTTGGAAGAGAAATGAAAGAACATGGAGGTTGCTATCACAAGGTTCATGATAAAATTTGATGTTCTAAGAAAAAAAGGCCTTCCCAATCCTTTAGATATTAATGATAGATTAATGAAGTAGGATGATTATCATAAAAATATAAGAGATTTTGCAAAGGAGAAAGTGAACAATTGAGCCATGTAGGGAATCCCATCAGGGAAGGAACTGTACAAAAGCTTTGAGAATTTGTTTTACCTACAGTATGAGGTAAAACACATATTTATCAACAAGCCAACATTCTCAAAATACACTGAAGTTGATGAGAATTTTAGGAGGATGATGAAGATGAAATTGACAGAGGCTAATTTTTGGGAAAAATTATCTGATTTACTGTGAAATCAAATTATAGTAAAAACATAGCAGTAAAGGTTGAAACAACAATTACAGTTTGACAGTGAAAGAGTATTAGTGAAATAGTATCAAGATAAAGATTATCAGTTAAAGTCAAAGAATAATTACAAAGAATAAATGAGTTTTCCAGCGTGAAAGACACCTCACTGTCTAGCTGCAACTTTGTTGAACAACAAAGAGAGAAAGCAATAACAAAATCAAGACATCAAACCATTTATTTCAATAAAAAAGGGACAACTAGAATTAGTTAGAAATCTATAACTATCTTCTTGCATGAAGATATTTCTTCTCCATCAATAATTCCTAAGTTTGTTTTAGGATATTTTGTAAAGAGTTTTTTGTATAAATACTTCTCATTTGGAAGTATTGAGTATGGATGAATTGTTAAACATTTCTGCAGTTGTACTATTATGAACCTAAGGGTTGTTGTACCAATTTCAACTCAACAGACTGGATTAAGGAAATAAAGAATCAAATTACAAGATTCATGTGTTGGGATACTACAATGAAGTATTTTCACTTGTTTCTTTGTCAATTTCTTATGTTTTTCATTAATAATTGAATGTTTTCCAAATCTGAATGATAAATCAGGAATTGTTATTTCAGAAAATGTTAAAAGCACTCTGTTTTGACTGATTATCATTTATATGTTTTCCACTAATATCTAAATTAGGGAACCCTTAATTGTTCCCTAGTTTCGATTTCCCTCTGCTTTTTCACTCATAATTCGGATTTAAGAACCCTTAATTTCTCTTTTATCCTGATTAAAACCATTTTCACCATCAACCTTGAAGATCTGAAGTAAATCGGTTATCTTTCCCTGTAAAAATTTCCCTTTAGAACTTGATCCTGATCTGACTACTTGACACATTGACTCCATTAGCCCAATGGAATACATATCTACATCTATCCATCTGAGTAAGTGATTTCACCACCAAATCAAATCAAAATCCAAAACCAATTTATCCTACATAACTAGCCTAAAATCAAATACCATCAACAAAGATAAATCATATAGAGAGAGCCCTCTCTGAGCATTAGGAAAGCTAGATCCTAAGGCTTAAAAGTAGTTTTGTGGTTACCTCTAATATTATTTAAACTAAAAATATCACACCTTTAAGCATTATTGGAGTGATAACAGGGTCTCAACCCTCTCTACTGTTTAAAAATTTGAGAGGCCTTCACACATAAACACCCCTGAAATCACATGCCCAAATTCCCATGAGTTTCCTCTCTTGAGCTTGATCTGCCATAAGAGAACCAACAATATCCCATCCTACTTCCTATCTCAAACCCATTAAGGTATGTTACATTCTTGTGAACCCTCACATGATGATATTACTCTTGGTGAATGATCATGGCCTCCCTTTAGCAACACTTACTCAGCCCTCTAACTCGACCTACTTTAGGACTAAATCTCTCCTAGCCTCCTTGATTAAATGAACTCCTTCTCACTTGATGTTCTTCCCTTCATACTAAGGCCTCCTTAAATATATTTTCCTATCTAGGCGTCTTAAGAATAGTCTAGAACTTACGAAATTTATCTACTTATACCTTAATAAATATTATTTTTTCTTTTTAATTTTCTTTTAGATTTTAAACCCCATCTCGGGTCCAAAGCCCCTTCGGTTTGGTTATTTCTCCACAAAGCCTTTTGTGGACAAATTCAACAAACCCATCTGACTAGGCCTGTGGAGTACCTCCCAAGATACACAATTCAACAACATAGTCTAGTTGAAGTAATCATAACTTGGTTAAGCTCCTATAGTCAAGCAAGGACTTGGTTGGGTTCCCAAGTTGATAATTAAGTAAGGGTAGTTTTGAGGGTATGATAACTAGGGAGGGTTAGGGCATGCCAAGGAATCAAATGGCATGCTAACACATGATCGAAAATTTTAATGCATGTTGAGGAGTGTTAAGGAGTTCCGAGGCATCACAAGGGAGAACTAGGTCAAAATGCATGAAAATGAACATAAGAGTGTGTGACAGGGAGTGTTAGTGAATTGAAGTGTGCCAAGGATGAAGTGTGTTAGAAGAATTTCATAATAGTATTTGCAAGAGGCAAGCCTACAATTGTGACAAGGAGCTCGACAAAGAAGTTTTAAATAAAGGGAGACTTTGTGTTGGGTACAACATTATTTTTCCTTTATCTGTTATTTTTATATGACATGTGGAACACTTTGGCCGAATGCTCATGTTTTAAACTATTTTAGATAGTTGCATATTCTACATTGTTGTTTATAAGTTTTGGGGCACTCATCTTGTGCCGACTTATATCTTATGTGTCTTGTGTATATTATGGTTCTTGCAAACTCTCAGTTAATGCTCTACTATTTATATGAATTGGACATACATTTGAAATATTTCCTATGTAAGCTATGTTTATTAGTTGTTTTATGGCCATGGCTAGATGTGATACTTGTCCCGGTAATTTCCTAAGTGGGAAAATTTTAGCTTGGACATGAGTGGCCTAAGATAAGGTATAGGTAGTTCTTAGGTGAACAAGGCACAATCTACTTGTAGTAGGTGCAATTGATCAAGTTGTTATGGATGAAGCAGACCAATGTCACATGAAGTGCAGTAGCTAAGGACTTGATTGGGTTCCCAAGTCGTGAAAAAATGTAAGGCTCGTTGTGAGGGAATGAGTGCCAAGGCATGCTAGGGAATGCTAACATGTGCTAGATAGTTCGAAGGCACGTCAAATATGCTAAGATTTTTCAAGTGCTATGGCATGCCAAGATGTGCAAGGGTGTGAAAATACATGATAGGGACTATTAAGGCAATAAAAAGGAGAAACAAGTTAAACTACAAGGAAATGGACAGATCATAGGGTTAATAAGTCATCAATTTCCATTTTCTAGGAGGGGCATACTACACACAACAACACTAGGTGGAAATAAATTTCAAGTGATAAATATTAGTGCATTCTAAGTGCCAAATAATGCTCTATTTTTTCTCTTCTACTTTCCAATAATTGATTGCAAATAAATTTAATCTTAAACCATGCCAAAGCATACTGAGGCATATTAATGAATTCTATACATGATAATGATCATGACCTCATTAGGACTACATATCTCTTTGCCCCCTTGATCGAATGAGCTCCTTATCACTTGATGTTCTTTCTTTTATCTTAAGGACTCCTTAAATATTTTTCCCTAGACTGCTTAGGAACCCTCTAGAACTTATGGGTTTTATCCACTTAGACCTTAGGAAATATTAATTTTCCTTTAGATTTTAAACCCCATATTTAGTCCAAAACACCTTTTCTTGACTTCTTTTCCCACAAATCCTTTTGTGACCAAGCTCACACAAACCCATCTCACTAGGCTTGTGGAGTACCTCTCAAGCTACACAATTCAACAACATAGTCTAGTTGTAGTAACTGTAACTTGGTCAACTCTTGTAGTCAAGAGGGGGCTTGGTTGGGTTCCCAAGTTGCAAATTAAATAAGGGTAACTGTGAGTGCATGATAGCTAGGGAGAGTCATGGCATGCAAAGGAATGAAAAGGCATGCTAACACATCTCAAACAATGTCAATTTGTAATATTCCCAATTAGTACCAAGCTAATGGGAATATTCAATTTTGTTTTATTTTTCTGTTTGATGAATAAATGTGTAAAGGAGGATCAATAAAACTCCTAAATAGTAAATAAATCAATGCCACATGTGAACAAGGATAAATCTTGGATATTTAAATAAGCACTTTTAGGTGTGAAAGGGGCTGAATATTTTGACTGGGTCAACCATGACCAAATCAACAACACTGTCTTGGAGGAGTGGCCATCAATGAGGCACATCGAAATTTTAGTTGGAGGTGGCTCATGTGAAAGAAGCTATCTTATTGAAAGTGATTTAGGGTTTGAAAAATCTCAACTTATAAAAGGAAGAGGATAGCAGCATGGAGAAGGTTGTTGAATGATATCATATTTCTGAAGTATTGTCTATTTAGACATACAAGCTTTATTTGGCTGTTTAGCCTAGATTGCAAATGTTGTTTAGCAATGGGTGTTCTTGATTGGGAATCCCACCTCTTTCCTTGAGAGGCCTCTTGGAAGAGTATTTCATTTCTTGTCCACTATCTGGATGAAGGCCAAGCTTCTTCTTCCAACTACAATGCAGATCCTATTGAGGGTTTGGTTGTCTTTGAAAGCTGTAGCAAGTGGAGGCTAGATCTACTCAGATCTAGGCCAATCTAGTGCCTATTTTTAGTGGGGAAGACTTCGATCCCATTGGAAAGAGAGTATTGGATCATTGGAGCTACATTTTCAGATCTTGGCATCAGGCCACACATGTTCTAAAGCCTAAAGCACAGTCTTGCTTCCAGAACTACGTTATTTGTGTGGGTACTATTGCAGGCTCTTTTGGCACACTTTTTGGAGGAGTGGTTTTCATGTGTTAGGGATCTACCCTTCACATTTTAGATCCAATTGTATGGGATAATTATATTGCATATATCAGATCATATCTAAATGTTCATGTATTTCTAAATATTTTTGCAGATTTGCAGCATTAGATCTCAGGTCTACTCCTTGTACTTCATCTTTTGCCAAAAACCCTAAGGGGGATTTGAAGAAGAGCCTATCTAGTGTATAGATCTGATATAGATCTAAATTTTCATACACAGATATGATCTAGATCTAAAGTGTAATCTATAGTAGTAGTAGCCAATAAAAATAACATTTTCAAGCTCTTTTAGTCTTAATACGTGGTTACAACACCTCTTTTTGAGGATTTTCTTCCATAAAAGTCTTCTATTTCCTGTTGTACATATCATGGGCTATCTTATGCATTTATTTTTCTGATGTAAATGTAAATAAAGAGCCTTCATATTGGCCTCATGCTCTTACTTATATAATCTGCATTATTTCTCTGCATAATGGTTTATAAATTGCAGCAGTCTCATTTTAGGATATTACAGTGCTATCAGAGTAATCATCTTGGCATAACCTGTGCTTCCTAAGAAGCCAATATGTATTCAGAAGAAGAAGAGCCTCTTACTGACAGAGAGAAGAGGTATCTAAAAAGAGGATAGAAGAAATTTGATTACACTAATGACAATGAAGACAAGGGTAAAGCCCTCGAATCTAGGAGTGATGAAGAAGGAAATGACTTTGTAAAGATACTTTTGAGAGCCATGCAAGATCTTTCTAGAGATATCAAAGAGATGAGATTGGAAAGAATCAAATAATCTCCTAAGATATTTCATTGTGGAGAAAGCTCTGGAATGTCTCACCATTGGAATGATCAACCAGTGCATCAGCCACAAGTTTCCCAACGCTCTAGCATCCCTACTTTTCTGGCTGTGGGAAATAAAGGGTTTCAAGGGAAAGCATCCCTTGAAGACTATTTTGAAGAATATGAATCTCAAAATTAGAGATTCAAAGATCACTTTAGTTTTCAAGAGTTTTGTCACCTCAAGGACAAAAGAAGACAAAGGCATCAACATAGAGATGGTGGACTCACTTAGAATCATGATCGACATCACTCTATGTGCAGATTCTTTTTACCCAACTTTGATGGGTCATCCAAGTGTTCTGCCAAAGCATGGGTAGAAAAACTTGACATCTACTTTCAGTTGAACAAGGTCCCTGAGATGGAGGCTATCATGATTGAAGCGCTGCACTTTGAAGGTGAAGCACATGACTGGTGGTTCCACGGCTTGTCTACATTAGGTCATGCCAATGTGACTACTTATTCAAAGTTCACTAGAAGGCTGGTGGAAATGTTTTACAGAATAGATCTAGAGGCACCATTCATGAACCTTGCAAAGTTGAAACAATCAGGTAATACAGAGTTTTATATTTCTGAAATTTTGAGATTATCTTTTATGGTTCCTAATTTTTCTGCAACAAGAAGGGTGTACATGTTCATCGATGATCTAGATGAACCTCTTCATGGGATGGTAAATTCTACCAAGCCCACTACTATGTATGATGCTATTGAAAGGGCTAGAGACCTTCAAGATGCCTTGCCAAAAGCAAAGGCAAAATTTCAGCAAAAGCCCTCTTTTCCTTCAAAAGGGAAGGAAGAAAGAGCTGCTCCTTCAAAGGAGAGCTCATACAAGAAGCCTCTTGATGATGAAGTCTGAAGAGATCTAAGGAAGAAGAATTTATGCTTCACTTGCCAAGAATCATGGGCACCGGGGCATAGATGTGCTACTGGAAAAGCACATTACATAGAGGTCTTCTCAGATATTGAGGAGGAAGAAGAATATGAGCCAAGAAGCGGTCACAACACTGACACCGATGGAGGAGATCCAACACCATCAGGAGATGGGAATGGAGCCTTTTATCCTATTGGAGGGACTCTTTCATATTTGAGGGGAGTACCTAAGTACTTGACCTTAAGAGTTCAAGGTTAAATCTTGAATCAGAGGGTTTCTGTATTAATTGATAATGGGGCCACCCACAACTTCATTGATGCTCATCTTGTACAAAGGAGGGCAATACCCACTGATAATTTTTAGGGATTCTCTGTTTTGGTCTGAGGATATAAAACAATGCAATGCATGCATTATGTCCCATCACTTTCAGTCACCATGGGAACTTACACTTTGTTCGATCACTTCTTTGTGGTTGACATATTGGACACCAATGTGATTTTTGGTGTTCAATGATTGATTACGTTGGGGAAAGTCACCACTGATTGGGGATTTACAAATGGAATGGGTGGACAAGAAGAGTGGTGAATCTCAAATGATCAAAGGCATGCATACATGCCCCTCACATACTACTTCCACACAAAAATTAGAGATGGATTTGCGTAGTGGAAGCAAGGACTTTACAGTCCCATCTATCATGTTCATGATATTTCTGCATGGGATACCCTTATCTAGTGGAAAACCACCTGGGAGGCCACCTGATTCATAGTTTGTGGGGAAGACCTCACAACATGATGCTTCAAGCTTAGATCCAAGAAAGATTGGAGCACTATAAGACAAAGCTATAGTGCTGGGAGTCTTGGGTAAGCTCAATAAGGAGGAAAATATTCTTCCCTTATCATCATCACCCACTCTCATTTCTGGTTCTGCGTTGTGGGATGAGAAGAATGCAAGGAAGGGCCTTCAAACATACACCTTTGGCATGAGAGATGTCAAATAGGAAAGAAGGAACATGAAAGACATTTCTGTTGATACATTACCAGTGTTGTTATTATTGGGGAGTGTAGATCTATATTGGAAATCCCAACTGTTGGTGGATTATTCCAAGGATCTTCACACTTGTATGATACTTGATTGCCAGCTGCATGAAGAGGGATATCTAGTCCATGAAGGATCATCTATCATCATGGTATGATCTTCTTGTCTAGAGCTTCTATGCTCAAGGAGAATTTTCTACAAAGGGCCTACAAAGAGTTCTGTTTCAGCCACATGTATTGCATGAAGATCTACAACATCATCATGAGAAGCTTTGATTGGGAAGGCTTGAAAGAAGAACTATATCAACATTTTCAAGAATGCATGAACTATGTGGAGTTGAGGTAGCAACATGACTCTATGAAGAAGCTATTTCAGCCATCTCTTCCTTCTTTTGAGAGAGGAGATAGATCCACGCACCACTCCATTTGTATGAGGAATATTGTTGGCAAAGAATATGATCATGTAAAGTATGTTTTATTTTCTTATTGTATATATTTTTTCACCATTTTTATGCAGGCCATGGCTCCAAGGAGGAGCAATACATCTTGTAAATCTCCTGGCCAATAATGGGCCACAAAAATTTCTGAATTTGGCCACTCCCTTGGTGGAAAAAGTGAGATCTTTTATCATGATGGGTGCTTTCATAAGGCCCCAAATATATCTCACACTTTCAGCCATGGTGAGATAACATGTGCAACAAGTAAGTGGTGGGGAAACCACTTACCACATCTAGATTTGATGCAGGCAGGAGATGCACTGCACTAGCTCCATATGTGGGATTATGACCCACCTCCACATGCTCAAATTTCTATTTGTATGTATGTAGTTTTGCTCCCATACATTGATGCTATACTTGTAATTTTTATGGGAATGTATGGAGGGAGGATGGGAGGCATATATGTACCACATGGGATGGAGAATATCTATGTTTCTTATGCTACATGTTTCAGGGAGAGCATTGGTTCAGCCATGTTTGTTTCATTTGAGTTATTAACTCCTTGTGGGATGAAATATTTAAATCTCATAAGAACTTTGGAGGAACAATTCATGGAGGGTTGGATTGGTGAACACTTAGCTTATGGAGGAAGCTTAACACATGATGATGGTGTCACCAATGGAGCAGGAGAAGAGTTATAGCTCTCACCTTATCAGTTGCTTGAGGACAAGCAACGTTTTGGAGGGGAGGAATGTAATATTCCCAATTAGTACCAAGCTAATGGGAATATCCAATTTTGTTTTATTTTTCTGTTTGATGAATAAATGTGTAAAGGAGGATCAATAAAACTCTTAAATAGTAAATAAATCAATGCCACCTGTGAACAAGGCTAAATCTGGGCTATTTAAATAAGCACCCTTAGGTGTGAAAGGGGTTGAATCTTTTGATTGGGTCAACCATGACCAGATCAACAACGCTGTTTTGGAGGAGTGGCCATCAATGAGGCACAACACAGTTTTAGTTGGAGGTGGCTCATGTGAAAGGAGATATCTTATTGAAAGTGGTTTAGGGTTTGAAAACTCTCAACTTATAAAGTATATCAGATTTCTAAAGTATTGTTTGTTTAGACATACAATCTTTCTTTGGCTGTTTAGCTTAGATTGCAAATGATGTTTAGCATTGGGTGTTCCTGATTGGGAATCCCACCTCTTTCCTTGAGAGGCCTCTTGGAAGATTATTTCATTTCTTTTCCACTATCTAGCTGAAGGCCAAGCTTCGTCTTCCAACTACAATGCAGATCCCATTGAGGGTTCGGTTGTCTTTGAAAGCTGCAGCAAGTGGAGGCTATATCTACTCAGATCTAGGCCAATATAGTGCCTCTTTCCAGTGGGGAAGGCATCTATCCCATTGACAAGAGAGTATTGGATCATTGGAGCTACATTTTCAGATATTGGCATCAGGCCAAACATGTTCTAAAGCCTACAATGCAGTATTTCTTCCAGAACTACGTTATTTGTGTGGGTATTGTTGTAGGGTCTTTTGGCACACTTTTTTGAGGAGTGGTTTTCATATGTTGGGGATCTACCCTTTACATTTGAGATCCAATTGGAGGGGATCATTATATTGCATAAATCAGATCAAATCTGAATTTTCATGTATTTCTGAATATTTTTGCAGATCTGCAGCATTAGATCTCAAATCTACTCCTTGTAATTCATCTTTTTCCACAAAACCCAAGGGGGATTTGAAGAAGATCCTATCTAGTGTACATATATGATATAGATCTAAATTTTCATACATAGATATGCTCTAGATATGAAGTGTAATCTATAGCAGTAGAAACCAATAAAAATAACGTTGTCAAGATCTTTTCAGTCTTAATACATGGTTGTAGCACCTCTTTTTGAGGATTTTCTTCCATAAAAGTCTTCTATTTCCTATTTTACATCTCATGGGATCTCTTATGCATATATTTTTCTCATGTAAATGTAAATAAAGAACCTTCATAGTGGCCTCCTACTCTTACTTAGATGATCTGTGTTATTTCTCTGCATAACAGTTTATAAATTGTTGCAGTCCCATTTTGGGATATTACACAATTCATGCTGAACTAGAGTGTTAGGGAGTATCAGGGCATATCAAGGGATAAATAGGTAAAAATGGATGGAAAGGAATGAATAAGAGTGTGTGCCAAGGAGTTTCAACGAATTCAAGTGTGTTGAGGATGAAGTGTGTTAGGAGAAGTTTAGAATAAGATTTACAGGACGCAAGCCTACAGTTGTTATACGAGGCTCGCCATAGCAGTTTTAGACAAAGGGAGATCAATTTGTGCTAGGAAAAACATTTTTTTTCCTTTAGCTATTTTTTTATATCAGATATGGCACACTTTTTCTACACTCTCATGTTTTAAAATTTTCTAGATAATTTCATACTGTACATTGTTGTGTATAAGTTTTGGGGTACTCAGCTTGTGTCTTCTTATATATTCTGTGCCTTGGCCATCTTGTGGTTCTTTAAAAATATAATTTAATGTTCTACTATTTATATGAACTGAACATACATGTGAAATATTTCCTGTATAAGTTATGTTTCTTATTTGTTTTATGGCCATGGCAAGATCATGTGATCTTTGTCTTAGTAACTAGTTAATTGGGACAAGTTGAGCTTGGACATGACTTGCATAGGATGAGTTATAGGTAGTTCATAGGTGAACAAGGCACAATATACTTGTATTAGGTGCAATTGGTCAAGTTGTTTTGATTGAAGTAGGCCATTTTTGTCACATGAATTTCAATATCCAAGGACTTGATTGGGTTCCCAAGTCGTGAAAAAATGTAAAGGCTATCTATGAGGACATGAGTGCCAAGGCATGCTATGGAATTGTAAGATGTGCCAGATAGTGTGAATGCATGTCAAGCATGCTAAGATGTGCCAAGTGATAAGGCATTCCAATATGTGCAAGGGTGTGTCAATGCATGCCAAGGAATGTTAAGGCAAGGAAAGGGAGAAACAAGTTAAACTAAAAGAAAATGAACACATAAGAGGGTTAATAAGTCATCAATTTACCTTTTCCAAGAGGGTAATGCTAGGCACACCAACACTAGGTGCCAATAGGTTCCAAGTGCAAAGTCTTAGTGAATTCTAAGTGCCAAGTCTTCCTTTGTTGCTTCTCATCTACTTTCCAATAATTTATATCTAATAAATTTAATATTAAACCATGCCAAATCATACCAAGGCATCTCAACATATTCCATACATACTAAAAATTTCCAAGAGACAACATGTGCCAAGTGCCAATATGTGTCAGGGAGTGTTATGAATGATATGAAGTGGAAGGGAATGTTGAAGAGTGCTAAGGTGTGCTAGAGAATGTTAATTCATGTTGAGGAGTGTTAAGGAGTACTAGGATAAAACATTAAGGGAGCACTAGGTAAAAATTCATGGAAGGTAATGAATAAGAGCAACGTGTGCCAAGGACTAGTGTTAATGAATGCTATTTTTCATGCCAAGGAGGGAGTGACAAGGTATACTAAGCATGCTTCCAAAAATTCCACCCATTACTAGGAGGTGTGCTAGGTCTATTTCCATTTTGGCATAGAATACATCACACACACTATTATAGAATCATCCTTTATCAGTGCAAAGTTGATTGGGACACCTCCCCCTCAAAGTACTACTTTCACCACCCCTCAAGGGACTTGATTTAAGGCTTAGTTTTTAGCTCAAAATTGAAAGTGCTAAAAATTTCTTCGAACCTGAACGCCTACATAGAGCTCGTTTCCAAGATTCCAAAGCAACTCGTTTCATAAAAATTTGATTTCGTATGAGTGAGTTATGGTCTGGTGTTCATTTTACAAAATAAGAAAAAAGAGAGTAGAATAGGTACATGGATGATGTGGCAGGTAAAGTTAGCTTCTTAGAGAATATTATCTAGATTCAGCCAATGGCAATGTGCCAAGTGTTCCAGTCGGATTCACCGATGATGACTAGGAAGTGAATTTTTTTATCCTCAGTATAAGGGTGAAATCGATTATTATTATTGGTGCAGGAATTATTGGGGAATTTTGGACCAATGGGCATAGGCCATGTGGCGCAACCAAGGGTTGCCATGTGCCCCCACCCCATGGCCTTAGAGGTTTTCAACTTCGAATGATTGATTATTTGATATATTATATGGTGTTAATTTTTCATACAACCTAATGTTTGAAACCTTACTATATGTTGGACTTAGCCACAAATGGAGGACCACTATATAGCATTTGGAGGAGGTTCTTATTTGGTGGGTAGCTATAAATTTGGTGGCAAGAATTGTTATGATTCTTTACAAAAAATTATGTTCAGATCGGGGGTCGAACACCCGACCTACTCCACACTACACCAACGCCTTACCAACTCACCTACCACGAGGGTCCTTAACCACTACAATCTCCGCCCATTGATAAAGTTATTTTCTCTGAAATTTGGGGGTTTGGATGGGGCTATCCCCCTCCCATGCATCCATATGCTGAGAACTAGGTGCCACGCGATCAAACCGACAGAACATTAAAACATGCTTAATTAACGGTAAAACATGGTTAAGCCAAGATTAATTTCTCATTATTGCTAAGAGAACTTCACAACAAAAACACAATTATATTAACCTTTAAGTGCTCTTAACCTCTAATTAACCCACGTTTAATCTAGATGACTTTTAGGGAGCGCGCCAAAACTAGAGCCTTTGCTATTTTTGAAATTTTAACTGCCAGTCTCCCCAAATTTAGTGGAGAAATTGGGGGAGATACAGTTTTTTCCATAACTGAGGCAATTTTCACCTAAACAGAGCTCAAAATGAGGCATTCTTGGCTAATTGACATGCTATGAACTCAATGAAGAAATTTGCAGAGGCATAAAGGGTCATCTACATGTGTTTTTGTGTAATATTCCTTTATAGGAATATCTGCAATATCTTCAATGAGGACACTATATAAGGAAAACCATGCAAAAAAAATGCACAAAAGGACTTGGATCCTCTTATATATTTTGTATGTAGCTTAAATATGAAATGACATCAGAAAAAAATCGTTCTAGCTACACTAAATAGATCTCCCCGGCTCATATATGTTCAAAATCACCCCAATCCCAAAAATTCACAAAATAGAATTGCTGGAGACTGCAACAGAGTAATTTTTATTAGGGAATCTACAAAAAAATATGATTTAATACATATCTGGAGCTTTCATTAATCATAGAATTAGAAATGAGAGGTTTGACCTCTTTTACAAGCACATCAAAACATCCCAGCAAGGGTTTCTAGCAAAATAGAAATGTAAAATGCAGCACTGCAGAAAATAACGCAGCACACTACAACTCTATATTATAAAATACTAAATATGATCTGAAATAGATGAATAATACAGAAATTGGCCCAAGGCCTTCTTCAATAGACCTTTCAGAGTGAAATAGACACCTACTCCTCTAATACAAGCACAAAATAGGAGGGTTTAACCTAGCAGCTAATGCACCTGTAGAAAAGACGCAATTACTGGAAGTGAATACACTATATATGACACAAAATGGATATCCTCAAGTTAGATGATGAAAAATAAGCTCAGGACCTTCCCTTTTTATCTCACAATTAGCTAGACCAAAGGTGAAGATGGAATTCCCGCATGAGAATTCTTTTGCACTAAACAGTGCTACAACTACAGCTAAATAGCTGGAGCTTGCAATCAGTCAAAAGAAAAAATAAATATGATTAGTGAATGATCTCCTTGCTGCTATATCCTCCTTCTTATCCTTGGTGAGCTTCGTCACCCCGGACCCCACTCATTGATGAGGTGACTTCCTTGAGAAGATTCCCCTTTCAAAACTGTGCTGCCCTAGTTGGTTTCCCTCTTGTAGCAGCGTTGTTGACTTGGTCAACTGGATCTAATTCACCGACATTGTCCTCTTTCATACCAAGGTGTCTTTATTTTTCCTCCTAACCTGATCCCTTTTCACACTGGGATTTGTTTTTATTGACTTTCTATTCTTTTGCTGCAAAAATGGAGCATGTATAATATTCCAACTAGTAGTGGCTAATTGGGAATATTACAGTCCTCCCTGCTCAAAATTTCTTGCCTAAAAGTAGTAGTGAAGAAGGATACTGCAAGATCTTCTCTCCCTCCCAAGTGGCATCCTCATCCGGTAGAATCCTCCATCGAATTAGATATTCTTTGATGACTCTATTCCTTAGTTGTCTCTCCCTTGTGTCTAAGATTGCTTCTGGCTGCAAAATTAGGTGGCTCTCATCATCAATAGGGGGGGTATCCATGTTGGCAACTATATTCCTCCAAATGGTCTTCTTGAGGCAAGAGACATGGAAGATATTGTGGATCTTGCTTCCCTTTGGAAGCTCCAGCTCATATGATACCTTAACGACACACTTGATCACCCTGTATGGCCCATAGAAATATGTTTCTAGCTTTTCAGCTCCCTTCTCCTTGAGTGTGGACTGTTTGTAAGGATAAAGATGTAGATAGACAAGATCCCCCACCTCAAACTGTCTCTCTATCCGACCATGGTCTGCATACATCTTCTGCTGGTTCTAGGAAGTAGCAATGTTGTCCTTGAGTGCCCTGATTATGTCCTGGTTCTCCTGAATCCATTCCTTTACCCTTGGAACCTTACTTGCCCCAAACATAACATCAGAAAATGAGAGTGCCTCATACCCATATAAGGCTCGGAATGGAGTCATGCCAATAGAAATATGGTGAGTAGTGTTGTAACAATACTCTCCCAAGTGGAGCCAATGCAGCCAAGCTCTCTGCTGCCCTGCTACATAGTTCCTTAAGTAGCCTTCTAGCCACTTGTTCACTATCTCAGTTTTTCCATCGGTTTGGGGCTGATAGCTAGTTCTTGGAGTCAAATCAGTCCCCACTAATCGGAAAATTTCTTTCCAAACGCCACCCATGAAGTGGATGTCCCGATCACTCACTATGGTCCTTGGGAGACCATGGAGTCTAAATATATCTCTGAAGAAGAGATCAGCTACCTGTGAAGCAGTATAATGTGTAGAAATGGAAAAGAAATTAGATTAATTTTTTAGTCTATCAAAAAATACAAAGGTACAATCCTTACCCTGTATTGTCGGTAGGCCAGTGATGAAATCCATAGAGATACTTTCCCACTTCCCATCCGAAATAGGTAGTGATTGCAATAACCCAACAGGGTGGGTGTGTTCTCCCTTATTCTGTTGACAAATGGTGCACTCTCTGTCATGTCGGATCACATCCTCCTTGATACCCTCCCATGAGAATTTCTCTCTTATGGCCCTGTAAGTCTTTGTGAAACCTTGATGCCAGGCAAGAGGGGAATCATGTGATGCCAATAAGATATTCTCCTTGAGCTTGGAATTCTTAGAAAAGAAGATCTGGTCTTAGTAATAGATGACCTCATCCATTACTCTAAACCTCTCATCCAATACCACTCCATCAAGTATCTCACATGAAAAGTCATCTTTAGAATACTCAACTAAAAGTTAATCTTTCCAATCTGTGTCCATGCCCGTCAAAGACAACACTGTTGGCCTCCCGAATAGTGCATTAGCTACTACATTGCTCTTCCCCTTGACATACTCTATTTCAAAATCATAAGCTTGGATTTTTCTCACCCACTTCTGTTGTCTCTCCTGGATTTGTTTCTATTCAAGGAAGAATCTAAGACTTTTATGGTCAGTATTCACCTTGAACTTATTCCCCTCCAAGTATTTCTGGGATTTGGCTAATGCATGCATGATAGCCAACATCTCTTTATCATATATGGGGTATAACCTCTCATGAGGGAGTAGCTTCCTACTCTCAAAGGCTATAGGATGCCCACCTTGCATCAAGACTGCTCCAATCCATTCACTTGATGCATCACATTCTAGAACAAAAGGTTGAGAAAATTCAAGAAAAACCAAAACAGGACAACTACTCATTACCTCTTTGAGCTTGTCAAAATCCCTCTGCACTGTAGGTGTCCAATGGAAATCTCCCTTATTTTTCAAGTCTGTGAGTGGTGCTGCTAGCTGTGAAAACCCTCTCACAAACTTCTGGTAACAAGTGCATATGCCCACAAACCCTATGAGTTCTGTAACATTTTTGGGTTTAGGCCAATCTCTGATAGCCTGGATCTTCTCCTCATGTACCCTCACTCCATCTACTCCTATGATGTGCCCCAAATAAAACATCTCTGTGAGGCCAAATTCACATTTGGAGAGCTTGGCATAGAATTTCCACTCCTTGAGGATATGTAAAATTGTCTCAATATGCTGCAAGTGCTCCTCCCAAGTGCGGCTGTAGATAAGAATATCATCAAAGAAGACCAATACAAACTTTCCCAAATGACCATGGAAGGTGTGGTTCATGCAAGATTGGAAAGTTGCTGGGGCATTGGTCAATCCAAAGGGCATTAACAGAAACTCAAAATGCCCATAGTGACATCTGAATGCTGTCTTGGGGATATCTTGCTCCCTCACCTTGATTTGATGATACTCAGATCTCAAATCAATATTGGAGAAGTATTTAGGTCCCCTCAACTCATCCATGAGTTCATCGATCCTAGGTATAGGGTACCTGTTCTTCATGGTATTCTTGTTCAAGGCCCTATAATAAATGCACATCCTTAATGTGCCATCTCTCTTCTTTACCAAGGCCACTGAAGAAGCAAAAGGACTAGTACTAGGTTGGATGTGTCCTAGAGCTAGCAGCTCTTGGATAGCCCTCTCAACCTCATCCCTATAAGCCTTGGCATGCCTATAAGGAGTGGTGATTATTGCTTGGATCCCTTGTTCCAAATCAATAGTGTGTTCAAACCCTCGGCCAGGAGGTCTCCCTAGTGGGATATCTCCAAATACTGTAGAATACCAGTCCAAGAGAGACTGAACATCTGAATGCACTGGTGAATCCTTACCCCTTACCTCCAATATATGCAGCTCCATTACCCATTCAACATCCCCTTTGCGTATATCTGCCTCCATCCTGTGTGCTGAAACAACCTGAGGGGGGTATGTGTTTATACCCTTGATCTTTTGATACTGGCCATCCTTCCCTCCTGTCCATTCCATCTCCAAAGTTCTCCAATTAGTGGTAACTATCCCAAGAGTGATTAACCACTAGACTCCCAATATGACATTGGTGTCTGGATGGTCAACCACAAAGAAGTGGTCTGTCAAGGTGTAGGTCCCCATGGTAATGGTTAGTGCTGGAACATACTTGGCACACTACAGGGTCATAGCTCCTGGGACCAAAACTGAGAATCCCTCAAACTCATCCATGTGGATTCCTCTCCTTTGTACCAGTTGTGCATCAAAAAAATTATTAGTAGCCCCACTATATATCAACATAGTGACTCTTTGCCCCATAATAGTACCTCTCACCCTCAAAGTCAGATATTTTGGGACCCCTCTTAACGCTGCAATAGCTCCCCCTCTTGGAGAAAAGTCTTCTATGGATGGTATAGTGTTGGCATCCTTCTTGGAGAAGGTCTTGACATGATGTGCCCTCCCTACAACACACTCCCTCCAAATCATGAACATGGATTGTCTTCTTTGGTCATGAGTAGGCCTCCTGCTGCAATAATGTCCTTGCCCTGGGCAAGATGTGTTGTATATCTTTAGCTTTCTCCACAGCTTTAAGGAGTGTGGTTGGTTGAGTGGATTTGACCAACCCCCGCGATGGTTCAGCCACCCCATTAATAAACATGCATAACTTCCTGCTCATATTGAGGTTGGATACCATCACTGAAAGCTGCAAATACTCAACAATATAATCCTCAAGATCTCCCTCCTGCTTGAGCTTGGTTAACTTGACAAAATGGGCTTCCGAATCTCTTGGATCAAATATCTCCACTAGCTTCTTGGTGAAATATGAGTATGAAGTGATGTGATGATGCCCAAGTGTGGTCATTCCATGAAACCACCATTCTTGAGCTTCCCCTTGTAAGTGCATCACAACTATCTTGATGGATTCTATTTCTGAAACCCTGTTGAGCTGGAAGTAAGTGTCCAGCTTCTCCACCCAAGCCTTGGTTGTACACTTAGGTGTCCCATCAAATGTAGGCAAGAAGAACCCTACTATACTACATTGTAGGGCTGATCCTTGCATCAATCTCTCCTCCTTTTAATGAGGATTAATCCTCCTTCCATCCTTGATCCGGAAAAACTCTTGAAAGCTCAAGTGCTCCTTGAACCTTTGAGATTGGAGTTCATATTATTCAAAATAATCTCCCAGGGTTCCCTCATTATCTCCTCCAGTTAGAAATTAAGGCATGATAGAGCGTTTTGGTGTAGCTGAATGCCCCATTCCATTTGAAATGCTGGTGCTTGCCTCATGGAAAAACCCTATAGAATCCCCTTCATGCCTCATCTCCTTGAGGCCCCTTGCAATGTTATGCAGGGTCTGAATTAGAAGATTCAAAATATCTTCCTCCTCCATGCTGGAGATATATTATCTCCATAAGCTGAGCCAAGATCAGAGCTTTGATACCACTGTAATATTCCTTTCTAGGAATAGCTGCAATATCTTCAATGAGGATGCTGTATAAGGAAAAAAATGCAACAAAAATGCACAACAGGACTTGGATAATATTATATATGTTGTATGTAGCTTAAATATGAAATTGCATCAGAAAAAAAATCGTTCTAGCTACGCTAAACAGATCTCCCCAACTCATATATGCTCAAAAGCACCCCAATCTCACAACTTCACAAAATAGAATTGTTGGAGACTGCAATAGCGTAATTTTTATTAAAAAATCTACCGAAAAATATCATTTAATACATATATATATCTTTCATTAATCATAGAATCAGAAATGAGAGATTTGACCTCTTTTACATGCACATCAGAACATCCCGGCAAGGGTTTCTGGAAAAATAGCAATATAAAATGCAGCACTGCAGAAAATAATGCATCATAGTGAAAATCTGTATTAGAAAATAATTAATATGATCTAAAATATATGAATAATACAAAAATTGGCTCAAGGCCTTCTTCAATAGACCTTCCAAAGTGAAATAGACACCTCCTCCTCCAATACAAGCACAAAATAGGAGGGTTTAACCCAGCAGCTACTGCACCTGCAGAAAAGACGCAGTTACTAGAAGTGACTACACTGTAGAAGATGCGGAATGGATATCCTCGAGTTAGATGATGAAAAATAAGCTCAAGACCTTCACTTTTGATCTCACAATCATCTAGACCAAAGGTGAAGATGGAATTCCCGCATGAGAATTCTTTTGCACTAAACAGTGCCGCAACTACAGCTAAACAGCTGGAGCTTGCAATCAGTCAAAATACCAAATAAATATGATTAATGAATGATATCCTTGCTGCTATCTCCTCCTTCTTATCCTTGGTGAGCTTCCTCACCCCGGACCCCACTCATTGATGAGGTGACTTCCTTGAGAAGATTCCCCTTTCAAAACTGCACTGCCCTAGTTGGTTTCCCTCTTGTAGCAGCGTTGTTGACTTGGTCAACTAGATCTAATTCACTAGCATTGTCCTCTTTCACACCAAGGTGGCTTTATTTTTCCTCCTAACTTGATCCCTTTTCACATTAGGATTTTTTTTTATTGAATTTCTACTCTTCTACTACAAAAATGGAGCAAGTATAATATTCCAATTAGTAGTGGTTAATTGGGAATATTAATTTTTGTGCATTTGAATATTTTTGAAGGCTAGGGCCACCAGGTGTTGGGGGAATTTCCAAAGCATCTAGAGTCCAAATTGAGCAAACAAACAATCATTTCTAGGATATTTTGATGTTTTAAAATAATTGGAATAGGTTCCAAGAGCATTTTAAGCTTGTGACAAAAATTTTAGCACACTTGAAGCTAATACAAAGGCCTACACTTTGAAGCTGGACCAAGGAGATGTAGCCCAAGAGGGGTGAAATCCTTTATCAAAATTTTATTTATTGAGGGGTGCAGATGTGTGTTTGCTGTATTTATATTTACTTATGTTTAGTAATTTAAAGTTATTCTTTTAAGTTTATGACAAACACAAAATCTCACCAAGTAAATTGAATTGACAATCACATGCTCATAGAAAAACTCTTGATGAATATGAAAACCAAAGCAAAGAGAAATTTATATCTGGAAATGATAATAGCACAACAATAACTGTCAATCATTTTAGATCAAGTTGGTATCAGAGCACAAGGTTTCTTTCTTGTTTTCTTGAAGGGTTTTAATAGTTTCAATTTTTGTGATGATTACAAGGTTGAGATTTCAGAGAGGAGACAGGAAGCTATTGGTAGCTATTCCTGAGATTAGGACAAGAATAAATAAGGCTGAGAAGGCATCCTACTCACCTAAAGGACCAATCAAAGCAACACCTGAACCACCTCAAATTCCATCTCCATCAGTTGAGATTGAAGAGGTCCAAATTTCACAAGAGGCTGAAGTGATTGAAGGGGTACAAGTTGCAAAGATTGAGCTTGAATTCAAAGCCAAAATGTCAGGATATGAAGAGACTCATGGACATTCTGAAGAATAGGATGTTAATAGAGACTTCAAAGAAATGAAAAGAATGGTTAAAGTCATGGATGAAGCATGCATTTCAGAAAAAGTTGGATAAGATTCACAACCTCCACATGAATAAGGATATTCAAACAATAAGAAGGATGAAGAGAAGAGCTCAACAGGTAGTGGAGGAAAGCCACCTCCATCTCCACCATCTTCATCTTCCTCATCCTTATCAGCATCTTCATCTTCCACATCCACCACAAAAACTCATACCCTCACTCATTCCAAGATCCCAAAAGGAAATACTCCATTATTCAAGTTGGAAATAAATTTTTAACTTCCCACATACAATAGAGAAGTTAATTCTTAGAAGCTAGATGATTGGACTCGTCAATTGGAAGTATATTGCAGAATTCAGAATCTACAAGAGGACAAACTCAAGATCTAGTTGGCTTCATTAAGGCTAGAAGGAGAAGCACTAGTTTGGTGGGAGGCAAAGACACGAGGAAATGTGGATCCATGGTAATATTTCCATTCCTTGGGTCGAATTCATTTCTTCCACTAAAAGACATTTTTATCCATTATCCTATATGCAAAAATAAATTATGAGTTGGAAAAACTTTAGGCAGCTCAAAGGCCAAATTGTTCAAGAGCATACACAAGAGTTTAGAAATAGGGTTTTTTGCCTAGGAGTAAACTTGAATTCATAAGATATACTCTTGAAATATATAGGAGGTTTACATTCCTACTTGAAACACACTATCCTTATGTTTAACCCAAACAAATTAGATGAGGTATGTGTGCAAGCCACACATCTTGAAGCAAGGGGAAAAAACACTTCTCAAGAGGGTAGTAAGAAGAAGCCATTCAAGGGTAAGAGAAAAGATAAGGGAGGAAAATGGAATGGAAAGAAGAATGCGAGTATCAAGAAATAAGGGGAGAACATTACATGCAAACGTTGTTCCAAAGAGGGGCATGATGAAGCCCACTGTTGGAAATTACATCCCAAATTAAGACCAAAGAAACCAAATAACAAAGGGAAAACAAAAGACGACTACCACTACACAACAAGTTCTTGGATCTGATTGAGGAGTTGAAACAAAAATATTTGCCATGGTTAACAAAGGAAAGGAAGCCATAGCAATTTCTAGTTCCTCAAATAGTCACAACAACACTCCAAATGAGGACACAAGGATAGAATTGTTCCATGTTAGATTGATTACTAATCATACAAAGATTGATGCATTATTTTATATGGGGTCACAAGAAAAATTAATTTCAGAAGACTTAGTTAGAAATATTAACCTTGAAATTGTATCACACCATAAACCATACCCTTTGGGATGGATAGTTAAGAATTCTAATTTACAAGCTACAAGGAAAGGCATATTTAGATTTTCTATTACTACAAACTTTGTTGATGAAGCTAGGCTAGATGTGGTTCTACTTGACATTTCTAGGATTATCTTGGGAAGTCCATATTTGTATGAGAGGAAAGTGGTGTGTTATCACCATGAGAAAAAATATCATTTGGTCAAGGATGGAGTGGAGTATATTGTGAGAGATCATCACAAGAAACTGAACATTTCTTTAGTTAATGCAGGGCAAATGAAAAGGCTAGTAAATGCAAGTAAATTTTTTTTGCTTCTCATGATCAAGAAAAATGATGATGTTGACTACGAATCTTTTGATGGATGTGATGACAAATTGAAATATGATTTTTTTGATGTGGTAAGTCAGCATGGCAAGATGTTTCAAGAAAAAAAGGTGTTAGTACCCAAGAGGGGAATTCGGCATGAGATTCAACTGCAGCAAGATGTTCCACTTCCAAACAATGGTATGTATCGCATGTCAATTATGGAAAGTTTGAAAATCAAGAAGAAAATCGAAGAATTGTAAAACAAAGGTATCACACGCCCATCTACTTCACCATGTGGTTCTCCAATAGTCTTGGTTCCAAAGAAGGATGAGACTTGGCGGATGTGTATCAATTTCCGTGCATTGAATAAAATCACGGTAAATAATTGCTACCCACTCCCATGTATTGATGATTTTCTTGATTATTTAAAGCATGCAAAGTATTTCACTAAGCTAGACTTACAAAGTCGTTATCATCAAGTTAGAATGGTTGAAGAGGACATTTGGAAAACTACTTTCAAAGCTAGACAAGGATTGTATGAGTGGTTAGTTATGCCATTTGGCTTAAAAAATGCACCAACTACTTTCATGAGAGTTATGAATGATGTACTTAGACCATTTCTAGATGACTTTTTCATTGTTTACTTAGATGACATACTTATATTCATCAATTCAAGAGAATAAAACTTCATGCATGTGAACAAGGTACTTGATTTCTTGAATAAAGAGAAATTATTTTTAAAGATGTCAAAGTGCGAGTTTGGTAAGACTTCATTGGTGTATTTGGGACACATTTTTGGAGGAGGTGAGTTGAAGATCGATCCTTTCAAAGTTGAGGTCATTCTGAATTGGCCCAAGCCCAATACAGTTACAGAGGTAAGAAGCTCCTTAGGGGTAGCACAATATTGAAGGAAATTTATTGCTAATTTTTCTTCCATTGTAGCTCCTTACATGCATTAACAAGTGTGGAGAAATTATTCCATTGGGGAGATGTACAATGGAAAGAATTTTATGCTTTAAAGCAAAAGATAATTTCAGCACCAGTTTTAGCACTTCCAGTTCGAAGACAACGATTTGAGATCCAAACAGATGCAAGTGATTATGGGTAAACCTACGGAGGTGGGTTACACTTTTGTGAGAATCGGGGGCAGAAAAGTCATTTTCCCAATAGTTTGGCCAAACGTTTTTAAAATTTTGGCTAAATTGTTCTAGAGTTTGGTCAAAATTTTGAAATTAACTCGGTCGAACTAACTTTGTCGTTTACAGTGACGGCGTATTGACGACATGGGCAAACAGATTTTTGGCCAGAGATGGGAAAAATGACAACAATATTTAGGCTGAAATAATAGTTTGGCCAAACTTTTAAAATATTTAGGACGAACTTCTTCTTATAAATATATTGGCTCGCAAACCTTAATAGGTTCTGGGCGTATTACCGTTGTTTGTATGTTGTCTCGCGTCTGTGTGTTTGCTATGTTGCGGTGAGGTTTCAGGTGTATTACCATTTTCTATTTTCTATCTCGCATCTGTGTGTTTGATCTATTGTGGTAAGGTTTCAGGCGACAAGGTGAGGTGAGATGTTTCTTTGTTGTGCTGCGGCAACGAGGTGAGGTGTTTCTCTATTTCTTTGTAATTTTTTTTTGTTTGATTTTAATTTTAATTTTTTTTGTTCGCAGGGAATTTGGTTTGTGTCCTCCACGACATCTTCAATGATCTCCTGACTCATCTTCTCATTGTAGATTCATCCTCTTGTCATCTGAAAAATTCCAGGTATGTTATCCTTCTCCTCTTTCATTGAATTTATAAGTATGCTATCATAGATGAATGAAGAATCAACCAATCACTTTTTTATTTCTTGTTTAATCATAATTGAAATTTAGGAGTTTGTTATTAGTTCCTTACAACTATAATTATGTTGGTTTGGTTTGTCTTTAGAAGCTTGTTTGTATAACTTGACTAAAAATAATACATGATATAGAATCCCTTACTTGTTGGCTTATTTGTTATGGGGAATATGGAATCATCGGAATAAGGTTATTTTTAAAAACTCTCAAACTAATCCCTTTATGATTTTTGTCAACTTTATGAATTTTTTTAATGAATAGGTTCCTAATCATATTTCAACTAAGCAAAAATTGGACAAAATGGTTATTAATATGAAGGTATATGTGAGAGGATTCTTTGATGGAGCCTATGCTAATGGAAATTTTGGAGATGGTATGGTAATTGAAATAAACCTCTATTATAGTATGAAAATTAAGTTAGGAATTAGGCCAGGTACTATCCATCATTTCGACAACACTTAAACACTTTGTACTCGACTTTAACCACTTACCAACATTCTCAATTCACTACCCAACCATTCTCCCTTAGATACACAGTAGGAACCAACACATCACATATACTACATAGTCACATCACCAACCAGAACATCACATACATAAGAGCATAACATCTAAACCACATGAACTCACTCAATTAAATACCTTCAACACAACATGACTTTCTAATACTTATACTCACTCATATCTTGTACAACTATATACTACAAGTGCTAATCACATTGTACCAGTATAACATCTTGGAACTGGTTAAGCAAGAGGTAATATGGTATAAGCTAATTATAGGTATAAGCAGCTTCCATGTTTCTCTGTTCTTTCATTACCCTTACAAGCTATAATACTCATCTATGGTGGTTCATATAAGCTTATCTACTATGTTTCCATAATAAGCTTGATGTTGGTGGTATAGCTTCTACTTACAGAGAGCATTATATCACCTTCTCACGGAAAACTTACTAGTCTGAATACATATGGTACTTACACTTTTCACATCTATGCATATAAGTCTCTATATAATTACTAGTAGTGATGTATATAGTAACACTTTATATTCATGTAAACATGATTATAGTAGTACTTATATTATGCATAAGCTGGTAGTTTCATGTTCAGAACTTGTAGTAACTACTCATGTTATAGGGAAATTATTCACCTTATTCATACTGATATCAAAGATAAGAGCTAATATGAAATCAACTTACAAGGAATACATGATGTGATTACCATTCATTATGCTAGTTTGATCTCATATCTCTTGTTACCACTAGTGCTATTCATTACTTTATCTGTAATGGCCATATCTCAACCATGGTAAAAAAAATTACCTAGTATAAGAGTATATACAATACAACTTAACCATGTTATACTTACGATGATATACGTATTATCCATATCTATTCAAGATAAGCTAATTGATTACATAGAGCTTATATCACTAGAATAACGCTTGTAATTGATTACCTATATACCAATGCGTAATCTAAGCAGATACAACAACTAAGCTAAGCTCATTATTCCAATATGATATCACCTATCCATGATTATCGTTATTTATATAATACCACTATTGAGCTTTCGAGGGGACAAGCTTACAAATACAATTGATTTATTTAGACATCCAACATTTATAGGATATGCTTTCATGTTAGTGCCTTAACTTGAGATTTACCCACCTAGAGATAGATAGATACTTGCCTGCCTTAATGAAATTCGATTTCAATTTCACTCTTATGTATTTCTGATTTTGTTATTTTTAATTTTTTAATTTTTTTCGTTGATTTTTTTTTCCCTTGTTTCAATCCTTCATATCACTCTTGGAAACTAGAAAAAAGTTCTAAAATTTCTTTCTTTTTAAGCTTCTATTGCAGAAATCGATTATTTATATCCAACTCCAGATTTGATAACAAAGCTATATAATTTCATTTATTTCATTCCATTTGCCTTTGATTCTTATATATATTTAAATTCTAAAATTCCAAGCTTTTTAGAATCACTACTTTGAATTTCTTAACTCAATTCAAAGTATAATTAGATTTATATTTTTTTACACAAATCTATTCTTTTATAATTCAAGAAAAAACCTCTTGTACAAATATCCTTAGTCTCTTATACTATGTGTTTTCCCTCCACACATGTACTATACATATTTAATTTTATAATTACATTAGAAATATTTCTATGTACATCTCAATTATGATACTTAAATTAATTCAGGTATTTTATGCGATGTATTTCCAAAACACATTTTATTTGAGGTAATTGCAACATAATGAAGACTTACTTTACCTCATTATTAATGAAATTCGATTTCTGGAAAAAACTTGCTATTTCTCAATCCAATACCCTCGTACTGATCGTTAATGGCAATTATGATATTCTGTATGAAATTTTGAATTCTAATAATAATACTAGAGAAGACTTACTTTACCTCATTATTAATGAAATTCGATTTCAATTTCACTCTTATGTATTTCCGATTTTGTTATTTTTAATTTATTTATTTTTTTCTTTGATTTTCTATTTCCCTTGTTTTGATCCTTCATGTCACTCTTGGAAACAATAAAAAATATCTATAATTTATTTCTTTTCAAGTTTCTGTTGCATAAATCGATAATTTATATCCAACTCCAGATTCGATAACAAAGGTATATAATTTTGTTTATTTCATTCCATTTGCCTTTGACTCTTATATATATTTACATCCTAAAATTCCAGGATTTTTAGAATCAATACTTTGACTTTCTTAACTCAATTCAAAGTATAATTAGATTTATATTTTCTTACATAAATCTATTCTTTTATAATTCAAGAAAAACCCTCTTGTACAAATATCCTTAGTCTCTTATATTTTGTGTCTTCCCTCCACACATGTGCTGTACATATTTATTTTTTTATAATTACATTAGAAATATTTCTATGTAAATCTCAATTATGATACTTAAATTAATTCAGGTATTTTGTATAATCTATTTCCAGAGCACATTTTATTTGAGTTAATTGCAACAGAATGAACAAAATTAAGAAACTCACACAAAATTTAGCAATAGAATGAACATAAATTCACATAGATTTCATCAACAGAATGAACAGAAATTCACATAGAATGAACAGAATTAAACACTGCAAATAAATTCACATAGAGAATTCAGAAAATCAGAATTCTTGTAATATTTAAATCAGCCCAATGTATTTCATTAATGTACCTAAATATACACCTTCCATGATGCTTATAATATTGTAAAATGTTAAAAGTGGAGTCTTTTATGATGTAATGGATATTAATAATCTAGATTATGTACAATGATATTATGATAGTGTAGGTTGATGTTCAACTTGTAAAATTCTTGTACGTATCAAGGATGAATGACAGTACAAGCCAAAAATGACATTATTATAAATTATTAAACAATATTTTAGGTGCTAAATCATACTTCTTATTAAGGACATAACTAATGCAAGTTGAAAATTATTTTTTAATGTTCTTAGCCTATTTATAGATGTCAAATTAAAGGTTTCTAGATGTGATTTATCCCATAAACTTCAAGGAAAAATAAAATTTAAGGCAAACCATGTACATGTCATTTCTCCCAAAAACTCATCAAGGTGTGACTTTTGACATAAATTCATCAACCACTAACACTAGTTGTTTTAGTACGTGCATAAAATAATTTTGCAAACCATGTACATGTCGTTCCTCCCACAAACCCATCGAGGTGTGATTTTTGACATAACTTAATCAACCACTACCACTAGTTGTTTAAGTAAGTGCAAACCACTACCACTTTAAGGCAAACGTTTAAGTAAGTGAAAACCACTACCACTTTAAGGCAAACCGTGTACATGTGTAATTGCTCCTATACATGTGTCATTTCTCCCATAAAATTTTAGGCAAAATTTAAGGCATGCGTCATTTCTATATGATTTCTATCTTAAAATCTAGGCACTTGGGAAAACTTTAAGGCATGTCATTTCTAGATGTGATTTCTCTTTCTATGTCATTTCTATCTTAAACTCTAGGCAATTGGGAAAAATTTAAGGCATGTCATTTATAGATGTGATTTTTCCCATAAACTTTAGGGAAAATCATGCACATGCCATTTCTCCCACAAACTAAAGGATTTCTCCCATTAATTCAAGGAAAAATTTAAGGCCTAAACATTAAATCTAAAGTGGTTGAACTCTCATATGATTTTAGTCTGTCTGTTGAGTGTTAAATTATACAAGTTCTAAAGGCTAAGTCTATAAAGGGCCAGGTAGCCTTTGGATCTCATATTTTCTCAAATTTGACATATCCAGTAAATGCCCCTATAGTCAATCTCTGGAACAGAAATAGAAGTTCTTCATTTTAATATCCATAAAACACTACCACTTTAAGGAAAACCTTGTACATGTGTCATTTCTCCCTTCTCCCATAAACGTTTAGGAAAACTTTAAGGCATGTGTCATTTCTATTTTATTTCTCCCATAAATTATAAGGCAATTTGTAATTTCTCCCAAAAACTCATAAAGGTGTGACTTTTGACATAACTTCATCAACCACTACCACTAGTTGTTTTACTAAGTGCATAAAATAATTTTGTAAACCATGTAAATTTAATTTCTCCCACAAACTGAAGGCTTTCTCCCTTTAATTCAAGGTAAACTTTAAGCCCTAAAAATTGAACCTAAAGTGGTTGAACTCTCAAAGGATATTGAACTTCCATATGATTTTAGTCTATCTGTTGAGTGCTAACTTCTACAAGTTCTGAGGTAGAGTCTGTAAAGGGCCAGGTAGCCTCTGGATCTTATATTTTCTCAAAGGTGACATATCTAGTAAATGCCCCTACAATCAATCTCTGGAACATAAATAGAAGTTCTTCATTTTAATATCCATAAACCACTACCACTTTAAGGAAAACCTTATACATGTGTCATTTCTCCCTTCTCCCATAAAATTTTAGGCAAAATTTAAGGAATTTGTCATTTCTATTTCATTTCTCCCATAAAATATAAAACAATTTTTCATTTATCCCACAAACTCATAAAGGTGCATGAAATTTGACACAACTTCATCAACCACTACCACTAGTTGTTTTAGAAAGTGCATAAAATAATTTTACAAACCATATAAGTGTCATTTCTCCCACAAACTAAAGGCTTTCTCTCATTAATTCAAGGAAAAATTTAAGGCCTAAAATTTGAACCTAAAGTGGCTGAACTCTCATAGGATTTTGAACTTCTATAGGATTTTAGTCTGTCTGGTGAGTGTTAACTTCTACAAGTTCTAAAGGCATAGTCTGTAAAGGTCTAGGTAGCCTCTGGATCTCATATTTTCTCAAAGGTGACATATCCAGTAAATGCCCCTACAGTCAATCTTTGGAACAAAAATAGAAGTTATTCATTTTAATATCCATAAACCACTACCTCTTTAAGGAAAACCTTGTACATGTGTCATTTCTCCATTCTCCCATAAAATTTTAGGCAAACTTTAAGGCATGTGCTATTTCTATTTCATTTCTCCCAGAAACTCATAAAGGTGTGACTTTTGACATAACTTCATCAACCACCACCACTAGTTGTAGGTGTGACTTTTGACATAACTTCATCAACCACCACCACTAGTTATTTTAGTAAGTTCATAAAATAAATTTTCAAACCATGTAAATGTAATTTCTCCCACAAACTAAAGACTTTCTCCCATTAATTCAAGGCAAAATTTAAGGCCTAAAAACTGAACCTAAAGTGGTTGAACTTCCATAGGATAGGATCCCCCAAACTCAAGGCTTTCCCCCATTAATTCAAGGCAAACGTTAAGGCCTAAAAACTGAACCTAAAGTGGTTGAACTTCCATACGATTTTAGTTTGTTTGTTGAGTCTTAACTTCTACAAGTTCTAAAGGAGTCTGTAAGGTCCAAGTAGCCTCTAGATCTCATCCTTTCTTAAGGCATGTAAAGGGTTAGGTAACCTCTGGATCTCATACTTTCTTAAGGCATGTCATTTCTAGATGTGATTTTTGCAATAAATTTTAAGGCAAACTTTCATGCAAACCATGCATGAACCATGTATATGTGTCATAAATCTCCCTTAAACTCTAGGAAATGCAATCTTTAATGCATCTCATTTCTAGATGTGAATTCTACCATAAAATTTAAGTCAAAATTTAAGATAAACCATGCACATGTTATTTATCTCATGCACATGTGTCATTTCTCCCATGAATTTGCAATAAATGTTAATTTAATATATTTTTTTCAGGGATTAAAAAACCCACTAAATATGGTTGAAAAATGGACATTATGCATAGATGTTTCTTGCTATCCCAATCCAAGGAAAGTAGTGATTACATATGTGCTTTCCAATATAGCAACTAGCAAGGTCGTCCAAAGGAAAATGTATATACCAAGAAGAACAACAAACAATGAGGCATATTATATTGCATTGATAGAAGGCTTGGGAACATCTTGGGAATATGGATCAAATGGAATTGTAGTTTTCACCAATTCCGAACTTGTGTGGAACCAAATGAAAGTCGTGTACCAAGTTAAGAAGGAGAGGCTAAAACAACTGCATGGAAAAACAAACAATATTGTTAGCCAATTTCAATATTTTAGTATAAGACATTGTACAAATATTTATAAGATGTTTGCTGATCTATTGCGTAATGCCAATTCAAGATTCATCTATCAAAGGTGAATTAATATATGAATTAGAATTATATGGGGCAATTCCAATGCAAGATTCATCTCTCAAAGATGAATTATTTTTGAGACGGTCTTCTTCAAAAATTCAAGATTCATCTCTCAAAGATGAATTAGTGTTGAGACACTCTCCTTCAAAATTTATTGATGTACATTGTAACATATCTTGGATATGTGTCTGTTTTGTACTTATAAATGTGTATTTTTTAATGGCCATGTGTTTTTTTCAATTATATACCAAGTGTGCTCCCACCACACCATGTAAAGTGCAACTTGGTGAACTTCACATTTGCAACAAGTGGTGAACTTCACATTTTTATAAAAGTAAAATGTGAGGACTTCAAAAAAAATTGTTTAAATGGAGTTTCACGCTTCTTTTTTAATGATCATGTGTTTTTTTCAATTTTATACCGTGCATGCTCCCACCATATTTTCAATTATATACCAAGGGTGCTCCCCCCATGTAAAGTGCAATTTGGTGAACTTAACATTTTTATAAAATTTTTGCTTAAATTGAGTTTCACACATTAATTAGTGCTTTGAAATTTGTGTTATACATCATTTGCATACACTAAATTACATTAATTTTTTGAAATTTATTTTAAATAGTAATTTAAAAAATAATTGTAAATATCCACTGTAGATATATATATCATGGAGGATGAGTGACGAAGATCAAAAAAATCCCATATCTCTACGAGAGAGGGGGATCAGGGATCGAAGGATGTTCACGGTATTTAAATATAATCTTAAATTTCCATACATATACATACATGTGTGTACATATGGAATTGATTTTTTATCAATTTTTTGAGTTAAATTAGTTGTTAATAAGTTTCATTTTTTATTTTTTAGGAGCTAAGAGGACAAGGGTGTCTACTCCATCAATGGAGCATGCCCCTGGTTCACGCAGTCATGGTATACTTCATGCAATTTAATCAATGAGTATGTACATGAATTTATATGTCTGAATGTATTTTTGAATTGATTATAAATTTGTATTTTTTTATGAAGCTTCTCTCTCGTCTCGTGAGGTCGGTGGTGGTTCACATTCCCTTGGAGGGCCACCAATAAGTGTTAGCATATTGCGTGAAGGCAGTGATATGTATTCCCCCAGAGGCCAATCAACGGATGGTCATGTTGGTTCTCAACCAATTGGTGGTCGTTCTGGTTCTCAGTAGTGTTGTTCTGGTTCTCAACAGTCTTAGGGTGGGAAAGATGCTAGCCAACCACATCGAGGTGGCCATCAATTTGAATATTATTTTCATTAAATTTGTACAAATTTGTTTACATGTGTTTTTTTAATATAAATTTTTTTATATATTGATGCATAGGCAGAAAATGTTGCTCCAAATGTTGCTAAAAAAAGACATAGGGAAGAATGTGTTATTCAAGAAGAAGGTTGTACACCAACCATGACTTATCCATCTAAAATTTCTGATATACCTTGGGAAACAATCATACAGCAATGCACCTTACAAAGGTGTCAACATCTTCATGCAAAATTGAAAAGAGATCTCGTGGCTTTGACTCTACCTGCTGAGAGTCGACAAATCTTGGAAATAGCTACACACTCTTTAAGCTAACTAGTAGATGTGTACCTAAAGCTTGGGCCAACGATTGATACTTTTGTAGAAGTGATGAGAAAAATAAAAGAAATAGTGATGGGTCTCGATACATGGGAGGTTGTTAAACAAAGAGTTACATCATAAATGGCCAAGTCTACGTTTAATTTCAAAGAAGGGCCGAAAAGAAAGATTCTGAAGGTGAAATTCAAGAACCTTCATATAGCTCACTATTTTTATGATAGACACCTTGCAGCCTATGGAAGACTCACATGGAATGATGAGGTTCCTCTTTATTTTGTAAAATTATTTTATACATAATTAGTTTTGCAAATTAAACCCAATTACAATGACCTTCCCTTTGAATTTTTGGGTCCTGGGAAAGGTCGATTGTGTGACCATAGGGGCGCTAGGCATCATGTTGAGTTGAATCACCTTGAGCCACCATTGGTTAGGCGACTTCTTTGTGTCAAAAATTTGTGGTAAGAGATGGATGCCACTTATCAAATTAGTCTAGAAGCAAGGGATGCCATCATTGACAATGTTCACAGTGGATTAGGTGGAGTCGATGTTTGTCTAAATCGACAAAGAGTACATGAGAATGCACACGTTAATTTTGTGTATTATACATATGAAGAGGGTGACAACATGAGTGTCGAAGATCTCAAAACATATGCAAAGAATTGTCGCAATTGTTGGCAAGACCTAATTGTTCATGAGAAAGAGGGCATGGGAACGATATGTGTTAATGGTTAGGGTGATTATTTTAACACATGCACAATTTGTAATAAATACATATATACATACATTTATTTGTATACATTAATCTAACAAAAATGTATCATTATATGTTAACACCTTTGTAGTTGTCATGCTTGATTAGTGAAGAAAATGTTAATATCACGGTCGAAGCCTCCGGTTCAAAGAATCAAGATGGGTCCCACCATCAATCATACAATCAAGATGGTTCTCACCATCAAGATATGTTGGAAAATGTTAGTGTTTTTTAAGTGAACACATGATGATGTACAATTATTTTTTATCTATTATTATATATATTGAAAAATGATGAGATATTTTTAAAATAAATAATTGTGCACACATGTACATGTATATATATAATAAAAAAATTTAACAGATTTCGATTCCATCTGATTTTTTTGGGATGCCCGTAGCTTCTTCTTCCTTGGGAGATGTGCTAGATCCACCATCACAAGTATGAACAAACTTTCACTTTTAAATATGTTTTTAAGTTATATATTCCACCTCAAAAAGTTCCATTAAAAAATGAGATATATCTAGATCTTGAGTTTTTTTTGAATTTTTTGAATTTTAGGTTTTTGGAGATTTTCTTTCTGAGCCACTCTTACGAGATGTGCCAAATCCACCAACACAAGTATTCAATTTTTCACTTAAATATATATATTTTTAAGTTATAAGTTATAAATTTAAGTTTTAAAGTTTTATTATAAATTGAGATCTAGAGATCTTGAGTTATTTTAAATTTTTTGAATTTTAGGTTTTTGGATACTTTCTTTTAGATCCTCTCTTAGGAGATGTGCTAAATCCACCAACAGAAGTATTCAATTTTTCACTTAAATATATGTTTTTAATTTATAAGCTATAAATTGAAGCTCAAAAGTTTTATTAGAAATTGGGATCTAGATCTTGAGTTATTTTATACTTTTAATTTTTTTGAATTTTAGTTTCCTATAGAGGATTTATTTTCTCCATAGACTCTAGTGATGGAGATAGGAACATCCACACCATTTCAACCATCTGAACAAGTTGTCTAACATTTTTTTTAATATTATTTAAAATAAGTTTATATATGCATTTTCATTTGAATTATATATATATATATATATATATATATATATATATATATATATATATATATATATATATATATATATATATATATATATATATATATATATACTTTTACATGTATATTGTATAGTTTACTGTTGAAGATGTTGCAGTGGGCGAAGTTTTAGTCAACAAGCAACAAATGGAGAGGGAACCTCATGAGGTATTGCATGATTTTTTTTTACATGAAATTCTATATATTCTCATTCAATTTTAAAACATTAAATTTTAATGTTTGTACAAATTGTGTACAGGTTCCCCATGCTTCCGCTTCACATTAAAGCTCGAGTATCATGACTTTGCTGGGAGAGACACTACATCCATCTATATTTGATGGATGATGCACATGCACGTGAAACATTATATTTTCAATAGACAGATAGCCTTAAATTTACTTTTTTATATAGTGTTATCTAGATGCAATCATATATAACTTGATACTTTATACTTGATACTTGTGAGATACAAATTTTGGACATATTTTATGTGAACTACATTTGGTACATGTGAATGTGATATAATGTTTTGTTTTTATTGGATAGTTGAACTACGTTTGGCACATGAAGTAATGTTGTGATATATAATGTTTTGTTTTTAAAACTCAAGTTTGGATGGTTGAACTACATTTGGCATGTGAAGTAATGTTTTGTTATAATTTGTTTTGTTTTTAAAAATTAAATTTTGGATGGTTGAATTACATTTGGCATGTGAAGTAATGTTGTGTTATAATTTGTTTTGCTTTTAAAACTCAAGTTTTGGATGGTTGAACTACATTTGGCATGTTTATTAATGTTTTGATATAACGTTTTGTTTTTAAAACTCAAGTTTTGGATGGTTGAACTACATTTGGCATGTGAAGTAATGTTGTGATATAATGTTTTTTTTTAAAACTCGAGTTTTGGATGGTTGTAATGTTCCCACATTTTAGCCTCAAGCTAAAAGGAACATTATAGTTTGCATATTTTCATTTTTTTAAATAAAATGGGTAAGGAGACCCCTTAACCCCCTTAGACGGAGAAATAACACTCCTTGTGTGAAAGGAGGGTGAATAAGCAGTTGGATTAAGCACCTAAGCGTGTGAATATGATCAGTATCACTTTGATTTAGTAATATTTGTCTAAGTCAACAACGTTGTCCAAGAGGAGGAATCTCCATGACAAGGCAGCACAGTTTTAGAGGAGGCTCCACTTGCATGAGCTAGGTGGCAAGTGTGGATGGGACCCATGGTGGGAGGAGTTCATTTGCTTTATAAAGAGGAGATGGCAGCCCATTTTCATTATGCATTAGCTTATCATTTTCATTGGGTCTACTAAGACTTGCATACCCGGGCTGTTTAGCATGGTTGTAGTGTTCTTGAAGCCAAGGGTGTTCTTGGTCGGAAATCCCTACCTCATTCTCAACGAGAGAGAGATTTTGAGCTCCATTTCCTCATTCCAACATTTTGACAAAGCTACCTCCTTCAGTATAGCATTTTCCTATTGGGTAGAAAATGTTGTGTTGCTGGGTGCAGCAATAGAGGAACTCATAGAGTCATTATTTGGCTTGTTCTTCAGTGGAGATCTTGTATATTCTTTGGAGGAGAATTAGAGAAGACTTTCGGGCATCATTTCAGATATTTGGCACTAGGCCAATCATTCACCATCTCTCACTATGCATTCTAGGGCTGAAACTCCATTATTTTGTATAGGTAGTGTTGGGAGAGTCCATTTAGCTCATCAAGAGGATTGTTCTTGAGTAAAGGGATTGGCCTTCTACTAAGGAGCATCATTGGAGGAGGGAAACCTATATTTAAGATCTTCCATAGCCTCATCATATGTATTCAGTGTTGCAGTGACATATTAACCCTAGTAGTTAATTGTCACATTGTATTTTATCTGACATTTCTAGCAATACCTCCTGGATTGGCTAGAAATCTTATATTGAGGCCCAACTTTCCATTATTAGGAATTTATTTTATATCCTTCAGCCACATTACCATTTTGTATGTATTCATCAATTGCTGCCTCATATAGACTGCGCAGTCACTACTCTCCGGCATTTTGTGCAGTTGCAGCATCTCATGTATTTCATTGTTTGATCATTGGAGATTAGTTCTCATAGCTTGAGTGGCTTGTCCCTCATGATTTTCTTGTATATTAATGATGATATAATAATATAATGTTGGCTGCCTCACATTTCCCTCTTATTTTATTTTCAGAATTGTAGAGTTTATGATTGTGTTCATGTATTACTGTAGGCTCTCTCTTTGAGCATTCTCTAAGGGACGTAGTTTGGTGAGATCTGTATAACCCATCTAGAGTCATTTCTTTGGGCTCAACTCCTGGAAGAGGAGTGTTTAATGATTTAAAAAGGGGATCCAAGCCCCCTTTCAGCTTATTATTGCATTTCCTTCCTTATACAGCATCCTTCTAGACCATATTGCAAAAATTCCCCGAGTGGGAACATTACAGTGGTATCAGAGCATCAATATTGGCTCAGCCTGTGCACAAGATTTAATGCTATAAGAAAGAGGAGCTTCTCTCCAAAGGATAATATTTATAGAGGAAACAAGAAGAGAGGAATGACGGAAGACGAGGTCTCCCTTCTTCTTTTCCAGACCATGGAGGGTATCATTGAAGACCTTGAGGAGATAGAAAGGGAAAACAGGAGAGATTTTATTAGAGGGTTTGTGGATGAAGCAAGCCCTAGTTGTGATCACATTGGGTGTGAGCATTCAGCCACACATGCAGATCCACAGCGCAGTTCATTTCCCACTTGCACTGCAGGGATAATGGAGGAAGAAGATGAGGCCATTGGAGGAGCAGCGCTGCAACTCAAAGGTATGGCTCATGGTTGGTGGTTTGAAAATTATATTTCATGTTATCATGCAAATGTAGAATCATATGATGGATTTGCTAAAGGGTTGGTGAGGAAATTTGATGAAAATCACTATGAAACTCTATGTATCAAAACATCAAACACTTTGCATGCATTGGAGGGAACCATGAAACAAACTCCATTCCCTATTTTTGAAGGGGATGTAGACATGTATGATGGCTTTCTAAGGGTAATATCCCAATTGTGTGAAGGGCCCTCTCCCATTTGTTAAGACATGGAGGTACTTCCTTCAAGAGATGACCAAGATCTAGGGTCACCCCTTGATGATGAGGTATTCTCAATTATTGATGGGGAGGATGAGCATATGAGATCTAACAGCGCTGTCCCATTGGGATGATATCCATCACCACATGGAGGTGAAAAGGGAGCCATGTCTTCCATTAGAGGAGCCCTTGTATCTTTACAAGGAGTTCCAAATAATTCAACATGTAGGAACCAAGGCACAATTATGGAGCCATATCCAGCAGTTTTTGGGGATTGTGAGATTGAGGAGGAAGAGAAGTATCAACATCAAGGGATGATACACCCTTATCTATTCCAGAAATTTTTTGCACAAGAGAAGGAAATTGTATTGTGAAATAAAGAGAGGGACAAATTAGTCCACTCATATATAAAGTCCACTTCTGATATAGATGTCTCTCTGTATGGAGGCATTCCACCTGGGAGGCCCCCTGATCTAGAATTGATGAGGGATGTCTTGTCATGTAGTTCACCACTCTTGGATTCTGGAGAGGTGAACACTTTGGAGGAGTCCAGCATAGCACAGAGAGTTTGGGATAGACTCAAGGATGAGGGAGACACTTTCTCAATTTTAGCATCACCCACTCTCATTACCCATATTGCGCTGACAGAGATTGCTTCAGGGATGGAGGAGAGAATATTCATGATTCAAGATGACTGCTCCATATATTTGTAGAGACAAAGGGTACTTCCTTTGAGGAAGGACTCTTTCACACATGGGAGTGGATGGAAGCCACTCATGCATACCTTGGCCCAACTTGGGAGATTCCTTGTGGATGACAGCTTCTCATGGGAGGCCAACTTCCAAAGAACACCATCACTATTGGAGCATGAGGAGCTGCATGATGGGCATGGAAGCATTTTGGAGGATGAATTTGGCATGGGGGATGTTGAAGTAGCAGGAAGCAGCATGAGGGTAGCTTCACATGCTAGATCACCAACGTTGTCTATGAGGAGGATTGATCCGTATTGGAGATCTTAGCTTTTGGTAGAGTACTCCAAGGATCTAGGTGCATGCATGATTTTGGATGACCTGGATGGAGATGACAGGTACAAGGTGGATGATATGGTCATCTATTATTATGACAGAATCTTCTTGACTACGGCTTCTAGTCTCAAGGAGAAACTATTACATGCAGCACATGAGGACTTCCTAGCTATGCACCTTGATGCATACCTTGCCTTGCTAGAGGATTTCACATGGTGTTACACCATTTTTTTGGTCATCTAACCTATTATCATTAGATGAAACCAAGTACACCATGTAAGACCAATTTTACCCTAAGTAAAATTTCTTTCACCATGTGAAATAATATTTGTTTATATTTCCTAGTCATATTTAACCCAAAACAAGGAAATTAATTAAATAAATCATTATTTATTTAATTATATTCCCACCATCTCCCTAAAATAATAGATAAATAATTTATTTATTTATTGTTTATAAATAAAGGAATTGACCCAAGTCAAAAGACCTTTTCCCTCCAACAAATATAATAAAATATTCCTAAAGGGTGGTTCTAGAATCTGATTAATAATATTTTATTCAAACACCAAGTTCTAGATAACCCTAATATTTTGTTATAAATAGAAGGGTTTTCCCCATTCATTAGTCACCTCCATTGCATTAGATCACTCTAGATCTATACTAGGTCACATTCTCCATTTTTGCCTTGTGAGCCCCCATTGAGTTCTATGTTTGTTTGGGTTTTTCTATAACAACAAGAGAGAGGAATTTTAGATCTGAAGCGCTAAGGACTTTCAAGAACCCATCCCATTGAGGAGAACCGAAAAACACCTTTCTTGTTTTCCTCTCAGGTGCCCCCTTTTAATATAATATAAAAATTCTTTCAAATACATTGTTCTTGTCTTGTCTATTGGATGCATGGAGCCACATTTTACTTTATCTGCTTAATGTATTTTATTCTTAGATCTGGATTTGTGCAGCATTATTTGGATCACCTAATTGCATATTTAAAGATATTTGGCAGCCATAATCGATGTTAGGGATATTTTTTATGCGTAGCTAAAGTGATCTTTTACGACGAAAGATTCATACTAACAATTGGCGACTCCACACGGGTTTTCTTTTGCGATCGCTGTCGTTTTATATATTCCTACATATCTAGCTATTTCAGACCCTAGGATTTCTCTTCCATTTTCTGTTTTTCCCATTTTTATGGTGCTTTTCACCTCTAAAACCCTCAAACATTAAAATTTTTAACTTCCGTGTGTTTCTGGCCCTATTTCACAGGTGACAGACATCAGCCGCGGCTGAGACGACAAATTTTTCTGAAATCTGCCGCCGAGAGACCCGAATCTGCAAGTTGCACTTATCGGCCCAAAAACTATGACCTGGCCTTGAGTTCGCACTTTTCTGCCCCAAATCTGCAACCTGGACTGAAAACAGGTCAGAACCTGCGACCTACACTTTTTTCTTCCATTTTCCAGCACTTTTTCTGGGTTTGTCTGAAGCTTCTATCAGGGTTTTCCAGCCTCTGTCTCCACCCGTTTAGATCTGTTTCTGATCTGTTTCACTCAACTAAGTGGGAATATTGCCCCTTAGGGCTCTATTACCCTCCACTTTTTGTGGGAGAGTTTTTGCTATTTCAGAAGTCTGAATTTCCAGAGTTTCATCCTTATTTATTTCAGATCTGATCCCTCATTTTCAGATCCCTTTAGATCAGATCTTATCCCTTTTCAAATCACCTCATATAGTTTTTTTTGGGTTCCTTTCTAGGGCCGCCTCCTTGTATTTTCTATTTTTAGCTGATCTCATCCTTTTTAGCAGCAACCTTGCCTCTGCCTCCTTGCTGTTCTTTGCACCTTTTTTTAGCAGACTTCTCCTTTAGATCCTCGTCCCTCCCGACCTTAGATCTATTGGCCTCTTTTTCGCGTGCTTTGCTTATTTTTTTCCCTCTTATAGAATATTTTTGAGAGACCCGCCTTCTTGGGTTATATTGATGCATTGTTAGCTGTTAATTTTCTGTTCTTTCAGTCTTATTTACTGCAGATTTATTTTCAGTTACGGAGCACACTTTTTATTTTACTCTCAAAACGTATGGGTTTAAACAATTAAAATTAACGCACGACACACATTGACCCTAAGCGAAGAAGAGCCTAGTTATCACTGCCTGGAAAAGACTTTAAAATCAATTTTCACTGCACCTCTCTACCCTTGACCTCACTTGATTTTGCCCCTCCCTTCCCTTGTTAGTTTTTCTTCTTCCCGTCATCATGCACCCCCAAGGTACTTCTCCTGGAGACTTCTTGGCCTTCACCCTCAGTTTCCCGTTGGTCAACTTCCTCCTTCCCGTCGTCATCAAGTAAGTCCTCCCCCGAGTCCACACTCCGAATCTTCTTCTAATTGCTCGGGTTCTCCCTGTACTCCTGGTTCTCCCCCTGTTACCTTCACCATGTCTAGTTCAGGGCTTAGTGCCAGCGGTAACCCCAGTTCTACTGCTGGGTCCGTTTCCAGTGGAACCACTACGATACCTACCTCGACCGCCCCATTGCTCCCTTATATGGTCGGCCTTAGTCTCCCCGACTTCAATAAGCTGATCAATGGTCCTATCCGCCACGATGTTAGTTGGCCTGCTATGCCAACCAAGCTCCCCTCTGACATTCCCAAGTTTGAAGGCCTTGCTAGTGAAGATCCGTCCAACCATATCCAATCTTTCTATATGTGGTTTTCATCCAATTCCATTACTGATGACTCCATTCATCTTAGATTGTTCCAACGCACACTTATCGGCGAAGCTTCTAAATGGTATGTTGAACAGGCCACCTCCTCCCATACCACTTTTGCGACCATTGCCCAAGCATTTTTATCTTATTTCCAGCTCCCTCTCCGATACGACAATGGTACCGAACTTTTAACTTCTTTCCGTCAATCCTCTTCGACCCGCCTTTCCACTCATGTCTGGGAATGGCGGTGAAGAAGAAGCTTATGTCGCGCTCCTCCCTTTGAAGATCGGGTTTATATGGATTGGTTCCTTCGTTCTCTCTTACCTCCCATTGGCAAAGATGTCGCCTCCCATTTCCCTCAAACCAAAGAAGCTGCCCTCCAAATAGCCTTGAAATATGACCTTATTTACGCTCAATCTGGTTATCTTTATATCGTCCTTCCTGACCTCCCCAAGCCCAGTGGCCCTAATGCCTTGGGGGCATCTCACTCTGCCGATGGTATCGTTGGAGCTCTATCACATACCTCTGCCCAACCTCTTCAGGGCTATGGTTTCCCTCCAGGAGGGGCTAGCCCCTCTGGCACTTTTCCCCCTCCAGGTAGCATGTATCCAGGATACGACATGCCTCCTCCTTTTTCCCACACTCCTGCTTACCTCAATGTTGCCCATCCTACCCCTTATCCATACCCATAGCCTGGTGTCCTAGTTCCTCCAGCATTTGGACCTCCCACTCCCTTGCCTTCTCCACCACCACAACCACACTTACTACCCCCTCCAGGGAAAGTATTTGCGCGACAGGGGGCAACTAATATTCTTCCTTCTCAAAGAAAGTGGAAAGGAAATCAACCCGCTTCTGGTATTCGTGGATCCAATCCTTCAAGTCTTGACTCTACCACTGCCAACCAGCCACAGGGCTCTCAGCCCAAGCCATACAGGCCACTTTGCACCAATAAGCCATGTTCGTGTTGCATTGTTTTTGGTCATTACACTCACGATTGTACCTTATTACCACAAATGTGGTAGATGTGGGAGTCCCGGGCCACTATGCGGGGAAAACACTCCTCCCCTAGTGTCCCTCCCAATATGGCTACTTCTCAACCCGTTGTGTTTACCGATCCTTTCCCTCAACAAGGATTCATTGCCACTTCACCACCTCATGCCCCGGTAACCACTCAACCTTCCGCTTCTGGTTCCTCCGATTACCAGATTCTCATGATGGCCACTAACCAACCTCTAACTGTCGACCTTAACCTTCAAACTCGGTCTCGTCAGTACTCCATGCCTCCCGTTCCATTTCTCTCCAAGTCCCCATCCTCAGGTCCTACAGAGCCTCTATCGACACCCAATGGTCCCTTGCAAATCCCTCCGCCCAAAGCTGAGGTTCATACCAAGATTCCTAAGGGCCCATTACACTGAAATGCTACCTCTGTTTGGGCTGCCTATTCATATAGCATAGTACATGATCTGGCACAATCTCCTACCGCCATTTCAACACTAGAACTCCTCCAGTTGTGTCCTTCCCAAAAAAAGGCTCTACTATTTGCCGTGGGCGCTTTATATCCTGTCGATGACCAATTGATTATTTTCGATGCCCATCAGTCAGACCATGCCCCCCTACCTACTTTCGTTGCTTTCCAAATCCCAGTCAAAATCTGAAATGCCAACGTTGCTCGGTGTATCATTGATGAGGGGGCATCTACCTGTGTGATGTCCACTTCGGTTTGGAAACAACTTGGATCTCCTGAGCTGGCCCCTTCCACCATCACCCTTCATGCGTGGGATGGCCATGCCTCCCAACCCATTGGCCTATTTCGTAACTGTCCTATCACCCTTGCGGGTAAGACTGCTTGTGTCAACGTCGAAGTTATCGACGTCCCTCTTGACTACAACATTCTTTTGGGGCGTAGTTACACCTACGCCATGTCTGCCGTCCCATCTACAGTCCACCACAAGATTTTTGTCCCTCATAATGGCAATATTGTCACCATTGACTAGTTGACTTACCATGAATCAAAATCTCAGACCTCCCCTGAGTCCACCATCTCTACTGTCACCAATAAGAAAACTATTGATTCTTTGACTAGTGTTTCCCCTAGCATCTACAAATATTCCTCCTTGCTTGGCACTTTTCCAGGTCCTCCCCCTCCTCTTGTCTCTGACCCCAGCTTAGCGAATGTTTGCATGATGCACTCGTCTTAGGCTGACCTTCCACAACCTACTTCGGCTAGTCAGCAACCTCAATCTTGCCCACCGCAACCTGCTCCTAGCCCTTCACTTCAATCGACTGAACCTCTCCTGCCTGGACCTTCCCATCCCCCTCACACTTAGGAACCTCCCTAGCTTCCTAAGTCGGTTTCGTCAGGTCTCCACCATATTGGAACTGTCCTTCCTGGTCATTACCCCACTGGTCAGATACCTTTCCTTGGTTCCCCCCCCTGGAGTCTATTCGGTTCCCATCATGGCCACCCTTTCCCTCCCTAATTTAACCTTGGAAATACCAGTATGGTATCTTACTCCTCCAGCTGATACCCCACCAGGCCACCCCAAACCATACATTGTTGTGACACCCGTACAACCGATTCCCTTCGCTCCTTCCACCGCTACAGTGCCCCTAGCCCCTCCGTAGGACCCTCCTCATGTTGCGATAGCTACAGGAAAGAAAAGAAAAACTCGCATGGGGGCATCCAAGGACAAGGCCACCACACCCGACCCTACCCCTCCCCCACCCGCCAAGCCTTGTGCCTTGTGTGATGGTATCGGTCATCCCACCCATACTTGTCCTGAGTTGCCCCATATCCAACCCATGGTTAGAGTCACGTTCCCTTAATCTACGATCCCTAAAACCTCTATTTCTTCCTCCTCCGCAGCCAAGAACCCAAAGACTCTTCACAACAACAAACCCTGTGCTCTGTGTGGTGTCCATGGCCATTATTCTCACCACTGTCCTCACCTCACGCATTACCGAGCCTCTTTAGAGGTCATTCGCGAGTACAAAGTTGAACAAAATAAATCTGCCTCTCCCATCCTTGCTCAATATGCATCAGGTCTACTCGAGGATCCCCCTGCTACCATTGACATTCCTCCCCCTGATGTTGAGATGTTAGAACCTGCTACCCCCCTCCTATACCTATCATCATCTACACAACCCTCGCAGTACATTCCCTCTGCATCCACTCCATCTGTTTTTCTTGATTCTCCTTCAGCAACATTCTCGGGCTCTTCATGCTTTGACCATATTTTTACCTGTTCTTCTGTCATTCCACATGATGAGCCCTATATGCACCTCTCTTCCCATACTGATGATTTAGGTAGCTTTGCAGCGTCATGTGGTTTCCTTGACCTTTCCATTTTCTCCCATAATCACGATCATACCATCTGTATCTATGATGTCCTTCGCAGCATGAGTTCTCACTCTTCCTCCCATAGTTCTCATTCATATCCCTCTAGTCGATATATGAGTCCTAGACTTCCTACCCGGACTGCCTCCTCCCATAGTTGTCAGTGGATGTCTACCCTCTACTCACGCTGCCATATTTATTCTCCTCCCTACCATTTCTTGTCTTGTGACACTATTCCACCGGCCCTCTCGTCCACACATTATCTTGGCTATGCCGATGGGGCAGGTCGGTATTCCCGGAATCTCGCCTCGACAGCATGGGCCATCTTTACCCCCTTGCATACCCTGGTTCTTGCAAATGGGGTCTGCATTGGTAATGCCACCAATAATCAGGCTGAATATGATGCAGTACGTGGTCTCTTAGCCGATTCCCTCTCTCATCACATCCTCCATCTGCACGTTCATGTTGATTCCTTGCTTCTTGTCTTACAACTTAATGGTGTCTATCGTGTGCATAACCCTATCCTATTTAGACAATATTTACGAGTGAAAATTTTTATACGTGAATTTACATTTATTACTTTCAACCATATACCTAGAAGTCAAAATCACTACGTAGATCAAATCGCAAATCATGTTCTAGACTGGCATTTATCACACACAAGACAATAACATTTAACACCATCAAAAAAATGCATATCAATCATATATATCATATAACATGTTCTTTTAGAGTCCATCTACTCTGAAACATATGACATGCCCATAGCATGTTACAAAAAACAAAACTACAAAAATGGGGGGCACCACTTGCCCCTACATAGATGCTGGGGGGCACCACCTAACCTACATCTAATCACTCTCTGGAGGATCCCGAGCCAACGGCTCTACTCCCGCAGCTCGTATATCATGCACAGTCTGCCTGACCATCTCCATGCGTCGCATGATACCTCACCATTCCGAGGGTAGCCCAATACATAACTCTATGTATTGGTCATCTAAATCCTGCCAACCACGCTCCGACACACCGGTCAGTAGCCCCCCACATCTACGACGGATGTCCTCCAATAGAGCGGCCATATCCTCGTTCTGTGCCATTCTTGTTCCACTTGCACCTGTAGCTCCTACTGCTGCAGTTCGTCCCATATATCCGGCCGGTTTTACCGGAGCTATATTTTCATTCCAAAAAGTATAAGGATTATTACCATGAATACTAGTCACAAAATAAAAAATGCACATAACAGATTAGTTTCTTTTCACTTACCATCGGGCCCCCATACTCGCCCAGGTGGAAGCAGTAAGTCTGGATCTCCCCAATAACTCATCCCACTATAGGGATAGTCGTCTATGTACAATGGCATCTGATCCCAATGGGAGAAGAACTCTGGTCGGAACACCCATCCGACCACCCCTCCCCTCCTCTACACAGTAGTCGTCCCCACCGACGTATCCAGGGCTCTCTCGGACCCCCATCAGGTAACTGTATACGAGGTCGTAAGGTCAGGATCTTCTCTAAGAAGAAAGAACACAATACCATCCCATAGCAACAATCATGATTCACTTGCCACTTACATAGCGACAGCTATCATTTCACCGACACCAACATCATTTGGGCCCACCCATAGTAGGTCCCACCCAACACACTCTCTACAATCATCATTTGCCCTCCAGTGATGTGATGGAATGCCTAGCTACCCAAGATCCGCAACACTGCTGCTGCCACTACTCGGGTCTCCAACCTCTCCAAATCCCCAATCGATATCCGAGTCCCTTTGGCTTGGACACCTGGTCAACAATGTCGCTCAACAAACTCCATGATGTTACAGCCTCGCGGTAACACTGGCTGTGTATTTCCCGCCATCCCTAATGGGGGGAGACCAGTCAAGAAATACAGATCCTGAACTGTCAGCTCAACCCTGTTCCCCTGCACTATAAACACTTCATGGTCTAGATCCCAATAACTGATAATCCGGGCCAACAAGGGCTCACCAACCCTCATCAACAAGTTCCCCACAAATTTCAGCACCCCAAATCTAGCCAATGCATGATGGAAACCCTGATCCACTTGGATTTCCGTTCGTAATGTACCTAGGTCTCTCTCTCTCCACTTGATCCGTATATCTGCCATATTTTCACAAAACCATCATCTTTGTCAGTCTACAGATAAACCAAACTACATTTCCTTACACCAAAACTGAATCTCAGCCCATACCAGCACTGAAACCACCCCCATCTAACAGGTCACACTTTTTGGCCAAATCCTGTGCTAGGTCGCACTTTTCAGGCCCAAAACTCCATCCCAGGTCGCAGTTTTTGCCCCAAAAAGTGTGACCTGGCCGTAATGATGAGGTAGGAGAAGTTACTGAGATTTAAACCCCTAATCTGAACTTTGAATCCATAAAAAACAAGGAGTAGGATTAGGCCTCTTACCTACAACTGACGGATCGTGATTCCAACGGTCGGTTTGTCTGCTACGATCATCGCAAGATTTAGGGCCTTCTCTCCTCTCCACATTCACCACAGCTACACAAGCAAATGAATCATTTTGGAGGGAAAATGCCTTATTAGAAGAAAAACCCTTATTTTTTCTTTTGCCTGCTGCGGCCAAACCGTAGCCCCGTTTGGCACACCGTCTGCACCGTTTGAAAGCTCTCACCGAGCACTCAAATGGGTATCTGTTATTTTTTCATGTTTGGATACTTCAACAGGACACATTTTTTCCACGAAGGGTCCTTTCATCTCTACTTCCAATTGGAATTCTTCACTCACAATGCTTGTACTTGGGGCACCACTTTACCTCTTTACTTGGCTTTGTTCGTGTAGATTTTCGTCATGAGATACCATATTGTACTCATGTTTTTATGGTCCCCCATTGGACCTTTTCTGTGTGGCAGCACCATCGAGTCGCCTTTGTTTAGAGCATCCAAGTTGAGTCATCATCCGTCATGGAGTCTATATCGAGCCCCTTTATCTCCCACTATAGTCATCCATCCTTCATCACTTGGTCCCTCTCTCGTGTTGCACATTATGGCCTTCCATACCATTTTCACCTATCCTCCCTAATATTGTGGCAGTTGCTGCCAAGCCATTCATGCCCCTTATGCTCTAACAAGGGAAGTCGTCCATCCGCTACTCAGTATCCCTCATTTCATTATCATCATCAGTATCCGTCTGTTAGTCGCTCTACTCTTTTCTCCCACGCCTTAGTTGAGATTCCCTTATTACCTCACCTATGGCGGACCTACTTCTATCGACATCAGCTCATTTACTCCAGAAGCCAGGTCTAGGGGGCAGTGTACCTTGGTTCGAGCTCTTTTCAGCATGATCGTGATCTATACACTTGATAGTCCAGTGATGTAGCAACAACTATTGGTGATTCTCGGGTGTGTGTGAGATGTCTCAATCCTCATGAGGGGGTGGCCCTGCAGGTAGCCCCCCACATGCCTGGATGACTTCTTCATTTCAGCCCTTGATGCAACTCCTACCATTTGATGATATCGGCCTTAGCCGCTTGCAGTGCCTATTTGATTTGCATGTATCATTCAGATTTTGCGATCCCTTCCCCGTGTGTAGGGGACATTTGGGCGTATTTGTATCTCATGTACTAAAATCTTATTGTATAATTCCTAATGGTTATTCCAGGCATAGCATATATGTGGGATCCATCATTCTATTTTTCTGGCTCCTATTTAAGCCAGAATATTCTTCATGGTTCGGTTCCTTGTTTACTGGACTTCCTATTCTTTGTACTTTGTCTCGGCGGGCATAGGTATGCCTCCCCCGCCAGTACCTTTAGCACAGGTACCACTTCATAAACTAGAGACTTGTTGCACCTGTAAGTCTCGTCTCCTCAGGGTCCAGTCCTTTAGCACATTAGACTACCTTATATTTCTCTCTCTCACTTCCCTCTTCATGTCTAGTGATTGAGTTCTTACAACGTACTTCGGTCATACGATTTGCTCCTAACACTCATATGTTGGGGGGCAATTTGTTACACCATTTTTTTGGACATCTAACCTATTATCGTTAGATGAACCCAAGTACACCATGTAAGACCAATTTTACCCTAAGTAAAAATTCTTTCACCATGTGAAATAACATTTGTTTATATTTCCTAGTCATATTTAACCCAAAACAAGGAAATTAATTAAATAAATCATTATTTAAATAATATTCCTAGTTAAATTTGACTAAATCATTTTTAAATAATTAAATAAATAATTATTTATTTAATTATATTTCCACCATCTCCCTAAAATAATAAATAAATCATTTATTTATTTATTATTTATAAATAAATGAATTGACCCAAGTCAAAAGACCTTTTCCCTCCAACAAATATAATAAAATATTCCTAAAGGGTGGTTCTAGAATCTGATTAATAATATTTTATTCAAACACCAAGTTCTAGATAACCCTAATATTTTGTTATAAATAGAAGGGTTTTCCCCATTCATTAGTCACCTCCATTGCATTAGATCACTCTGGATTTATACTAGGTCACATTTTTCATTTTTGCCTTGTGAGCTCCCATTGAGTTCTATGTTTGTTTGGGTTTTTCTATAACAACAAGAGAGAGGAATTTTAGATCTGAAGCGCTGAGGACTTTCAAGAACCCATCCCATTAAGGAGAACCGGAAAACACCTTTCTTGTTTTCCTCTCAGGTGCCCCCTTTTAATATAATATAAAAATTCTTTCAAATAAATTGTTCTTGTCTTGTCTATTGGATGCATGGAGCCACATTTTACTTTATCTGCTTAATAATCTGGATTTGTGCAGCATTATTTAGATCACCTAATTGCAGATTTAAAGATATTTGGCAGCCATAATCGATGTTAGGGCTATTTGTTATGCGTAGATAAAGTTATCTTTTACGAAAAAAAATTCATACTAACACATGGGAGGGAATTCAACATTATCTATATCAACATATGGATAGATGCATAGCCCAAATGATTTTAGAGAGGGTGGCACAACCATTTCCCTACTCATTGGAGGTGAGGGAGAGAATTCAGATGAGCCATTTCAGCTCAAGGACCGGAGTACATGGTAAAGAAGGTATATACTCTCATTTTGATTTACCTTTATTTAATTTATATGGGAAGCTTGATGAACTAAGGATGATCACATCTCCTTATGCTCATTATTATGAGGTACTTGTGTCCCATTGCAGGAATGGGAGTGGATATTTTCATGATGGTTGTGGGGGAAGCCACATACTTCTTGGTGTGCACCATTGGCACCAATTTGTACTTTCATGTTTTCACCTTATGAGATGTTTGTGGCAGCAAACATGCGGCTGGGAAAGAACTTGATGTTTCTAGTTCTGATGTAGGCAGGAGGCTCACTGTGTTGGTCCCATGAGTGGAGCAGTGACCCACTCTCTAGTTGTCTTATGACAACTTGTTTTCATTACATGTTTCTTCCTTGTGTTGCTAATGGTTGTACATTTATAGGGAGCACTACTTGGAGAGTGTTGGAGGTATTGGGACAGCCCATTGGGAGCATGATTCTCCCCATTGTGCATGTTTTGAATTGCAAGAGACACCATGGGAAAACCATGATTGCCACATTGATACTTTTCTCTTCTTATGGGAAAAACCACTTGGAGAATTTGAGGGGGCATCTCATGGCTGATTTTCTTGATGGGGAAGCTTGGGCCATTCTTGGAGGCCATACTGTTTCAGCCCAAGGATAGAGGCAGCCCCAGATGTACCAAAAATGGAGGGAGGAACATCTTGGTGATCAAAAGCCCAACTCTCCATTCAACCCCAACACATTGCTTAAAACAGGGGTTGAGATTTTTATTTGGATGATAACATGGATGAGAGGATCATCATTGGGGACAAAATTTACCCATGCATGTCATCACTCCTAACTTGTGGAGGCCATAGCACAACAAGAAGGTTTCCACCTACACCTTCTATATTTCCATAATGTGCACCATTCTGGTTTTCATACTTGGGAGGGAGCATTGGAGGACAGATTTGTTGCAGAATATCTTGAGCAGTGGTGGATATTGTTGATGAGGAGGCCACAAGAGAAGAGGGGGAGGAATTTTTTTCTCTATATGTAGTTGCTTGAGGAAAAGCAACATGTGGGAGGGGAGGACTGTAATGTTCCCACATTTTAGCCTCAAGCTAAAAGGATCATTATGGTTTTCATATTTTCATTTTGTTGAATAAAATGGGTAAGGAGACCCCTTAACCCCCTTAGATGGAGAAATAACACTACTTGTGTGAAAGGAGGGTGAATAAGCAGCTGGATTAAGCACCTAAGGGTGTGAATATGATCGATATCACTTTGATTTAGTCATATTTGACTAAGTCAACAGCATTGTCCAAGAGGAGGAATCTCCATGACAAGGCAACACAGTTTTAGAGGAGGCTCCACTTGCATGAGTTAGGTGGCAAGTGTGGATGGGACCCATGGTGGGAGGAGTTCATTTTCTTTATAAGGAGGATATGGCAGCCCATTTTCATTATGCATTAGCTTATCATTTTCGTTGGGTCTGCTAAGACTTGCATACCTAGGTTGTTTAGCAGGGTTGTAGTGTTCTTGAAGCCAAGGGTGTTCCCGATCGGGAATCCATACCTCATCCTCAAGGAGGGAGAGGATTTGAGCTCCATTTCCTCATTTCAACATTTTTCCAAAGCTACCTCCTTCAGTACATCATTTTCCTGTTGGGCAAAAAACGTTGTCTTGCTGGGTGCAGCAACAAAGGAACTCATAGTCGTTCTTTGGCTTGTTCTTCAGTGGAGATCTTGTATATTGTTTGGAGGAGCAGCAGAGAAGACTTCCAGGAATCATTTCAGATCTTTGGCACTATTCCAATCATTCACCATCTCTCACTACGTAGTCTAGGGCTGAAACTGCATTATTTTGTGTAGGCAATGTTGGGAGAGTCCATTGAGCTCATCAGGAGGATTTTTCTTGAGTAGAGGCATCAACCTTCTACTAAGGAGCATCATTGGAGGAGGGAAACCTATATTTCATATATGCCATAGCCTCATCATATGTATTTAGTGTTGTAGTGACATATTAACCCTAGTAGTTAATTGTCACATTGTATTTTATCCATCATTTCTAGCTATCCCTCCCAGATTGGCTAGAAATCTTGTATTGAGGCCTATCTTTCCATTCTTGGGAATTTATTTTGTATCCTTCAGGCACATTACCATTTTGTATGTATTCAGCAGTTTCTGCCTTATATAGACTATGCAATCACTACTCTCCGGTATTTTGTGCAGTTGTAGCATCTCATGTATTTCATTGCTTGATCATTGGAGATTGGTTATCATAGCTTGAGTGGCTTGTCCCTCATGATTTTCTTGTATATTACTTCTGATATAATAATATAATGTTGGCTGCCTAAAATTTCCCTCTTATGGTATATTTAGAATTGCATAGTTTATGATTGTGTTCATGTATTACTGTAGGCTCTCTCTTTGAGCATTCTCTAAGGGACCTAGTTTGGTGAGATCTATATAACCCATCTAGAGTCATTTCTTTGGGCTCAAATCCTGGAATAGGAGTGCTTAATGAGTTAAAAATGGGATCCAAGCCCCCTTTCAGCTTATAATTGCATTTCCTTCCTTATATAGCGTCCTTCTGGACCATATGCCAGAAATTCCCCGAGTGGGAACATTACAATTGTTGAACTAAATTTGGCATGTGATTGCATGATATAATGTTTTGTTTTTATTGAATATTTGAACTACAATTTGCATTTGAAGTAATGTTGTGATAAATTTTTTTTTTTTTTTTTTTTAACTCAAGTCGTGGATGGTTGAACTACATTTGGCATTTGTTTTTAAAATTCAAGTTGTCGTTTTCCAAACAAAAAAGAGTTCACATGAATATATATGTACATGTAGAAATTACTTAAGTACATGCTTGAATATATATGTTAAAATGATTGAAGTACAATACATATCAACATCTCTCTCTCTCTCTCTCTCTCTCTCTATATATATATATATATATATATATATATATATATAAACAATCGTAAGATTCTAGGTCTGGTTAGATGTGTCAAACAATCATAAAATTTTAAAATTGCATTCTATAATGTATATATATCCAGTACGTGCAACATTTTTCATCAATTCACATAGAAAATCTACTTTGAGTTAATTTCATTCTGTAACATATATATCCAGTACGTGCAAAATTTTTCATCAATTCACATAGAAAATCTACTTTTAGTTAATTGCATTCTAGAACATATATATTATCCAGTACTTGCAACTTTTTTCATCAATGCAAAAAGAAAATCTACTTTTAGTTAATTTCATTCTAGAACATATATATCCAGTACGTGCAACATTTTTCATCAATGCACAAAGAAAAGCTACTTTCAGTTAATTGCATTCCAGAACATATATATCTAGTACTTGCAACACTTTTCATCAATGCAAATAGAAAGCCTACTTTCAGTTAATTTCATTCTAGAACATATATATCCAGTACGTGAAACATTTTTCATCAATGCACATAGTAAAACTACTTTCAATTAATTGATTCTAGAACATATATATATCCAACATGTGCAACATTTTTCATCAATGCACATAAAAAATCTACTTTCAAATTAATTTCATTCTAGAACATATAAATGTCCAATACGTGCAAAAATTTTCATTAATGAATATAGAAAAGCTACTTTCAGTTGATACTAGTGTGCATGTACCAAAAGAATGTACATGTGCAAACACTTGCACAGATAACATAACAAGGCAGCTCAATTTTTATTTGAGTTCTTTTTAGGTCCCTATATTACTAGTTTAGTCCCTTATTGTTATTAGTATAGCCCCCTTGTTGTTATTAGTATAGCCCCCTTATTGTTATTTTTGTACCCCTCTAACCCCAATATTGTTATTATTGTGCCCTTAAATTATTATTGTTAGGTCCGCTAGGAGTATATTGTGGCCCCATGGACTCCTATATATAGAAGGAGGTTTTTTTCATTTGTAGAATCCATGAATTGTTCATTTATGTAATGTATTGGAGGTTTCCCCGTCAAAGTGGCTGATTTCTAAGGCATTGATCTCTCTTTTCTTCTATTTTTGGAGCTGGTTTCACAAAATTTGGTATCATAGTTTTGGATTCTAGGGCTTCGCTGCTCCAAACAGGTCATCATGGAATTTTCGCTGTAACTTTTTTTATACTAAGGTTCAGAAGATGAAATATTTAGAGCCATAAGCTGAAAGCTTGAGGAAAATCTTCAAAAAATTTTAGAACTTGGTTCGTAACATTTGTGGAGATATGATCTATGGAGTTTAGGGTTTTTTGCAGGCTCTTGAATTTAACCTAAACAGGTCATCGTGGCATTTTCACTGTAAATTTGTTTCTACAAGGTTTCAGAAGCTAAAAGTTTCACAGAGTGAAGTTGAAATCATGAGGAACATCATGGAAACATTTAGGATATTGGTTCACATTATTGTGGGAGGTACGATATGTGGAAGTTAGGACTTGTTCAGGCTCCTGAATTTCATCTCAAAGAGGTGATCATGGGAAAATATTCATAACTCTCTCTCTGAGCATCAGATTGGAATTCTATAAAAATTTACCACAAGTACATGGACTATAGTTTCATGTCTATCAATTTCGGAGTGAAATGATGAAATAGTGACATGTGGAAAGTTGTGCAATTTCACTCTACTGAACAAGTCTATAATTAGGTCATTGTGGGAGATTGGACATAACTTTTCCTTGAAGAATCCAAATCAGGTCAGACCTATGGAATTTGAAATAGGATTAAGAGGGCCACCTCAAGGAAAAATTTTAGATATTTAAGATCTGCTCCTCAAAAGCAAGAAAAATGTGTGTTTGTTTTTTCTAAATTGCATAAGTCTTGTGTAAGAAATAAATTTGAAGTGATTTCAAGGGCCTATTGAGAATATATTTCAATATTGGGTTCTAAAATGCCTCCTAAAAATAATTCAAAACCCATTAAGCCATCATAATACTCTACTATGATTCATGAAGATGAAGAATTTCAACATGATCTATCAAAATTACAAGAGCAAGTGCACCAAATTTCTCTCTCGCAAAGAGTAACAAAAAATGAAATGGAATTTTTGAAGAAAGGCATGGCAGAGAAGATGGATGGTTTAAAGGATAATATGGATGGTTTGAATAAAGGTGTGGAAGATAATGGAGGACATGGAAGAAAAAATGAAAGACAACATAGAAAACATGAGGAATGATCTAAATGCAGACATGGAAGGTTTGACAAAGTTGATACAAGAAATTATTCCTAATGGCGAAACGATAGTAGAAGAAACTCATGATGAGAACAAAATAGATGTTAATCATGATTTCATAAACTCTGATGTTGGATGGAAGAACCACCATATTCCAAAGATGTATATGAATAAGTTTGATGGAAAGGATCCCGTAACATGGATACTATAGATGGAGCAATATTTTGATCTCAATAATGTGCAAAACACACAAAAGGTATGCATTGCAACTTTACATTTAGAAAAAAACACATTTGTATGGTATCGATGGCTTTTATCTCGTAACAAAATTTTCACTTGGTCAATTTTTACAGAGGAAATGATAGAACATTATGAGGATACAAAGAGCAACACCTTCTTTAGCCAATTGATAAATCTCAAACAAAAGGGTTCAGTGGTGGAGCACATTGAGGACTTCCAAAAATTGAATATAAGGGTAACTGATATTCTAAAGGAACACAAGATTGATGTCTTCATAGGGGCTTTAAAGGATAACATCCAACATGAAGTTCACGTTTGGGAACTTGATTCATTAGAGAAGGCATTTAGGTTGGCAAGAAAAATTGAATGTAAAATTATGGCAAAAAGGAATCCCACCACTCACATCTATAAAGATGGAAGTGTTCCTACTCCTAAACTTCCACAACCTACAAGGTTGACACCACAACAATTGGAAGAAAAAAGAGCAAATGGGCTTTGCTACAGTTGTGATAGAAAATACACTAAATGTCATAAGTGTGCTGAGAAGAAATTATTTTACATAGATTGTGAAGAGGAAGAAGATTATGAACAAGAATCTTCAAAAGAAGAGGATATACACTAGGAACCAACCCTAAAAGAGGAAGAAATGAGTCTGACCATATCATGTAATGCAGTGGCAGGAATTACCACTCCTCAAACTCTCAAGATAGAAGGACATATCAAGAAGAAAAAGGTAATAGTGTTAATTGATTCGGGTAGTACCCATAATTTTATTCATTGTAAGGTAGCCAAGGAATTGAATTGTTTCCTATACCCAGCACCATAATGTCAAGTGATGGTTGCAAATGGAGGAACTATAAATTGCTCTGGAAAATGCCATAATATCTAGCTAACCATGGGGGAATATGTATTGAATATTCCAATGCTTTGTATTCCAATGGGAGGCACTGATGTTGTACTAGGAGTACAATGGTTACAACCTTTGGGGACGATAATTTTTAATTTTCAAGAACGTTTCTTGAATTTTTTTTTCAGAAGGAAAGGAAGTCAAATTACCAGGTATCATAGGGAAGTTGGGAAATATAATAAGCTCTAATGTCATGACAAAGCTTCTGAAGAAAGAACAACGAGGTGTAATTGTACAATTATGCTCACTAGAAGTTCTAACATCAAAATCATCTATTTTTGCAGATCTCCAAAAATTCTTAGACAATCATTCCAAGGTGTTTGAAACTCCCAAAGGACTCCCACCTATTCATGATCATGATCATGCTATTCATTTGATTCCAGGAAGTGTTCCTCCAAACATCAGGCCTTATAGATATCCTTATGTCCAAAAGAGCGAAATTGAACGTATGATTGCAAAAATGTTAGAGGCTGGTATAACTCAACCTAGTCAAAGTTCTTTCTCTGCACCAGTAGTTGTAATCACTATTAAAATCCTATAAATTCAGTCAATTCATACTTGTTCTTAAGTCATGATTAGATAGGGTTTGAGTCATTTTTATGTTTTATAGGGTTTAAGTCATAGTTTTAGAGTCTCATTTCATCATCAAACCAAGTTCATAAACTTTGTTTTACACTTTAGTAGTCTCATGCCATGTTTTGAAACCCATATTTTAATTTTTTTCAAAAAAAAAATCGAATAAGCCACGAAACCACATTTTTGTAGCGCACTCAGTGTAAAAAACTGCTTCTGCGCTATGAAAACGCTGGTCTTTTCATAGCGCAAAATCCCGAAATAACACTACCAGCGCTACGAAACAAAGGTTTCGAAATTTTCGGTTTAGCTGTCACATCCATCAAATTGAGGTTAAATTTTCATGATTATAGTGTCAATCCATGATCATGGTGTCAGTCCACGAATCCTCCTTCACGCATGCAACCATCTAAAGTAGTTATGAAATCATTATGAGATTCATTAGCATTCATTTGTCATTGGTCCTTTGCAAATTTGAAAAGGGAATTGGTTATTATTTTTTTTATCTCATGCAAAGAAAGCACTGCTTGCATATCTATTGCTGAAATAGAAGCTCATGATGAGATACCAGATCTCTCATTAAGTTTTCAAGCAAGGCAAAGTTTTCAATCAAGCGAGGAAAAATTTAATTGGTGATTATGTCAGCAGTTTCGGTTGCAAATCCAGTAAGTTTGAAAATAGTTTCTGACTAAAACAAAGTTTTTAATCAAGCGAGGCTGAACCAAATTCTCAAGCGAGCCAGTTTATCCAAAAATCAGGTTTATTACAGTTTTGCTGAAGACACAGGGTTTCCAAGAAGAAGACTGAAGAAGAAAAAAGAAATCACTGGTCGAGTCACTGCCTGAGGATAGAACTTGAAGGTTTAGAAAATCTCATCAGGGATAAATCTGTTGAAGAAGCCTTCAAGAAGGTAGGGTGCTGGAGGTTCTGTGAAAAAATTCAAGGGGGGCATAATCAGAGCACCAAATAATTTTCTACCAACTTCACAGGGTCAAATACAAAGGTCGATTGTCTCAATTTACCAATTTCTCCTGAAGTTATATCAATAGTCACATAAATCCCAAGAGGGGAGGAAAGATGGTTTAAGAAATTTAGGTTTGAAATGCAACCCTACAAAGTCTTTTTAAAACCAGAGTTTATGGATACTGATTTGAATAAAGTTTTTCCAAGAAGTTATGTAAAGGATACATTTGCCAACCTGCTCTACAATATCCAAAGGTACTTCAATTACGAAGGGAGATACCACAAGGTGTACACTTATCACTTTAAACTCTTGTTGAATTTCATAGGAATAATCTCTCTAGACTTACCCTTCTTTATATTTCGAAGTCTAGCCAAGATGGAAGATAAAGTACAGATAAAAACCCAAGCATGTGAAACATCATTATTTCATCATGGTCTAGTCAAGTTAATAGTTTTGCATGAGCTTCAGAAAGTGAATAGAGAATGGTCTGTTTTTCTCTTTTTGAGTGGAATAGGGGTTGAAGGAATAGGTGCTAGGCCTCAAGTCAAAGAAACATCTTCATCAAAGACTACTGAACCTGCAGAATAAAAATCAAGAAGTTTTGTCAAGCTTAAACCTAGGAAACAGGTTAAGGAACCTATGATAAATACATCACTAAAAATCAAAAGGACTCCTCAATCTACACAGAAGAGGAGAACTGAGGTCGAAAAGACAATTCAAGAATAGTCAATTAGTAAAACATCTCAGAAGAAGTTGAATAGGAGTCAAAGGTCAAAGGAGAAGGGTAAGGCTGTGGTCACAAATGAAAATTCACAATTAAGAGGTGACTTGAATGATATATTACAAGCTATTGACATTGAGGAGTCTCCCCTGGTTCAAGCAGAGTTCATAAGACTGGGTATAGGTGGAAAATCAAAGAAATTGAAAACATCCAAAAAATTAGACTTTGAGGATGAGGTGTCAGAGTTTGTTTTTAAGCCTAGAAAACCACATACTAGGCAGTCTAAGAAAATGTAGTAGCCAGACATGGATATAGACCAAATAGGAGGTGAGGATGCAAGTGTTTTTGAAGAAACCATTAATACATCATCTCAAATAATTGAAGAAGATAGAAACATAGTATTTAATACTCAGAGAGAAAGGAGTAGCTATGAGGAGGTTAAAGACAAACTCATACTTTAAAAAATTGAGATTGATAAATTGAGGAAGAAAGTGAGAATTCATGCTATGGAAAGGTCAAACTTTGAGAGGTTGAAAGGTTTGTGGGAGCTGGAAAAGGTTTCAAACAATGAGTCAATCATCAGTCAGGATCAATCCTTCATCTGGACTGTCCCTGCAATCAAGGAAGCAAAGTTCATAAGAATGGTTAGCACCAAACTAAGGGCTAATAATAGAAGGCTTAAAAGGTAGGTTGAAGACCTTCAAATACAGCTAGCAAAGCCTGAAGTTTAACCACATCAAAAATCTATGTAAACAGTAAGTGACATCTCCTAACACATTTTTGGAGTTTTGTGGAAGGTTTCATTTTTTAAAACAATTCAAATTTGATTATTGAGAACTTATATATAACTTCAAGGATGGTAGTAAATGTGGGAAACTCAAATTGTTGGAAACAAGTTGTGAAAAGAAAAGATACAGCAGTTTCGTAGCACGCTACGAAACTGCTGTAGGATGCAGTTTGGTCGATTTTGAAAGTTTTCAAAGGGTAAAATGGCACGTTTATTAAAATTTGATGCTGTTGGAGGATATATCAAGACCAAAAATGAAGATCCAATGGCAAAACATAGAAATTTGTAGGTTTCAAATGAAGCTTTCAGAGGTGAAGTTCTGCACTACGAAAACAGAAGATAGTTTCGTAGCGCAACAATGTTAATAGTTTTTGGCACTTCTTCAACATTTTTTTTTGGTCACAGCTGAAAGGACGAAGTCAAAAGAGCTAAATATGACTTTGCCACATGTTTTGAGCACAAATTTGTCAACATATGTTGTGAAGAAACATAAATGAAGCGGTACACCTATTTTGCAAGGAGCATGTTCCTATTTTTCAGGGCAGTGTTGTAGCTGCTACAACACCACCCAAAATTTTGGGTATATTCGAAATTTTGGGTCCCCCTCTACTCACTTGGTCGTTAAAGTCTTTCACCTGACTTGCAGTCAGTGACATCCCAACGACCTATCCCCAACCCATCATGAGCTTTCTCACCATCATGATCAGATATTGTTGCTGCAATCACGCCGTGTGAGGCAGGGATCATGCAACATACGCTCGAATAAGTACTTTTCTATGCATTGAGGATGTACAGTAGCAGCCCTCTTACCATGGGTCATTAAGCATGTTGATTAAATACTTCTCCTAAGCTCATTAGTCTCATATTTTTTATCTAGGGACACAATTATCAAAGAGTAATTGTGATGTTGTAATGTCCACGCAGGTCACACATTTTCCAAGGTCGCAGGTCGCAAATTTGTTGAGGTCGCAAGTCGCAAGTCGCACATCTGCTGAGGTCGCAGGTCGCAAATCTGCTGAAGTCAGAGGTCGCAAATTTTCTGAGGTCGCAGGTCGCACATCTGCTGAGGTCGCAGGTTGCAAATTTGCTGAGGTCGCAGGTCGCACATCTGATGAGGTCGCAAGTCGCAAATCTGCTGAGGTCGCAGATTGCAAATTTTCCGAGGTCGTAGGTTGCACATCTGCTGAGGTCGCAGGTCACAAATTTTTCGAGGTCACAGGTCGCAAATTTGTTGAGGTCGCAGGTCGCAAATTTGCTGAGGTTGCAGGTCACACATTTGCCGAGGTCGCAGGTCGCACATTTTCTAAGGTCGCAGGTTGCAAATTTTCCAAGGTCGCAGGCCGCACATCTGCTGAGGTCGCAGGTCACAAATTTGCTGAGGTCGTAGGTCGCAAATTTTCCGAGGTCGTAGGTCACACATTTGTTGAGGTCGCAGGTCGAAAATTTTCCAAGGTCGCAGGTCACACATCTGCTGAGGTCGCAGGTCACAAATTTGCTGAGGTCGCAGGTCGCAAATTTGCTGAGGTCGCATGTCACCCAAGACTGGGTCGCAAGGAAGCCCAACCGTCGGGAAGCTGAAAAGTCAGGGACCCCAGAGCGCAAGCTTTGCTCTATAAATACTTCCTTCGGGAGCTTGAAAAAGATCTTTTGGCTTGGGACTCAAGCTGAGTACATTGTATTACCAGTAGATTATACATTTAATGATGAATACAAGAATTTTGTAAGACCCCTTTGTGGATCTGGTGTTGTTTTATGTATGAGCACTCTTGAGTATTATATCTTCAGTTTCTGAATATCTTTAGATTAATGGAATTGCATCTTTAATTCATATCACAGTTGCATAATAGTTTGCTGAGTATGTTAATGGTGGTTGAGTTTATTTCACTTTCTTAGCGAATGTTGATGACTTTGTTTATCTGCGTTTGTGTTATCATTTAAACTTTTAGGAAGTGAAGGGTGTTCTTGCTGTGAGGAATTGTTTCCTTTGCGGTCAGAATAGTTTACAAGCATGACCCTAATGAAGTGTTGCTAAAAACACTTCCTTCAGTCTTCATGCTTCATTATTTCCTCTTGCTACTCATAGTGTTTCATGTACATTTAATGCATCAAGCATATGTCTTGTATCAGTCGATTAGGTGTATATTCACTGTTTTATAGAGTTTAAGCGAGACCTAAAGAAAAGGAGAAATCAGTGGTAGCCAGACCCACACCCCAGACAAGATCCCTATTCCAAACAGTTCAAGGTCTAATTGGGACCTTTTACTGGGGAGATCCCCTTCTGTTGGTCGGGACAAATTTTCCCGTCAACAGAATTGGCGCTAGAAGGAGGGCTAGATGACAAGCTGAGCCCTGAGAGCCTGTAGTTAATCTCATATTTGTAATGGCTCGTTCCCAAATAATTCTACCGAGATGTTTGTCGGAGTTTTATGAGCCTCGATACTTCATCCCCGATGAAATTATGTATCACTTGTCCCAGTTAAAATTTGATGGTGAAAATGGGGTGTCCATAACCCAACAACTTTTATATTTCTATGACTTTGGTGAGTGCTACGAAATTGAAAATGAAGGTTTGATATGTTTGCTTTTCTTCCTCACCCTCGAAGGCTCCGCTAAGCAATGGTGTCGCACATTGCTGGAAGCTTCCATCCATTCATTTGAACAACTTGCCAGTGAATTACAACAAGCTTTTCACAGGTATGATATTCATAACGTTGTAATAAAGTTAAATGACATCAGAACGGAACCTCAGGAATCCCTAGATGAATTCTCTATCAGATTTGTTCATTATTGTTTTGAGTTCCCTGAAAGGGATGTCGATTGGAAATGTTTAAGTGAACAGTTCAAGTATGTGATTCTCGTTTCCCTTGAACAATTTCAGTCAGATCCTAGTGTTCCCTATGATAACCCGCAAGTTACCGGCTGTTCAGATTTTTTCCCAAATGCTTCGTTGTCCATCTCCCTGAGTCCAGACCACACTCCAGCCTCCCAGGAGAGTATTTCTATGTGTGACATTCTCGCTCCTCCTCCTGAGTTGTCGGATAGTTGAGGTACGACCTTGAAAGTTATGAACAATGATGGATGGGTGCATGGGGATGAAGCCTACGGTACTCCCTTTGAATATTTCACGCACCATGTTGAAGCAGAGCTTGAAATCCCTAGTGGCTCATTATCTCTCTCGGTTCATGAAACCTACCTCGAGCCCACTCGGTGTCTCCCTACACACAAACCTAAATCTGATTCGCATACTGATTATGAATCGACTCCTACCCCACATAAAGTTGATTCCCTTACAAGGCCCGCCAGATCATCGTTTTCTCTAAATGACACGGATGCACGTGTTTAAAAGCCTTGTAGGGTTAACGCCCCTGCGAATCAATATTTTCGTTCATTTTTCCCCGATTGGTTTCCCGATCCTGCCACACCAGTAATTTATTCAGGACATTCAAAATTTCCTTATAATGGTATTGGCGGAAATTATAAGCCCGCAAATGGTGTTTCACAATCACAGTTAAAAATCGATGAATCTTTCAGATTTGATCATTCTCACTCAGAATCTTTAGACAGCCATAGGAGCGATTTCCTGTCTGGGCAACCTCAAGACGTCCTCTTTATTTATCCATCCAGTTGGTAACTCCCAGGGAGCCTGACTTGCCAGGTACCCAGCTTGATCAAATCAATGGTTGTAGCGATCACTCCTTATTTGAAAACATATTCAATCATACCACTGAGGACTATCACTCACATCTCTTTGCTGACCCTATGAAGACACCTGAATTCGATGATTCTCTTTGGGAAGATTCAAGTACCCATCAGAAAGTAGAAGCGCTTCAGCTTCTGCCAACTGTTTCTAAGATGACGATCCCTAAATACCACGCTCCTCCAAACATAACCGCGGTAAATCCACTCGACCCTGGTGAATCTAAAGAATCTGATATATCGATCTATCAATCTGTCAGTGCGCAAAAATTTGACCAAATTGATACAAAGCCCACTGACATTTTGCAACTCACCACAATGCATGATCACATCCATTTGCCTGTTGATCTCGCCCAACCATCAAAGTTGGGAAGTGCTCCGCTCGAAGGTTTGGAGTTCATTCAAGGCGGTGAGGAATTTCAGGCTCCACTAAACATGGATTTGGATCCCCATACCCTTGACCAAACCCAGGAGCAACCCCGGACTAGGGTTTTCGAAACTAGGGTTTCTACACTCAAATGCGCATGCATAAATAATTCACCTAGAACTTGCTTATTTCTTCCATTCCATAAAACTGATGGTCCTCAACACCATGATGAGCTTGCCTGTCAACTCGACCAACCATATTTGGTGGATGTGCCTACAAATAGGAAATGGCTTACCCAGCGCCCATCAGGCCCAGGATTGTGCATGAATGATTATGTGTCATTGACAAATGTTGAGTTTTAGGAACATATCACTGTGTATCAAGATGAGAGTGGGATTCAGCTTGCACAATATATTCTGTCATGTTCTTTGGTAAGTATCTATGATCATCTTGCCGTTGCACCTGCTCCTCAGGTAAGTTTTGTTGTCACTGCACTTTTTTGGATACTAGCTTTGATCCTGATCATTATTGTCGTTGCAGGATGCAAACTAATGTGGTGGCTGCATTGGAAAACTGATTTTACATAACCCGGTCACCTCATGGGTTAAACTAGGATTTAGGTGTAGGCTAGCTAGAACCTGTTAATAAAATTTTAGTTCAAATTTAATTAGGTTTACTTGCCAAATTTTTACTTATTCATTTAAAAGCGTGTTTGCTATTTTTTTTTACAACTGGTTGACCATTCTCGCACACGGCGTTGCATTGCGTCTTAAGCCTTGCCTATTACATTGTGTCGTATGCTCTCTTCCTCACATCATTTTTTGTTAGATCGCCTGCCACTGCATGAGCCCTCATTGAAACCCTACCACCTTGCAGTCTTGTTTTGCCCCAATTGCTGAAACAGTAACCCCATTGTTTTGCGTGAGGTTGCGGTGGCTATCTCAAGAGGCAGCTTTCTCTTAGGACCAGTCATCGAAGTCGCATTCTCAATAAGAGGCCTATGATTCTAAACTTATTTAGTCGGGGAGATACGAGCCGGTTGCTTATGGGAGACCTAATGAGTTTGAATGGCCCATACCAGTAGCCTAAGCCTTGTGCCCAGCATAGTCTTGGACATTTTAATGATCTGTGTTGCACGCTTTGCCTATTGTGGTAGATGGGATGTGAAGGTTTCGCACTAGGGAAAACCCAAATCAGGATATCTTTCAGTTTCTGTAAAACAAGAAACAACCTCTTTTTCTCGTAAAATAAGTCGGGATCCCTCATTCACCCATGAAAATAAGTGCCGTGAGAACATGAAAATAAGTGCTGCAAGCACATGAAACAAATAAGGGTAAAGGATCGAGAAAGGCTTCTTGCGCAGAGAGGTAATGCAACAACTCCGCCAGGGTACTGACTAGGCTCGCTGGCAGCAGAGCAACGTTTGTGATTTCTTGAAGTGACTCCGCCGAGGTACTGTCCAGGCCTGCTGGTAGCAGAGAAACACTAGAAACTTACTTCAAAAAACCCTGAAAATAATAAACCCATTGCCTTGCTCTTCACATCATCAACAGGCTACTGGCATCTGCGAGCTTTCTCTTGGATGTGTTTCTAATCAGTGAGACCTAGCTGAGGCACAAGGATTAGGCATACCTGTAAAGGCCAAAGTAATTCAAAGGGTCCCCGCAGAATTTGTTCAATATTCCTTTGCATCACTATCTTGGCTTAGACTGTTGTTGTGATATTGATAGAGATGCTGGATTCTACCAGTGGTCCACCATTTGTTGTAGCCGCTACAACACCACCCAAAATTTTGGGTATATTTGAAATTTCGGGTCCCCCTCTACTCACTCGGTTGTTAAAGTCTTTCACCCGACCTGTAGTCAGTGACATCCCAACGACCTATCCCAAACCCCTCATGAGCTTTCTCACCATCATGATCAGATATTGTTGCTGCAATCACACCGTGTGAGGCAGGGATCATCCAACATACGCTCGAATAAGTACTTTTCTATGCATTTAGGATGTATAGTAGCAGCCCTCTTACCATGGGTCATTAAGCATGTTGATTGAATACTTCTCCTAAGCTCGTTAGTCTCATATGTTTTATCTAGGGACACCATTATCAAAGAGTAATTGTGATGTTGTAATGTCCACGCAGGTCGCACATTTTCCGAGGTTGCAGGTCACAAATTTGCTGAGGTCGCAGGTCGCAAGTCGCACATCTGCTAAGGTCGCAGGTCGCAAATCTGCTGAAGTCACAGGTCGCAAATTTTCCGAGGTCGCAGGTCGCACATCTGCTGAGGTCGCAGGTCGCAAATTTGCTGAGGTCGCAGGTCGCACATCTGCTGAGGTTGCAAGTCGAAAATCTGCTGAGGTCACAGGTCGCAAATTTTCCGAGGTCGCAGGTCGCACATCTGCTGAGGTCGCAGGTCGCAAATTTGCTGAGGTCTCAGGTCGCAGGTCGCAAATTTTCCGAGGTCGCAGGTCGCAGGCTGCAAATTTGCTGAGGTCGCAAGTCACACATTTGCCGAGGTCGCAGGTCGCACATTTGCTGAGGTCACAGGTCACAAATTTTCCAAGGTCGCAGGCTGCACATCTGCTGAGGTCGCAGGTCGCAAATTTGCTGAGGTCGCAGGTCGCAAATTTTTCGAGGTCGCAGGTCGCACATTTGCTGAGGTCGTAGGTCGCAAATTTTCCAAGGTCACAGGTCGCACATCTGTTGAGGTCGCAGGTCAAAAATTTGTTGAGGTCCCAGGTTGCAAATTTGCTGAGGTTGCATGTCGCCCAAGACTGGGTCGCAAGGAAGCCCAACCGTCGGGAAGCTGAAAAGTCAGGGACCCCAGAGGGAAAGCTTTGCTCTATAAATACTTTCGTCGGGAGCTTGAAAAAGATCTTTTGGCTTGGGACTCGAGCTGAGTACATTATATTAGCAGTAGATTATACATTTAATGATGAATACAAGCATTTTGTAAAACCCCTTTGTGGATCTGGTATTGTTTTATGTATGAGCACTCTTGAGTATTATATCTTCAGTTTCTGAATATCTTTAGATTAATGGAACTGCATCTTTAATTCATATCACAGTTGCATAACATTTTTCTGAGTATGTTAATGGTGGTTGAGTTTATTTCACTTTCTTAGCGAATGTTGATGACTTTGTTTATCTGCGTTTGTGTTATCATTTAAACTTTTAGGAAGTGAAGGGTGTTCTTGCTATGAGGAATTGTTTCCTTTGCGGTCAGAACAGTTTACAAGCATGACCCTAATGAGGTGTTTCTAACACTACTTCCTTCGGTCTTCATGCTTCATTATTTCCTCTTGCTACTCATAGTGCTGCATGTACATTTAATGCATCAAGCATATGTCTTGTATCAGTCGATTAGGTGTGTATTCACTATTTTATAGAGTTTAAGCGAGACCCAAAGCAAAGGAGAAATCAGTGGTAGCCGGACCCACACCCCGGACTGGATCCCTAGTCCAAACGGTTCAAGGTCTAATTGGGACCTTTTACTAGGGAGATCCCCTGCTGTTGGCCGGGACAGATTTTCCCGTCAACAGGAAGATAAGAAGAAAATCAATATAGTTCAACAGCATGGAGATGGAAATCATCAAGGTCGAAGTTTATGAGAAGAAGCTGTCAAATAGAATATTTAATGCTTAGATAAGTTTGTTAAGTTATAATAAAGAGTTTTAATCCTAGTTGTGTTAGGAATTTAGAACAGACAATTTAACTGTCAGATGTAATTAAAGTTTGTTTTAGCAGTTGATAGGTGTCAAGCTAGCAAATTCGAATTTCTCTCAAGTGATTGGAGAGAATCCAAGAATGTAATAATGACTTTATAAAAGACAAGAAGTTGAATTGCATAGGGTTGGAAATTTTCATAAGCAAGCATAATGTTGTTGTAGCAGAGGACTGTGTTTTTATGTTAATACAGAGATATTGGTTTCATCACTCAGGATTCAGAAAGGGTTATGGTTGTGTGTTATTTTCATAGTTTTCCTCTTTCAATTACTTGCAGTGGCATGATTGTATGTTACTTATAATTCACTTAAGGTGCTATAAATTCCTTAATATTTTCATGAACTATGTTATTTTATGTCCTATTTTTCTTTTGATGTATATAAACCATGAAATGCCCTGACTTCCAATTGAAGCTGATACTCATGTTTTGTGAAAATACACTTGACTCCATAAGCCCAATAGATGTTTGTTGATGAGTAGTACAACCAATTATCAATTTTAGCCATTTTACTCATAGAGTTAGCCATCTAATCCTTATTTGGAAATCATAAAGCTATTGAGAGAACCGTCTCAGGTTGAGGAGGCTAAGCCTCAACTAAAAGTCTAGTTTGGAATAGTTACTCAAGGTCTTCTTAATCAGCAGCCTATCAGGGTCTAATTTTGAGATAATAGTAGTATTGGTGCACAAGAAGGATGGATCATGGCACATGTGTCTGGATTTTAGGGAGCTCAATAAGCTCAGTATTAAATATAAATTTCCCATTCCTATGATTGATGAATTATTGGATGAATTACATGGAGCAATATATTTTACCAAGTTGGATCTTTTTTCAGGTTATCATTTAAATTATAATGAAGACTAAAGATATTCTGAAACAACATTTCGAACTCATGAGGGTCATTATGAATTTTTGGTCATGCCTTTTGGCCTTACCAATGCACCTTCTAGATTTCAAGGGTTGATGAATTCCATTTTCAAACCCTTCCTTAGAAAATTTGTGCTAGTATTTTTTGATGATATACTATTCTACAACAGGTCTTGGAAGGATCATGTTCAACATGTTGAGGGGGTGCGAAAACTATTGTAGGAGAAACAATTATATGTAAAAGCATCCAAATGTTTCTTTGGAGTACAAGAGGTGGAATATATGGGTCATATTGTATCTCACGAGGGTGGTAAGGTAGACCCTAACAAAATTAAAGCCATTAAGGAATGGAAAGTCCCCACAATCATAAAGTAGTTGTGAGGATTTCTTGTTTTAATAGGGTATTATCGCAATTTTGTTAAGAATTATGGGAGAATATCAGCACCTCTAACAACATTATTGAAGAAAGATGCATTTTCATGGACTCCCGAAACAACTAAAGCCTTTGAACATATTAAAGAGGTAATGTGCCTAACACCGCTCTTAGCTACGCCAGATTTCACAAAAAAAAAATTTGTGGAATGTGATGCCTCAGGAAATGGAATTGGTGTTGTTTTAATGCAAGAAGTAAGACCCATTGCTTTCGAAATTCGTCAAATCAAAGGAAAGTATTTACAGAAAGCTATTTATGAGAAGGAAATGTTAGCAATACTACATGCACTAAAGAAATGGCAACCTTACCTAATGGGAAGACACTTTAAGGTAAAAATTGATCATGATAGTCTATAAAATTGAGCAGAAAAAATGGGTCACAAAGATGTTGGGTTATGTCTTTTAAGTAATCTATAAAAAAGGGAAGATAAATGTTGTTGCAGATGCGCTCTCAAGAAATAATGAAGAGGTGGAAGAATTTATTTGTGCCATTTCTATTATCCAGACAGATTGGATAACCAAAGCAAGTGATGAATGGAAGAATGACAAAGAAGCATGGAGACTCATTCAAAAGTTGCAGCAAGATCCTAGTACATCTGATACATTTAGTTGGAAAAATGATTCCTTACGGTACAAAGATCGCTTATATATTTGTAAGAGTTCCCATCTAAAAAAAGTATTCTTTTGGAATTGCACACTTCTCCTTTAGGAGGTCACTCAAGATTTTTAAAATCTTACCATAGGGTGAAGAAAGAATTTATTTGGGATGGCCTTAAATTTTATATTCAAAAGTTTGTAGCGGAATGTTTGGTTTGCCAACAAAATAAAGTTGAGACAATTAAGACCCTGGGTCTTCTACAACCTTTATCCATTCCAATTCAACGTTGGGAGGGGATTGCAATGGAGTTTATCACAGGTTTACCCAAGTCTGAAGGAAAGAGTGTCATCATGATGGTAGTTGATAAACTTACAAAGTATGCACACTTTTGTGCATTATCTCATCCATTTAAAGAAAATACAATTGCTACTACATTTATGGATGCAATTAAAAAGCTACATGGAAACCCAAAGATTATTGTGAGTGACAGAGATCCCATTTTTACTATAAATTTTTGGATGAAGTTATTTCCTTGTTTGGGTACTCAACTAGCTCACATCTCATCTTATCATCCTCAATCTGATGGTCAAAATGAGATAGTGAATAAATGTTTGGAAGGATATCTTCGTTGTTTTGTATCTAATAAACAAACAAAATGGGCCAAGTGGTTATCTCTCTTTGAATGCTGGTATAACACTTCCTTCCATACTACAGCAAAAATGACTCCATTTATGGCACTTTATGGATATCATCCACTGTCCATCACATCATATTTAAGAAAAAATTCTAAGGTTCAAGCAGTGGAAGATCACATCGAGATTCAACAAGAAGTTCTCCAACTCTTAAAGGATAACCTAAATTTGGCACAAAATCGAATGAAACAACAGGCAGATTAGCATTGCATCGAGAGAAGTTTTGATGTAGGAGACTGGGTATTTTTACGGCTACAAACATACAAACAAATGTCCCTCAAGCAAGCTAAGAAGGATAATAAATTATCCCCAAAGTACTATGTTCCTTACAAGGTGTTGCAAAATATTGGTACTATGGCATACATTGGAGCTTCCTGCTTCTTCGTAAGTGCATCCAGTTTTCCATGTTTCATGCTTAAAGAATGTTATAGGTGAAAATCTTCGAGTTCAAACAATATTGCCAGAACTTGATGAGGAAGGAAAAATCATATTGGAACCTGAAGTGGTCACAGAAACAAGAACTCGGCAACTATGAAATCGATCAATTTCAGAGTATCTCATCAAGTGGAAGAACTTACCCACTAAAGATTCTAAATGGGAGGATGATAATTTTATACAGAATCACCCAAAGCTACTCAAGCATTGAGGACAACAGTTTTTTGAAGGAGACGGGCATGTTAGGTCCCTATATTACTAGTTTATTCCCTTATTGTTATTATTACAGCCCCCTTATTGTTATTGTTGTACCCCTGTAACCCCAATATTGTTATTAGTGTGCCCTTAAATTATTATTGTTAGGTTGACTAGGATTACATTGTGGCCCCATTGACTCCTATATATAGAAGGAGGTTTTGGTCATTTGTAGCATCCAAGAATTGTTCATTTATGAAATGTATTGGAGGTTTCCCCCTCGAAGTGGTTGATTTCTAAGGCATTGATCTCTCTTTTCTTCTATTTTTGGAGCTGGTTTCAAAAAAGTTCTGGAAGTTCTAAAACATGAATCCAAAGAGAAGAAATTGTTGGGAAGTTAAATATTTGTTCATGATCGGATTTTGACATTTTCCATTTCCTAATTTTTGTTTTTTTCTTTGATTGAAACTCTATCAACTTTATGTGTGCTGCACACACCAAGTGACTATATTGACAACTTATGACATCAGGTTCATAGTATTTAAAGTAAACAAAATCCCCACTTTAATTAGTTTGTCTGAAAAAATAACCTTTCAGTATAATACATCCTCTATCATATGGAAACCTGTGATCATTATATTTTTCTAATAATTTCATCTTTCATTCAGTGCAATAAATCAAATAATACTTCACATTTTCATCGTTGTCAGTAGGTGAAATTACAGCAAAAACATCTCTTGCACAATAAAAAAATCTTATGTATTTAAATTTAGATCATAATTAACATGAAAAATTAACTTTAAAATAATTTTAGCATATATTTCTAGATCGCTATCATTTGAAAGAAATTCAAATGTTACCTTCTCTGACAAGATCAAAAACTCGATCACCATAAGATGATATTGTAGTCTCCTCTGATTGCACTTCTTCAAAAATTGTAATGAACATTTTCCCCTTTGTATTTAGCTTTGTATGTTTCCAATCTTTTACATAAGTTTTGTTTTCACAAACATCATTAGATTCTGTGTTGTCTATGCAAACATGAAAAAAACAAGAATATTTTATTTTATCTAATGAAAACACATTTGTGGACAACTTTGTTTTAATTGAATGCAATTTTCGAATCCCTTTTATTGTTTCAACATCATTTCCAATCGATCTATCTACATCTTCGACCCCAATATGCCAAAAAATCCTATATATGGAAAATTTAAGGGAAGAATGTAAATATGATATCAAAATACCATCAAAGATAATAATTTTGATAAATGTACATTGTTTAAAATTGGATATCCATTAAAAATTAAATTGAATGTATCTTAACACTTCCCTTGATCGGTTAGTCTCATGGCTTAGTGAAGCGATGCACCATTGAACAAATTCTTTAGCGTCCACAATTCGGTTTACAGAAGGGTTCATTTGATATCTTTGAAGTGCTCATTTTATGCATGCCCATGCACCGTCATGTTCTCCTTTTCCATGGCCAGACTCAAAGAAATTCCAACAATGTTTAATGTAGGTTTTCTTATGAAGAAAGCACAACCAAAATAATGATCGTGAATATTTGAATTGACCTGTGCATCCATCATACCATATCCAATGTTCATTGAATTTTATTCCACGACTTTTCAAGGAGTCATAAATATTTCCAAAACAGTTTTGTACAAAATATGGATCATGTGTACGATTGTCACTGATATAAAAGTGATATTCTTTAATAACATGTTGATTTTCACTGGTGCTTTCTATATGATCAAAATTTTGTTCAGCATGTCTATATAGAATATGGACGAGCATGGAGACTTGGTAAGAATGATAGTATTCACTCTGAATTTCTTTTTTTGGAACAAATGTGTAGTTTTCTACAAAATCAATTACTGAAAAAATGGTCCCTGGTGGAAAAAATTCATGGGATTTTTTGAATTGCATGTCCTTGAAGAAACATTTACCGGAGAAGATAAATAAATACCGAGATAAATAAACATAAAATAATCAACAATAATTCATAAACATAAACACATATGTTCAACCGAGAAAAACCCCAAACTCCGGGGAAAACCCATCCTAATGAAATTTCATTATCTTTGGCCAAAATCCTGGCCAATCCGGCCAAGTGAGCCTTCACTACTCACCTCTAGGCCTACATTACAATGAAGTCCTCCAAACCTTTTATAGGCTCAATTACATGCAATACCATGAGATGAAAACCATGGGTGCACAATACCATGTGCCCCAAAACCATCATTGTTTAACTCAGTCAAACATTACTATAATCGCAAGTCAATTTAACTAACATTCCCCCCTTAAACTTGAGTTGGGGTTTCCTGAATAAATCCAGCCAAAACTACTAAATGAGACAACCCCACTCACTCTAGCTCCTCCCCCCTCAAATTTTTATCCATGGTAATTTTTAACTTGACATTCCCCCTATCACGTAGGTCTAATCGAGACTTTACCAGTGATTACCCAGAGGTACACATACCATGCCAGGTCTTACAGCAGTATGCCCATTTACATGTAAAAAATTAACTTCATTATAATATATATATATATATATATATATATATATATATATATATATATATATATATATTGTTTCATTTTAACATCCACTCGGCATTTGCACTCTTTGAGCCTAACACTTTCCTAGCACAATGGATTTCCATGGTTGCATCTCACCAATGAAACCATCATTTCATTGAAGAATTTGTTAAAAAAAATTCCAACCAATGCCCATAGTTGGATTGCTATATCCTTCCACTCTTAAAACTATTTCACACTATGCTCATCCTCCAACACATTTTCCAATGAGTCAAAAAATTCATCGAAGGCATTAGGAAATTGAATCTGTGGCATATCCATAGGAAAACACCCATATAAAAATAAAACATGTCTTGCAAATTTGAGTCCTATTTCCTTTTATCACATCCATGCACACTAAAAAATGGAATCTCCTTTGGGATCTTGCACTTTGTGCAACTCCCGAGTCTCCAATCACCTTCAAAGTACGACCCAACTCAATGATGCCTTTTAGCATGGTAGCCTCCAGTAGGATGTCACCTTTGCAAGCAATGACCAATTCCAAACCTCAGCATCTTCATATCTAAAAACTTGCACCGCCTCTATCCTTAATCACTATCGCACATTACAGCAACCACATTGAGTGAGAAAATTCTCATGCAGAGGTAGATACACAACCTTTTATTGTCCTTATGAGCTCTCCAAGAACATAAAGTTATCCTTACTGGTGCCTTGATATCAATGCTACCAAACGCTGGTGCCATGATATTGATGCTCGCCTTTGTGCAAATTTATCCAGCTTTGATCTTCCTATAGACTCCAATCCATACTAGCAGCCATAAGAATCACAATCTCTTGGGTGTATCCTTCCTCAAGCCCATCATTTGACTAGGGTTTTCCATGTTAGATTCATTCTTTGAGACTGAGTTGTTGTCTACTGTTCGTTTGTCGATAGTGAGCACCCTACTATGGACAGAGGCATTGACAGCGGAAGCAAACCCTTTTGTAGCCACAACAGTCCACTAGTTTGACCTCGTCACCTGGGTGTGACAGCAGTGTGGTCTCAAACAGAGGGGCGATGGCATGAATGCCAAGAAATCAATCTCTGATACCAAATGAAGAAACATTTACCGGATAAGATAAATAATTACCGAGAGAAATAAACATAAAATAATTAGCAACAATTCATAAACATAAACACAGATGTTTAACCGGGAAAAACCCCAAACTCTGGGGAAAACCCATCCTAATGAAATTTCATTATCCTTGGCAAAAACCCTAGCCAATCCGGCCAAGTGAGCCTTCACCGCTCACCTCCAGGCCTACATTACAATGAAGTCTTCCAAAAATTTTATAGGCTCCATTACATGCAATACCATGAGCTGAAAACCATGGGTGCACAATATCATGTGCCCCAAAACCATCATTTTTTAACTCGATCAAACTTGACTATAATCACAAGTCAATTTACCTAACAGTCCTGCCATCGAGCTCTATGGGAATGCTTGGTGTATTTATAAATTTCTGCCTCAAACTTTCTCAAAAAATCTATCACAAAAATTTCTTCTTCTTGTAATTCAATTCTTTTAGCACTATTTGAACCTTGAATTGATGTATGGATATATTCATATCTCTTCAATTTCACTTTCATGCTGAACAATGATTGATCATTTATATAAGTACAATATTTGTTTTGAAATTTAGTCAAATTTCCACAATTATCTCATTTTTTACCACCAACGCATTTCTTTTCATAAAATAATTCATTTTTTTCTCTTCCACATATAATTTGAGATATGAAATCACGGATAGTGGAAGGAGTAGGTGAATATTTCCAAAATGTTCTACCAAAATTAAGGAATTTTTCATAATATAACTGAAATTCCACATGATAATGACAACAAGTGTCGCATACGGTGATAGGTTTTACATACCATGGTTTTTGTTGAACAAAATCACTGCTTGAGACATCAATTTCACGATTCTCTTCTTTGAACTTGTTGAACAACTATATCTGAGTGGTGTCTAAGAAATGTTTTGAATGTTCTTCTTACTAATTTCATGTTATTCTTCTTCGCATCACATCCCTTGCATTTGGCGAAACACACAAATGTTTCTTCCAATATTCATAAACTATTTTTTTTAACATTTTCTCAAATTCTATCTTTGTATGGTTGCCTACAAATAGCTCTCCAACAAGCAAGTTCATCATTTACATATATTTTCAACCGAAATTTCCGATGTTTGTGGAAAGTTTCTCATGAGGTTCCTAATGCTCGTGCCATATATTTTACCAAGAGATTCTCTTTAGTACTTGATGAAACCACTTCCATATGTATTGCTCTATGTACAACTGAAACATTTTTATGTCTAGATCTTCTAATTGAATTTATAGCACTATTTTTATTTTGTATCACATTTTCCTTCATTTTTTTATCATTTTTTGATTTTTGAATACCCAATAAAGTCATAGCTTCTTTTAATTTCCTTAATGATAGGAGACTTTCAACAATTGGGCTTGAACTGCCACATTTTCCTTTATGAAGTACGTATCAAAAATTTATTTAACACGTATCATATAACATGGTCAGCTCTTTTATCTCCATATGTGTGAGTGTCAACATTTTCTAACATCTCATCATCAACATTGATTTCATCTGTACATATTCGAATTAATAGTACATAATAAGTTTACATATTCAATAAATAACTAAATTAATAAATATGTGTAATTTCAACAATACGTGCATGTGTTCAATATATATATATATATATATATATATATATACTTTGTGATTCAATTTCTTCACTTGAATTTTTTTCAACATTTTCACCATCTTCAATCATTGGTTCAATATCTCTTTCACTTTCTCTTTCAAAATTGTGTATCTCATCATCAATGTTTTGAGGAATATCTCTCTCTATTTACATTGCAAAATATTTTTCAAATTAGTTCATTAAATAAACATTAAGCTTCACATTTTACACTAGGAAAATTTTAAATATCAAAATTCATAATATTTACATTTACATACCTACTTCAACTTCTAGTTGAGGTTGATTTTCCCTTTCAATATTTGAGAATGCTTCTCTCTTTTTTTGCGAGATTCTCTCCCCTCTTCTCTACGTTCATCAAGGTCTCTTGTTCGATCATATTTTCTCATGCAATTCCTTCGATTTCCCATGACAATAGAGTATGAAGTTCAAAAAATTTCCTTCAAAAATTTAGACATAAACTCAATTAAAAAAAACATCACAAAATATTTAATTTAAAAAAATCTCATTTTAAAATTTTTGCAAAAAATACATACGTCAATCCAAAACACTTACTTTAAAAAACCTGAGAAAAAAATATCTTATAAAAATGAAATGAAGCTCAAAATATTTCCTTCCAAGTCCTGCAAAAAAATTTCATTTAAAAAGTTAGACAAAAACTCATTTTAAAAACTCATTATAAAATATTTACTTCAACCCAAAACACATACTCTAAAAAAATGCCACTTCATAAAATACCTCCAAAAAATTTCCATTGAAAATTTCCTTTGAATATTAAGCCTAAAAAGAGTCCTTTCGAAATTAAGTCCAAAAATGTCTTTTGGGAATTAAGCCCAAAAACCTCTAAAAACAAAATAAATCCAAAAAAATGTCCTTTGAAAATTAATCACAAAACCTCTAAAAAAATTAAGCCCAAAACTTCTAAAAACAAAATACCTTAAAAAAAACCAATGAAAATTAAGCCCAAAACTTCTAAAAACAAAATATCTTAAAAAAAAACAACGAAAATTAAGCCCAAAACCTCTAAAAACAAAATACCTTCAAAAAATGAAGCCCAAAAAATGTCCAAAAAATGTATCACATACCTCCAAGAAATTTCCTTTGAATGTTATGCCAAATATTCCTTAAACCCAAAAAAATCCTTTGCAAAATCAGGCCAAATGAAGAAATATGTGAAATTACGCGAAATAATGAATGCTTTTACATAAATTTATATTGCCGCAAAATGTTTTTTTTAGGGGATTCGTTGTATTTTTCGACCGATGGAAAGTGAAGTAAAATTTCGACCGAAATTTAGTAAGAAATTTGGCCGAAATTTTGTGTCATTAGACTTTACGGGCTGTCGGCGCAAAAAACAATTCGGCTTAACTTTTTTTAAAAGTTCGTCCGAACTAACATGTCTACAATTACGCAAAGCCAAGCTCTGAATACATTTCTTCAACTTTGGACTGATTAAACTCCATGAAACATTCTGAATTATCTGTCAGAACCAAGACAAGAATTTGCAGAATTCAATCTACTTTCAAGAAATGTAACTTTTATGGAATTTCATAAATATTTACTAATTTTAATTAATTTTGTAATAAAATGGATGCAAACAATTTCTAAAGGTCATAATGATTCAATGAAATCAATATTTTGTATCTTCCAAATACACTGTAAAAAAATTGAAAAAATTATGGTGCATTACATTGGTCTGTCATCCGTAATGGGTAGTTTTTATATTTTTAGTTTATAACTCATATGCTGAGAAATTTTGTGCATCGCAAAACATATTCAAAATATGCAGTTTTTTCATATTTGATCAGTTCAAAAAATTCTAGTAATTATGATATGCGTCAGTTGGTTTTGTAAATATAACGAAACCAAAGTAGACTCTGTCTAGATTGTTGTAACACATTTTGTTTCTCAAAAACACAAAGTTTTCAAAGAATAAACTAGCATGTATTAACATGATGTTTTATGAATCCTTTGATTGTTAAAAAACACACACTCAAAGAAACACTAAGTTCACATATCAAATGTGTATAAAAAAATTCCAAAAAATAAGTAATAGAAAGCGAAAAAAAATTCTGACAACTTCTATTTTTGTCGCAAAATGAAATTCTAAACAGAAAAATTGTTTTGGCTTGCAGAAAGTTGAAGAACAGAAAAAAAATGATTTTTTTTCTCAAAAAAGGGAAAAAAGTGTAACCCAACTTCACATTTTCACCTTAATTTGCTATGGGAGCAATGCTCATGTAGCATGGTAAGCCTATCTTGTTTCATTCTAAAATTTTTAATGGATTTGTGACTAAATATCTGACCTATGATAAAGAGTTATATGCATTGGTAAAAAGTGTAAATAAATGGAAGCATTACATGATGCAGAAAGAGACCATTATCCATACTGACCATCAAACATTTCCATACTTACAATCATAGTCAAAGTTGCATCAATCAATACATTTTAGATAGATGGGTTTTCTACAACAATTTAACTTGGTTATCAGGTACAAAAAGGGAATCTACAATAAGGTAGCTGATATGCTCTCTAGGCCTATTGTAAATTCAGCTATTATTCTCTAGGAAAATTCTATTTTGCATGAAAGTTACAATGAATAGTATGTAAATGATAGTGATTTTCAAGATGTGTATGAGAGCTTGAGTAAGGGAAACCAAAGTGAAGAGTTAGATTATCATGTGCATATTAGTTTGTTGTATCACTTGGGCAAGTTATGTATTCCACAGGGAGAAAAAAATGGTCTCATAAGGGAGGCGCACACATCATTGATTGCAGGACATTTCAATGGAGGTAAGACAATAGAAAATCTCCAAAGGTATTATTATTGGCCACCCATGAATGAAAGTGTTTCTCGTTTTATCAGAGGATGTGATTTATGTGCAACAAGTAAGCCTTGCAATAGGAAACTTGGTTTGTACACACCACTTCCAGTTCCTTCACATCCTTGGGAGAGCATCTCAATGGATTTTGTAGGAGGCCTTCCTATGTCAAGGAAAGGTCATGATTATTTGTATGTTGTGGTAGATAGGTTCATCAAAATTTTTATTTTGATGGCATGTAAGAAAAATATTACAACTGAACGAACCACTAATATTTTCTTTCAAAATGTATGGATCCATTTTGCTCTTCCTACTTCTATTGTAAGTGATCTAGATTCTCGATTTGTTGGGAATTTTTGGTCAAAATTATGGGACATGACCGAAATAAAGTTGAAGAAGAGTACAACATTTCATTCGCAAATAGATGCTCAAACAGAGGTGGTAAATAGAATCGTTATTCATCTTCTAAGAGGCTATTGCAGCAAGCATCCCAAGTTGTGGGACGAATAGTTACACTATATGCAACATGCATACAACAGTGCAAAACATTCTTCCACAAATACATCGCCACTTGAGGCATGTTTTGGTTACTTTAAATGATATCCATTGGACTTCATATTTGAGAAAGATGTCACTATTGTTACACAATATTTTTTCACCGTCCCTGCAGTCCCCATCCCGCACATTGTAGGACCATTTCAGTGATGTTTTCGTATTTTCATACCTTGCAAAAAGTGTCATTGCATCCCTTGGCATGACAAGAACCTTTCCTCTGCCGATCATTCCTGAAGCAAGCTCTCAAAAACACATGAATTTGGATTGGCGCTGGTAGGTAGTTATGGCCTCGTGCCCATAGAGAAATTAACACTGGGCCTCGTGCCCATTAGCGCTCAGTTTCAGTGGATTGCCCGCACTGAGTTGTTTTTGGAAATTTTTTTAAAATAGAAACAAAGTTTCCATGTCCAACCACTTCGTTTGTCATCATGGTTTGTTCGACTGAATAACGTCGAAGTCCTTCATTTGGCTTCTTATTTCCTATAATTGAGAAACTCCCCAAAGGATAAGGCCTCCCTTCCACTTTATGGGGGATCCCAAACCACCTCCTCGTCTTCTATAAATACATCCTTCTCAAAAGTTTCAGCTAGCTAAACAGTCCTTACTATAGCTAGTGTGAAGAAAAAGGTAGAGAGGAATCCCTTATGGAAAGAGAGTTTAGGCATGTTGCCTCACTAGGTCCAATTCCCTACGAATTCTTGAGACGCCATTGACTAAACCCATTGAAGGAGGCTGCAATGTCAAGGCTTTAAGGTTGTAAACTCCTTTTCTCTACTTATTAATACATGAATGGTTTTGTGGTTCCCGTTTTACGTTTGATATGCTTAATCCTATGCAATATGTTTGATTATCCTCGACCAATGAAATAGTTATGAATGCAAGTATGTTTTAGTATGTTTTCATCGCTCTTTGATCCTTGTGCAGGTACATGGATATTACCACTGAAGGGTAGCGACGTGTAGTGACGAAGATCATGAGATCACTGCTACAAGCTATGATAAGAGCATTGGACCAAGTTAGGTCATCTATCCCAAATCATTTTCATTCATAAGGTAGAAGTCCGAAGGATTCGCATGTTCACTTGTTTCTAGACCCACTTTAGGGCTAGAGGTATTGCCTCTGTCTGCAAAGGGGATTTACCTGCACAACAAGTTGGCAACCATACTGGGGATCAGTGTGTTTGTTGTCTCTCATTGATTGTCTAGCGTTTTTTATTTTTTGTTTGACTTTGGTCGTTTCATTTTTTTTCTCCTTTGTTCTGCCTGTCTGACTGTTTTCATCCATCACATTCAGTCTCAGAGTGTCAAGTCTAACCTTTGCTCAGTGGTTTTTTATTTTTTCCATATTTTTCAGGCTTGGTGCTACTGTTACTTGAACAGTCATGTCGATCGATGCTTGTTTCCTTTTTCACAGGCGCGCCATCCTCTGTTTGGTGTTGATTATAGCTTCACAGATACGCTGAATCCTGTAAGTTAAAATTTTAACCTTTTTCCTGGGTTTGTTAGTTTCTCTTACCTCTAGGTTGGATTTTCATATTTTAATTGGTCCATTGGAAATTTTTTGACTCTCGTCTTGTCCTGCTTAGTTGTTTGTCCCTCATCTGATCAGTGGAGTTAGTCACTCTAGGGTTTCTAGGTTCCTTCCACCGCTTGTCCGGCTACATCCTCACTGAACCTTTTGAGTTGAGTTTGAGTTAGTTTGGTTGTTATCTTTTCAGTTTGTTGATTGATTCTTTTATATTTTCTTTTGGTTCCTCATGTTATTAGGTTTTTGAATTATCATCTTGGACTTCATTTCTCTCTCAATATGTCACTTTGAGCATAGATTACATTGCTCACTAGAATAGTTTGAAAGCCCTATTTTCTTGGAAGACTGCATCTTGTTTTGAGTGTGTTTGATGTTCGTGTTGGTTTGATCTCTTCGCTTTAGATCGTTTCATTCTAATTTCTAAAAAATAGTCTCTTTTTTTTCATTTATTGTAATAGTGCAACATTTTGCTTCTCATTCATCTAAAATGACAAAAATTGCATTCTTTCTCTTAGTTTGAAAATAAAAAACATTATTTTGCATTAGTAACTTTTAGTGAACAAGGAAAGAGCTTTTCGTTTTCTTCTTTAGTTGTCTTATATGCATTAAGGAAAATTTATTCTTGTATTTGATTGATTGTCACTTCATTATGATCTACTATCCCTCTCTTAGCTAACATTCATCGAATTGGAATAATTTTTTTTTGCATATACCTGTGCATTAAGAATTCGAGATTACATCGTTAAGGCTTTGAAATTGCAACATTAATTCAATATCAACTTTTAAATAAATTCAATCAACCAAAGGAAGCATTGAAACCTAACTCATGCATTTAGAGGTCTAGGCTAGTGATGTGTCTCGACGCCATTAAACCTAGTATTTGTCATTCGCCATCTGGCATTACACAACACTAGCATGGACTTGCACTCCCCATATCATCGATTATATAAAGGGAGACCCTCATAGGTTACAATCCTTTATCTGTAGGAAGACTTGTCTGATGCCTTGTAACCATGGTACACTGAACACAGCATTCGGGGACACTACCTACACGTACGTTAAGTCCTTGGTAATTTCTCTTTCATTTGATCACCAAGGTGTATATTGTAGTTCACGGAAAGTTGGTACACCCTCTTGCTTAGATTTCCTGAGTAGTAATTTTGGTCTTTTCGTGATTCTCTAAAAATGGAAAGATCATCGAGCACTTGTCCTTTCACGCTTGTTTCAACCTAAAAGTGACTAGAGTCACCTTTTTCTTGACTCTTAAAATATGAAAAGGCAGATTTTTGTTTCAGTGTCATAAAATAAATTTCCTAAGATTGCATGCCCATTAAATATATTTTCTTGGCTTGTCCTTAAGTAATTCCTTAGTGTTTGGTCTTGAAGCCTCGAATTGGTGATATCATTTCTCTCATGGTTTGAGATAAATTCACAATGGCGGAACCACCAGTTTCATCGTCCCCTTCATCAACTCCTAGTGGGGATACTTCTCCTAAATTTTCTTCAAGGGCACCTCAGCCTACTAGGCCTCTTGATTACTGGCATGCTCTTATTCCAAGTATCTTACCCCTTGCTACCCAATATCCTCTTGAGGAGCCTTTTGATATCAATTGGCAGCCTTCAGTAACTTGGGTTGGTTCTAGAAACGAGAAAGAATTTCCTCCTTTTACTTTGAAACCATATTTACTTGCCACTGCTTTACTTGCCACTACTCATCACCTTTTCAACGATACCATGGATTCATCTAACATGGATTCTTTGAGCCCATCAGTAGTAAAGAGATTCATGTTTCTATAGGGGATTATCAACTCTTTCTAGAGGATTTTCCTTATGCCTTGAGTCAACCTTCCTCAGAATTGATATCTCTCCCATCTGGTTATTGTACTTTGTGTCAGATCATTTATGGTGTTGCATCAATGTATCAGAACCTGACACGGTCAAGTACATCAACTCCCTCGGGAAGTTTGTCTGTCACCGTATCATGGGCATCACCCTTTACTTCCATGATGTCGACGATTGTTACATGTGTCCCAATCTATCCCACTAACAATGTGGCTTCATCCGTGCCAGTTGTTATTACAACTCAGTGATTGTCATCATTTTCTATTGTTTGTAGGCTGATTTTTATTAATCCCGCGATACCTGCTTGGCCTGCTATGAGTGGATCACAACCTCAAGTTTCAAGAATCAAAACTATTAGTAGTGCACCCATCGCTTCTATTTCAATTCCTTTAGGTTTGACATTCGATTAATACCTGTTGGCCATTCAGCAGTAGAATTGAACCCCTTAGGGTTCTCAATAGCAGCAAGCTTCTATTAATCCTCTCCATCATTATGACGAGTATGGAAATCCCATCTATTTTCCTCCAATTGACCCCAATCAGTTCACGTACCAATAAGGACAACCCTCTAGTCCACAAGGACAACCCTTACAGGGACAACCTTCGGTCCAATAGCGACAACCCTACAGTTCATAAGGACAACCTTATGGTCTTCTAGGACAACCCTTTCAGGGACAACCTTCAGTCCAACAAGGAAAAACCTCTGATCCTGTTGGTAAACCTTATGTTAAACAGGGTGCCTCTTATGTTCCTGGGGGAAAATCCATCCACAACAGGGACCACCTTTTGTGAAACAGCACTAGTCTTACATTCAGCAAGACCCAACTTTTGTACAACAAGTTCAACCCTCTATTGCTCAGTAGGTTCACCCTAGTCTTCAGGGGAAACCTGGCCCATCCCAGCCATTGGTCCAACCTCTTCCACAAGGGAAACCCGGTGGCTCACAGTATCCAGGCCAAATTTCTCTGTAGGGATAGCATGTCCAACCACAGCATCTGGGTCAACCTGCACCCTAAGGAAAACCCGTTCAGCCTCATGGCACCACTTACATTCCTAAAGGTTAGTCTCAAGTGGTATATAGTGCACCCCAAGGCGTTGCTTACATTCCTCAAGGTCAATCCCAGATGGTATACAGTGCGCCTCAAGGCACTACATACATACCTCAAGGCACTGCTTACACTCCACAACAAAATCCATGTGTTTCTCATAAAAGACCTTAGTGGTTCACTCAGAATTAGTATCCTGGTCCTCAACCCATGTATGGGAATAATTATCCATCTTATAACCCTTATGGAAATAATCCTCTGGGAAAAAAAATATGGGAGAAAAATTTCTCTCAACCTGGGTGGAATCCTAATACTAGTCTTCATCAACGACCTATAATGCCTTTCAATCCACAATTACCTTTCCTTGCTATGTTGGAACTTCCCGATGTGTCGAAGTTGACAAACGATCCTATCCTTCATAATCCATATTGGCCTCCAGTTCCGACTAAAATCCCTGGCGATTTGTAATATTCAAAATTAGCCCAAGCTAATGGGAATATACAATTTTGTTTCATTTTCTTGTTGCATGAATAAATGTGTAAATGAGGACAATAAAAACTTCTAAAATAGCAAAATAAATCAATGCCCATGTGAATAAAGATAAATCTAGGCCATCTTAATAAAAAATCCTTATGTGTGAAAGGGTTGGAGACATTTGACTGGGTCAACCATGACCAGATCAACAACGTTGTCTAGAGGGGATGAACCTCATGCATGCACAGTGTAATCTTAGTTGGAGGTGGCACATGTGAAAGGAGCTAAATCATTGAGATGGTTTAGGGTTTTGCAATACTTCTATCTTATAAAAGGAAGAGGAGGGCAGCAAAAGAGTTTGTTGAACATGTTTAATTTCTAAATATATTTTCTTTTTAGACATATATCATTATCTTCATCTTTAGCTAAGAATAGTGATGTTTAGCACTGGGTGTTCATGATCGGGAATCCCACCTCTTTCCTTAAGAGGCCTCTTGAATGAGTCTTGCTAATCTTGTCCACTATTAGGCATTTGGCCAAGCTTCATCTTCTAACTACAACACAGATCCTATTGAGGGTTTGGTTGTCCTTGTAAGTTGCAGCAAGTGGAGGCTAAATCTACTCAGATTTAGGCCAATCTAGTGCCTCTTTTCAGTGGGAAAGTCTTATGTCCCCTTGACAAGAGTGTATTGGGTCATTGGAGCTTCAGATCCATACCTTGGCATTAGTCCAAACTATTCTTCAATTCTGCAGTGCATTCCATCTTCCAAAACTACGTTATTTTCAAGTGTAAGTTGCAAGTTCTTTGGCATAACTTTGGAGGAGTGATCTTTAGTGATGGGAATCTACCCTTCACTATGGTGATCCATGGATTTATGATCTATTCCATTTCATATTCAGATCTGATCTGAATAATCCGGTATTTTCTTCAGAAATTCTAAATCATTATGCAGATCTGTTGCATAATATCTCAGATCTACTCCATGTGCTTCATGTTTTGCTGAAAACCCCAAGGGGTATGTAAAGTAGAGACTCTATAGTATATGGATCTATCGTAGATATTAATTTTCATGCATTGTCTAGCCCTAGATCCAAGTTGTAACCTTCAATTGTTATATGCTCAATAAATAAACGTTGTCAAGCCTTTGTAGTGAATATATGTGATTACAACACCTCTTTATGAGGGATTTCTTTTGTATGGGTCTTCTATTTCCTGTTATACATTATATGGGCCTTATTTTAAATCTGATTTGATGATTTATATGTAAATTTTGAGCCTCCATATTGGCCTCCTGCACTTACTCTTTGAACTGCGTTATTTCTGAAGCAGTATTGTTTTATAATGTTGTTGTTTCCAATTTGGGATATTTATAGTGGTATTAGAGCAATCATCTTGGCATAGCTTGTGCTTTATTTCTTAAGAAACAAATATGTCTTTAGAAGAAGATGAGCCTATTACTGACAAGGATAAGAGGTATCTAAAAAGAAGACAAAAGAAATTTGATTACATAAATGATGATAAAGACAAGGGTAAAGCCCCTGAATCTGGAAGTGATGAAGATGGGAAGGAGTTTGCAAAAACCCTTATGAAAGCCATGCAAGATCTTTCTAGAGAGATCAAAGAGATGGGAATGGAAAAAATCAAGGAGTATCCTAAGAGAATTCATCTTGGAGAAAGCTCTGGCATGTCTCATCACTCGAATGGTCAACTAGTGAACCAACCACAAGTTCCACAACGTTCTACCATGCCTACTTTTTTGGATGTGGAAAATGAAGGGCCTTAAGAGAAAGCAAACCTTGAAGACTAATTTGACGAATATGAGTCTCAGAATCAGAGATTCAAGGATCACTTGAGTTTTCAAGAGTTTTTTCACCTCAAGGACAAAAGAAGACCAAGGCATCATCATAGAGATGGTGGATTCACTCAGAATCATGATCGACATCACTCTATGGGCATACTCTTTTTACCCAAATTTTATGGGTCATCCACTTGTTCTGCTAAAGCATGGGTAGAAAAACTTGACATCTAATTTTAGTTGAACAAAGTCCCTAAGATGGAAGCTATCAAGGTTGCAGTGTTGCACTTTAAAGGTGAAGCACACAACTGGTGGTTCCATGGCTTGTCTACATTGGGTCATGCCAATGTGACTGCTTATTCTAAGTTCACTAGAAGGCTGGTGGAAAGGTTTGACAGAAAGGATCCAGAGGAAACTTTCATGAGCCTTGCAAAGTTGAAGCAATCAAGCAATACAGAGTCTTATATTTTTTAATTTTTGAGATTATCTATTATGGTTCCTAATTTGTCTGCAAAAAGAAGGGTGTACATGTTCATCGATGGTCTAGATGAACTTCTTCATGGGTTGGTAAAATCTACCAAGCCCACTACCTTTCATGATGCCATTGAGAGGGCTAGAGACATTCAATATGCCTTGCCAAAAGCGAAGGCAAAATTTTAACACAATCCCTCTTTCCCTTCTAAAGGAAAGGAAGAGAAAGTTGCTCTTTCAAAGGAGAGCACATACAAGAAGCCTCTTGATGATGAAGTCTGGAGAGATCTAAGGAGGAAGAAGCTATGCTTCACTTGCCAAGAACCATGGGTACCTGGACATGGATGTGCTATTGGTAAAGCACATTACATAAATTTCTTCTCAGATCTTGAAGAAGATGAAGATGATGAGCCAAGAAGGGGTCACAACACTGACAATGTTGAAGGAGATCGAACACCATCAGGAGATGGAAATGGAGCCTTTGCTCCTATTGGAGGAACTCTTGCATCTTTTAGAGGATAACCTAAGTACTTGAACTTTATAGTTCAAGGTTCAATCATAAATCAGAGGGTTTATGTATTGATTGACAGTGGGGCTACCTACAACTTCATTGATGCCCATATTGTGCAAAGGAGGGCAATACCCACTGATACTTTTGAGGGATTCTTTGTTTTCGTCCCAAGATATAGAACAATGCAATGCATTCATTATGTCCCATCACTTTCAGTCACCATGGGATCCTACACTTTGGTGGATTACTTCTTTGTAGTTGACATACCAGACACCAACGTTATCTTGGGTGTTACACTGGGGAAAGTCACCATTGATTGGGAGGCTTTGCAAATGGAATGGGTGGACAAGAAGAGTGGTGAGCCTCAAATGATCAAAGGCATGCATACCTAGCCCTCACATAACACTTTCACACATAAAACAAAGATGGATTTGTGCAGTGGAAACAAGGACCTCACATTCCCATCTATTATGTTCATGAGCTTTCTGCATGGGACACTCTTATCTAGTGGAAAACCACCTGGAAGGCCACCTAATTCAGTTTTTGTTAGATATCTCTCTCTACATGATGCTCCAATATCAGATCCAGGAGGGATGGGAGCATTATAAGACACAACTACAATGTTGGGAGGCTTGGGCAAGCACAAGAAGGAGGGATATTTTCTTCTTTCATCATCACCACCCACCTTCATTTCTGATTATGTGATGTTGGAAGAGAAAAAGGGAAGGTATGTCCTTCCAACATATACCTTTGGCATAGGAGATATCAAAGAGGATATCAACAACATGATATACATTGTTGTTAATGCATCATCAGTGTTTTCATTGTTGGGGAGTGTAGATCTGTATTGGAAATCCCAGCTCTTGGTGGATTATTCCAAATATCTTCACACTTGTATGATGCTTGATGACCAGCTGCTTGAAGAGGTCTATCTATTCCATGAGGGATTCATCTATCATCATGATAGGGTGTTCTTACCTAGCGCCTCCAAGGTCAAGGAGACAATGCTACAAAGGGCCTACAAAGAGTTTTGTTTCAGCCCCACCTATTCTATAAAGATCTAAAACACTATCATGAGATGCTTTGAATGGGAAGGTTTTGGAGGAGAGCTACATCAACATTTTCAAGAATGCATGAACTATGTGGGGTTGGGGTAGCCATGTGACTCTATGCAAGAGTTATTTCAGCCATCTCTTCCTTCTTTGGAAAGAGGAGAAAGATCCATGCACAACTCCATGTGTATGAGAGACATTGTTGGTGAAGAATTTGATCATGTAAAGCAAGTTTTATTTTCTGATTTTTCATATTATTTCACCATGTTTATGTAGGTCATGACCCCAAGGAGGAGTGATGTTTCATGTAAATCTCATGGCAAACATTGGGCCACTAAAATTTATAAATTTTGCCACTCCCTTGCTGTGCAAAGGGAGATTTTCTTTCATGATGGGTGCTTCCGAAAGGCACCAAACATATCTCACACTTTCAGCCTTGGTGAGACGACCTGTGTAGCAAGTAAGTGGTGGGGAAACCACTTACCACAACTTGATCTGATGCAGGCAGGAGATGCACTGCGCTAGTACCATATGTGGGACTATGACCCACCTCCTCATGCTCAAATTTCTATTTTCTTATATGTAGTTTTGCTTCCATACCTTGATGATATAGTTTTACTTTTCATGGGTATGTATGAAGGGAGGATGGTAATATTGTATATACCATATGGGATGGAGACTCTCTATGTACCTTATGTTACATGTTTTAGAGAGATCATTGGTTCATCCATGTTTGTTTCAGTTGAATTCTTGACTCCTTATGGGATGGACTATGTACATCTCATAATGAATTTGGAGGAACAATTCATAGAGGATTGGATTGGTGAACACTTAGCTTATGAAGAAAGCTTGATTCTTGATGGTGTCACTAATGGAGGAGAAGTGTTGCAGCACTCACCCTATCAGTTGCTTGAGGACAAGCAACATTTTGGAGGGGAGGACTGTAATATGCCCAATTAGCCCAAGCTAATGGGAATATACAATTTTGTTTCATTTTCCTGTTGCATGAATAAATGTTCAAATGAGAAAAATAAAAACTCCTAAAATAGAAAAATAAACCAATTCCCATGTGAACAAAAATAAATCTGGGCCATCTTAATAAAACACCCTTATGTGTGAAAGGGTTGGAGACATTTGACTAGGTCAACCATGACTAGATCAACAGTGCTATCTAGAGGGGATGAACCTCATGCATGCACATCGTAGTCTTAGTTGGAGGTGGCACATGTGAAAGGAGCTAAATCATTGAGATGGTTTAGGGTTTTGCAAGACTTCTATCTTATAAAAGGAAGAGGAGGGCAGCAGAAGGAGGTTTTTGAATATGTTATATTTATGAATATATTATCCTTTTAGACATATATCATTCTCTTCATGTTTAGCTGAGAATAGTGTTGTTTAGCACTAGGTGTTCCTGATCGGGAATCCCACCTCTTTCCTTGAGAGGCCTCTTGGAGGAGTCTTACTAGTCTTTTCCACTATCAGTCATTTGGCCAAGCTTCATCTTCCAACTACAATGTAGATCCTGTTGAGGGTTTGGTTGTCCTTGTAAACTGCAACAAGTGGAGGCTATATCTACTCAGATCTAGGCCAATATAGTGCCTCTTTTTAGTGGAAAAGTCTCTATCCCCTTGACAAGAGTGTATTGGGTCATTGGAGCTTTAGATCCATACCTTGGCATCAGGACAAACTGTTCTTCAGTTCTACAGTGTATTCCATCTTCCATAACTGTGTTATCTACAACCGTAAAGTTGCAGGGTCTTTGGCATAAATTTGGAGTGATCTCTAGTGATGGGAATCTACCCTTCACTGTGGTGATCCATGGGATTCTGATCTATTCCATGTCATATTCAGATCTGATTTGGATACTCTTGTATTTTCTTCAGATATTCTGAATCATTCTACAGATCTGCTACATAAGATCTCAGATCTACTCCATGTGCTTTATGTTTTGCTGAAAACCCCAAGGGGTATGTAAAGTAGAGACTCTATAGTGTATGGATATGTCATAGATCTGATTGTTCATGCAATATTTAGCTCTAGATCTAAGTTGTAATATTCATCTATTGTATGCTCAATAAAATAACGTTGTTAAGCCTTTGCAGTGAATATATGTGATTTCAGCACCTCTTTATGAGGGATTTCTTCTGTATAAGTCTTCTATTTCCTATTATACATTGTATGGGCCTTATTATAAATCTGATTTGGTGATGTATATGTAAATTTTGAGCCCCCATATTGGCCTCTTGCACTTACTCTACTAAACTGTGTTATTTCTGAAGCAGTATTGTTTAATATTGTTGTTGTTCCCAATTTGGGATATTACACGATTATCCCAAATTTGAGGGCAAGTCCGGAGAAGACCCCGAAGCGCATGTTATGGCATACCATCTTTGGTTTTCCTATAACTCTTGGGTGGAGGACTATCCACAACGGGTCTAGGTGAGTCAACTGCTCAAGTGCACCCAAGGCACTCCGGTTGTTCTTAACGAACCTTTCGCATCACAGCAAACTCAGTTGGTGGAGCAACCTTAGTCCTCCACCCCATTTGGCTCTTAGGGTTTCATGATGAAAGGTCCTGCATCTGTCTCTATTGCTACTGGATCGAAATATTATACCAAACTGTGTCAAGCAGTAGGGAAGGAAATCGCTGATGGTCCTCCTCCCTCACCTGCTTCTTGCCCTCTTCAGATTGAAAGGCCTAGTACTGAGCCCGTTGTATGATCACCTTCCAAAGGTGTAATCCATAAGTCTTCCTTCAATCCCAATTCCCTTGTCGCTCAAAATTACAGTATTATTAAGGATTTGGCTCAGACACCATCTATTATGTCTGCATTGGAAGTACTTCAGAGCTTTCAGTTACATCGAAAGGCTTTATTATTTGCTATCAGAGGGATTGAACTTGCTGATTCTATCCTTATCAATTTCGATTTAGAAAATTTCGTCCCACGTCTCCCTCACCATCTTGCATTGATCATTTAGGTTGGGATTAATGAAAAGAATATCCATTGAGTAGTCGTGGACAAGGGTGCATCTAAGTGCATCATTTCTTCTGCTTGCTAGAAAGCCATCGGTTCTCCAACCCTCAATTCATCACCAAACACTTTAGAAGATTTTGATGGAAGATAATATTTCCCTCTTGGTGTTCTTGCTAGTTTACCCATTACGTTAGAAGGGAAAATGGTTAACGTCAAGGTTGAAGTCATTGATGCCAAGCTCAATTAGAATATTCTCCTCGGTCGCAGTTGGACTCATGCCATGCTATGCATCCTGTCCACTCTCTTTCACGTTCTTAGATTCTTTCATGAAGGAAATATCATGTTCTAGTTTATTAATGAGTTTATAATTATTAAATTAATTAATAAGTAATTCACACCACTCTCACTAGTGTATCAATCAGTTAGACTAGATACAACTAGCTCAACTATGTTTAACTTAGTTAAACTGAACACAACTCCATTAACTTCCTCAATCAACTCCACCAAAATATCTCACATGAGTTCTAACTAAAGTCTCCATGCAATAGCTCCACTTGACCCTTAGGAATAGCGTAATTCCTTCTGTCAGCTCCTGTGCCACATCTGTGCACTTAACTGAAGTGCTCTAAGAGAATAAGATAATGTTTATAGTCCAAATACTATTAAGAGCTAATAATATTCGACATATCTATTTTTAGACTGGAAATATAAAAATAGATTCCGCCCAATATGTCTAAAAATAGAAGTCCATCTATTTTTCCAACTTGACCAACCATCCACAAATAGCGTCCTGCAACTCATAGAATATGATCATAATAACTAAAAGGAGACAGCTCCAAAAATAGACTTTGCGCCAAAAATAGCCTGCGGGCCCACTTAGTGAAGGCGACTTCATTTCACTAAGCTCCATCATCTTGTTGCAATTTCAACACTCCCTCTCAACAAGATATGGATTATCTGCAACCCCTATCCTGCCTCTGTGGTATTCGAATTTGCTCCTAGTGAGCGCCTTCGTCAAGATATCAGCATCCTGATCCTCCGTGGGAATGTATGAAAGTAACATGATCTTCTGCTACACACAATCTCTGATATGATGATACCGGATGTCAATGTGTTTAGATATATCATGAAATACTGGATTAACCGAGAGTTTGATGCAACTCTGATTATCACAATAAATCACAGTAGGCTCTAAGTGTGAACCGAACAACCCGACCAGGATCTTCCTCATCCATATAGCCTCTCATGCAGCCAAACTCGCTGCCATATACTCGGCCTCTGCTGAACTGAGTGCCACAGATCTCTGCTTCCTGCTGTACCAAGAAAATGCTGTCGACCTGATATTGAAAATCCCTCCAGATGTGTTCTTTCTGTCCGTTGGGCTCCCTGCCCAATCTGCATTCGTGAAGCCACATAGCCTCACCTCATCTGACTATCTGTACCACAATCCATATCCCGATGTGCCTCTGAGATAACGCAATACATGCTTGCCTGCCTTCCAGAAGAGCTTGGTAGGCTTAACCATAGCTTGTGAAAGCTGGTTAACAATATAGCAAGGGTGCTTTGGTTTTGTATTGAATGCCGTATACATGTTTTACCCCACCAACTGTCGATAAACAATGCATCCACTTACCTCTCATTATATGTATCTTTCCTCCAACCACCAGGAAGAGGAGTGTCGATAGGCTTGCATCCATGCATGTTGAACTTCTCCAGTATCTCCTTGGCATACTTGCCTTGAGACACAAACAGTCCATCACCGCACTGCCAAATTTCCAATCCCAGGAAATAATGAAGGAGGCCTAATTCCTTCATCTCAAAATCCTTTGCAAGATCAACCTTGCATGAGTGTATCAACAGTTCATCACCCGTCAAAATAAAATCATCTACATAAAGTACAATGATTAGCAACTTACCCTCCACCACAATCTGGTATAGGTTCAGATCCGCCTCACTCTTGGAGAATCCATGTCCGGTGAAATAACTATCGTGTACCAAGCATGAGGTGCTTGTTTCAACCTATACAACGCTCTCTTGAGCCTGCACACATGCGACTCGCTGCTGAATATATCGAAACCTTTGGGCTGCTTAATGTACACCTCCTCCTCAATCACTCCATTGAGGAATGCAATCTTCACATCCATCTGATGAATGTGCCACCCCATCTATATTGAGAGAGCAAGAATCGTCTGTATGGAAGAATACCTTGCGACAAGTTCAAAGGTTTTCTCATAATCGATCCCCTCAATATGTGAGATGCCTTAGGCAACAAATATTTCCTTGTACTTCTCCACACTCCCGTCAGCTGCTTGCTTCACTTTGTAGATCCATCTCGAACCTACCACTGATTTCCCTTTTGGCCTTGGGACAATCTCCCATGCACTGTTTCTGACAATCGAATCATACTCTTCCACCATGGCATCTACCCATGCGGGATCCTCCATAGCTTCCTCGAAAGAGGGTGGATCTGTCACGATACACTTGCTCATAAGAGCCATGTATCCAGTATACCGTTCAGGTGACTTTCTCTATCTGCGATGTGATGTAGGTGCTCCTACAATCCTCTCTGCATCTTGAGACAGTCACTTAGCTTCTGTAGTGCGCTTCCGCCCTTTGATGGTTGGCGCTGCATGAGTGGTCTCTTCCACTCCATGAACCTCCTCTTGTGGCTGATCCACATCCTAAGGCTCATCCTTAGGAACTAATAGCTCCTCATTTGCATGCAAGTGTGGCTCCCTCTCAAGCGAACACTTCATGGCTTTCTCCTCATGAAATTTGACATCCCGTCGCACAACAGTCTTGCGACTGTCTCAAAAATACACAGATAGTTGTGGGGCGTATCAGTGTACCCCACAAATATCCCAACCTCTGCAGTCCACTCTAGCTTCTTCCTAGCATCCTTCATCACATGAATGTAAACAGGTGAACCAAAAATCCTTAAATGAGAAATATCAGGCCTCTTACTAGAAAACGCCTCCTCGGGTGTACTCATGCCAAGTATCCTATGAGGACAATGATTTTGCACATAAACCGTAGTGTTGCATGCGTCAGCCCACAAGTGTATGGGAAGGCCCTGATCATGCAACATCGCCCGTGTAGAACCCATGATAATTCTGTTCTTTTGCTCAGCAACCCAATTCTGCTGTGGGTTATGAGGTGCTATGAGCTCTCTTCAAATTCCTTCTGCGCTGCAAAAGTCATTGAATTCGTTAGAGATGAATTCACCACCATTGTTGCTCCTAAGAGCCTTCACTTGCTTCCCCGATTCTTTCTCAACTAGTGCCTTGAAATCACAGAACTTTGCGAATGTCTCGCTCTTCTTCTGCATGAAGAATATCCAGCACTTACGAGAAAAATCATCAACAAATATCCCATAGTACCTGTGCTTTGCTGTCGAAGCTACTGAGAAAGGTCCACACACGTCTGTGTGAATTCTCTCAAGGATCGTCGTGGCATGAATATCCTTCTCGTGAAAGGTGGCTTTCACAAATTTTCCCAAAGCACATCCCTTGCACTGATCTGACTGTGCAATTGTACCTTTGGGAAGCCCGGTATAAATCTACTGCAAAATTTTCAAACCTCCATGGTGAAGGTGGCCCAATCTCCTGTGCCATAGCTTGCCATCATCCCGTCTCACCACTCCTTCTGCCTTGCCTGCCATTGCTGCGCATCCATCTACCTGCAACTGATAAAGGTTCTTAAATCGAACCCCTATCCTCCGGTTTTCACTAGTTGCCTTACTGCGTAGGAAAGCCTTTCCCTCGCTAAAGACAACATCATATCCCTTGTCTTCTAACATGGTCACAGAGATAAGATTCTTCTTCAATCCTAGAACATGCATCAATTCCTTCAATACGAATGGTTTACTAGACTCCCTCTCAAAGGAAATGGTATCGATACCGGTCGCACTATATCTACCATCATTTCCCATCTCGATGTGCACTCCAAGATATTTCTCATCCAAATCAGTAAACAAATATTTGTCTCCGATCATATGAAAAGACGCACCACTGTCAAGAAACCACATTGAACCCATCACACTTGAGACCAAGCATGCGATCAGTGAAAAATATAGCTCAAACTATGAGGCTGAGGCCTCTCTAGTTGCAGATCTAGCAGCCTGCTTATTTTTCTTCTTCTTTGGACAGTTAGTGGCGTAATGTCCGTGTTGGTGACAGTGAAAGCACTTCACCTTGGACATGTCTTGCTTCTTGCCTTTTGCACCAGATTGAGAAGCATTCTTCTTGCTCTTCCCCTTCCTTGATTTGGCAGCCAAAGCGCAATTTTCTTCATCTGAGTTCTTTTATGAAGATCTGTCCCTGGTACTTCACCTTATCTCCTCATGCACAAGATCCGACCAAAGTCGCTCCCATCCTGGCAATTTCTCCCGACCATTGACAGATTCCTGATAGGAATGCCAATTCTTCAGAAGCCCAAGGAGAGCCAAGCTCACCAAGTCCTCATCATCAACAGTATCCCCCACACTTCCTAGCTCATCCCTGCATTACATGAACTTTGTGAGGTACTTGGGCATACTGTCGCCTTTCTCCATTTTTATGTTCCTGAGTTTATCCTTGAGCGCCAACTTCCTCTAGTCACTCTTACTTTGAAATAAATCTGTCAAAGCTTTCCACATCAAGAATCGAGAAGCTTTACCATGAAGGTTGGACACTATGTGATCCTTCACACCTTCCAACAGAATTCTTCGACACTTTGCTGTCTTCTTTTGCCATGCGTCAAGTACGGCAACATCGCTAGAAGCAAGTTTTGGAATTTCTGCCTCTATGAACTCCTTCAACCCATTATCATCCAACACCATCTCCATCCTATCCTTCCATGCAATATATTTTGAGCTGCCCTCAAGGGCATACTCCAATTGCAATCCGTTGAAAGACATCTCAACTTCAACACCAAGAAAACACTGCTGCAAATTCGAATTCCACCAGCTCAAAACTCAACCGCTTCAATGTTTTGCAATTGCTCCAATGATCAATATCGCTTTGATACCATGTAGAAATTTGATAACTGATATGTTATACACTGATATTCTCCTTATCACACGCTATTTCAAATTCATGCAAAATACAGAATCTCTTCTACCATTGATCATTAACTGCGGAAATAAAAACAATCGCATGCGCACATTAAAACCATAAACAGTCACACATATGAACACAATATTTTATGGGAAAGCTTAAAGCTGAAAAACCCCAAATATCTGTATATTATATGTCATAGATATCATATAAAAATCATCATACAAAGCTCCTACCAAGCACTCAGTACAATCTCCAATTGCTACACACTAATCAAGCTCAATGTAGCAAATCACATGCTCCAATCTCTGCCACCTGATAGCCTGCCTCTACTGCGCAAGCACTGCTGAATAATGGCTCATAATTAACTTTGAACCACCTTGCTTGTACTGCGCAATCCTCATTGGCATCTCCATCAATGTGTGGTGCAAACTCACGCACCAATATAGTCACAACTGATAGTCACACTGCTCTTTCACCTACCTCTTCACTGGTATCCACTGAAACTGTCCATGCACTGAAGTTAACTGATGTATTCTTTAGTTTATTAATGAGATTATAATTAGTGAATTAATTAATAATTAATTCACACCACTCTCACTAGTGTATCAATCAGTTAGACTAGATACAACTAGCTCAACTATGTTTAACTCAATTAAACTAAACACAACTCCATTAACTTCCTCAATTAACTCCACCAAACTCTCTCACATGAGTTCTAACTGAAGTCTCCATGAAATAGCTCCACTTGTCCCTTAGGAATAGCGTAATTCCTTCTGTCAGCTGTTGTGCCACATCTATGCACTTAACTGAAATGCTCCAAGAGAATAAGATAATGTTTATAGTCCAAATATTATTAAGAGCTAATAATATTCGACATATCTATTTTTAGAATAGCAATCTAAAAATAGATTCCGCCCAATATGTCTAAAAATAGAAGTCCATCTATTTTTCCAACTTGAACAAACATCCACAAATAGCATCCTGCAACTCATAGAATATGATCGACATGTCTAAAAATAGACATAGTATAAAAATAGACTGTGCGCCAAAAATAGCCTGCGGGCCCACTTAGTGAAGGCGACTTATTTCCACTAAGCTCATCATCTTGTTTCAATCTCAACATTTGGTGACTCAATGTTGTTAAGCCCAATAGAGATTGATTATTGTGAACTTATTTCAGCTTCGGCTCCTCCTCCCTTTGATCATGCTCCTTTGAGTATGTCTCTTGACACTTATTCTCAATCCCCTTGGCTCGACACTTTGGATTTTCCCGATCCATTAAACGAGATATTTCCTACTAATGAGGCCATCATGGAAATTATGTCTCTTGAGGATCCTCCATGGGATGATAATCATCATCGTTCCTTTTTCATGCCTAGCCTTGGGGCCATGTCTACTTGTCTTGAGAAATTCACTTCCCAAGTTACTTCTCATCCGCTTCAAACGCCCATCATGAAACATGAAGTCTTTGTGGAAGCTAACTTGGGGAACATTACACAAACGATTCCTATCAACATCTCCATCAAACCGGGGGTTCTCGAGAAAATCCACATTGGGGTGACATATATTGATGTTGAGATCGAGGTCTATACTAGTCTCTTCCACGAGTTTCACAACGTTTTCACTTGGTCTTACAAAGAAATGCCTAGCATCGATCTGAGTATAGTGGCGCATGAGATTCCTACCTATCTTGGTGCGAATCCTGTTCATCAATGTCTTCATCCCATGCACCCTAGAAAGGCGGCTGCCATTAAGGGCTAAGTTGAAAAAATTCTTAAAGCTAGCTTCATTTATCCAATTTCCTTGATAGATTGGGTTTCTATTATTGTTCCTATGGATAAGAAGCAAGGTACTATTCATGTCTATGTAGATTACCATGATATCAACCATGCTTTCCCTAAGGATAACTATCCAACTTCTTTTATTAACCAGATCATTGATGAATGTGCTCGAAGTGATATATTTTATCTTATGGATGAGTTTTATGGGTACAACCAAAACAATATTCTTCTGGCTGATCAACACAAGACCGCCTTTATTTTTCCTTGGGGTACCTTCACCTATAAGAAGCTCCCTTTTGGTCTCAAGAATGTTGGGGCTACATTTCAAAGAGAAATGTCGTATGATTTCCATGTCATCAAGCACATTGTTAAACCTTACCTGGATGATTTTCCGGCTCATTCGGCTAAGCATAAAGACCACCCATATCATCTCCGTCAAATATTTCTTTGCTATAGATGCTATAACATTCGGCTCAATCTGCATAAGTGTGTATGTTGTGTTGATTCTGTTAGGCTCTTAGGGTTTATCATCTCTAAAGAGGGAATTTGTCTCAATCCCCTCAAAGTAAAAGTTATTGTTAACCTCCCATCCCCTTCCTCTTTACATCAACTGCAGAGTCTCCAAGGGAAAGCTAATTTCTTGTGTCGTTTTATACCGAACTATGCTGAAGTAGCCAAAGGCTTCATGTGATTACTTAAGCAAGGCATCCCATTCCTTTGGGATGATATCGCCCAAAAATACTTCGATGCCTTTAATACATTTCTTATCAATGCTTCGCTGTTGCGTCCTCCTAATTATCATCGCGATTACTCCCTCTATTTGGCTACCGCATTTAGCACTATTGCCATGGTTATGGTGCAAGACGATAATGATGGTGACAAACACATAATTTACTATTTGAGTTGCAATCTTCCCAATACCAAAACACGTTACACACATGTCGAGAAGTTGGCATTGGCTTTTTTTCAATTTTTTCAATGTTTCCTTCATTATATTTTGTTGTGAATAGTGATTGTGATTTTTGATTGCAACCCTATGACCTACATATTGACTTGTCAATTTCTGGGGGGAAAATACTCAAAGTGGATCGTTATCGTCCAAGATTTTTATTTGGAGTTTACTACCACCAAATCGAAGAAATAATTGGTTTTTTCGATTTTATTTGTTCTCTCCCTTCTGATTCTGCTGCATATGGTTCTAAGGAATGCATTCCAAACGACACATTTTTTCTCATCAGCACCCTCAATCCTTGGTACGGTGATATCATCGTATATATTCAGACTTCCACCTTTCTATCTGAGTTGATGAAGGATGTTCGTCGATGCATCTGCCATCATTCACAACCTTATCGCATAGTCAGAGATACTTTCTCCTGCATCGAAGCTGATTCCATTCTCTGTCGGTGTTTGACTCTCAAGGAGGCTCAAAAATTCCTCAATGATTGCCACTTTGGTGCCTATGGTAGTCACATGTCTGGATATTCTACCACACAAAATATTCATCATTCTGGTTATTCTAGCCTACCATATTTTAAGACTGCATTGTTGTTGTGCGCAAATGTCACGATTGTCAGATTTACCAGCACAAGATGCATGTGCCACCCACACACCTTCATCCTGTCATTACCGTTGTTCTCTTTGCGAAGTGGGGCATCAATTTTATGATGTGTAACCCTCACTCGGCCGAGGGGCATGCTTATATTACCATTATTATCGATTACTTTAAATGGGCCAAAGAAATACCTACACTTACAGCTGATGGTAAGACAGTCGCACAATTTCTGTTCAATCATGTCATTACTAGGTTTGGTGTCCCTCAAGCCATTATTACCAATCATGGTTATCATTTTCATCATTACATGATCGCTGAGTTGACTTCTAAGTTGGGTATGCATCACAACAGCTCAATGTCGTACTACCCTCAGGCCAATGGCCAAGTTGAAGCTGCGAACAAAGTTCTAGTCACTATGCTTTAGCTTACGATTGGGATGCATAAGTCTAACCAGAATCTCATGTTGTTTTTAGTTCTCTGGGCTTACCGAACCTCAGTGAAGGAAGTGATCATATTTACTCCATTCTAGCATGTTTATGGTCTGGAATCTACCCTTATGATTGAATGTGAAATCCCTTATCTCAAGATAGTTGTTGAATTTCTGCCTAACACTTCGCCAAAAGAAGAGTTTCTTCTATACGTAGAGAGGCTTGATGAAACTCGTCACTTTGTTGCTCTTGTCATAGAAGCATAGAAAAAGTGGGTTAAAGCTCATTTTGACCAGTTGGTTTCCCCTCGTTCCTTTGTAGAAGGAGACCTTGTCCACTTGTATGACAAGAATCACGATAAGCTGGGGGCAAGAAAATTACAACCCATGTGGCATGTGACCTATATTGTTAAACACATTTTGTAGAACGGGGCTTATGATCTAGTTGACTATGAAGGCTATCCTCGGGATCAGCCCAGAAATGGGTTGTATAACAAAAAATACTATGCATTAGTTCCTCGTGCATGTTTCTTTTGTACAAAGGTGTTTTTTTCTCATTTTTGTACATTTTTGGCTTGGTGTGCTTTGCGAGAACTTTTTCCTGCTTATTATGTTGTTGCTTACTATGCAGATGTCTGTCACTTTTTATGTTGGTTTCGCGGAAGGTGCCTCCCGCAGTACCCGGAAACTATCCTCTATAGCCTGGGTGATTTATAATCCTAAAGGTGAGTTGGTATTCCTCCAAGGTATTTGTCTAGGATGAACCACAAAAAATGTCGCTAAATATAGTGTTGTAATTGAACTCTTAACTAAGGCCATTTCTCTCGATATTTGTGCATTACTTGTTAACCTAGAGTCTCAACTTGTTGTTCTTTAGATTAATGGGCATTATTCTATTAGAAATTCTCAAAATATTAAGGTTTTATTTACGTGTTCGTTTATTAGAAAGGAATTTTGATTACATCACATATCATCATATTCCTAGACAAATGAATGCATTAACTAATACAATAGCCAATATTGTATTAGATAGAAATTTGCTTAATTTTATCGTATATAATAGAATATTATAGAAAAATAGGCATATATATATATATATATATATATATATATATATATATATATATATATATATATATATATATATATATATATTGAGTGTTTTCAACCATGTGCATCATGAGTTCAAAAAATATGTATGTTTTGGTTACATCCTGAGACATCATGTCTCTAAAAAAATATGCAAAAATAAAAGCCTAGGTGTATAGTCAGCGTGATGCTCATGGTAGCTGTTATAGGTAAATTTGGGCGTGATTCCCAATGACCCGGTTTAACTGGACATCATCCTCAGAACCAATGAATAGGGTCTATCATCCCATATCATTTCAGCTGCTATATGCCCTAAGACAAAGAAAAAAGACAAATAATTCTTGAGTTCCATTGCAAAGTTTCCAAGATTTGAAGTATATGTTATAACACCTATGAGCTCACCGACGCAGTCTCTCAAGGGGATAAGTGCATTGTATATGCAGGAAAATCCACTCAAGGGTGCTCTGCAAAGCAGTTCTTGACACTCAAGGGTGTGTTGGTCAATTGGGGGCGAAAATATCATTGTTCCAGAATCTCCACGTGGCCAATGCCTTCTAGAAGAGTGCATATGTGTCAAAATTTGAATCCATGTGTCCATTTGATACCTCTGAGCTTGGGAACATGTCTTGCCTATTATTAGAAAGTCATTGATTGTAAAACTACCTTCAGCTCATCTATAAATTGAGCACAGATCCTAGTGCTTGAGAAGAAAGAATTTGAGTAGAGAAATGCTGGTGGAATTTCAATTGAGGAATTGATTTGAGTGATATGTTGCTAGAGAGATTTTCATTGTGAAATCAATCACTCATTGTAACCTCCCCTTCTACACATTAATAAAGATTGTTTTTTACTTTCCCACATATGTATCTGTATAAGCTTTTGTCTTCCATATTATGAATTCTTATCTGATGTATATGGTTCATGTTTCATTGAATTGACTGAATAACTTGAATAGGCATCTGTATATTTCTATCACTTTGTTGTTTAGTGTTCATTAGTGTAGGAAATATTTTGGTGATTTAGCTTGGATTTGAGGTAATCAAGAGCAATAGAAGGAGAATTGGAAGCGCTTGGACTCCAAGTAAGTTTCTTGATATGTTTTGTGTGTCTATTTACTGTTAGGAAAAGTATCTACAAAGTATTTAACATGTTGTTCTAAATGCATTTTATCACATTTAGGGAAGAATTTTTTATCCGTAATTCATAATTCCGCATAACAAATTGGTGACTCCGCTGGGGAGTTTACCCTTCATCCTTGGTGTATTTTGCCTCTGTTATCAACCCAGTAGAATTTTCTCTAAAATATTAGGCTTTTTTAATTCAAATTTGCATTATAAGTGTGTTAAACAACTTGAGTTTTTGTTCTCTATTGCGCCCAACACACTATTGAATAGGACATAGTGCTTTGCATAGCATTGTCTCCCACTTATGGGTGCATTGCAACACACTGTCTCCCCTTAGAGACTGTGTTTCCCACTAGAGCCAACCAAATTCCATTGAATTTTTCATTGCATTTGCTTTCAGTTTGTTGTTTGCTGTGTTTTCAAAGTGCATGATGCCTCATATTAACCAGTGACTTTACTACCTCTTCCTCCTTTGAAAGAAAAGTTTCTTCAATGTTTATTTAAAGTGTTTTTATTTATCATTGACGAATTAATTTCAAAGTATTTTCATTATTGCATTAGATCCATTAAATTCATTTTTTCCTATAGGAGAAATTGTAGCTAAAATATTCATTTTTCCTAAAAAGAGAAACTGTTGTTCAATTCCTCATTTCTCAAAATAAAAGGCATTTTGTTTTATTGATTTGATGCACTTAGTTTCCTTTTCTTCATTCACATTAAAGGGACTGAAAAGAAAAACCTGCATTTTCATGTAGTGGATTGTGTTTTTTGCATAGGAACAATTAGGAAAGCTGAATTTTAGTTTGTGCTCTTTGATTGTTTTCTCACAAATTGATTTCTCTTTCCCTCTAGTAGCTAGGATTTTCATTGAAAAAACTAAAAGTGAAAATATTGTTGAAAATACTGAGGGGGGGGGGGGGGGGTGAATCAATATTCCTTTCAATTAGAGCATTAGTTAATCTTCAATTATTATTAGTGTTTGTATAATAATAGTAGCAAAAAAAAGGAACACAAATGTACACAGTTTTTAAGGTGGAAACCCACTCTGGGACAAAAACCACCTAATGCTTTTCTAATAATTATTTAATATTCAACTCCAATTGAAAATAAAGCTCCAACTTCCTAGAATCTATAAAAGCATTCTTCTATGGCTCCCACTGGATGGATGCTCCAATGCTTGATATTTTTTAGTAGTCAACTGAACGGATGCCCCAACACCCAATGAGCTACAACTCACCCTAACACCACCCTACCACCCTATAAAAGAATAAAATAAGAATGGACTCCCGTACCAGGTAAAATGGTCCACTTTACAATGATATAGATGATGTAGAAGAAGAAGACACACTAGAACCTAACCCCAACTATGACACAACCACCTAATGATGATCCTAGACCACCTGACACTGCCTCTTCAACTCTTCGGAGATAGGCACTAGTACAATTTAGACAATAATGTATTTACAATGACTTAGTACAATGATACCTTTACAAGATTGTATGCAGTGCTGCCCACTTGAAGACTTCATGTGATTAACTTCTTGCTGCTGTTATGCACCTTGGTTGCTGCTCTTGTCATGCTACCCTCTTCTGCACCTTGCTTTTCTTTGCTTCCCTAGAAAATCTGGTCCTTTGCAGCCCTTGACAACACATGATCTAGCTTTTTCTTTGCCTTCTAGGAGCTCGATATTGAATCTGGTGTATCTCTGTTATTTCAAATCCCCAATGTTTGATTTTCGTTATTGTAGTAGTCCTCTGAGTCGTCTTTCCAATGCCATAGGTGTGACTCAATTTGGATTCTTCAAGGGAGAGATATACCCAATCTCTCACAATGCCCTAATTATGGACTGTTTCAGCAGAGCGAACTTGTACGGCATGCCATGTGTCATTGTTTCTTCATTTGGCTCTGAAATTTATAGAGCGAAAACTAAAGTCTCTGTGATATCTGCCACTTTTTATGATTTTACCAAGGTCACTTATTTGAGATGAACTTCAGAAACCTACAAAAACCCTGACTTCCACAGATCATATCTCTGAAACTATTCTGCACCTTCATCTGAAATTTTCACGGCAGCTTCCTCAGGATTTTGGCTTCGCCTCATAAAAATTTAAGCTTCTTAACCTTCGTATAAACAAAGTTAGAGCGAGGATTCCACGATGACCTGTTTTAGATGGAAAAATCCCTTGCATGAGGAGGATATGAGGATCACAATTTATATAAATGCTTAGGTTTAGAGGGGCTTCAACAAGTGAACGTGGGAGGGAATTTAGGAGCTTAAAAAATATTAATTATGAATTTTCAATGAGCCATGCCACAACCCCATGGGGTTTTAGCTCACTAACTAGGGGTACAAACTTCAAACATGAATATCTCTCAAACCGTGAAGAGTTACATGGTGTGCCATATATCAATGGAAACATCTCGACAAGTAGAAACCATCAAATGCATTATTGAACCATACATTAATTTGGTAGGTAAAAATTCCCATGAAATATTGGGTTAGCCCCTGGGGCTGCTTGGGTTGACATCAATGACAAATACTGATCAACAATATTCCCCTTTGACATTGACGGCAGCACAAGTACTCCCCCTGCAATCATGACACCTCTTCCTACAACATTCTCTCCCCCTTTGAAATAAATGGAAAAGGGTAACTCCCCTGAAACACAACCATCCTGCGGACCTATACACACTTCCACTCCCCCTGACACATAACTGTCATGCAGACCTGTAATCTAGTGAGAACTTGGGAGAATCCCAAGCTTCTGACGAAGATATTCAAATGATTCACGCGGTAAAGGTTTAGTGAATATATCAACAATTTGTTATTTTGTACAAACATAATCAAGTTTGATATTATTTTCAGCGACTTTTTCTCTAAAAAAATGATATTTTATCGGAATGTGTTTTGTTTTTGAATGCATGACAGGATTCTTGGAGATGCTGATGGCACTAGTGTTGTCATAGAATACGGGAATAGGCTCAATGAATTGTACTTGAATATCTTGCAAAGTTTGTTTCATCTAAAGGACTTGAGTAAAACATGTTGCTACTGCAATGTATTCTGTTTCTACTGTATATAACGAGATTGAGGTTTGCTTTTTGCTTAACCATGATACGAGACAACCACCTAGATAGAATGCTGCTCCACTAGTACTCTTACAATCATTAATGCTTCCTTTCCAATCTGCATCTGTAAAGGCTTGAATAATGAGATTGTTACCCTTGGGATACCACAAGGCATATTATTTTGTGCCCTTTAGATATCAAAGAATTCTTTTGACGGCAATAATATGTGATTCTTTTGGTGCTACTTGGAATCTTACTACTTGTCCAACTGTTTGCATAACATCTGGCCGAGAGGTTGTTACATATATAAGACTACTAATCATAGATCTGTACAACCTCTTATCCACATCCTTAGATGAGTCATCTATGCTCAATTTTCAACCTGTTACCATCGGAGTAAGGATGGGTTTGCAATCTTCCATTTTGAATTTCTTGAGAATTTCCTTGATGTACTTGGCTTGACATATAAATATTTCTTTCTCTTGCTAAGATATTTGAAGCCCTGAGAAGTATGTCGGCTCAACAAGTAATATATCTCAAGCTCACTTGCATCTTTGTAGAAAATTTCTCACTTAGTCGATCATCATTGCTACCAAATATTATATCATCCACATATACCTCAACGATTGTTAAATTATCTTTATCTATTTGTACATAAATATTTCTATCAATAGTACCTTTCTTGAACCTTTGTTGACGTATATATCCATAAAGACGAGCATACCATGCTCTGGGAGACTACTTGAGACCATATAGAGCCTTCTTTAACCTACAGACATAGTCTTCTTTTTGTGATAGTATAAAACCTTCAGGTTGTTCAATGTAAAATTCTTCTTCTAATTATCCATTCATAAATGTTGACTTAACATCCATTTGATAGATTTTGATTTTTATTGAACTTGCATAGGCGAGATACATTCAGATGGCTTCCATTATGGAAACTGGTGCAAATTTTTCGTCGAAATCAATTCATACCACTTGTGCATAGCCTTTACAAACAATCTTGCTTTGTTTTCTGGTAACTTGCCCATGTTCATTCAATTTGTTCTTGAACTTTTGTTAGTCCCAATAAATTTTGTATCTTGGTCATAGGAACTAATTCCCAGTTGTGCTTCATCTTCTCAATTTAGTCAATTACTTCATTCATAAGTTTGCTACCCAATGTTCATTCTGGTTGGCTTCCTCAAAACTACTAGGCTCAAAGGTTGCTAGAAAAGAAATGTGAGCTTGTTGTGATGAATGAAGTTGTCGACCTTAATTTATGTCACCAATGATTTGATTTGATGGATGGTTCTTTTGAATCCATTCTTTTATTCTCCTTGGGGGAGCTTCTTGTTGTTGTTCTGGTATATCTTGATGATCATTATTTACTTCTTCCTCATTGATAGTTGCTTCTTGTTCTACAATTTTATCTATCACTTTCAACCTTTGTCTCAAGTTTCAAAGATTCTAGATCCTCATCATTATTTGCTAGAACACCTTCTTCGTAAAATGTAACATTTATGCTCTCCACCATCTGTTTTCGTCTTAGATTATAACATTTATAGGCCTTTATTTTGCGTGAGTAACCAAAAAAGATACCTTCATCAACACGTGATTCAAACTTACCCAAATTTTCATCTTCTCTTTTGATATAACATTTGCTTTTGAAGATTCTGAAATATTTTACATTAGCTAGTTTTCCTTTCCATAATTCATATGGAGTCTTGTTGCAATTATTTATGAGAATACTTCGGTTGATAATGAAGATTGTCGTATCAATTGCTTGAACCCAGAGTTTTTCATCCAATTTTGAGTCCTTCAACATTGTTCTACCCATTTCCTGTATGGTTCTGTTCTTTCTTTCAACAACTCCATTTTGCTGAGGTGTTCGTACTATTGAAAATTGTCTTTTTATTCCATTTTCGTCACAGTATTGCTGAAATAATTTGGGAGTGAATTCTCCACCATTATCTGATCTTAGACACTTTATTTTCAAATTATTTTCATTTTCAACCAACTACTTGTAAATCTTAAAGCACTCAAATGCTTTAGATTTTTTCTTTATGAAACTGACAGTTGTCATCATGGTATAGCCATCTATCATTAACATTAATTCTCCATCTAAACCTTTTGTTCTCACTGGATCACATAGATCAGTATGTATCAATTCCAATGGATGTGATGCAAAGTGTACTTTTATTTTAAATTGGACTTTTGTCTGCTTGCCATGATGACAGGCCTCACATAGTGTGTTGGAAGGTTTTGATATTTTCGACATTTCTCGTACTGCTTCCTTTTTGCTTATCCTGACAAGATTGTCAAAGTTTATGTGACCCATTCGTTTGTGCCATAGCGAGATTTCTTCTTTAGCTAGTAGACATGCTTTAGTTGCTTCATCCAGAACATATATGACGTTTGGAGCTCGACTTGCTGTAGCCACAATTTTACCATACATGCCTTCCCTGATTTCACATTTTGTGGAGTTGAATAGCATTGTGTGTCCTTGATCACACATTTGTGCAACATTGAGTAGATTGTGATTCATGTTTTCAACCAATAGAACATTCTTGGCTACAACATATTTGTTTCCGAGAGTGACGGTACCTAATCCTATAACATTTGAAGATCCATCATTTCCAAAGGATACAGTTCCATCCTTCTTCTCTTTTAGAGATACAAATTTCCTTCTATCTCCAGTCATATGCATTGAGAAACTGTTGTCAACATACCACACATTTTTGTTGTTTTGAGCCTTGAGAGCGAGAGCACAATTATCAGTCTTCTTCTTCTTCCATGTTCGTTCATTCTGTGGCTTCGAAGATTCTTTTGGAGGATTTTCAAGTCTGCAGTCTTTGGCTATGTGTCCAAAGTTCTGACATTTGTAACATTCCATATTATTTCTTAAATGTTCAAATCTATTGATGTTTCGTTGAGCCTTGGGAGGTTCATATTTGAAGGATCTCCTGGAATTGTATTGGTTCCTAGGGTACGTGCGACATTCTACAGCTTTATGACCAAATTTTCCACATGAATAACAATAGCCATGACAAATATGTTGGTACCTGGATGGAAATATTATTCGAGGAATTGTCTTCCAATGATAATCTTGTGAATCTTGTCCAATGAAGTCTACATGTATGTCAAATTTCATAGGTTCATTGTATTTTGTTGTAGAAGGTCCTGCTTCTTCTTCTTTGTAACCGAGGCCAGTTCTATCGTTGTAATATCGTTGATTGTTGATGAGTTCTTCAAATGCCCTTGAGCTATTGTCATAGTTTTGGACAATTTTTCCCTTCTTCACTTCCTTACGCAGTGAGACTACTTCGGCTTCTAATGCTTCCCTTTCTTGGTTGCTTTCTTCCAACTTCTTTTGAAGTGACTCTTCAATAAATTTTTGTTCTTCAACTTTAATTTTGAGACCTTGAACTTGTTCTTCAAGAGTATTGGAATGGATCTTCTCATCATTGAGCTCTTTTATAAGCTTGATTACCTCCTCATAAAATTATTCTATGGTCAACCCTTCTTCTTCATTGTTTGATACTTCTTGTTTATTGTGCTTGGCCATAAACAATACTTTCTCATTCGCTTCTTCTTTGCTATCACTTTCTTCATCGGATGATGAGCTATATTCTTTGGAGAGAAAGTTCCTTTTGGATCCTTTCCTTTTGCCTTGCTTGTTGAATTTCTTAAAGCCTTTCTTTCCTTTTGAGTTGCCATCACTTTTGTTCATAAATTTTGCTACGAAATTCCCAACCTCACCACAACCGAAACATATCAATGGAGGTTTACCTTTGAATTTTCCCTTACCAGTTTTTAATTTTCTCATAAAGTAAGCATATTATTCATCTGAAAGACCTTCTTCATCTTCTCCCTTTTCTTCACACTTGCAGGTGCATGTCATTTCAGTTGAAGGTTTTTCGTCCTTATTGGTTTTCTTAGATGCAACGAACGCAGTTTCTAGATTTTAAGTACCTTATTCTTCATCAAGTCATATGTTATGAGAACTCCATGTAATTCCTCTTTGCTGAGTTTTTCTAGATTTTCACTGTATTCTAAGACCGATACCTTTCGGTTGAATCTCCCTGATAACGTTCTAAGAATCTTCTGTATAATAGTCTTCTCGTCAACTGGCTCTCCCAATCCTTCCATAGTATTGGTTATTTCATCAACGTATTGGAAGTATGCAACAACGTTGCAATATTCTTTCATTCTGAGTTGTTAAAATTTTGCTCTATAGATTTGAAGCTTTGCTTCTTTGACATTTGAGTCACCTGCATATATATTCTCAAGCTTTTCCCATACATTTTTGGCGGTTTTACAACCCAACACCTTATGATAAGTAGATTCAATAAGTCCATTAATAATAATATTCTTTGATTTTGCATCATTTACCAAATTCTTCTTACCTTGTTCATCCACGGTTGATGTAGATCCATTTTGTGTTGAGATTCAACAAGATGATGAGCTTAATGAAAAGAGTCTCCTTCACTAAGTGGCCCTGCAGGTTCTTTTTGGCGCAAGTCTATTTTTAGACTATGTCTATTTTTAGACATGGTGATCATATTTCAGAAGTTGCAGGATGCTATTTGTGGATGGTTGATCAAGTTGGAAAAATATATGAAATTCTATTTTTAGAATATTGCGCGAAGTCTATTTATAGATCATCGATCTAAAAATAGATGCATGTCAATTATTATTATCTCTTAATAATAATCAAACCATAAACATCAACTTATTATCTTGGAGCACTTTGTTTCAATGCACATAATTGGAAAATCGGTGGACTGAGGGAATTACACAATTCCCAAGGGAAACTGGGGGTTCATGCATGGAGGACTCAGTTAGAACTCAAGTGGAAAGTTTATGACAGAGTTAGAAGAGTATTTTATGGAGTTGTATTCAGTTTAACTCAGTTAAACTCAGTTGAGCTAGTTGTTTCTAGTCTAACTGAATGAAACACTAGTGAGAGTGGAGTGAATTAATTAGTTAATTAATTCACAAATAATAACTCTTTAATCAACTAAACAATACAGAAGTTAACTACAGTGCATGGCAGTTCCAGTGGAGACCCAGTGGAGAGATATGTGAAAGGGCAAGATGGACTATCTGTTGTGACTATAGTGATGCATTGATTGCATCACACACACATTGGAGTTGCCAATGATGATTGCGCAGTCAAGGAAAGAGAAATTCGAATTAATTCAGAGCTATTCTTCTGTAGGGATGCACAGTGGAGGCAGGCTAGCAAGAGGGCAAAGATCGGTGCATGGATTTGTAGATTTTTCCTGATTAGTGTGTGACGATTGTATTGTACTAAGAGCTTGATGTACTAAGCTTTGTATGAGGATTGTTACATGATCTCCATGATACATAATATATGATATTTGGGGTTTTCAGCTTCAGGATTTCCCATTAAACAATTGTGTTATGTGCGATTGTTTTTATTTATGCTTCACATGTGTGTGCAATTAATTTTCCGCAAAAGATTAACAGTGGAATGATTCTGTATTTTGCAAGAAGTTAAATATTGTGAGATCAGGGGAATATAGGACATATGCATGCTTAATGTATATAATTTCTACATGGTATCAGAGCATTCTTAATTCTTGAATATTTCAATTGTGAAGAATTGGTGAGTTTGTGCTGGTGGACAATTCGAATTTGCTACATAATATTCTTGGTGCAGAAGTTGAGTATACATTGAAATGGATTTCAATGGGTTGCAATTGGATTATGCCCTTGATGGGAGATCGAATTACATATCCTGGAAGGACAGGATGGAGGTGGTGTTGGAGGATAATGGACTGAACTAGTTCATCGATAGCGATGCTCCTAAGCCTGGATCTAGCGATGCTGCATTACTTCACGCATGGCAAAAGAAGACAAAAAAGACGAGAAGAATTCTGTTGGAAGGTGTGAAGGACCATATTTTTTTCCAGCCTTCATGGGAAAGCCACTCCATTCTTAATGTGGAAGGCTTTGAAATATTTTTTCCAAAGTAGAAGTGACCATAGGAAGTTGGTGCTTAAAGGCAAGCTCAGAAAAATAAAAATGGAGAAGGGCGACAATATTCCAAAATACCTCACGAAGTTTTTCCACTACAAGGATGAATTGGGAAGTGTGGGGGTTATTTTTTATGATGAAGACTTTGTGAGCTTGGCTCTCCTTGGTCTTCTTAAGAGTTGGCATAACTACGAAGACTCTATCAATGGACGGGAGAAACTGCCAGGATGGGAGCGACTTTGGTCGGATCTTGTGCAGGAGGAGATAAGGCAGGGTACCAGGGATGGATATTCATCAAAGAATGAAGATGAAGATAGTTTCACTTTGGCTACCAAAGCAAGGAAAGGGAAAGGGAAAAAATTTCCTTCAAAATATGAAGCTAAAGGCAAGAAGCAGGATTTGTCCAAAGTGAAGTGTTTTCACTGTCACGAACATGGGCATTTCGCCACTAACTGTCCACAGAAGAAGAACAACAAGAAGGCTGTTGGAGCTACAGCTGGAGAGGCCTTAGCCTCATAATTTGAAATTTATTTCTCTTTGATCGCATGCTTAGTTTCAAGTTGTATGGGATCAGTGTGGTATCTTCATAATGGTGCGTCTTTCCATATGACGGGAGACAAGGAGTTGTTTAGTGACTTGGAGGACAAGGACCTCGAGATGCATATAGAGATGGGCGACAATGGTTGGTACAGTGTGACTGGAATTGGGACCATTACCTTTGAGAGGGAGTCCATTAATCCATTCTTGTTGAAGGATGTTATGCATGCTCCAGATCTGAAGAAGAACTTGGTCTCGATCGCAATGCTAGAAGACAAAGGTTATGATGTTGTTTTCAGTGAGGGCAAAGCCTTCCTTCAACATAAAAAAATGGGTCAAACCAAGAAGATAGGGGTTTGAATTAAGAATCTCTACAAGCTAGAGGTAGATGGTTGTGCTTCAATGGTGGGCAAAGTAGAAGAAGTGGTGAACCGAGATGAGGGCGAATTATGGCACAGGAGAATGGGCCATCTTCACCATGGCACTTTGAATATTTTGCAGCAGATTTCTACTAGAATTCCCAAGGGTACTCTTGCACAGTCATATCATTCCAAGGGATGTGCTATGGGTAATTTTGTGAAGGCCACCTTTCATGAGAAGGAGAATTGTGCTTCGGTGATCCTGGAGAGAATTCACACAGACGTGTGTGGACCTTTCTCGGTTGCTTCAACAAAAAAACACAGGTATTATGTTATATTTATTGATGAATATTCTTGTATATGCTAGATCTTCTTCATGCAGAAGAAGAGTGAAATGTTCTCAAAGTTCTGTGAGTTCAAAGCATTGGTGGAGAAGGAGTCGGGGAAGCAAGTGCAAGCTCTACGGAGCAATAATGGTGGTGAATACATCTCGGGTGAATTCAAATACTTCTATAGCAAAGAAAGAATTCGAAAAGAACCCATAGTGCCTCATAACCCACAACAGAATGGGGTCATGGAGAGGAAGAACAGAACGATCGTGGGTGCTGCATGAGCGATGCAACATGACCAGGGCCTACCGATGCACTTGTGGGTGGAAGCATGCAACACTGTGGTTTATGTGCAAAATCATTTTCCTTATAGAGTACTTCGCATGAGTACACCTGAAGAAGCTTTTACTGGTAAGAAGCCTGATATTTCTCATTTGAAGATTTTTGTCTCATCTGTTTACATTCATGTGACAAAGGATTCCAAGAAGAAGCTGGAGCCAACTGCAAGATGTTTGTGGGGTACACAGAAACACCCCATAATTATCGTCTGTATTTTCCAGACAGACAGATGACTGTGCTGTGATGGGATATAAAATTCAATGAGGTGAAACCCATGAAGTTGTCGCTTGAGAGGGAGCTACACTTGCATGCGGAGGAGGAACTTCTTGTTCCCAAATATGAGCCTCTAGATGTGGATTAGCCACAGGAGGAGATTCATGGAGTGGATGAATCCACTCATGTAGAACCAAACATCAGACAAGGCAGAAATCATACCACAAAAGCTGAGAGACTAAAAATTGATGCGGCACAGAATGTAGGAGTCCCTACATCACAGCATAGACAAAGACAATCACCTGACCAATTTAATGGATACATGGCTCTTATGAGCAAGTGTATCATGACAGAGCCATCTTCTTTTGAAGAAGTAGTGCAGGAGCCCACATGGGTAGATGCCATGGTGGAGGAGTATGACTCCATTGTTAGAAACAGTGCTTGAGAGATTGTTCCACGGCTGGTGGGAAAATCAGTTGTAGGATCAAGATGGAACTACAAGGTAAAGCAAGCTGCTGATGGGAGCGTCGAGAAGTATAAGGCAAGATTTGTTGCCTGGGGCTTCTCACAGATCAAGGGGATTGACTATGAAGAAACCTTTTCACCTATCGCACGGTATTCTTCCATATGAACCATTCTTGCTCTCTCAGCGCAGATGGGTTGGCACATTCATCAGATGGATGTGAAGACTGTGTTCCTTAATGGGATCATTGAGGAAGAGGTGTAAATTGAGCAGCCTGAAGGAGTTTAGATCTTCAGTAGCAAGTCACATGTGTGTAGGCTTAAAAGAGTGTTGTATGGGATAAAACAAGCACCACGTGCTTGGTACACTCACATCAACAACTATTTCACTGGACTTGGCTTCACCAAGAGTAAGGCAGATGAAAACTTGTACCAGATTGTGGTGGAGGGTAAGCTTTTAATCATTGTTCTTTATGTTGATGATTTAATACTAACGGGTGATGAGCAGTTGATACACTCATGCAAGGTAGATCTTGCAACAGAGTTTGAGATGAAGGATTTGGGCCTCCTTGATTGTTTCCTTGGATTGGAAATATGGCAGCGGGAAGGTGAACTATTTCTGTCTCAAGGAAAGTATGCTCGGGAGATACTGGAGAAGTTTCAAATGCAAGGCTGCAAGCCTATTGATACTCCTCTTCCAAGAAATTGGAAGAAAGAGGATGCTACATTGGTAGAGGTAGTGGATGCCACTGTTTATCAACATTTGGTCGGTTCTCTCATGTATTTAGTCAATACAAGACTGGACATATGCTATGCGGTGAACCAGCTTTCACAAGCGAGAGTTAAGCCCACCAAGCTCTTTTGGAAGGCAAGCAAGTATGTAATGAGATATCTCAGGGGCACATTTGAGTATGGTTTATGGTACAGATAGACGGATGAGGTGAAGTTGCATGGATTCACGAATGCAGATTGGGCAGGAAGCTCAATAGACAGAAAGAGCACATCAGGAGGGATTTTCAATATCGGATCTACGACTGTTTCTTGGTATAGCAGGAAGAAAAGATCTGTGGCACTCAGTTCAGCAGAAGCAGAATACATGGTAGCAAGTCAAGTTTCATGTGAGGTTATCTAGATGAGGAAGATTCTAGTTGGTTTGTTCGATTCACATTTAGATCCCACAGTGATACATTGTGATAATCAGAGTTGCATTAAACTCTCGATTAATCCTGTGTTTCATGATGGATCTAAAAATATTGATATCTGGTATCATCATATCATAGATTGTGTGTAGTGGAAGATCATGTTGCTTCAGTACATTCCTACTGAGGATCAGGATGCAGATATTCTGACGAAGGCACTCACCAGGAGAAAATTCCAATACCATAGAGGCAGGATAGAGGTGAAAGATAATCCCTATCTTGTTTAGAGGGAGTGTTGAGATTCAACAAGATGACGAGCTTAGAGAAAAGAGTCGCCCTCATTAAGTGGGCCCGCGGGCTATTTTTGGTGCAAGTATATTTTAGACATGGTGATCATATTTTAGAAGTTACAGGATGCTATTTGTGGATGGTTGATCAAGTTGGAAAAATATATGAAATTATATTTTTTGAATATTGGGCGAAGTCTATTTATAGATCGTCGATCTAAAAATAGATGCATGTCGATTATTATTAGCTCTTAATAATAATCATACTCTAAACAACAACTTATTCTCTTGGAGCACTTTGTTTCAGTGAACATATTTGGAAAATAAGTGGACTGAGGGAATTATGCAATTCCCAAGGGAAACTGGAGGTTCATGCATGGAGGACTCAATTAGAACTCAAGTGGAAAAGTTAAACAGAGTTGGAAGAGTAGTTTATGGGGTTGTATTCAGTTTAACTCAGTTAGACTCAATTGAGATAGTTGTATCTACTCTAACTGAATGATACACTAGTGAGAGTGGAGTGAATTAATTAGTTAATTAATTCACAAATAATAACTCATTAATCAACTGAACAATATAGAAGTTAACTACAGTGCATGGCAGTTCCAGTGGAGACCTAGTGGAGAGATAGGTGAATGGGGAAGATGGACTATCTGTTGTGACTATAGTGATGCATTGATTGCATCACACACACATTGAAGTTTCATATGTGGATTGCGCAGTCAAGGCAAGAGTAATTTTAATTCATTCAGAGTTATTCTTCAGTAGGGATTACACAGTGGAGGCAGGCTAGTAGGAGGGAAAATATCGGTGCATGGATTTGCAGATTTTTCCTGATTAGTGTGTAACGATTGTATTGTACTAAGAGCTTGATGTACTAAGCTTTGTATGAGGATTGTTACTTGATCTCCATGATACATAATATATGATAGTTGGGGTTTTCAGCTTCAAGCTTTCCCGTTAAACAACTGTGTTATTTGCGATTGTTTTTATTTATGCTTCACATGTGTGTGCAATTAATTTTCCACAAAATATTAACAGTGGAATGATTCTATATTTTGCAAGAAGTTAAATATTGTGAGATCATGGGAATCTAGGACATATGCATGCTTAATGTATATAATTTCTACATTTTGAACAGTGTCCCATACTTCGTAACATTGCGCCAAGAGATAAACCTCCATTCTTCCTTTCTAGAATGCATAATTATTTTCATTGAATAGAGGTACGTCATTCTTGGTATGCTCCATGACCTCCTTCCAGCTATTAAACTACTATTGAAGGAACCAAGCTCTGAAACCAATTGTTGGAAATACTGAGAGGGGGGGTGAATCAATATTCCTTTCAATTAGAGAATTAGTTAATCTTCAAATATTATCAGTTTTTGTACAATGATAATAGCAAACAAAAGGAACACAAATGCACACAGTTTTTAAGGTGGAAACCCACTCTAGGACAAAAACCACCTAATGATTTTCTAATAATTCTTTCATATTCAACTCCAATTGAAAATAAAGCTCCAACTTCCTAGAATCTAGAAAAGCATTCTTCTCCGGCTCCCACTGGGTGGATTCTCCAATGCTCGAGATTTTTCAGTAGTCAACTGAATAGATGCCCCAACACCCAATGAGCTACAACTCACCCTAGCACCACCCTACTACCCTATAGAAGAATAAAAGAAGAATGGACTCCCGTACCAGGGAAAATGGTCAACTTTACAATGATATAGAATGATGTATAAGAAGAAGACAAACTAGAACATAACCCCAACTATGACACAACCACCTAATGATGATCCTAACCACCCGACACTGCCTCTTCAACTCTTGGCAGATAGACACTAGTACAATTTGTATAATAATGTATTTACAATGACTTAGTACAATGATACCTTTACAAGATTGTATGCAGTACTGCCCACTTGAAGACTTCATGTGATGAAATTCTTGCTGCTGTTATGCACCTTGGTTTCTGCTCTTGTCATGCTACCCTCTACTGCACCTTTCTTTGCTTTTCTTCCCTAGAAAATCTGGTCCTTTGCAGCCCTTGACAACACATGATCTAGCTTTTTCTTTGCCTTCTAGGAGCTTGATATTGAATCTAGTGTATCTTTATTATTTCAGATCCCCAATGTCTGATTTTCGGTACTGTATTATTCCTCTAAGTCGACTTTCCAATTCCATAGGTTTGACCCAATTTTTATTCTTCAAGAGAGAGTTATACCCAATTTCTCACAATGCCCTAATTATGGACTATTTCAGCAGAGTGAACTTGTACGGCATGCCACGTGTCACTGTTTCTTCATTTGGCTATGAAATTTATAGAGAGAAAAACACAGTCTGTGAACTATCTGCCACTTTTTACAGAATTCCAATCCAATACTCAGAGAGAGAGTTATGACAATTTTACCAAGGTCACTTCTTTGAGATTAATTTCAGGAGCCTACAAAAACCCTGACTTCCACAGATCATATCTCCAAAACTATTGCACACCTTCATCTGAAATTTTCACAGAAGCTTCCTCAGGATTGCAGCTTCACCTCATAAAAATTTCAGCTTTTTAAAATTTGTACAAAAAAATTTAGAGCGAAGATTCCACGATGACCTGTTTCAGATGGAGAAATCCCTTGCATGAGGAGGATATGAGGATCACAATTTATATAAATACTTAGGTTTAGAGGGGCTTCAACAAGTGAATGTGGGAGGGATTTTAGGAGCTTAAAAAATATTAATTATGACTTTTCAATGACCCAAGCCACAACCCCATGGGGTTTTAGCCCACTAACTGGGGGTACAAACTTCAAACATGAATATCTCTCAAACCGTAAATAATTACATGGTGTGCCATATATCAACATAAACATCTCGACAAGTAGAAACCATCAAAAGCATTATTGACCTAGAATATATTAATTTTCTAGGTAAAATTTCCCATGAAATATTGGGTTAGCCCCTGGTGCTGCTTGGGTTGACATCAATGACAACCGCTAATCAACAAAGATTGCTTATCATTTTAGTTTTCATTTTAGGAATTTCCAATTCATCATCGTGGTGAAACTTGAAATCCAAATTGATAAACAAGATCAACTTAAAATTTACATCGATTTACCTAACAAAGCATTGGAACCATAACAATAGCATTTATAAGGTATAGGCTAGAGACGTATTCTGGCATCGTAAAACATAACAGCTGTCATTAATTTTCTGGGATAAATTCTGAGTGTGATACCTCACTCCACGTACGTAAGTATATCATAGCTCATCCACGTAATTTCGGGTATATCAGGTGGTGTTACAGTACGAAAAGTATAAAGGGGTGCTCTCACTGTGCGATTTCGCATTAGACAATGCTAATAGAGACTTGGGCCTCTGGGAGGAAAAATTTAGGTTTCTATCCATCCATATTAAACCAAGTCAGCTACCTTGTAAATTGTAATACACCGAACACAACATTCAGGGAGATTGACTGCCCGTACTTTTTGGTTTGCTAGGAGGTATTCTGCGGTTCACAGTTTCTTAGTAAACCTTTTGCATAGCATTACCCTTTTATTTTGTTTATTTGTTTTTGGTTAAAATAAATCAATCATCATGGAAGAAAAAAATCCTTTTCCCCATCGTTCGCATAGATTAGCATTGAAACCACCTTTACCACCAGAAGTTACTCTTGGTCAGCGAAGGCGACATCACTCTACCGAAACCAGTACTATCAGTACCTCTGTTGAAGCATAATCTTCACATATACCAAAGTTGGCACAAGTTGTTTCTACACATCCTGGTTTGTCTATTGTTGTCAAGACAGATTCCTCATAGCTACCCATGGTCATGATCCATCCAATCAGTGAGACCATATCTCCTGAACCTGACGTTGTTCAGCCGAAAGTTGATCCAGATCTTGTCTCTTCTTTGCCAGAAAATCTAAATCCCGAAGTCGAACAACCAAGAGTTGTTCCTTCATTGGTCATCTCACAATTTTCTGTAGCCATTGAGTCTCCCATATCACACATTCAACCTCCTAAAATATACTTTGGGCCTAACAGCAAAATACTTCCACCTGGTTTTATTTTGATTGAAGAAATCCCACAAGATGAGACACCTTTAAATCCAACCCATTTTGGGGAGGATCTTTACCTGTACGAGTCTTTCCCTCAATCACCACCCTCTAATTTTGTTGATCCTATTCCTATTCACATTCCCATCGATTCAAAAGGGTATACATTTGGTCAAGTAACCACGCCTGAACCAACATCTTCGATTGGGCCATCTGTCTACTCTCGCTACCCTGTCGATGTTTACAGCTTCACCAGAATCATATTTTCATGGTGGCCCTATGGTACCATCAGGTTATATATCTTTATCTGGAATTTTTTATGGTGCATCTTCAAATCCATGCACTTCACCAATGTCATCGTATGGTATTCTAACTGGTAAACCTATAGTGAGTACTGAATGGCTTGATTCTTTATACACATCATTAGGGCAATATCAAACTAGTGCTTCTGGGTATATTTTATCTAGTACCATATCAACTGGACTCCCTACATTTGGAGAGAAATATTTTCTGTCTTATTATCCTTCTCATGAAGGGGGGAAACCTTTGGTCACCCAATTTGACAATACTCCATCATTTTTTTTTCAACCTAATGTTGAAATGAATGTTTGTCAATGGGAGCCCACTCTACCTATCCAATCACAAATAGTTGTGCACTCTTATCAAATAGTTAAACATGCTACACCCACATCATTTATACTTGTTAATAGATCTTTACCCCTATTACAGAATCAAAATGTTTTACTACAACCATTTTAGGTAGGTCCTTCAACTCAATACCATCAAGTATTAGACCCACAAAATCCAAATCCTTCGGCCAATTTACAACAACAACCTGTATCTGGAATCATATATTCACAAGATGGTTTACCATTTTATGAGATGTCACAGCCACAACTAGGTTATACTTATCCTCAACTGAATCCAATTTATCCTAATTTTGGTTATAACATTGGTGGACAAACCCCTTGGCAGCCTCAGGCACAAATGCCTCAACCTTCATCTCAACAAGTATCGTACCCAGGTTTTTGTCAATAGAATCCTTAAGTATTTTCTTATCAAAACAACCCCTATCTAGGTTACCAGCAAAAAATTCCTTATGATGGTGCTCAAAGGCCTGTTGTTCAAGTAATTCCATCATACCCTGGCTATGCTCAACCTGACCTCAATCGACAGTTGCTTTTTGTTGCAACTTTAGAGTTACCAGATTTAAATCGGCTAACCAATGATCCAATCAACTATGCTCCTTGGTGGTCGGTGATACCTCACAAATTACCCTTGAATATTCCTAAGTTCAATGGAAACCCCAGGGAAGACCCATCGAATCATGTTATGACTTATCATTTGTGGTGTTCATCAAACTCCCTGAATGATGACTCTATTCAACTACGTCTTTTCCAGCGTACGCTCACTGGTCTAGCTGCAAAATGGTACATTGAGTTACCTAGAGCTTCTTTTGATAATTTCACTGCCCTAGCTACTATATTTTTGACTCACTTCCTTTTACCCTTACGATATGAAACTGGAACAGAACTCTTGACCAATTTCAAACACATTAATGCTACTAACATTTTTTATCATATTCATGAGTGGCGTCGTCGTCATAGAATGGTTAAGACATTTGTTCCTCATCAGCTCCTTTCTGAGTGGTTCATTAAGTCCCTGTTACCATCTATAATTGAGGATGTGGCTAAGGGTGGTGTCGTCACTGAAGAGAAAGTTATTTCTCGTGCCCAATATTTAGACTTGATCTATACCCAATCTGGCATGCTCTATGAAAAAATTCCTAATGTGCCACAATCTAATTTTATTGTTCCTCCACAATTAAAGGACTCTCATGCCAGAGACGGTTTGATTGGTATTGCAAGCACACATCGTACTATTGAATCTGATCTTGCATTTTCTTCCAAAATTAATTTCGTTTCATTTGACAAAGGAAAAAGTGGCAAGCAACCCAAAAGTAAGAAAAAAGGGAAATCTAAGAAAAAGAAAACTTCTAACCCACAGGAAAGATCATCTGATCAATCGTCTGGACCTAGGAAACCTCGTTATCCATGCATAATCTATAATCAGGAGCACTTTTTTCAGGATTGTACTCACCGCGTTGAAGCCTTAAAAATCATAAAGACTTCACATGCGTCAGCTGTGTTGACAGATCTGTTTCCAAATCCAGACACAAATTTGGTTGCTACGGATCCATATTCTAGTTCCAAAGTACTTATGTTATCTTTCATGAAACATTAAACAGATATTTTGGTGTCAACGTGTAATAAATATTATGGTAGTCAGGCAACTGATCAACCTACTACCTCAACTATGAATCCGTCTACGGAATCGATACCATCTATTGTTATTCCTGAATTGACAATTAAGCCACCTAAGGGAGTAATTCATAAATCGACATATATTCCTCGAGCAAGAGCTTCTCAAAATTGTAATATAGTTGAAGATTTGGCTCAATCCACTTCAACTATTTCTGCTCTTGAGGTATTACAAAATTGTCCCTCCCAAAAACATGCTTTATTTTCGTCTATTGTTGGAATTGATCCGACTGATTCTAATCTTATCATCTTTAATCATATAGGCTATGTGCCACAATTACCAATAGAATTGGAATTCTCCATACAAGTAAATGTTCTCAATCATCTTGTTCATCGCACTATTATTGATGAGGGAGCATCTACATGCATTATGTCTCTAAATTGTTGGAAGTCACTTGACTCGTTGCACTTATCTCAATCATCAACGACATTGAAGGCTTTCAATGGACATACATATAATTCTTGTGGTATTATTAATAACCTGCATGTTGAACTGGGGGGAAAAACAATGAATGTTGATGTTGAGTTCGTTGATGGACCCCTTGACTATAATATTCTACTTGGAAGGCCATGGGTATATGCTATGACTGCAATTATTTCTACATATTTTAGAATGATCGCCTTTCCATATAAAGGTACAATCACAATCATCAATCAGCTATCCTTCTTTGCCTATGCTTCACAGGTAAGTGGAAGTGTTTCGTTCATTCACGCACCCCAACAAGCACTTTAGAACATTGGTGTACGATGCTTAAAGGATTCGTCTCTCATGGGAACCTTTGCATTACTGCCAACTCCGACGTCGGTAGAAATTACAAGTATAGAGACCTGCTACATGATCTCTTCCACTCCATCTGGCTTAAGGAAGAGAATGGGTGATTCTGGAATTGTTACTTCGGATGAGTTTCTGCCGCCCAACCCTATTGAACTGTCATAACAATCAATCTATCTGGCTTGGGCGGAAAATCCAAAATCAGCGTCACCGATTGTTTGGGTTGATCGTTCCTTAGATTTTGGTACTCCATCTGATCCTTTTTCCTCAACTTTCCTGACAGATGAGAATATTTTGGAAACCATGATGTCATAAGGAGAACCATGGGAAAATTATCATCATCATTCCCATCTTCCTGATTATGAAGAAAATTATCTTAGTGAACTATATCACCCATCAATCAAAAAATTCTTTTCGAAATCTTTACCTATTAATGCAATTAATTCTGAGAAAAATTTATCAAATATTGAAGAAACCAAATCTATCAATATTTTGACCAAACCTGGCATAGTAGAAAATATTCATGTCAGCATATCTTGTTCTTCATCAGAACTCGAAACATATCTCTCTCTGTTTCGTGAATTCCGTGATGTATTTTCTTAGTCTTACGAGGAAATGCCAGGCATAGATTCTAGTATCGTTGAACACACTATTAATATGTATCCTGATGTCAAACTGGTATGTCAATGCCTTCGTCCTGTTCATCCAAAGAAGGCCACTACCATTAAAGCAGAAGTTGAGAAACTTCTGCCTGCTGGTTTCATTTGCCCTATTTCGCTAACTGAGTGGGTTTCCAACATCGTTCCTATCATGAAAAAACAAGGCACCATCATAGTGTGCTTCGATTATCGGGATGTCAATTTGACTTGTCCAAAAGACAACTATCCTACTCCCTTTATCGACCAGATCATTGAATATTGTGTTGGATGTGAAATATTTTTGTTCATCGATGGATTTTCCAGCTACAATCAAATATGTTATGTGGAATTATGAATTACAGATAAATTATTCTTCTCTAGACAGGTGTTAATATAGAACAATAGGTCAAAGACTTTATGACTATATTTCCTAATTATAAACAAACACACAGAATTAAATAAGAAGCTTACTTGGAGTCCAAGCGCTTCCAAAGTCTCCTTCTGTCGCTTTTGTTGTAGCTTCAAATTCCAGCCGGTTGTGCAAAATATTTCCTACGAGAATGAACACTAAACAATAAGAGATAGCAATCACACATATGTATATTTAATTTATTTAGCTAAATCAATAAATAAAAAACCATATACATCAAATAAGAAATCATGATATGGAAAATCAAAGCTTATACAGATGCATATAGGGAAAAATAAGCAGTAATATTTATTAATGATAGAATGGGAGGTTACAACCCAATGATTGATTTAGTGTCACCATCTCCAAAAACATCCCAGCCTCATCACAATGTAGATATCTCTAGCAATATGTCACTCAAATCAACTCCTCAATTGAAATTCCACCAGCATTTCTCTACACAAATTCTTCCTTATCAAACACTAAGATCTGTGCTCAATTTATAGAGGAGCTGAAGGTATTTTTATAATCAATTACTTTTCAATAATAGGCAAGACATGTTCCCAATCTTGTAAATATCAAATGGACACATGGATTCTAAGTTTGACAAATGTGAACTCTTCTAGAAGGCACTGGATAAGTGGAGATTCCAGAACAATGAGAATTTCGCTCCCAATGTGACCAACGCACCCATGAGTGTTAGGAAGTGCTTTGCAAAGAAGCCTTACATGGGGTTACCTGCATGTGCAATGCACTTAGTCCCTTTAGAGGAAATTTTGATGAGCTCTCATATGATATACTATAAACTTCAAATCTTGGAAACCTTTGCAGATGAAAGTCTTGAATGATTTGTCTTGTTCTTTGTATTAGGGAATATAACAACTGAAATGATAGACTGTATTCATTGGTCTTGGAGATGATGTCTAGTTAACCAAGTCATTGGGAATGGTGCCCAAATTGACCTATAAAAATTTCCCCCTAAAGCATGAATTTAGAATAATAATAAAAATATTTTGATTGAAATTCTTTACACTATGATGGGATGGAGATGAAGCAGAGTGGTGACCTGCATCAATATTACAATAAATTACATCATGATATATCCTCTTGATCATAATTGTTGAGGGTAGTCATTCCCACATTTAGTACATAAACAATATAATAACATGTACATAATTGAGAAAGTCATCTACATTGGAATGTTGCCCAATATAGACATGCCTATAGATATAGGCACATGTTCGGATGAAGATTTGTATGTAAGGTCACCATAAAAATGATGTGTAAAAAAATCTTGAAATCATAGCCCATATGGCTGAAACTAGATCCGGGGTATTCTTATCTCGTTCACTTGATCATTCGGGTACAAGTCTAACAATGTGAATATATGATTTGTAGTCAAACATGGAAAGACATCTTTGATTACCAGCCAATGATGTGAGCTGTTAACAAATGTGAGAGAACCACCATTGATGTCAATGGACCTCAAGGTACTACAATACATTTCTTAAGGTGTGAATAGATGATTTGATGTCGAACGGAAAACAAAATATTTTAGTCAAAATTCTGGAAGTGAGGATCTTGTCGATGCTATAAAAAGCCTCATGGTACTGGAATATAATGTTTCTAAGTGAAATTCCTGGATAATTATTTGTCGTCGACAGGAAGCCATCTTATTGCGAAACGAGATTTACTGATTTCAGAGATAAAGGTATGACTTGATATAGAAATTTTCAGGGAGGACGGTCATGAGAATGAAGGTTTATGAGTATTGTAGAAGGATGACTATTCACTGGATGACTTAACTTGAACATATCGGCGACACTGAGATGAGTTGGCAGCATTGACCCAAAACCAAAGTGATGGTATGATGAACCATAGGTATGAATGAATCTTCAAGAAGATTACCCAACCCAAACAGTCACGGACATGGAGTGAAGTGTCATGTTCAAGAGCGACTTGCTACCATAAATAATTCTGCTCACTTTTCCCAAATTTTCCCCGGTCATTTGTCGACCAGTACCTCTTTATTTTTTAACAAGCTTGAGGAGGGTAACATTTTCTTGATATATAATTCAACCCTTCGGGCGAATAAAGTATTTCTATTTAATAATTTACTTGAGTCTAGCGATGAATGAAACTCGATTCTTGCCATGATTGAAAATCCCGTCACTATTTTATGTTTTAATGAGCTTAACGACAGTGAAAACCCAGTCCCTTTTCATATTTAGAGAGTTTGAAAAAGAGGATGAAAGAAAACTCCATTAGTAATTTTTTGTAAAGTTGTCACTCAAATCCGAAAAAGTGTAAAATAATATCTGAGAGAACCACTTTAGTCGTATTCGACCAAGGTATTCCTTTTTTGTAAATAATATATGTTGGTTCGAAAAAGGGTTAAACTTATACTGAGTAGATATCAATTCATTTACTTTTACGAGCTTGAAAATAAAAGTGCTCAGCAATATTTTCGCGTTATCAGAGTCTAAAAAGAGCTGAAAAAAGACTCCAAGGGTTCCTTTTTCGCTATTATCGAAGCTCAAAAAAAGAGATAAAAGTGCGCTTCAAATCCTTTTTCGTTTTTAACAAAGCTTGAAAAATAAGGAGAAAAGGTATGCTTTGTGGTCAAATCATTCTTGAAATAAATCTGCACGACTAATATGTTCATAAGTTGTAAGACCTGTTCAGAACAACATCAAATGGATTAAAAATAAATGTTTCATGATTAAAAAACATAATAAAACCATTGTCATAGCAATAAATTCAATTTTCAAATAATTGAATGACTATTAAAAGTAGTCTTACTATTCATTTTTACCGTTCCATAGTTACCATTTTCATTTTGGATCTCTGAACTTGTCTTTTCCCTCGAACTTTAGCTACTGATTGTGATCGTTTCTGTGGACGGATTTCGTTTCCGTTTGATCTAGGTTAGTGATATGAACCTCCTCCTTCTTTCAGTAATCATTTCATTTCCAATTTCTGTAAATTTGTAGGGTTTTGGGGTCCCTAGGTTAAATTCTACCCAAAAAGAGGTAAACACACCCTTGGATGTCAAAACCTACATTGCATAGTAAGTAAATTGAGGGCTACTTGCATACACAATGCACTGTCTCTTGTTAGGGAGTGCGTTGGGTGCAATCTAGATTTTTGGTTTTCGCATTATGCCCAAAATTTGCCTAATTTTTTGCAATGAATGGAATCTAATGGTTCTTATGATTGTATTTCAGTTTTCCAGTAGATTACAATGATGAATACATGGAGGGAAAGAGAACATGAAGAACATGATATGATTTCCTTAAATGATCCAAGTACAGTAAGAGCCCTAAGAGATTGCAGACTACTTAAGTACTTTACGTTGTCAGGGATGAGGCAACAAATAGAACTCTTGGAGTTCTTAGTTTGAGCATGGGATCCAGCTATCGAGGCACTCCATATTAAGAAAAAATTGGTTACAATAACATTTGAGTATGTATACTTTATTACAGGTTTGTCGAGGAGAGGCTTGCCTATTTCGCTCTCAGGGTCTATTCTTGGAGGAGAGACAGTGAGAGATTATGTTTTGCAACATTGTTTTCCAGGGGTAGAGCCAAGAAAATATGGAAAGATAAACATTCAGGATGTTAGAGATTTTCCTTTTAGAACTATCCTTTTCACGATCGTAAAACTTGTCAGCACTGTTACACTATATGTAGCGAATAGATCATACATGTTGTATGTGCTAGAGTGCTTGAAGCCAACAGTCTTCAACTGGTATGAAGTTGTTCTTTCTCAGATAAAGGAACAACTGAACAAAGCAAAGGGAGGAAGGAAGAATAATTTTAATTATGGTTTCATCCTTATATCCTTCGCTTTAGAACAGATTCCACTGATGCAGCCACAACATGTGACACTAGATATGTCTAATCCTAGAGATCCACAGATGCAGAGATGGGTAGAACTCATGGGTAGGCATGCAAGCCAATCTACCATTATGTTCTTGACTGTGTTCTTTTCCTGGTTCCTATGACAGATTGTCGACATCGATGAGTATGCATACACAGGCTTGATTTCCGAGGAGATCCAGATTTAGCATTACCAAAAGGCGCTCATTGGGGTGTAATGGGTAAGAATGTTTTGACCAGTTTTTTTATTTTCCTAAGGTTTATACAATGTTTTTGTATTTTTTATGTTTTCCCAAGACTAAACTAAATGTTTGATGTAATGCAAATGTTGGTCATTTTCAACGAGTAGAGGAACCAGAGTGAGAAATAGATGTGCGAGCAAAGAGGGTTGTTGGGACAGCAGTCCTTCAGGATCTTGATATGGCTGAGCTTCGATAGCACATAGAGGGTTTAACTTTCAGGATTTTGGATTGTCGGATTGAAGAGTTACCCATGCGAATGCAGCGACACACTATTGGGGTTCCTAACTGCTGGATATTGTTACTGCATAGGATATCTAGATCTATAGCATGTTACCACAAGCACCACTAGTTTACTTTCAACATTTTGCATACATTTTGTGGTCAGATGACCAATGTGTCTTGGGCACAAATTTTTGTAAAAACCTATAACTATCTATCTATATGATTTCATCGTTTTCCTATGTTTATTATGAAATCCTATTTAATGATGTGAATGTTTTCTTTACATATGTTGCAAATGTCTGTCTAAAACATTATTAGCTAAAGAATTAGTCAATGTGTTCAAATCTCTGGAAATGTGTTGATATTGAATAAAATCAAAGTATCTTTCCATAAGTCAAACTCTTAGGAACAATCTATGCAATTTTGGATTTCTAACAGTATAAACACTAGTAAGTTGTAATACCACAAGTTGCGAGTCTAACCTTATGATGATATGGTTAATACCAAATGAAATGGCATTAGAGAGATTTTTGATCCATGCGCTATACTCAGCGATGTTGTTCATTGATCTATCAATACAAATCCCTTGAAAACTCAGTAACTCGTCGTTCGGAGCGAAAATGGCCCACGCTACAGAAGATAGATTTTGCGTACTATGACTAGCACCATCAACATATCCAAAAAAGGCTTCCAAAGATTCAGACATCTACGATGAAATGTAAAGCAGATTACTAACATTAAGAAAACTCTAAAAACAAATTAATATAATGAATGAAAATAAATAGCATATCTATACAATATAATACAAAAAATTACTATGCTCATGATTAAGCATAATAACATTTCAAATACAGCCCATTTCTAGGTTGCGCCAATGGAATTGCATCGTAATCAACCAACTCATAGGCACCCTTAGCACGAACTCTTTTGAAAATATAGGGTCCATGCCATAATGGCTCAAACTTTCTTGTACCTATTACATCAGCTTCTTGATCGTAAAGAAGGACCAAGTCGCTCTCTAAGAAAATGCAAGGCTGGAAATTTTTGTCATATTGCACCTTTATACGGCTCTTATGCACTTCTTTGGCAAATTGGGCTTCACGACGCATTTAATCAATATGGATAAGGTTAAGGAGACGCGCTTCTTCTTCTGAGGTGTTAGGTAACAAGTCGATTGCAAGTTTCAATGAAAATATTTCACATTGGATTGGTAAGATAGATTCCAAACCATACACCGGTTGAAAAGGAGTAAATCTAGTTGCGTTTCTCACCGAGGTTCAATACACTAATAAGGTGGAGTACAGGATCAAATGCCAATTTCTTTAGGAACTCATATCATTCGTTGAAGCATACGTTTAAGAATCTTGTTGATAGCTTCAACTTTTCCATTTGATTGTGGATAATGAGGAGTAGAATTATCATGTGACAATCCTAACTTGGTAGTTAATTTGGCCATCATGTGATTGCAAAAATTATTCCCATGATCTATAACTATAGTCTGTGGGACTCTAAACCGTGCAATAACATGATTAAGGAAAAGCAATGCAGTTATCTGTCTTGTGTTGTTGAATGTAGGCATCACTTCAGCCCATTTGGTAAAGTAGTCGACTGCGACAATAATATAACCATGCCCCCCAAACGAACGAGGGTTACAGGTCATGAAGTCAATACTCCATTTTGAAAAATTTCCCACGTAGAGAACAGGATGCATTGGCGCTACTGGTTTGTGGATTTTACCATAAAAAATCTAACATGCATGACAAATTCTGACCACGGGGATGTAGTCACAAAAAATTGTAGGCTAAAAGTAACCGGCGTAGAGTATCTTCTGTGCAGTAGCATATCCAGATAATTTTCCACCAGAAGCCCCAGCATGACAATCATTTAAAACTTTTTCAGCCTCCTCATGAGTGATTGACCTCCCTAAAATGGTATCGATACCACAATGATAAAGTGTATCGCCGATGGTCAGATAATATTTGGCTTGGTATCGAATACGTCGTTGTTCAGAGCGAGAGGTATCAGGTCTAAAAGCTTGATTTTGGAGATAAATGATGAAAGATCCATACCAAGGATTAAATGATCCGATCAGAAATAGAGACTCGTCAAGAATTGATGGTTCTGATGTAGTTGCAATCCTATCAGAGGCAAGGTCATAAAGAAGCTCAGCCAAAACTAAAGACTTCTTTGACTTGGATTTGATGAATTCAAAATCAAATTCCTACAAAATGACAATACATTTTGAATATTTTCCCCCCAGCAATTGACATGATAAGAAATAAGTCATGGGGTTGCAATCTGAAACGACATTGGTTTTTCAGAGCAGGATATAATGGTGAAATCGTTGGACAGATTGAACAGCTTCCAAGGAAATATTTTCTATGTATGCATACTTAACTTTCGTACATTTGAGATTACGACTCAAATAATAGATCAGATTTTCAATTCCATCTTCTACTTGGACCAAAACCATAGCAATGGTCGTTTCAACTGACGATATATAGGAAATAATCATTTTGATAATTAGGGGGGTACATTAATGGCACTCGGATAAGGGTATCCTTGATAGCATTGAAAGAAGCTTGTGTAACTTGGTCCCAATGGAAGGGAACCCCCTTTTTCAAGAGTTGAGTAAATCCTTTAGCCATTTTGGCATAGTTTGGAATGAACCTTCTTAGGAATTTAGCCTTTTCTTGAATTTTCTGTATCTAAAGTAAATTTGATGGTGTAGGCAAATCAGGAATGGCCTGAACCTTCAATGGGTTGATCCAAATTCCTTATTTTGAGACTACGAATCCAAGCAAATGACCAGAACCAAAACAAAACACACATTTATGTGGATTGAGGCATATTTTGTAGTGTTGATAGCGTAATAAAATGGCTCTCAAGTGCATCAGGTGATCAATATAATTTCATGAATGTGCTGGTAAATCATCTAGATAAGGTTGAACAATGTGCTTGATGTCATTGAAAGCATAATCCATTGCTCTCTGAAAAGTTTCCCCAACATTCTTTAAACCAAACGGTAGTTTCCTATAAGCGAATGTTCCCCAGGGACAGATGAACGTTGTCTTATGTTGATCCTCTGGGTGGATATTGATTTGATTGTAGCCGTAAAATCCATCCATGAATGAAAATATTTCGCATCCAGCACAATCGTCAATAATCTGGTTGATAAAGGGAGTAGGATAGTTGTCTTTTAGACAAGAAAGATTAACATCTCGATAATCGACACACACTCTAATGGTTCCTTTCTTTTTCATAATAGGAACGATATTGGAAACCCACTTAGTTAGTGGAACAGGGTATATGAAACCATCACACAAACGTTTTTCAACTTCTGCTTTGATGGTAGTGGCTTTCTTCAGATGAACAGGATGAAGCCGTTGACGCACCAGTTTGACATCAAGTTACATATTAATAGTGTGTTCAACAATACTAGTATCAATGCCTGGAATTTCCTCGTAAGACCAAGAAAATACATCACGAAATTCATGAAATAGAGAGAAGATGATTCAAGTTATAATGGAGAACAAGATACACCAACATGAATATTTTATACAACTCCAAGTTTGGTCGAAATATCGATAGAAATGATTTCTTCAATATTTGATAGGTTTCGCTTGGAATCAATTGCATTAATAGGTAAAGAATTCGAAAAGAAATTTTTTATTGATGGATGATATAGTTCACTAAGATAGTTTTCTTCATAATCAGGAAGATGGGAATGATGATGATAATCTTCCCATGGTTCTCCTTCTGACATCATGGCTTCCAAAATATTCTCATCTATCAAGAAAATTGAGGAAAAAGGATCAGAGGGAGTACCAAAATCTAAGGAACGATCAACCCAAACACTCGGTGACGCTGATTTCGGATTTGCCACCCAAGACAGATAGATTGATTTCTATGGCAGCTCAATAGGGATAGGTGACAAAAACTCATCCAACATAGTTATTTCAGAGTCACTCCTACTCTCCCTTAAGTCAGATAGAGTGAAAGAGATCGTGTAGCAGGTCTCTATACTTGCAATTTTTGTTGATGTCACAGGTAGCGGTAATGCAAAGGTTCCCATGAGAGTGGAATCCTTTAATAGTCCTACACCAATGTTCTAAAGTTCTTGTTGGGGTATGTGAACAAACGGAACGCTTCCAGTTACCTATGAAGCAGAGGCAAAGAATCATAGTTGATTAATGACTTTGATAGTACCTTTATGTGGAAAGGAAATAATTCTAAAATATGTAGAAAAAATTGCAGTCATTGCATACACCCATGGCCTTCCAAGTAGAATATTATAGTCAAGGGGTCTGTCAACAACCTCAACATCAATATTCATTTTTTTCCCCTAGTTCAACATGCAGGTTATTAATGATAACACAAGGTTTATATGTACTTCATCAAAAGCCTTCAACGTAGTTGATGATTGTGATAAGCACAGCGCGCCAAGTGACTTCAAAAAATTTAGAGACATAATGCATGTAGATGATCCCTCATCAATAATAGTGCGATGAACAAGGTGATTGAGAACATTTACTTGTATGGAGAATGCCAATTCTGCTGGTAGTTGTAGCACATAGCCTGTATGATTAAAGACGACAAGATTAGAATCAATCGGATCAATTCCACCAATAGCCGACAATAAAACCTGTTTTTGGGAGAGACAATTTTGTAATACCTAAAGAGAAGACATAGCTGAAAGGGATTGAGCCAAATCTTCAACTATATTATAATTTTTAACAACTCTTGCTCAAGGATTATATGTCAATTTATGAATTACTCCCTTTGGTGGCTTGATTGTTAATTCAAGAATAGCAATAGGTGGTACTGATTCCGTAGACAGATTCGTTGTCGAGGTACTACCATAATATTTATTACGCATTGACACCAAAATATCTGTTGAAGGTTTTGTGACAGATAACATTAACACTTGGAAACTAGGAGCTGGATCCGTAGCAACCAAATTTGTGTCTGAATTTGGAAATGGACCTGTCAACATAGCTGACGCATGTGAAATCTTGATGATTTTTGAGACATCAACGTCATGAGGAAAATCCCCAACAAAGTGTTCCTCATTACAAATTATGCATGGATAATGAGGTTTCCTAGGTCTAGATGATTGATCAGATGATCTTTCCTATGGGTTAGAAGTTTGATTTTTCTTAGATTTTCCCTTTTTCTTACTTTCGGGTTGCTTCTCACTTTTTCCTTACTTAGGAAGAAGGTGTAGGATCAGATGCAGTAGTGTGATGTTTTCTTGCAGTTCCAATCAAGCCGTCTCTGGCATGAGAGTCTTTTAATTGAGGAGGAACAGTAAAAATAGATCTTGGCGCGTTAGAAATTTTTTCATAGAGTGTGCTAGAGTGAGTGTAGATCAAGTCCAAATATTGGGTGTGAGCGATAAATTTCTCTTCTGTGACGATGCCACCCTTAGCCACATCCTCAGTTATAGGTAGGAACAGGGACTTAGCAAACCATTCAGCAAGGAGTTGATCCGAAACAAATGTTTTAACCATTCTATGATGACGACGCCACTCATGAATATGATCAGAAATGTGAGTAGCATTAGTGTGTTTGAAATTGGTCAAGTGTTCCATTCTAGTTTCATATCTGATAGGTGACTAGAAATGAGTCAAAAAGACAGTAGCTAGGGAAGTGAAATTATCAAAAGAAGCTCTTGGTAACTCAATATACCATTTTGCAGGCAGACTTGTGAGTGTACACTGGAAAAGACGTAGTCAAACAGAATCATCATTTAGGGAGTTTGATGAACACCATAAATGATAAGTCATGACATGAGTCAATGGATCTTCTCCAGGGTTTCCATTGAACATAGGAATATCCGAGGGTAATTTGTGAGGTATCACCGGCCACCAAGGGGCATAGTTAATTGGATCTTTATTTAGCCGATTTAAATTTGGTAACTCTAAAGTTGCAACAAAGGGAAATTGTCTATTAAGGTCAAGTTGAGCATAGCCATGGTAAGATGGAATTGCTTGAGAAATAGGCCTTTGAGCACCAGCATAAGGCATTAGCTGCTAGTAATCCAGATAGGGTTTGTTTTGAAAAGAAAACTCTTGAGGATTCTGTTGACCAAAACCTGGATACGATACTTATTGAAGTGAAGTTTGAGGCATTTTCTCCTAAGGCTGCCAAGGAGTCTGTCCACCAATGTTATAACCCAAGTTAGGATAATTTGGATTTGGTTGATAAGTATAACAAGGTTGCGGTTGTGACATCCCATAAAATGGTAAACCAACATGTGAATAAATCATTCTGGATACAGGCTGTTGTAAATTAATCGGAGGATTTCGAGTCTGTGGACCCAAAATTTGAGGCTATTGAGTTTAAGGAACTGCTTGATAAGGTTGTTGTACAAAATTTTGATTTTGTAACAGTGGTAAAGATGTATTAACAAGTATAAATGATGTGGGTGTAACAGGTTGAACTGGTTGATACGAGTGTGCAACCATTTGTGGTTGGATAGGCAGAGTGGGTTGCCATTGACAAACGTTCATTTTGACATTAGGTTGACCAAAAAGTGACGGAGTACTGTCATATTGGGTGACCAAAGGTTGCCCCCCAGCATGAGGAGGATAATAAGAAGAAAAATATTTCTCTCCAAATGTTGGGAGTCCAGTTGATATGGTACTTGAAGGAATAGACCTAGAAGGACCACCTTGATATTGTCTTGATAATGTATATAAAGAATCAACTCGTTTAGTACTTACTATAGGATTAGCAATTAGAATACCAGATGATGACATTGGTAAGTTCCATGGGTTTTAAGATGCACCAAAGAAAATTCCAGATAATGATTTGTAACCTGATGGGACCATAGGGCCACCATGAAAATATGACTCTGTGAAGTTGTGAACATCAACGAGGAGCGAGGGCAGGTACTGACGTAATTGGAACAGATGGCCCAACCAAATATGTTGGTTCAAGAATGGTTACTTGATCAAATGTGTACCCTTTTGAATCGATGGGAGTTTGAATAGGAACAAGATCAAAAAAAGCAGATGGTGTTGATTGAGGAAAAGACTCGTACAGGTAAAGGTCCTCCCTAAAATGGGTTGGAGTTAAAGGTGTCTCGTGTTGTGGTATTTCTTCAATCGTAATTAAACCAGGTGGAAGTATTTCACTGTCGGGCGCAAAGTATATTTCAGGTGGTTGACTGTGTGATATGGGAGACTCAATGGCTACAGATATTTGTGGAATGACCAAGGCAAGAACAACTTCTGGTTGTTCAAATTTAGGATTCAGATTTTTTGGCAAACAAGAGACAATATCTGGATCAATTTATGGTTCAACAACATCAGGTCCAAGAGGTATGTTCTCACTGATTGGATGGATCATGACCACGGGTAGTTGTGAAGACTCCATTACGACAACAGTAGAAGAACCAGGATGTGTAGAAACAACTTGAGCTAACTTTGGTTTAGGGGAATATGATGTTTCACCAGAGGTACAAATTGTACTTAATTAGATAGAGCATGATAGCTTTCACCTACCAGAAGTAACTTCTGGTGGTAAAGGTGGTTTTAATGCTAGTCTACGCGAATTATGGGGGAAAGGATTTTGTTCTTCCATGATTACTGATTTATTTTAACCAAGAAAAAGTAAACAAAAAAAAAAGGGTAATGCTAGGAAAAAGGGTTTACCAAGAAACTATGAACTGCGGAATACCTCTTGGCGAACCAAGAAGTATGGGCAGGCAATCTCCCCAAATACTGTGTTCGGTGTATCACAATTTACAAGGTGGCTGACTCAGTTCACTATGGATGGATAGAACCTAAAATTTTTCCTCCCAAATATACTAGAAGGTACGTGGAGGCCCAAGTCTGTATTAGCACTGTCTGATGCGAAACCGCACAGTGAGAGCACCCCTTTATACTTTTCATACCGTAACACTGCCCGATATACCTGAAATTACGTGGATAAGCTACGATATACTTATGTACGTGGAGTGAGGTATCACACTTGGAATGTATCGCAGACAAGTTAACAACAACTGCTATGTTTTATAACGCCGGAATACATCTCTAGCCTAGACCTTCTAAATGTTATAGTTATGGTTCCAATGCTTTGTTAGTTAAATTGAGATAAATTTTGTGTTGATCTTGTTTAAAAATTTTCCTTTCAAAGGTTCACCGTGATGATGTATTGGAAACTCCTAAAATGAAAACTAAGAATGATAAGAAATATTTCACTTTTATCTTTTCAATAAAAATCCTAGCTACTAGAGGGAAAGAGAAATCAACTTGAGAGCAAACAAATCGATGAGCACAAACTAAATGAAGATTTCCTAATTGTTCCTTTTGCAAAACACACAAACCACTACATGCAAATGCAGGTTTTTATTTTGAGTTCCTTTAATGTTATGAATGCAGAAAATAAACTAAGTGCATTAAATCAACAAAAAAGAAATCCTTTTATTTTTGAGAAATGAGGAATATAAACAACAATTTCTCTTTTGAAGGAAAAATGAGGAATTAAACAACAATTTATCCTATCAGGAAATGAATAATTTATGACAATTTCCTTTTTCAAAAGAAAATGGATCTAATGCGACAATGAAAATACTTTGTAATCAATTCGTTAATGATAAATAAAAACGCTTTAAACAAATATTGAACAAATTTTTCTTTCAAAGGAGGAAGAGGTAGATAAGTTCACTGGTCAATATGAGGCTGAGGCTTTTCAAAAAAAAATAGAAAACAAACTGAAACAAATTGCAATGAAAAATTTAAAGGAATTTGGATGGTTTTAGGAGGCAACACAGCCTCTAAAGAGTGACAGTGCTTTGCAACGCAGGCCTAAAAGGGAGAAAGTGATATGCAAAGCACTGTGTCCTATCCAAGAGTGCCTTGGGCACAATGTAAAATGAAAAATACAGCTATATAACACACTTCCTATGAAAATTTGGATTTCAAAAAGCCTAATCTTTGTGAGTGACAACTACTAGGTGAATAAACAGAGAAAATAAGAGGCTAAAACACCTAGGATAAAGAGTTATCCCCCTAGTGGAGTCACCAATTTTTTATGTGGAATTATGAATTATGGATAAATAATTCTTCCCTAAATAGGTGCTAGTCTAGAAAAACAAGTCAAATAATTTACAACTATCTTTCCTAATTGTAAACATACACACAGAATGAAATAAGAAGCTTACTTGGAGTCCAAGTGCTTCCAAAGTTTCCTTCTGTCGCTTTTGCTGTAGCTTCAAATTCCAGCCGGCTGTGCAAAATATTTCCTACAAGAATGAACACTAAAAAACAAGAGATAGAAATATTACAGATGTCTATTCAAGTTATTTAGCTAAATCAATAAAGCGTAAATCATATACAACAAATAAGAAATCATGATATGGAAAATCAAAGCTTATACAGATTCATATAGGGAAAAATAAGCAGTAATATTTATTAATGATAGAAGGGGAGGTTACAACCTAGTGGTTGATTTAGTATCACCATATCCAACAGCATCGCAGCCTCATCACAATGCAGATATCTCCAGCAATATGTCACTCAAATCAACTCCTTAATTGAAATTCCACCAAAATTTCTCTACACAAATTCTTCCTTATCAAACACTAAGATTTATGCTCAATTTATAGAGGAACTTAAGGTAGTTTTACAATCAATGACTTTCCAATAATAGGCAAGACATGTTCCCAATCTTGTAGATGTCAAATGGACACATGGATTCAGAGTTTGACAAATGTGAACTCTTCTAGAAGGCACTGGCCAAGTAGAGATTCCGGAACAATGAGAATTTCACTCCCAATGTGACCAATGCACCCATGAGTGTCAGGAAGTACTTTGCAAAGCAGCCTTACATGGGGCTACTTGCATATGCAACACACTTAGCCCCTTTATAGGTATCATTGATGAGCTCTCATATGATATATTATAAAATTAAAATCTTGGAAACCTTTGCAGATGAAAGTCGTGAATGATTTGTCTTGTTCTTTGTCTTAGGGCATATAACAATTGAAATGATAGGGAATTATAGACTCTATTCATGGGTCCTGGAGATGATGTCCAGTTAAATAGGTCATTGGGAATGGTGCCCAAATTGACCTATAAAAAAATCAATATCCACCCAGAGGATCAACTAAGACAACATTCATCTGTCCCTGGGGTACATTTTCTTATAGGAAACTACCGTTTGGTTTAAAGAACGTTGGGGCAACATTTCAAAGAGCAATGGATTATGCTTTCAATGACATCAAGTAAATTTTTCAACCCTATCTAGATTATTTACCAGCACATTCACTAAATCATACTGATCGCCCGATGCATTTGAGAGCCATCTTCTTACGCTTCCGACACTACAAAATACACCTCAATCCACATAAATGTGTGTTTTGTGTTGGTTCTGGTCATTTTATTTGTTCATCGTCTTAAAATAATAAATTTGAATCGACCCATTGAAGGTTCAGACCATTCTTGATTTGCTTGCGCCATCAAATTTACTTCAGATACATAAAATTCAAGGAAAGGCTAACTTCCTAAGAAGGTTCATACCCAAATATGTTGAAATGGCTAAAGGATTTACTAGGCTCTTGAAAAAAGGGGTTCCCTTCCATTGAGACCAAGTTTCAAAAGATTCTTTTGATGCTGTCAAGGATACTCTTGTCCGAGAGTCATTAGTGTATCCCTCTAATTATTAGAGTGATTATTTCCTATATATCGTTGCGACTGATTCGACCATTGCTATGGTATTTTTCCAAGTATAAAATGGGATAGAACATCCGATCTATTATTTGAGTCATAATCTCAATGATATGGAAGTTAAGTATTTGTACGTAGAAAATATTACCTTTGCAGTTGTTCAAGATGTCCAAAGATTTTGCCACTATATCTTGTTCCGAAAGACCATTGTCGTTTTAGATTGCAACCCCATGAATTATATCTTATCACGTCAATTTCTGGGGGGGAAATACTCAAAACGGATTGTCATTTTGTAGGAATTTGATTTGGAATTCATCAAATCCAACTCAAAGAAGTCTTTATTTTTGGCTGAGCTTCTTTGTGACCTTCCCTCTGATAGTACTGCTACTATGTTCGAACAATCAATTCCTGATGAGTCTCTATTTCTGATCGTATCATCTAATCCTTGGTATGGATATTTCATCATTTATCTCCAAACTCAAACTTTTCGGCCTGATACCTCTCGCTATGAGCAGTGAAATATTCGATACCAAGCCAAAGATTATCTGATCATCGACGATACACTTTATCATCATGGTGTCGATACAATTTTAAGAAGCTACCTCACTCATGAGGAGGCCTAATAGGTTTTAAATGATTTTCATGTTGGGGCTTGTGGTGGACATTTATCTGGATATTCTACCGCGCAGAAGATACTCCGTGCTGGTTAATTTTGGCCCACCATATTTTGAGACTACATCCTCGCAGTCAAAATTTGTCATGCGTGCCATATTTTTTATCGTAAAATCTGCAAACTGCCAGTGCCAATGCATCCTGTTGTCTCTACGTGAAAATTTTCGAAATGGGGTATTGACTTCATGACCTGTAACCCTTTTTCATCTGGGGGGACATGGTTATATTATTGTCGCAGTAAACTACTTTACAAAATGGGCCGAAGCGATGCCTACATTCAACAACACAGGACATAAAGTTGCATTGTTTTTCTTTAATCATTTTATTGCACAGTTTGGGGTCCCACAGGCTATAGTTACAGATCATGGGAATCATTTTAGCAATCACATAATGAATGAATTGACTTCCAAGTTAGGATTGTCACATGATAATTCTACTCCTTATTATCCACAATCAAATGGACAAGTTGAGGCTATCAACAAGATTATTAAACATATGCTTCAATGCATGATAGGAGTTCATAAAAGAAACTGGAATTTGATCCTATACTTAGCCATGTGGGCATACCAAACCTCAGTGAGAAGCGCAACCGAATTTACTCCCTTTCAATTGGTGTAAGTTCTGGAAGCTATCTTACCTATCCAATGTGAAATACCATCATTAAAACTCATAATCGACTTGTTACCTGACACCTCAGAATAATAAGTGTGTCTTTTTAACCTCATCCATCTTGATGAAACGTGTCGTGAAGCCCAATTGGCCAACGAAGCGCATAAGAGATATATAAAGGTGTAATATGAGAAAAATGTCTAGCCTCACATTTTCTCAGAGGGAGACTTGGTCCTTCTTTATGATCAAGAATCCGATGTAATAGGTACAGGAAAATTTGAGTTAGTAGATTACGATGGAATTCCGTTGGTGCAACCCAGAAATGGGTTGTATCTAAAACGTTATTATGCTTAATCATGAGCATAGTAATTTTTTGTATTATATTGTATATATATGTTGTTGATTTGCATTTATTATCTTAGTTTGTTTTTTAGAATTTTCTTGACATTATTAATCCACTTTACATTTCATTGCAGATGTCTGAATCTTTGGAATCATTTGTTAGATATGCTGATGGTGCTAGTCGTAGTACGCAGAATATATCCTCTATAATGTTGGCCATTTTCGCTCCAAACGGAAATTTCGTGAGTTTTCAAGGGATTTGTATTGGTGTTCATGGTAACATGCTATAGATCTAGCTATCCTATGCAGTAACTTCATTCAACGGTTAGGAACACCTATAGTGTGGCGCTACAGTCGCATGGATAACTCTTTCATCCGGAAATCCAGAATCTCAAAGGTGAAAATGTCTATGTGTTGCCAAAGCTCAGTTAGAGTCTCACCCATGTCTAGATCCTGAAGGACTGCTCTCCTAACAACCCTCTCTGCTGGCTCATCTGCTCCATGCTCTGGTTCCTCCATTGGTTGAACTCGACCAACATCTGCATTACATAAAAAAATTATTTTAGTCTTGGGAAAACATCAAAAATACAAAAACATTGTATAAAGCTTAGGAAAATAAAAAACATGTTCAAAAAATTCTTACCTATTGCACCCCACTGAGCACCTTCTGGTAAGGCTAAGTCTGGATCTCCTCAAAAATCAATGCTTGCATATGCATACTCATCAATGACAAAAATATGTCGCCTAAACTAGGGAAAGAATGCATTCGAGAACACAATGGTAGATTGGCCCACAAGCCTATCCATTAGTTCTACCCATCACTGCATCCTCGAATATCTAGGATTAGACACACCCAACATCACATGCTGAGGCTACATCAGTGGAATCCGCTCTAAGGGAAATGAAATGAGGATCAAACCATAAATGAAGTTCTTCTTCCTTCCTCCCTTTGATTTTTTTAGTTGTTCCTTTATTTGGGAAAGTACATCTTCAGACCAGTTGAAGACTGTTGGCTCCATGCACTCTAACACATACTGCATATATGATATATTCGTTACATGTAGTGTAACGGTTCTAACAAGTTTTGTGATCGTGAAAAGAATGGTTCTGAAAGGAAAATCTCGAACATCTCGGATGTTTATCTTCCCATATTTGCTTGGCTCTGCCCCCGCAATACTACAAAACATAATCTCTCACAGTCTCTCCTCCAAGAGCAGACCCTAAGAGGGAAATAGGAAAACCTCTCCTCGACAAGCCTATATGAAAATATACATCCTCTACTCTAATAGGAACCACTTTGTTCTTAATGTGAAATGCCTCAATAACAGGATCCCATGCTCGAACTAGGAACTTCAAGAGTTCTATCTGTTTCCTCATCCATAACAAGTGGAAGTACTATGACAACCCACAATCTCTTAAGGCTCTTACTATACTCGGATCATTTAGGGCAACCATATTTTTTTCTTCATGATCTCTTTCTCTCCATGTAATCGTCATTATAGTTTGATGAAATCATGAAACACAATCATAATACTCATTAGACTCCCTTCAATGCAAAAAATTAAACAAATTTTGGGCATAGTGCAAGAAACAAAAATGGAGATTGCGCCCAACGCAATCTTGAACCAGGGACAATGAGTTGCATAGGAAACTAGACTTCAGTTTAGGTGCTCTACAATGCACTTTTCGATGCTCAAGGGTGCATTTCCATTTTTGGAAACAAAATTTACCATAAGGAGCTCAAAACCCTAAAAATTTGCGATGAAAGTAAAATGAAATGATTATTGAAAGAAAAAGAAGGTTCATGGCACCAACCTGGATCAAACGGTGATGAAAACCATCCATAGAATTGATCACAATCAGCAGCTGAATTTCGGGGGCAGAAACAGGTTCAGAACTCCAAAATGAAAATGGTAACTATTGAATGGTAAAAATGAATAGTAAAACTCTTTTTAGTTAGTAATTTAAATATTTGCAATGAATACTTATTGCTATGACTATGGTTTTATTATATTTTATCATGAAACATGTATTTTAATCCATTTGATGTTGTCCTGAACAAGTTTTACAACAGATGAACATATTAGTCATGCAGATTTATTTCAAGAATGACTTGACCACAAAGCATACTTTTTATACTTATTTTTCAAGCTATGTTAAAAATGAAAAAGGATTTGAAGCGCACTTTTATCTCTTTTTCAAGCTTCGATAAAAATGAAAAAGGAAATCTTGGAGTCTTTTTTTAGCTCTTTTCAGACTCCGATAATGTGAAAATATTTTCAAGCACTTGTCTTTTCAAGCTCATAAAAGTAAATGAATTGATATCTACTCAATATAATTTTAACCCTTTTTTGAACTAAGATAGATTATTTACGAAAAATGAATACCTTGGTCAAACATGACTGAATAGGTTCTCTCAAATATTATTTTACACTTTTTCGGATCTGAGCGAAAACTTTATGAAAAAGTACTTATGGAGTTTTTTTTTCGTCATCTTTTTCAAACTCTCTAAATATAAAACACAACTGGGTTGTCACTGTTGTTAGGCTCATTAAAACATAAAATAGCGATGGGCTTGTCGATCATGGAAAGAATCGAGTTTCATTCATCGCTATACTTGTTAAATTATTAAATAGTGATGCATTTTTCACCAAGGGTTGAATTATAGATCAATCATATGTTATCCTCCTCAATCTCATTAAAAAATAAAGAGGTGCTGGTCGACAAATGACCGGGGAAAATTTTGGAAAGTAAACAAAACATTTTATGGTAGAAGGTCGCTCTTGAACATGACACTTCACTCCATTACTGTGACTATTTGGGTTGGGTAATCTTATTGACGGTTGATTCATACATATGGTTCATCATACCTTCACTTCAGTTTTGGGTCAAGGATGCCAACTCATCTCAGTGTCACCGATATGTTCAAGAAAATTCATCCAGTGAATACTCATCCTTCTGCAATACTCATAAACCTTCATTCTCATGAAAGTCATCCCTGAACATTCCTATATTGAGTCATCCTTTGTCTCTGAAATTTGTAACTCCTGTTTCACAAGAAAGTTGCTTCCTATTGATGGAAAATATTCATCCAGGAAGTTCACTTAGAAACATCATACTCCAGTACCATGAGGCTTGTTATAGCATCAACAAGATCCTCACTTCCGGATTTTTGACCGAAAGATTTTGTTTGGTGTTCGACATCAAATCATCTATTCACACCTTAAAAAATATACTGTAGTACCTTGAGGGCCATTGACATCAATGGTGGTTCTCTTGCATTTGTTAACATCTCACATCAATGGCTGGTAATCAAATGATGTCTTACCATGTTCGACTACAAATCATATATTCGCATGGCTAGACTTGTACCCAAATGATCGAGTGAACAAGATAAGAAGACTCTGGATCTAGTTTCAGCCATCCGGGCTGTAATTTCATGATTTTTTTACACATCATCTGTATGGTGACCTTACATATAGTTCGTCATCCGAACATGGGCCTATATCTGTAGGCATGTCTGTATTGGGCAACATTCTAATGTAGATGACTTTCTAAACTATGTACATGTTATTAGATATTTTATGTGTTGAGCATGGGAATGCCTTCCCTCATCAATTTATGATCAAGAGGATATATCATGATGTAATGTATTGTAATATTGATGCAGGTCGCCACTCCTCTTCAGCTCCTGCCCATCACAGTGTAAATCATCTCATTCAAAAAATAGTGTTATTGTTATTCTGAATTCATGCTTTAGGGGGCAATATGTTATAGGTAAATTTTGGCACCATTCCCAATGACCTAGTTTAACTAGACATCATCCCCAGAACCAATGAATATGGTCTATCATCCCCTGTCATTTTAGTTGCTACATGCCCTAAGACAAAGAACAAAGAAAAATCATTTCTGACTTCCATTTCAAGGTTTCCAATATTTGAAGTATATGTTATAACACCTATGAGATCACCAATGCAGTCTCTCAAGGGGCTAAGTGTGTTTCATATATAGGAAAATACACTCAAGGGTGCTTTGCAAAGCACTTCCCGACACTCAAGGGTGTGTTGGTCAATTTGGAGTGAAATTCCCATTGTTCTGGAATCTCTACTTGGCCAGTGCCTTCTAGAAGAGTGAATATGTGTCAAAATGTGAATCCATGTGTCCATTTGATACCTCTGAGCTTGGGAACATGTCTTTCCTATTATTAGAAATTCATTTATTGTAAAACTACCTTCATTTCATCTATAAACTGAGCACAGATGCTAGTGCTTGAGAAGGAAGAATTTGAGTAGAGAAATGCTAGTGGAATTTCAATTGAGAAATTGATTTGAGTGATATGTTGTTGGAGAGATGTTCATTGTGATGAGGCCGGGATGATGCTGGAGATGGTGACATCAAATAAATCACTGGTTGTAAACTCCCCTTCTATCCATTAATAAATATTGTTGTTTACTTTCCCACATATGTATCTGTATAAGCTTATGTATTCCATATTATGAATTCTTATATGATGTATATGGTTAATGTTTCATTGATTTAATTGAATAACTTGAATTGGCATCTGTATATTTCTATATATTTTTTGTTTAGTGTTCATTATTGTAGGAAATATTTTGGCAATCTAGCTTGGATTTGAAGCTATGTCAAGAGTGACAGAAGGAGAATTGGAAGCGCTTGGACTCCAAGTAAATTTCTTGATCTGTTCTATGTGTCTATTTACTGTTAGGAAAAGTATCTGCAAAGTCTTTAACCTATTTTTCTAAATGCATTGCCCCACATTTAGGGAAGAATTTTTTATCCGTAATTCATAATTCCGTATAACAGGAGCATGTCACTGCCCATACAAGCTGCCTCAATAAGTGGTGAACACGGTTCAACACCCCCGGAGTGTGCCTCTGATACGCGCGAGGAACATCATTAAATCTCGCATAGTCTAGGATTCTACTAGTGAGTCCATGCAGGTTACGTATGATTTCCTCCTCCTCGCTACCTTCACCATGAGGGACCACATGTAAGTCATGAGGAACTCTCCATGCTATTGGAGACATTCCTGCAGGTATTTTTGGGCCAAAATCTGCAAATACATGGATTAAAATTAGAACATATATAATAATAAAAAAAATCATAATACTCATCAAAATAATAAAAAAATGAGTCTTACCCAATGCTTCATCTGAATCCTCTCCTACTGGGAGTGGTAGATCTGGATCACCTGTAAAGTTCATGCCAGAATAGGGCTAGTACTCCACGACAATCAGTTGTCTTCGGAGCCAATCAAATAATTCTGTTATCCAGGACTTCTGTTGACCGCCCCCTGATATTGGCATCAAAGCTACCTAATGGACCATCAGTGGCCCTTGGGTTGGTGGTGTAGGAATTATCACTTCCTTACATTGAAAAATTGGTAACTGTTCCAGTATGAATGGTACCAAGATGGACCCATATCCGAATTGTTTTAGCTTACCGTTCTTGCATTTTATCAATTGGAATTTCATATTGATCGTTACCACCTCTACCCAGTTGTATAGAGTTGGTTCCATACAATCTACATCAATAAGTAACTATGTTTTTGTGGCTTCATGTGGAGCCTACAATCCAGCAGCTCGAGTGATGGTGTGAAGCACTACTTTTAGTGCCAAATCAGGAATGGTTTGGATATCCACCTTCCCACTCTTGGATCCTTTCTTTACCTCTCAGCACACCCTATCTATGACCATGCTCATGTTTTCCATCATAGGTCAGGTGCCTGCTAGGATTGGTGCTGCTCCCCTCCTTGATAATATAGTGATAAATTATATGTCAGAGACATCAATCTCTAACTCCTTATCGTGAATTATGAATCTTTCTCGATCAATGTCCCATACATTGACCAGGTACTATAGTAGCTCTGGTTGAGCTCGGAGACATGGTGCCATGAAGAATTTTAGAAGCCCGCAATTTTATAGAGCCTCCATGCATCTTACATTTCTCATGGCTTCCTCATCCTCATTTCTGTGTTCTCTCTCCTTCCATTCGATCACCATTTTTCTTTCACACACTTGCAAGAAAATTAATGGAGCCATCGTTAGTCAAACTATTTTATGTTGAAGTGTTTAAAATGGGCTAAATAGTTGGATTTTTATGAAAATCTGTGGCCACGACTTGGTGTGTCTTTTCTAAAAACATCTGTGCCGAATGGCACGCCCCTGTTAAAATACAAGGCAGGTTGGCGCGAGTCCGTGCCTGGAACCTGCAACAACTACCGTGCCCTAATTTGGACCAAAATCCCCTACAAATGTGAAAAAATGGATTGCAGGTAATGAAAATTACATCAAAATGTAGGCAAGGACATGAGCTCTTACCTGGAAAATACATATTCGCGATTGGCCTCCTGGATTGTCCACTGTTAGCTTCACAAAATCTCAGTGAAAAAAGGTTAAAATTGGTCACAAGAGGTAAAAGTGAAAAGTAATTCATTTTTTAGTATTTTTGACATTTTATAAACTTTTCAGAACCCTAATTAGGTTTTTGAGCAAGTTTTTTGATTATTTTAGTATTTTATCTTGAAAAATGGGTTTTACGTGAATTTCTTGTGCAACAACAGTTTCTCGAAGTGATGGAGATGAAGTGATGATTTGTATTTTATAATTTTTCAGACTCGGTAAAAACACAAAAAAATCAACTCGTGGAGTCATCTTTCAGCTCTCTTCTGACTCTCGAAAATTGAAAAGATTGTCGAGACTCTTGTCGTTTTGAACTTGTTAAAGGCTATGAAATGATATCTACCCAGTATACGTTTACCCATTTTTCAGGATAGGATAGATTATTTACAAAAAAGGAATACCTTAGCCTATCACAACTAAGAGGTTCTCTCAGATATGGTTTTCTACCTTTTTAGATCTGTGAGACTACCTACGAAAAGGGACCTACTGGAGTTTTCTTCTCCACTTATTTTCAAAATATCTAAACATGAAAATATGTCGATTTATTCCTTTGTCAGACTCGTTAAACTTACATAATATCAGAGATCATCACCATGACATAATCGAGTTCCTCCTTCCTAGGGCTCGTAAAATGTACTAGGATGGATTTTTCCGAAGGAAAAAATTATATGAAAAGCATATGCTATCCCCTTCAAGCTTGTTTTAAAAAATAATCGGAGTACTCGCCAACAATGGTGGGGGAAAATCGAACCAGTTCTCAGTCTTGTTGGCAGCACGTCGCTCTTGAACACAACATTCATCTGGAATTCATGTCAGGTTGGGGACATCCCATTTCGTCATTTTTTCCTCCATGGGTTTCGATAATCTATTTTTACCTATCATATGATCTTTTCCACGTCATCATAACCTCAAATCCCTTGATGTCAAATGCTGCCAAGTTCTAGAGTCGTGTCATCAATATGTTTAAGAGAAGTTTCCTTCTGCAGTTTTCAACCTTTGATCCTCTGTTTGGTCCTGATTCACTATCATATTGTTCCTCTGTCTCATGTCGATGATGTGGGAAACATTATGGACCTCCTTCGACTAGGTCAGTTCCTATCGACTTCAACTCATTATCTAAGAAGATGACCAAGAGACTCCCTTCCGATACCTTGGATCTTGCATGACGCAATGGAAAGTTCTTCAGATTCGACGATAGGTCCTCATGAATGGCCTTTGATCGAGTGATTCTGTGGATGTTCGATGCCAGCTCACTGGTCACATTCCATGAATTGTACTAGTTGTACCTTGAGAGCCATTGTCATTATTGGTGGTTTCTCTCACGCATGTTAACAAATTTCATCATTGGCCAGTAATTGGGTGACTTTCTTCCATGTTTGACTTTAACTCACTTATTCGCATGTTTGAATTTTTACTTGTTCGAGTTGCGATGGAGCGAAGACCTTGGGTTTTACATGATAAAATATAGGTTGCGAGACGATTTAGTTTATCATGACTATACGCATGACTCTTCTGATTGGATGGCTGCAACCATACATGATTCTATTTATTGATCCTTCTTCCTGGATGGTTGTGTCCATACCTCGGATCTTGTTTTTATATGTACTCTATTATGGATGGCTGTACCCATGCCACATATTCATGTATCAGAGATATGTACTTGTGCTTGCAGGTCTTCCAACTATGGTGTTTGGTTTGGGCACGTTCTCATAAAGCATTTCCCTCCTCCCTGTCTCTCAGACCTTATGCTTTAGAGGGCATCTATTACACAATATTTTTTCATCGTCCCTACAATCCACATCTCGCACATTGCAGGACCATTTCAGTGACTTCTGTGTATTTTCATACCTTGAAAAAAGTGTCATTGCATCCCTTGGCTTGAAAAGAACCTTTTCTCTATTGATCATTCCTAAATCAAGCTCTCAAAACACATGAATTTGGGTCAGCACTGGTAGGAATTTATGGCCTTGTGCCCATAGAGAAATTAGCACTAGGCCACGCACCCATTGGTGATCTGTCTCAGTGGACTGCCCGCGCCGAGTTGTTTTTGGAATTTTTTTTAAAAATAGAAATGAATTTTCCATGTCCAACCACTTCGTGAGTGAATTCATCATGGTTTTTTCGATTGACTAACGTCGAAGTCCTTCCTTTGGCTTCTTGTTTCCTATAATTTAGCAACTCTCCAAATGATAAGGCCTCGCTTCCACTTTATGGGGGATCCCAAACCACCTCCTCCTCTCCTATAAATACATCCTTCTCACATAGTTTCAACTAGCTGAATAGTCCTTACTATAGTTGGTGTGAAGAACAAGGTAGAGAAGAAACCATTGTTGAGAGAGATTTTAGGCGAATTGCCTCACCAGGTCCGATTCCCGACGAATGCTTGAGACACCATTGACTAAACCCATAAAAGGAGGCTGCAACATCAAGGATTTAAGGTTGTAAACTTATTTTCTCTACTTATTAGTATGTGACTACTTTTTTGGTTCTCATTTTGCATTTGATATGTTTAATCATATGAAATATGTTTGATTCTCCTTGACCAATCAAATAGTTATGAATGCAAGTATGTTTTCATATTTTGTCACCGTTCTCTAATCCTTGTGCAGGTACACGGATATTATAGCTAAAGTACTGCGACGTGTGAAGACAAATATCAGGAGATCGCTACTACAAGATATGACAAGAGCGATGGACCAAGGTAGGTCATCTATCCCAACTTGTTCTCATTCATAAGCTAGGAGTCTGATGGATTAACATGTTCCCTTGTTGCTAAACCCACTCTAGGGCTAGAGGGATCGCCTCTGTCCGCAGAGGGGATTTACCTTCACAACAACGATATATGGTCATAGTGACATAGATAAGGCAAGAAATCTCATTAAGAAAATTCAGCTGATACATCACATAGTGCAAGAGCAACTTGAAAAGAGTCAAAGCAACTACAAGGCAAGGCATGACAAACACCAGGTTGATCGCAAACTCCATGTTGGTGATGAAGTTTGGTTGTACACAAGCAAAGAAATATTGCAAGGGGAAGGTAAAAATCTCAAACCAATCCATTATGGTCCATTTAAAATTCTGGAAAATATTGGTACAAATACATTCAAGCTAGATTTGCCTCCTTATATGCAAATTTATTTTGTCATTAATGTTGAGAATTTGAGATTTTTTGAGCCTCCTTTGATTGATGATCAATGAGAGCATGTTCAGCTGCCATCAATAGATGATTTATCGCCAAAATATCTTGATGAAATTCAGCAAGATCTCATACTTGACAAAGGAATTAGAACTTAAAGAAGAGGGAATGTTAAATACCTTAGATTGGGACTTGAGGGTCAAAATATTTCAAAGGCCAAATGGTTGGAGATTGGAAAAGTGAGGGAGTTGTACCCTCAGTTGCAGAACAATTGATAGTATATTTTGTGGTCCAAAAGGATTCTAGTGGGGAGGAATGATCTAAGGCTCAATTTTTAGCTCAAAATTGAAATTTCTCAAAAATTCTTTGAACTTGAATGTCTGGATAGAGCTCATCTTCAGGATTCCAATGCAACTCGTTTTATCAAAATCCGAGTTCATATGAGTGCATTATGGTTTGATGTTCATTTTCAAAAATAGGCAAAAAAGGAGAAAAATAGGTACATGGATGATATGGTAGGTATAGTCATCTTCTGAGAGAATATTATATAGATTCATCCAATGACAATGTGCCAAGTGTTCCAGTCGGATTCACCGATGATGACTAGGAAGTGAAATTTTTTTATCCTAAGTCTAAGGGTGAATTCTATCATTATTATTAGTGCAGGAATTATTGTTTTTATTGGGGAATTTTGGACCAATGGGGATAGGCTACATGGCACAGCTAGGGGCTACCATGTGCCCCCACCCCAAGGCCTTGGAGGCTTTCAATTTCGAATGGTTGATTATTTGATATATTACATGGTGTTAATTTTTCAAACAACCTAAGGTTTGAAACCATACCATATGTCAGACTTAGCCACAAATGGAGGAATACTATATAGCGTTTTGAGGAGGTTATAATTTGGTGGGAAACTCTAAAATTCGAGGAAAGCATTGTTATAATTCTTTACAAAAAATTATCGTCGGATCGAGGGTTGAACACCCGACCTACTCTGCACTACACTTGCGCCTTACCAACTCCCCTACCATGGTGGTTATTAACCACTATAGTCTCCGCCCATTGGTAAATTTCTTTGCTCTGACAGCTGGGGGTCTAGAGGGGGCCAGCCCCCTCCCATGTGTCCATATTCGAAGAACCGGGTGCCATGTTATCAAACTGGAAGAACATTAAAACGTGCTTAATTAACGGTAAAACGTGGTTAAGCCACGATTAATTGCTCATTAGCGCTAAGAGTTCTTAACAAAAAAAACATGCTTATCTTATCCCTTAAGTGCACTTAACCGCTAATTAACCCGCATTTAATATGGCGAACTTTTAGGGAGCACACAAAAATTGGCAGCTTTGCTATTTTTGGAATTTTGACTGGAAATCTCCCCAAATTTAGTGGAGAAATTGGTGGAAATACAATTTTTTCGATAACTGAGGAAATTTTCACCCAAACAGAGCTCAAAAAGAGGCATTATTAGCTAATTGACATGCTAGGAACTCAATGAAGGATGTTGAAGAGGCAGAAAAGTTCATCTACATGTGTTTTTGTGCATTTGAATATTTTTTAAGGCTAGGGCCACTAGGTGTTAGGGGCATTGCCAGAGCATATAGAGTCTGAATTGAGCAAAAAAAAAGTAATTTCTAGGATATTTTGATGTTTTAAAATCATTGGAATAGGTTCCAAGAGAATTTTAAGCTTTTAACAACAATTTGAGCACACTTGAAGCTAATACAAAGGCCCACACTATGAAGCTGGACAAAGGAGATGTAGCCCAAGAGGGGTGAACTCCTTTATCAAAATTTTATGTATTGAGCTCTGCTATGTGTGTTTGCTGTGTTTATATTTTCTTCTATTTAGTCATTTAAAACTATGATTTTAAGTTTATGAAAAACACAAAATTTCACCAAGTAAATTGAATTGACAATCACATTCGCATAGACAAACTCTTGATGAATAAGGAAACCAAAGCAAAGAGAAATTTATATTTGGAAATGATACTAGCACAAAAATAACTAGATATAATTTCATATTAGGAATCCATAAACTACTCCTTAAGGGATCCCACACACCACCCATCTAGAGAGTCTACATGGTTCCCACCTAGGTAACCCTTCTCACACTTCCCCGCAAGGAACTCCTATACACATTGTTGTTCAAAATTGTTTATCAACGACAATCAACACTAAAATTATAGTTTTGGCTTCCTTCAATCTCTCATATTTTAGAAAGATAACCATTGACCCCATTTCACATGTTCTGAATTATCCATCGATGCCAGCAAAATTTACCTTCGGATATACCCAAATTCAAAGGGAAATAAGGGGAAGATCCATGAAACCATGTTATGAACTTTCACCTTTGGTGCTCATCGAACAAAATCACTCATGATTTTTTTCACCTATGATTATTTCAATTCACTCTCACATGGAATACAATAAAATAGTACATAGGTGAGACCTTTGGTTCCCACACAAACTTTAACTTTCTTTCCAGGTCACATTATTCTAGCTCCCAATCCGTCAGGACTTAGGATTTGAGCTACTGACTCATTTCTAAAAAATGTCATCCAGTCACATCTCAGACCATGTACATGAATGGTGGAAACGTCGTATCTTGTGAAAAATCCTGATAGACGATGACCTTCTCCTTGATTTTTTTTTTTGGATCTGTCACATCATAAATCTCAAAATATGTGGCTTCCGGGTTCCCACAAAATGAGAAAGAGGCTATCAAAAAAGCTCAAAAATTTGAGCTCATATACATGAAATCTAGATACCTCTGCCATTTCCTCTCATACGCACCTCACCTACAATATTTTAGACCATAACTACCAGGAGAATCTAGTGTTTCAGATGGGTTAATCAACACCATAGCCCAAAATCAACTTGTATACAATTTTGAACAATCTGGAAACATGCACAGTGGAAAACCCACTTACCAACCATATGGTACCACCCCTATAGTGTGAAAACCATCTAACATGAGATATTAATCCATTCAGTATACACCCATGTAGAACCCCACTACGCAACGCAACCAATACCCTGTCGTGTAGGGTGGCTAATACCCTCCCATGTAGGGTGGTCAATATCTTCCCACGTAAGGAAGTGAGTACCCTCCTAGGGCTTTAGAGGTGGTTTCCACTTCCCAAAGAACATACGCAAAAGTAGTACAAGGGAATCCATACCTCCCTTTTGTAGCACCCCAATATAATAACCCACCAACACAACCTAATGTTGAGGTTAATTTCATGCTACCTTATATCCCTCAACAATAGAATTAATTTTAATAATTGAATACGGAAAACCCACCTAATTCCACCAAGAAGAAAGGATTAAAAAAAATGGTAACCTAAACAGGGGGGAAATAACCAATAAATACCTTTGAGGGAACCAACTGGGGGAAATCGTCCCAACCGAAACCAAAACCAAGGTTAAACCAATAACAACCCACACAAAAAAACCTAGTCTATGGATTAATCATGCTTATGCTATTTATGGGGAATACAACCATTATACCCATAATTTACCTCAACTCCCCGAGTTGAAGATAATGAAATATACTAGGGGCAGGGGGGGGACCAAAAACCTGTAGTAATGCAGAATCCATCCCCCCACCAAGGAATTTTCAATATTCAGAATGAAACCTATCAACAATAATATCAGAATCCTCCTAGAGGGAGTTCCGAAATACCTCAAACTGTGACATTTACATGGTAGGGGAAGAATTTCTTCTACAAACACAAAATTAGGATTATGAAACTCCACTAGAAACCAACCCTTCCATCACAACCACTACATCACCTGCAACACCCTTGACGAAACCTCAACCCCTTGTAGAAACCATCCCATGAATGGTCCAAGGGCCTCTACATCGAGCAAGACATAACTCAAAGGTTTATCATAGCTACAATGTAGTAGATAGCTAAATCACCATCATCTATGTCAATATTGGAAGTTTTATAAGCATTCCCAACTCAACAGAAATATCTACTTTCCACGTTAGGCGCAATCGACCCTGTCAATTCTCCTTTGATGGCTTTTGTTCTAGATAATGTTTCCCCACGTCTTCCATCGAAATTTTCCTTCCAAATGTCGGTCAACATTCAGAACATTAACATCCATAACTTCATAGTTGATGAGGGAGAATCCACATGTATCATGTCAAAAAACATTTGGCATAAACTGGTATCCCTTGAGCTCAAAGCATCACCCATCACCCTCAAAGCATACGTCAGGCACCCCTCTGCTCTTGTAGGCCTTTTCTAGTACATTCCAGTTGAGCTCACCGGTAAAAATATGCTCATATATGTAGAAGTTTTGGATGCCCAGTTGGATTACAATATCCTTCCTGGTATTAGCTACATGTATGCAATGGTTGTAGTTGCATCTTAAATATTCCAGATCATGATTTCCCCCCATGATGGGAAAATAATTACAGTTGACCAACTCATAAACGATGAGAAAAATACATCCATCATCCCCGATGGTGTGTTACATTTCGTAGGATATTATCCACAGTTGATCACAACCATTAGTGAATCAATACCAGGGCTATTAAAGCCATCAACACTCCTTAGTACATAGCCTGCAGACCCATCTTTGCTAGAGGCCGCCCCTACAAACTCAATAGCCCCAGTGTGCATGATGAGTTCATAAAACACTACACAAAATTAGGAACCAGTTCTAGACATCCCCGATGCTAAGATTACTAACACTATGTTCCTACCCTACACTATCACTCAAAAACCCTTCTTATACCACCCACCTAGTTTTTTCTCCCGCCAAGTCATGGTGACACTCACATTGTTGAATATTGCTTTCATGATATCTGTATGGTATCTAGCCCCATAGGCCATGTCAAAAAAATTAGGTATTACCTTTATGGGCATCATTCCTGAAGCCAATCCTCAGGATACCACCCCAAAATGAGCTATGCCGGTGTCAACACTCGTAGGTTCCAATAAGAGGGATAAACAAAAAGGGAAGAATGTTGAAGCCTCAAAATATTCCTATTCTAGGGTACCATCACCCTGTTCATTGTTTGAAGTAGTAGGTAACCCTACCAACTAGTGACTTGAGTTATATGAGATGAAATATCTTCTGCAAGCCCCAAAAATACAAGTGGCCCCACCTCCACCTATAGGATAAATGGCCACACCAGCACGTAATAAGGAATTTTGAACCAACCATGCATGTGCCATATGTGAGGAGTAAGGGAATTACACTCGTCACTACCTCAAAATACCTTACTATCGACATGCATTTGGCACACTCGCTCAAGTAAATTTTGTTACTTCATCACTTCCCACTGTGCCAGTGGTGGATGATGGGTCCAAAACCATATTTTTTGTTTTTGAGGAAGAAGAAACATGCATTGTTCATCCTTGCACCCGTTTTCATTCTACCCCACACTTATGGTCAGTATATAGAAGAAGCAAAAGATAGCCTCAAGTCATATTTCAAAACAAATTCCACTCCTACTCGCTATGCAACATACCTAGCTACATGATTAATCAATGTTGAGAATCGAGCAAGATTACAGATATATTTCTCTTACTAGTCCACATTTGCTGATGTACTCACTCAAATCAATCTAGACGCTTGTGCAACCATTTTCACATACGTTCCCAAGTACATCATACATGGAATTGTCAATACCTTCCATGTTTTCAAGTAGCAAGAGTAGCTTTGTGTAAAACTAAGATCGAGGGCACACATCTTCTACTATTGCCAGTACTAAGATCTAAAGGTGGCCTGCACCCTTGAGTGCCCCACCCCATGACATCAACCACGCATCATCATCTCGAGCTATGGGATTTCTTGGTATCCATACCATTTATTGTGTTATCACATATCCTCCATGATCGACATATCACACGTGAAATATCTGTACCAACAACTCTCATAGTTATGATACATGTCCTATGTTACAAACATTTGGACAACTTAAAATACAACACCCACTAGTTCACCAAAACCCTCAACACTATCTTATCATAGAGGAACATGCATTGCCTCATAGGACACAACATTATCATAGGAAAATTCTCCCACTCACCATCAGTATGAAATTACGGAGATTCTCTCATCAGTTTCTGATGAAAACGCATAACATCATATACGAATCATTTCCTCGACCTTAGGAACCTTGATTAGCACCATCTACTCAAAATTTATTGGTGTTTATACTGTTAAACCAAACACAAAGTTGATACCACCATTGAATGTGTAGACCCATCCAATCTGCACATTTTCAACATCGTTGGGTTCTACGACAACAACCACTAAATCATTTTCTTTCTTGTCAACCAGCACAACTAGGACCCAATCCCATCATCATGACCTCACACAACCCATTTCACCATTAGATAATATTTTTCACTTAGATAAATATATTCTATAGGCCATGAAAAAACCAAACTTTATGTACGATGTCATGCATCATTGTTTTTTCCTTCTACCTGAGAAATCATTTTCACCTATTAATGCACCAAGCCATGATATTTGTACAATAGAATCAAAGTATTTCCTACCATTAGGAAAATTCAATTGGTTTAAAAATCAAATCTTGACACCAGATGCATTTGAGGAATGGAATATGTATAATATATCACATATAGTCAAGGTAGATATTTCAACCAATCCTACCATTGTTGAATAAATCTTGTTGGGGACAGCATGCTTCCAAGATGAGGTGGCCTCGTACAAAGCCCTTTTTCAAGAATATAAGGACATATTTTCATAGGCTTAGTAAAAAATGCTAAGCATTATTCCTACCATCATGGAGCACCACATTGACACATGGCTTGATCCCTACCACATTAGGCAAAAGCAACATCAGCTCCATCCCTCTAAAGTAGAAGTGATAAAAAAAGAAATCGAAAAAACCACAAATTTGGTTTCATCTATCCTATTTCTTACACTTCTTTGGTTTTTAACACTATACCCGTTATGAAAAAAATAGGTCTCCATCTGATTTTGTACTTATTTCAGAGTTATGAACAAAGCATGTTCCAAAGATAATTACCCTACACCCTTCATCGACCAAGTCATCGATGCATGTATCGATCATGAATCCTTATCCATCATGGATGGATTCTCAGGGTATAACCAGATTTAGATATGCCATACTAATGAGTACAAAAAAACCTTCACCACCCCATGGGGCACATTCTCCTATCTAGTCATTCCCTTCTACCTTAAAAATGCTAGTGCCAATTTTCAGAGGGCCATGAACTATATCTTCCATTATCTGGCTCATCTTATACTAGTCTATTTGGATGACCTCACAATGTGATCTAAAAACTGTTCAGACCATTTGGAATATATCTACCTGGTTTTTCAGAGATGTCAAAAATTAAACTTACACTTGAACCCTTTCAAGTGTGTCTTTTGCATCAATGTAGGAAGACTACTAGGATTCATTGTTTCCCATGAAGGAATTAAATTCAAACCTCTAAAGGTCCAAGCCATCCGATAAATCCCACCTCCAAAAAATTCGAAGTAGTTACAAAAGCCTACAGGGTAAGAAAAATTTCTTGCACTACTCTGTCCCTAATTACACCACTTGTGTGCATGGCTTATTGTGCCTTCTTCTTCAATATGTTCCCTCCCACCAGGATGAAAAAGCTCAAAAATCATTCGAGAACTTGAAAGATACATTATATCAAGCTCCATTGATTAGCCCTCCCGATCATACACGGATTATACCCTCTACTTATCAACAACTAAAATAGCCATCATGGGGGTATTAGTCTAGGAAGGGCCAAATAATAGAGATCACTCTATCGATTACATCATAAATAACCTCTTTGGGCCCACCTTAAAGTATAAGCCATCAGAAAAAGCAACCCTAGCCCGTGTACACTTAGTATATAAACTTAAACATTATATCATTTTATCCACTACCACCATAATATCAAATATTAAACCCATGAGATATTTTCTCAGTCATCGTACAATTAGTGACATTAGGATTAAGAAGACATCATATTCATCATGGTACCCTCTATTCCATTTCAACAACAAACTCATTTTTGGGTTTTTTTCACATTTTCAAGTACCTATCAGGTGTGCCTTTCCATTTTTTTGATTCATCTTGTTCAATGCATTTCATCTGACATATTATTTAATCAAGATGTTTTCACTTGAAGTATTGGTTGTCGAAGTTGTAGGTCTCCCAAAAGAATCAGTCCCTCGGTGACTATTGACATTTAAGGTATCATTCTCTGCTCAACATGATAGGCTTCCTTGAAAGCTTTTCATATACTGACATCATTTCCCTGAAATTCAGCATAGGATCCATCATCTCAACCACGTTTACCACCACCCCCCACCTACAACTGGTAAAATTCCATGTCGATCGATAGTACCTCTGAGACATGGGTCACGTAATCGATATGCAAAATATAGAATATTTAAATGTATGAACAACAACGTACCTTATATGCACATCATAGAATTTATATATGTTTTCAAAAATAGATATTGTTCATAATTATTACACTAACGAGAAAAACACACAGTTCTCATAACAAAGTATCGATTCTGACAACTATGATAAAAAACCATTTGAAACAAGTTGTCGTCTAGAACTATCAACTATACCAATATGAATTGGAAATATGCATTCCAAAAAATAATGCATGATCAACACTTGGCCAATGCAAATACGAACACATTTCTTTTTAAAATTATGTCACAAGAGATTTACAAAACATAGACCTTTTGATCTATGTTTCTTATGTTAATGATAAAAACACACAATTATTAGAACATACTATCGATTCCAACAAATATGAGATTTTTTTTTTATAAAAATCCCCTTGAGACTATGAACTATTCCAATATGCATGCCAAAAAAAATAATACATAGTTAACACTTGGCCAAAGCAATAACCGACACATTACTTGTTAAAATTACACCTAAAATGCTTCGTAAATCTTAAACCTTTAGATTTATGATTTGCACTCGATAACAAGTATGTGTAATAAAAAACAAAATATTTCTGTGACAAAGTTATGCACCTCTTCACTCACTCTCCCCCCACATAGTTCTCTAAAACACTTTCCTTCTGTATAAAATTTATTTTTAATCAACCGAAGCCACTTAATATCAGTCACTATGTATAATGTTTCACACGGTTTTATATTTATTTAATTTATTACATTGCTATGATTTAGCGTAAATTTGTGTACATGATTTGTCTTGGATAACATTTTTCACATGAAAATTAGTTACATGTGGTAATTATACATGGAAATGAGAAATATAGAGTTAAATGACATTGAAAATGTTGGTGACTAAGAAAGTAATTATAAGTACAAAACATAAATGGCTAGAAAATTTCTCTTTGCATAATGAATTTAGAAGATGCAATTATTGTTTGAACTTTTGTTTCTTTACATGAGCTTTAATCTCCAAAGTTGACGTTCCATAAAATCACATCTTTGGATTTCAAATATTATTTAATGGAATCTATAAATATCTCATGAAAACTAGGAAATATTGACATAAAGAAATGTAATATGATGTCTCTTGATTTTTGAGATGTTGTTCAAGCCCAAATGGAAATCATCTATGCATTTTGCAACACATCTGAGATATGAAAAATATTCAATGCTTCAACGATTGTGGTTTTCCCTTTCTGTCAAGCTCCCACACGTTTCAACCTAAACGAGTCCTTCCCCCTTAAAATCCCTTGGATTTTTCCCTTGTTGATCCATGCTTGCTTTATTTATCGATAAAGTAGCCTCATGACACCTCAAATTTCCACGACTCCACTATAGCACAAAAATCACTTTGACATGTATTTCTAGTGCGTTATTTTTTTCGTTATTTCATTTTAAGTGGTTTTCCATTTAAAAGTTTATAGTTTTATCTATCTAAAAGAGACATTGATTCAGGACAAAATATATGCAAAATGGACTATATATGCAGGACATTGATTCATAGATGAACATGCCTTTGAATTTCAATTGGATTTGAATGGAATCTATAAAAATAATATGAAAAGAACTAAATGTTGAACATAAAGAAATGAAATCTAATACAGATAGTAGTTGTCATTCAAGTTCAATTTAAAATCGAGGGTGTATTTTGCAATAAATCATGAATCTAAAAAAAACCAATGTTCCAACAACTGTGATTTTTTCTCTCTATAAAGTGAAATTTGTTTGCACAAGCATTTGTTAATAGTTGTACAAAGGAACGAGTCCTTTACATGCCAGGGAAACTATTTCTTTGGATAATTTTTATACTCGTTTCCATTTAGAACTTTTTCATATATATTTATGCGGAAGAATATTTACAAAAAACTGATTAATTCATCAAAGGTTGTGCTCTCAACTAATATGGATCTAAGAAATTTTTTTTTTTTATGAGCAACGAAGAATGTCTTGAAGATAGACTATGTGTGGGAGAGAGGAAGTGTGTAAGGGACACATCTTGGTAATGCATTTATTTTCATTTGTACAATATAGCATGAGAAAAAAGAATAACCGAAATGTCGAGACTAGATAACAACGAGCTGATACTTTAATAGGAAAGGGAAAAAAATGACATATTTATGACACATCCCTAAATATATCGTTATCCTGATAGGTTTTTATCTCTATTTTTAATCATCCCAATGCCTTCGATGCAACATTGACAACGTAAATCAATCTGATTTGGTTAAAATTTTAGGGTAAAACTAGAGTGAAACTAAGCAATCTGATAGAAACTATGTAGAAACAAGAAGGAATTACCATAATTGTTGTAGTAATGGCAATTGAATTAAAAGAAAGGAACATATATTATTCTTGAATCACATGCTAATAGAAAATAAAAACATGCAAACAACCATTTTGACTCATTGGGTATCGGGATGATATGACTAAAAAAACATTGCACTAATAGTAATTGGTACCAATTTCGGAGATGGCACGTGTATGATATCCTTTTACAACTAAAATGAAAAATATTTCATGCACTTTTCACACATAAGTGTATTGATCTAGATCTGCAAGAACTAATGATAAAGCCAATGTAATGATTTTCTATTAAAAATGGAAAATGCTATGAATCTGGAAAATTTATAAAACACTAGCTAATAGAATGAACCCAACAAAAGAACCTATAGATCAAAAAAATAGAATATTCTACAATTGTGCCAAAAAAATTAGTGCAGTAGTCACACCAAGAATAGATAAAAGCACGCTATTAATATAGAAAAAATTTAAAGGAATGGAAAAGATTAAAAATGTACAATGAAGAAAATTCTATATTTTTTAGTAGTGTGCCATGATCCAATCACACAAGGTGGCTCTGAAGAGAATCATTGCGATTATTAGGAGGCCCTATTCAATCATAATGTTGTATGCTGACAATATGGGAAAGTGATGCACTGTTAATGCACTAGAAATATTGTTCGATGACGAAATGAAAAATTTGATCAAATTTTTGCTATTGGTGAAACTATATGCCCATATTCTTAGCACATAACATTATAATAGACAAAATGAAGTACTTGGTCAATGATTGATCATATTGATTGAATGCAAGTAATTTTTACGAAATTGAAACTTATTAACGATTAATAATTTCTATGTTATTTAAAGTGAAGTAGTGATGTTTCATATTTTATTTTTATTAAAGTACTTTTTGCATTAAAATGATGTTCCTTATTTAAAACAAAATGGTAAAATTTCTTATTTAATATTTATCAGTCTCTTTGTTTCTATTTAAATTAAGTTTGTGTTTGCAGAGTAAAGTTTCTTGTATATGCATGTTCTCATGCACATACGGTAACCTACGCACATTCAAATCTCGTTCCACAAGATTAAATCTCCAAAAATATTCAATGAAAAGGAGCTCAAAATCAAACAATACAACATAGTCGCACTACCAACTATTTTCTTGCTCTCAGTGTGAGAGCACTAACCGAAGAAATGTTACGTAAAATCCATACATATATTTTGTTTTTATGCAATTTTGACAATATTAGCACACTAGAATTTTTGACAATATCAACATGCTAATGGTTATTGAGAAACAACAAATCGATAATACAAAAATTTGTACATTGAAAGCTCTCTACATAACAAAATCTATCCGCAGGAAGCTCTCACCTCTTGGAGGCCAAAAGCAGAATTGCAGAGAATAGCTATTTTTCTGCACTCTAATAGAATCAACTTCTTCTGCCCTAAATACTTTTATAATAAATTGATTATCTTTCTCTATGATTATCTTTGTGTAAATAGGAAGTCTATTTCATAGAGGAATATTTCAAGCTTTCATTGTGTAGACATCTGCACTTTACACAATGACAAACTTGTCACACAATTCATACACTCTTACAATCATAAACAAGTTTTTTAATATACAAAAATTACAAAAATATTTTTTTTCATGTCCACACCTATAAAAAATGTCAGTCCCCACTACTATGTCATTAGCTAGCTTTAGGAGGAAGTGCAAAAGTATGGAGAAAAAATATATTTCCACACTCCAAAAAACCTTTGCACCTTAATTCTCTCACACGTATCTCATTTTTCACACATCTTCATCCCACACAGCTAAATCTAATTTTCCCTCCACACCTAGTTCTAGTGCACATTTTCCATCCTCTATACAGTAAAATATTCACACAAGGAAAATTTCAAAAAAGGAAACATAATAATACTAATTTGAAATTTATTCATAGTTAAATTAATTATGCTTCAACGATATAAATTCCCCTTTGAAACATTGTTTTATTGCACGTAGGTCGTCATTTGCATGTCCTTCAAATAATGAACGTTTGCATTGTGCAGAGTTTCCACTATCACCTCTGATTTTCTTGATTGTTTGGTATTTGTGAATCGAGATGACATTAATGGCAAAGGCATAAGCTTAAAATCAAGGAATGTTAGATTTATGGTATACTTACATTGTTCCAACCAAGGGTTAGAGCCATAAATTTCCAAGTTGATTAGTAGGTGTGGCATAGATTGAAGTTTATGGAGTGCAAATTTGGAGTTGCATAGCAAGAGCTTGGTATTTCCTTTGTTAAAATGGTATGTGCTCTATAATTTATCATCAATTTGGTCTCAAATCTTGGTGAGATGATTCTATCTGAAGCGTGAGTCCATATTGACCTTTAAAATCAGAAAATGGAAATATTAGAGTTGAAGCTACACTTGAAAAATGAAATGTTGAGTTTTCGTATGGATAATTTGGCTCACATAGAGGATGTCAATGCTGAGGAGGACGATAATCAAGTAGATGAGGATATCATGGTGTAGCATGGGATTTTATCACACCATGATATTTAACACCACCATTGACCAAGATTCCCATCTACTCATCTCGATCTAGGAGTTAATGAAGCCTAGGTCTCTTATGTTATCAAGTATATGTAGTAATTTAAATAACTATTAGTTTGTTTTTTCGCTATGTTATACAAATATATTTTGTTTGTAGGTATGTTTTGGAAAATATATGGAGGAAATCAGTCTAGAATAACTTCTATAGTGTAATTTTTAACTGTGTCAATCCTTCTTCGAGTTTTTGGACATTAGAAGAAGAAATTGTGGCTAAATTCGAAAATAACAAAATTTATGTCGATTCATGAAATTCATTTATATATTTCTATTTAATTCATCGGCTATACCCTATGTAAAAGTAAATCGTTTCTAATTTAGCTATTGTTTTTCTCACAGTAACTTAATTTCAAAATATTTGTGTAACTTAATTTGTAGAGTTGTCTATTTCCCTTTATGGTTAAAGTAAGCATTTATTCGGAAAATCGACATTGTATAATGATTGTTTCTTTCGCAGGGTGAAAAATAATAATACCATATTAAATTTAATATTTTAACATTAGTATCTTCCCCACTTATTAATGTTCCCTATTCATATCCCATCCTCTACACAGTCAGAGCTCCACACAATGAAACATTGATTTCCTTATGCACCTTGTTCTCCTTAAAATACCCTCATTCTCCCGCACATACTCTGTCCTCTGCATTGTAAAAGCTCTACAAAATGAAAAATAATAATATTAATTATTTTGTTCTTCCTGTATATACCATGTCCTCCACAAAGATTCATAGATCTATAAATTCAGAGCTCTATGCAATTTCTCTCCCACACATACTTCATCCTCCTCACAGTAAAAGCGTCACATGAGGAAAGATTTTAACATAAATTTATTCCCTGCTCAACAAAGTTCCTATGCACCCCTATTCTTCTGCACATATCCTATCCTCCACATAGTGAAATCTCCTCACAATTAAATATAATAATATTAGTTAAAAATTTGTTCATATTTAAATTAGTTAAAGCTCCATCTACATCCTCGTTCCAAAAATTCCACTACCACTATGATATATGATGTGGAAATTTGTAAAATTAATTTTCATCTTTGCACAAGTAAATATTAATTGGATATTTTTTTAGCCCTTCTCTCTCGCACATGCCCCTTCCTTTGCACATTAACATTATTTTTTGTTGAAAATATTGTCATTAATGGCAAAGAAGAAGCAAAAGAAGCAAAGAAGAAGCAAAGAAGCAGAGGCAGTAGAGGCAACAAAGGAAACTAAGAAGTTAAGGAAGAAAAGGAGCAAAGGTAGTAACTCAGCAAAGGAGCAGAGTCGTGAATGTGTTAGGTCAGTTACAGTAGAAAAAGCAGTGGACCATCCGATCCCTCAAAGTCCAATGACGGAGATCGAATCACACCAGGAGCAATTTCGCAAATCGCAACTGTTAGAGTTTAGTGTCAATGCGTCACATGGTAAGTTAAACTATTTTCGATGTGAAGTGGAGAAGACACATGTTGGCATGGCGCAATATCGCATATCACAAGAAATAAAGTGTAACCACAAAGTAAATCCTCTAAAGGGCGAAGTGCGATCTAGTGAGGGCCGTTAGATTTGGGCGTAGATCAATAGCGGATGATGAATTGTGAGTTCGCTCATCACATATATTGACATATAGCGCTAAGGTATGGTAATTTTTTTGCAATGCGGTAAGTTTAGAAAGTTGCGATGCAATGAGGGAAGAGCCATGTGTCAGCTCTACGTAATAGCACACATCGCAGATTATATGGGTTAGTGATATCAATAGGAGTTAAACTTGCGGGCAAGTGAAGTGCGATGTATTTTGATTGGTCTAGGATTATGGGACCTGAAAACCCCTATTCCACGTATATGCAAGGGATGTCTATTATATGTGTTCTATTAATAAGGTATGCATTGTTTGATCGCTAACATATGTATGTGGAATAAACTCAGATATTGTACTTTTTTGCATTAAAAGGGAGCTTATGTGGGTTGAGAGAAAAGGCTGAATGTAGAAGAAAATACTCAGGTAATAAAAGGAAAAGGGTGAACACAACAATTAAAGGCTCGGTTAAGTAAGATGACTCGATCTCGTGCAGAAAAATGCAACATCATGGGTCAAGTCGGGAAAAAAGGGCAGGTATGCAACACAGTTGAAATAGAAAAGACAAAGGAATAGAAATCAGAAGAGGACAAACACACATTAAATCTAAGAAGCTGAAAGGATTGAATTGGAATGTTATTGTAACTGTAAATGTATTAATTATTTTATATTTTTTGTGATGCAAATTCAAGTCTCCGTAAGCAAAGAAAAACTCCAAATTAATACTGAAATGAGTGAATTAAGTGTTGTAACATCTTGAATATGTTGAGTGAGAAAATGAATGGGTGGAAGGTAAGAATCATGCCTATTCACTTTATATTCCCATATAGAATACAAACAGCCATGAAGTAATCTATATAAATGATGTTATTGTAATGTGTATAAATAGCGTAGAGAAAGTAAGAATGAGAGGAAGAATAAAGAGAAGCTATGAAGAACCAGAGCCAATATGAAGCATAATTGAAGGTTGGAAGGGCAGCAGTGAAGAAGGAGTAAAACAGAGCTGATATCAAGGTAAATCAGCATATGATTTTATTCTATTGTGAGTAAGTTGGTGCTTCCATATCAATTTGTAGCTTGATAGATGTCCAGTTGGAGCTGGTTGAGGTAGGAGCCTCATGTGGGTTGAGCCTATAGAAAATAGATGGGATTTGGAGCTTCCTTATAAGTTGTAGCTTGCAGAATTTGAGGTAGTATCCTCCTGTAGGTTGGAGCCTATAGAAAATCAGTGGTGAGAGGGAGTTGCAGCTTGCCTTTGCATCACAACAATAATAAGATGTGGTTTTATCCCTTATGGGTTTCCACTTATATCTTTTCTCTATATGCATGATGATTCTGTGTTGATGTTCTGTATTTAATCTTGTTAAAACTTGTTGCTCACATATTAATATTTTTTTTCATTATGCATTAAGTTGATCATGAAATGAAGGTCTAAATAAGTTTAAAAGAAATTTTAAAAGTACATAAATGTATTAAACTAATTCACCACCCCCCCCCCCTCTCAGTTTAACTAAGGGTTCAAAAATTCGTATCAGAGCCAGTTCCTTCTTGTAACAGTTTAACAACTAGAAGGAGATCCTAGGTCCCCAAGATGACTAGCCTAGAAGGATGCTCAACAAATAAAGCCCCATTATTTACAAGCACAAACTGTGCTTTCTGGAAAATAACAATGGTGACATACATAATATCTCTAGGAATATAATTTTGGGCTGTTGTGGAAGAAGGATATGCCATAAAGGATAATGACAGAGAAAAATATGGCAAAAAAAATTTCATAGCCAATGAAAAAGCCATGAATGCACTTTTGAGCGGTTTCTGTGAGTCATAATTTATCAAAGTAATGCACAAGGTGCTTGCCAAAGGAATCCAGGATACATTAGAAAGTATCCATGAGGTAGTTAAAAAGGTGAAGATGGCCAAACTGCAAGCCTATAGAGCTCATTTTGAAACAAAAATGAATGAAGATGAAGATGTAGCCATTTTCTTCTTAAAGGTTGCAGAAGTTGTGAATAACATGAAAGATTTAGGAGAAACCATTAAGGAATGTGTAATTGTATAAAATATATTGAGATCTTTACCATCCAGGTTTAACCCTAAATTTTCTTCCATAGAAGAAATAAAAAACTGGGAAACATTGAACATGAGCCAATTTCTTGGAAACTTGAAAACCTGTGAGATGAGACTTCCAAAAGGGAAGCTAAATGTGAGGGAGGCATCCTTTAAGGATGATAATTGAAGAGAAGATAAGGAAGGTACATGCTCCTCCTCTGATGAAGAAGAGGCCAAATTTGTCAGAATATTGGAGAAAGGCATAGGTAAGTATAAAGGTAAGCTTCCATTTAAGTGCTTTAACTGTGGAAGAGTGGGGCAATATGCATCTAAATTTCCTCATAAGAAAATGAAGAATCATTTAATAGGGAAAGAGAAAACCAATTTCAGCAACAGGCCAAAAGGGAACATATTAATCGAAGATCATTCTATTTTCAACAAGAAAATAGTGCATCTGAGAGCTCAGATGAATCCCCCAATGAAGAAGGGCCATCAAAATTAATTTTGATGACCAAGGAAGAGCTTGAGGAAAATCTCCTAGAATTTGAGGACGAAGGTAAGGTAGATCTTGAGGGGGAAATAATTAGTGCCCTAGAGGAAATAAGCAGACTTAAACTTAAGGGTAAGAAACATAAATAGATTCTTCTAAAATATGGAAAGATAGAAATAGATTCATAAGATCTTATTAAATTGAAGATTGAAATAGAAGAATCAAGGAAAATAGAGGATATTCTGAAAAGAGAAATAAAGGAAAAAAATCAAGAGGGAGAAAAGCTAGAAGAGGAAGTGGTAAGCCTAAGGAATAAATTAGAAAAGGTCCAAATTGAATTAACTATGAATATTTCTCAAATGAAAAGCTCTGGTCATTTGGAAAAAAAAATTGTATACAGGCTGGGATAGGATATGAAGGAGAAACCAGAAAATCCAAGGTAGAAGATAACAAGAATATCATTTTTGTAAAAATTTGTAAAGGATAATGAAGCAGCAAAAAGGGAATCCATAGAATTAGAATCCAACAAGACCATGATATATAACAAAACAATCAGAAACAAGCAGCAACCTCAAGTGACAAATAAAGAAACAAAGAAACAGTCAACCGCAAAAGACTCATGCACTCCTAAGGATGAATTGAAAAAATTTGGAAGATGTCAAAGGAGGTTCCTTCCTCCTATGAGAAGTATCAATTGCTTTGCCTACCACAAAATTGGACATATTGAGGCATACTATAAGATCGAGCAAATCTAGTCCAACCAGTAAAAGATGCAACAAACGAAAATATTAACTCAAACAACTCTCTCTACTAGAGATAGATACTACTTACATGGGTATTGTTTTTCTTGTAAAGGGTTCGCTCATAAAGCCATGGAGTGTAGAAAGCATATACAGAGACTAGTGTATGGAAACTCAACGGGAATTAAGAACAATGATGGATTCAGTCATATACATAATCCATTCAGAAATACAGTCAAATGTTTTTGCTGCCATAAAATTGGGCACAAGTCTCACGAATGTCCTCTCAAATACCGTGGTTCATCTCCTCACGAAATTTACCAAAAAAATAACTACATGCAATGGAAAAAGAAGCTAAATAATTTTGATTTGGTTCTAATAGCTCAATATCAGAAAATCCAATGGTATGTGGATAGTGGGTGAAAAAAAAATATGACTAGAGACCGAAGCAAGTTTATAACTTTTAATGAAAATAAATATGGAAATGTAACATTCGAAAATGATAGAGCAGGGAAAATCAAGGGAAAAGACCCAGTCAACCTGAATAATGGAAGAGGATAGGCTCAGGATGTACTATTTGTGGATGGTCTGAAGTGTCAGTCAAATGTGTGATAAAGGCTGTGAGGTCCTTTTCAGAGCCCAAGATTGTGAAGTAAGGTCTATCACCATAGGAAAGACCATGGTCAAAGGTGTTCAAACAGAGAGTAATGTCGATATAGTAGAATAAGAGAATGAAGCATGCCACATCAACAAAATTGATGAATCGTGGCTATCGCATAGAATATTGGGACATCTAAACATTGACCACATCATCAAACTAAGAAAGAAGAAAACTGTCAGAGATTTTCCTACAGTAAAGAAGCCTCCAAATACCATATGTAATTCCTTCCAACTGGCCAAACAAACTCGCACATCATTCAAAGCTAAAGACCAAATATCTACAAGTAAGCCTTTTCAGCTTGTACACATGGACTTGTGTGGACCTTCAAGAACTAATGCACCAAGTGGAGAATCATATTTCATGATGATAATAGATTATTTTTCCAAATTAACGTGGGCTGCATTTCTAAAATATAAATCCGAAGCATTTGAGAAATTCAAGATATTCAAGGCACTGGCAGAAAATCAAACTAGATGTAAGCTAAAATGCATCAGATGAAACAGAGGAGATGAATTCACTGACGATGATTTTGTAGACCTGTGCAATGAATGTGGGATAAAGCAACATTTTACAATTGCAGGTACAGCTCAATAGAATGGAGTAGCAGAGAGGCAACGCAGGTCAGTACAATAGATTTCCAGAGCCATGATGTAAGAAAGTAACATTCCCCAAACCTACTGGGAAAAAAGAGTACACACAATTGTTCATATTCTTAACAAAGCTCATCTTAGACAAAATTGTGACAAGACTCCATATGAATTATGGCATGGGAAACTAGCATCAATCAAGCACTTTAGAGTCTTTGGCAACAAATATTTCATAAATAATAATGATGAAAAATTGGGGAAGTATGATGCAAGAGTTGATGAAGGAATATTTTTGGGATATGCATCCAAGAGTAAGGGATACAGGTGCTACAACAAAAGACTGCATAAAATTTTTGAAAGAAATGTTGTGAGATTCAACCAAGATCTTCCAAATAGAACCAGAAGCACAAACTATGCTAATCCTCCAGACGATCATGAAGATGAGAATCAAGAAAATGAAGAATAGAGTAATAAAATAGAAGATACTAAATTAAACTCAAAATTACCCTCGAGACACACTCATAAGAACCATCCAGAAGATCAAATAATTGGAGACAAGAGTGTAAGATTCCAAACTAGAAGACAACTAGTTGAACAGACTGAGGAAGTGTACCTAGCCTTGTTGTCAAGGATAGAACCAAATAATTTCAATGAAGCCATCAAAGAAAAAAATTGGGTAAATTCTATGAATGAAGAAGTAGACCAAATTGAGAAGAGCAAGACCTGGGAGTTAATGCCAAGATCCACTAGGAAAAATGTCATTGGCAGAAAGTGGATATTCAAGAATAAGATGAATGAACAAGGTCAGGTAATCAGAAATAAAGCTAGACTTGTATGCAAGGGATACTCTTAAATCGAAGGACTTGATTATGATGAAACTTTTTCCCCTGTAGCAAGAATGGAAGGAATCAGAATGTTTTTGGCTTTTGCATGCTATCATGATTTCAAGGTATATCAAATGGATGTAAAGTCTGCCTTCTTGAATGGAGATCTAGAGGAAGAAGTCTACATGGAACAACCTGAAGGATTTTCATTAAAATATAAACACGACTATGTGTGCAGATTAAAGAAAGCCTTATATGGTCTCAAAAAATCTCCACATGCATGGTATTTTGGGCTGGACAACTACTTACAAAAATAAGGGTTCAAGAAAGGAGGAGTAGACATCAATATGTACATAAAGGCTGATGAAAATGAACTCTTAATTGTAGTAGTATATGTAGATGACATCATGTTTGGTAGCAACAAATATGAGTTAGAAAAAGGATTTTCAGAAGAGATGAAGTCATAATTTGAGATTTCTATGATTGGAGAGCTTACCTTCTACTTAGGACTCTAAATTCTACAAAAGAACACAGGAATATTCATTTCAAAATAAAGATACTTAAGAGACATGTTGAAAAGGTTCCAAATGGAAGACTGTAAACCTATGTCAACACCCATGATCGTTGGATGTAAGCTATGTGCTGATTATGAATCTGCAGATGTAGATCAAAGACTTTACAGATCTATGATAGGAAGTCGAATATACCTAATTGCCTCTAGACTAGACATTATCTTGGTATTAGGACTTGTGGAAAGATATAAAGCAACACCAAAACAAAATCATTTGCTAGAAATCAAGAGGATATTTATATATCTGCAAAGAACTGTACATTATGGCCTATGGTATTATAAAGGCAAATACTTCACATTGACAACATATATAGATGCAGATTGGGCCAATTGTGTAGATGACATGAAAATCACAAGTGGAGGTCCATTTTATTTGGGAGAAAGTCTGGTGGCATGGTTAAGCAAGAAGAAAACATCTGTCTCTCTACCTACAACAGAAGTGGAATACATAGCAGCAGCAACTTGTTTCACACAAGTAATGTGGATGAAACAAACTCTCTAAGACATGAAGGTAAGCATCAATGAACCCATTTCTATCAAATGTGACAATACAAGTGCAATAATTATATCAAAAAATCCAATACTTCATTCAAAAAGCAAGCACATCCCAATAAAGTACCACTTCTTCAGAGAAAATAGTAAAGATGGAGTATGTACCAACAAAGGAACAAACAATAGACATATTCACAAAACCTCTTGCTAGATAACCATTCGAATATCTAAGAGAAAAACTAGGGGTAGTGTCTGTAGATGATATTCTTTGATACGATAAGAAAACATTAAAAAAATAAAAAATGATGATACATGAGCAAACACTGCCATATAAGGAACAGAAATACTGCAATAGATATGTCAGTATCAGACAAGAAGCATCATTTTAGGGGGAGATCAACCCATAAAAGGTGTCATAGAAGAGCTATAAATATGGAGCAATGGTATGGTACAGGTCCTCAAGATCAGATTATTACGACATAGGTACAAAACATTCTATGGTGACAAGCCTTCCATGTAATCTCAGTAATGTTCAAATTGTTCTCCCAACAAATCTTGTACACCAGTCTGGAGAAGAAAGGTATAAAGTCAGAAGAAGAAGGCCTAAACACAACTCAGAGAAAGGAAATGCAAAAAGAGAAAATACACTGGGAAATGTGCAACCCTTTGCCATTGATGTCAAAGGAGGAGGAAAAGCAAGCAAAAGAAGAAAGGCTTTTATAAAAAGAAAGTAGAGGAAGAAAGACACTTCTCATAATGAAAGGGGGAGGAAGTCCTAGAGGAGGTATTGGAGTATTGGTGGATGTGTTGCCATCAATGCCAAAGGGGGATACTATTGGAAATATTGTCATTGATGGAAAAGAAGCAGAGAAGCAACAAAGAAGCAGAGGTAGTAGAGGCAGCAAAGAAAACTAATAAGTTAAGGCAGAAAAGGAGCAAAGGCAGGAACTCAGCAAAGGAAAGAGTCGTGAACGTGTTATGTCAGTTAAGGTTGAAAAAGCAACAAAGAAGCAGCAAAATCAGCATAGAAGCACCAAAGAAGCAGAGGAAACAAAGGAAGTTAAGAATTTAAGGCAGAAAAGGAGGAAAGGAAGCAACTTAGCAAAGTAACCGATTCGTGAACATGTTAGGTCAGTTAAGGTAGAAAAAGCAACAAAGGCGATAAAGGCAACAAAGAAGCAACAATTTCGTGCAACAAGAGTAATAATACCAAGTTAGAATGAATAACGAATAGAAGAACAAGCTCAGGAGAGATCAAAACGTTTAGAAACTAAATAAAGAGATCAACATGTTTAAAATCAAAATAAAGCTCAGGAAGGATAGTGGAGATGCAGAGTAGCGGTGGTTGTTGAAAGCAGAAAAATCGACTAAGGCAAAAAAGACTTAGAAGAATCGAAGACCAATCGGATTTGCAAGCAGCAACGAGGTTCATTAGATAAGGCATAGATCAACGGTGGGGATCATCTCGCAAACTCGTGAATACTTTGCACATCGTAGGATTTAGTAGACAACGTTAAGATTTCGTATGGTAAGTTATTTAACTGACGATGCAAATTTGATTAGCAAAACAAGTGTGAACCATCCGATCCCTCAAAGACCAATGGCAGAGATTGAACCACACTAGGAACGATTTCAAAAATCGCAACTCTTAGAGTTTAGCGTCAAGGCGTCGCATGGTAAGTTAAAGTATTTGCAATGCGAAGTGGAGAATACATGTGTTGGAATGACGCAATATCACAGATCACAAGAAATGCAGTGTAACAAAAAATTAAATCCTATAAAGTACGAAGTGCGATCAGGTGAGGACCGTAGGATCTGGGTACAGATCAATGGCGGACGGCAGATCGTGAGTTCACTCATCGCATATGTTGACATATAGCGCTAATTTATGGTAATTTGTTTGTGATGTGGTAATTTTAGAAAGTTACGATGCGATGAGGGAAGAGCCACGTGTCAGCTTTGCGCAATAGCGCACATTGCATATTATATGGGTTAACGATATCAATAAGAGTTAAGCTTGCGGGCAAGAGAAGTGTGATGTATTGTGATTGGTCTAGGATTGGGGGAGCCGAAAACCCCTGTTCCGCGTATATGCAAGGGATGTCTATTATATGCATTCTGTTAATAAGTTATGTGTTGTTTGATTGCTAACATATGTATGTGGGATAAACTCTGATATTGTACTCTGTTACATTAAAAGAGAGTCTATCTGGGTTGAGAGAAAAGGTTGAATGAGAAAGAAAAGACTTAGGTAACAAAAGAAAAAGGGTGAACACAACAATTAAAGGCTTGGGTAAGTAAGAGGACCCGACCTCTTACAGAACAGTGCAACAACATGGGTCAAGTCGGGCAAAAAGGGCAGGTATGCAACAGAGTTGAAATATAACTACAGAAACAGAAAAGACAAAGGAACAGCAAGCAGAAGAGGACAAACAGATAGCAAAGGTAAGAAGCTAAAATGGTTGAATTGGAATATTATTGTAACTGTAAATGTATTAATTATTTTATATTGTTTTTGATGCAAAGGAAAGTCTCCATAGGCAAAGAAAAACTCCAATTTAATACTGAAATGAGTGAATTTAGTGTTGTAACATCTTGAATATGCTGAGTGAGGAAATGAATGGGTGGAAGGAAAGAATCATGCATGTTCACTTCATATTCCATATAGAATACAATCAGCCATGAAGTAATGTCTATAAATTATGTTATTGTAATGTGCATAATTAGGTTAGAGAGTGGAAGAATAAGAGGGAGCAGATAGAGAAGATGTGAAGAACCAGAGCCAATATGATGCAGAATTGAAGGTTGGAAGGGAAACAGTTAAAAAGGAGTAAAATAGAGCTGATATCCAGGTAAATCATCATATGATTTTATTGTAGTGGGAGGAAGTTGGTGCTTCCATATCCAGTTGTAGCTCGATATATGTCCAGTTGTAGCTGGTTGAGGTAGGAGCCTCTTATGGGTTGTATCTTGTAGAAAATAGATGGGAGTTGGAGCTTCCTTGTAAGTTGTAGCTTGTAGAATTTGAGGTAGTTTCTCTTGTAGGTTGGAGCCTACAGAAAATAAGTGGTGAGAGCGATTTGCAACTTTCCTTTGCATCACAGCAATATTAATATGTGGTTTTATCCCTTATGGGTTTCCACTTATATTTTTTGTCTATATGCATGATGATTCTGTGTTGATGTTCTATATTTAATCTACTTAATACTTGATGCTCACATATTAAGATTGATGTTTCATTATACATTAAGTTGATCATGAAATAAAGGTGTAAATAAGTTTAAAGAAAGTTTAAAAGTACAAAAATGTATTAAACTGATTCACCCCCCCCCCCATCTCAGTTTAACTAAGGGTTCAACAATTTTGTACCTCCCGAAGAAAGTTCCCAATGCATACCCATTCTCCTGCATATAACTCATCCCCCACATAGTAAAATCTCTGCACAATTAAACATAATAATATTAATTTAAAATTTATTCATATTCAAATTAATTAAAGCTCCAACTTCATCGTCGTTCCAATAATTCCATTACCAGTGCGATATACAATGCGGAAATTTGTAAAAGTTATAGAGATCTTCGCACAAGGAAATATTATTTGAATATCATTTTAGCCCACTAGCTCCCCCCCTCCTACATAAAGGACCTACAACTGCATCAGTAATGTCATCATTAAGTAAATAAATACCATAATAGTGAAAGTGTGTCCCACATATACCTCGAAAAGCTCCACACAATGAAAAATAATAATACTAATTCAAATTTTGTTCATAGTTAAATTAATTAAAGCTACATCTACATCCTTGTTCTCACAGTCAAAGCTCCACACACTACTTTACATGCAAAGCTCCACTATACTCAACTTTATAATTTACGAAACAATTTTAACTGGTAAAAATATGATTAATTTCATAAATTTAACCAATTATTAAAGTTATAGTTTCAATATTGCCATTACTAGTGTGATATATGATGTGGAAATTTGTAAATGTAATAGTAATCTTCACACAAGAAAATATTAATTGGATATTTTTTTTAGCTTCTCCTCACTGCCTATGTAAATAACCTGCATCCGCACCAATTCTGTCATCATTGGGTAGAGTAGTACCATAACAGTGTTAGTGTCAGTGTCAACATTAGAGAACTCACCGATGGAAAGACCACTAAAAAATTTAGGTTTTTTTAATTTTTAAATGACGCATAAAGCACTAAAAAATATCAAAAATAAGATGCTCTCCAGTAGGGGAATTATGTCCCATCATAGGTTTCTAATCCAATCAAAAATTAGAAATAAGATTTCCATAAAATTAGAATATTTTTTAATTTATGGAAAACAGAGATATTCATAAATTTCTCAAAACTTTGGTTAAAATTAAAAAAAAAAACTAAAATAATTGAAATGCTATAGTCCTTGCCAATATAGGTACTAAAAAGGAGAGATGACCTTGTATTGTCCAAATAATATATTATTGTTGAAATTTGATTTTAACAATTTATTAACATTGGTGTTATGGGAATATAAGAAATGTAGGAAATAGGGGATGAAGAATTTGGATGTTAAAAAATTATTAAAAGTGGCTTTTTTTTATAATAAAATAAAAATGTCTAAAGTTATACTTTTTTCTTTCAAAAAAATTTAATAATATTTATATATTATAATTTAGAATAATAAAGATGATAATATATATAAATAATATTTATATGCTAATTTTAATAATATTTATGATAATTAATTTATCCAAAGATCTCTTCATTATATTATAATTTATTTTCTCTCTTACATATATATACAAGTTTTGATATGTATATTTAATTAATTTGAGATGGATTAATATATTATTTGGTCATCTATCTTAGTATTTTATGGGTGGAAAATTTGGAGGAATTGATTCATAAAGTTCATTTTAGGTGCAGATCATAGTTTGGTGATTTAGGGTCTAGAAATTTCCAAAATTGGCTTGGGGAATCAAATGACATTGTTTTGAGTAAACAATTTTTGAGTATAGTTTTTAACTCCTTGATGCTATTCTACACACTCAAATATTTCCAAATGAGTGAAAATCACCTCAATTAGAGTTTATATGTGTAAGATAACCTACCTTGTAGACACCATGATATATAGTGGATGTCACGTCCACCCATTACTCACACATGTAGGGCTAGTCATTGGTTGAATGTCATGAATATTATAAAGAATCAAAATCCCTAACATTAATTGATGGTTGAGCCATGAAAAAAATCATAACCCTAGATTACAAATTATGTATAGGAACTATTTATGTATGATCATAATTTTGTAATAGTGTTATAGGTTTAAAAATTACTCTTTGCTTAAAATTATATAAAATAGGTCTAATGACTTTGTTAAATACTTAAGCTTTAAGTTAAGGTTTTTATGTCTCTAATTCTTAAAACGAGGGGTCTTTCATGCGAAAATTCCAACACTAGAATCCTATTGCAGTAAATAGAAAATATTCACCTAATTGTTAACTTTTACTTAACAATTTATTTGTAGTTATCTACGACAAACACTGAATACATCACACTATAACCTTCACTTAAATAAACTGTAGAAATTAAATGCAGAAAAAAGATTTGAGGAAGAAAATGAATAACACACATGACACCATTATTTTTGGACTAAGTCCCCAGAAAAATCCAATGCGGGAAAACTAGTGTTGCAGCCGAGGGTTTGATATTATTAAGCACTAATTTCTTAGTACAATTCTTTGGATGCCCTGACTAGAAATCCTATACATATATCCATCTAGACAAAAATATGGTGAGATGATATCACCACGTGAATGGAAGATCTGGCACTGGTCTGCATTGGAGATGAGCCTCTACGTTGTCTCTGTGCAGTACTATGTCACTCCTACATAGTTACTTTGGCATTGCAATTGGGACTATGGTGCACCTCCTCTGATCTCTCTGTTAGCTAGAAACTTCAGCCCTATTACCTCTTAGTCTCACACCTTGGATCTGGCACTCGATCCTAACTATTCCCCAATAGAAATAGAGACTCCCTCTGAAGCTCTGCGCTGCCTCTGCATGGCAATGTGCTTCCTCTCCGGACTACTCTCTGCCCTCTATGCCTTGCACTGTCTAGATCAAGAAAAATCCAATCGGAAAATTATCTCTGCACCTCTCTATAAGAATCAACTTGATTGATCCTCTACATGCTCTGCGCTGCTCACTTGAAAAATTCGATCTCTAAGCTCTCTCGGTGTGTTTTTCCAAATTCCCATCAATTCCTCCTTATAATATTCTTGTTGAGACTTCAACGGCCGAGATTAAATCACTAATTAATGGCTATGATTAACTTGACTTGATATCTTTCTTTTTTTGGAAGATTCACACCGTATTTTATTAATACCCTTTAATTATTTTAATTCCCTAAGTTTGGACTTAGTCTCCCATTAAAAATAATTAATTATTTTAATAAAACACAATCCGGGTGCAATTTCCCAAAACGCTTTCTGGGTTCACTGGAATAAATGTGATGAAGCCTCCCTGCAAATTTTGAGGCTTAGAGCACATCCGATGCTACCAAAAATTAACACTCCCTCTTAGTGAGGAATGTGCTCTAGTAATGCATCTTGCTAAAAAACTATTCTGATTCTACAAAATCTCCCTCTGCACTATCGATGTCTGACACTGCTTCCCACCAACAACTGCGCTGCTACATCTATATTGTTGTTGACCCTGTGTATTGTTGCCAACTAATACTGCACTGCAACTCTGCTGCCTAATCCAACAGAAAAACATCTAAATACAAAACTAAGTGTTCGGCATGATGCATCTGATACTGAAGAACTAATTTCTGCTAGACTCTGCATTGACCCTCTAAATCTACTACGTTGTTGTTGACTCTCTATTGTGATTTCATGATTTGCTTCCAACTCTACTCTGCGCTGCTTAGACTCTGGCACTTTCTAGCCACTAAGTTGTCACTCATGCACCCCTTTGCACCAACTAACACTTGTCCATCATGCTACTTATGATTTGGGCTCCTATAACAACGTGTTGATCCATGAGGTGGAATCCTCAAGGATCCTACCTAGCTGCAACTTTGTTGAACTCATTAGAGGAAATTTTGGTCTAAAAGTGGCCTTCTTAGGAAAAATCAAGAAATTAATAAAAAAATGCCATGTAGACATTTTTTTTTTAATTTACTCTTATCTATGTTCGACAATATTTATTAGCACAAGATTCAATAAACTTTTTCAATATATTATTTCTAATTTTTTACTTTTTTTCGAAATCCCTAAATATATGGCACTTTTATAAAATTGTTTACATATATTTTAGATTTATATATAACTATCTATATTTATATTTTATATTTAATTGTGTATATATAATTTATATTTAACAAATGTTTTGATTTTTTAAAAACTATATTGTCTACTAAAGCCATAATTTCACCCGAAATATATTTTGTAATTTTATGTTTTTTTAACTATTTAATTATTTTATATTTAACTTTTTTTAACTACTTAACTATTTTATATTTAATTATATTTAACTATTTAACTATATATTTTATATTTTTCGCTGGAATTTGGTAACTTGTCCTTTTTGGAATACATTTTTTAACTATTTTATATTTAATTATTTTTAACTATTTAACTATTTTATATTTAACTATATATTTTATATTTTTCATTGGAATTGGTAATTTTTCATTTTTGGAATACGTTTTTTAACTATTTTATATTTAACTATATTTAACTATATATTTTATATTTTTTTGTAATATTTCCTTTGTGGAATATGATCTTTAACTATTTAACTATATTTTGTTTTTAACGATTTAATAAATTTATATTTTACATTTTATATTTAACTACCTTTTAATTATTTAACTATAATTGTATTTTATTTTTAATTATTTGACTATTTTAGGCTATATTTATATTTTATATTTAACTATTTATATATATTTCATATTTAACTAACTTTTTTGGTGTTTTTTTTTCCATGATTATTAATGTCAAATGGGCTCATATTTTAATTTATATTTTTCACTAATATCAAGATTTACTTACATTAATAAATTTTTCAATATTCTAATTCCTATGGATAAAGTAGGTAAATAACATTAATAAAATATTTCACGAATACCAAAATTATATTGAAAAGTCAACAAGAAATGTGTCTAATTTAATTTTCCCTTAATTAAATTGGACAATAAATTGTAATTTTATCTCATAATCAATTGTAATAGTTAACTGAGTGTGATAGACTCAGTTAGCTCATGAAATTCAAGTTGAGGGTGGTTGGAGAGGCATGTAGAGTGATTCTATTTGTTGTAGAGTCCAAGTTGCATTTAGTGTATTAGTTTAACGCATGATAAATTAGTTAACTCAATTAAGTGAGTTAAAGTCAATCTAACTAGTTGTAATTGATTGTTGCACTAGTGAGAGGTCAAGTGAATTAAATCGGATTTAATTCACATGCAGTGATTTTTCAAGTGACTAATGAATTACTATTAATAGTTACATGCATATCAGTTCTGATGAAGACCCAATTAAGGCATAGGTTAAAGGGATGTTATATATCAGTTGTATTATTAGTAAATTGTCGGCACGTAATTAGACAACCATAGGAGTGCTCATGATGTATTGCACAATTTGGAAGGTTGAATTTCCTAATTAATAGGTATAAATTATTCTTAGAATTGTGCGAGCAAGGCAAGCTGAGCAGAGGAAGGAAATTGGCTAAATGTTGGTCGATTTTGTTCAGATCAGTATGAGACAGTTGTTAGAGTGCAACATACTCTTATGAGAAGAGTGCATTGTAATTTTTTCATGATTCCTTAGTTTTATACAATACAGATAGAGGGGTTTTGAGCATATTGATTTCCCCAGAAAATTGCATGTGTTGTGGATTTGACTATTTCTCTTACTTGGTGTGATTCTGCGATTGTGTTTAATTTCCACAAATTAATGGTAGAAGGATTCAATATCTTGCTCTAGAATATTGCATGATTGGAGTGAATCCATTGGTATACATATTGTTTGTATAATTTCTACATGGTATTAGAGTGCCAGAAATCGCTATAGTGGAGAATAAATTGAGTTTGTGTTGAAAAACATTCGAATTTACAAAAATATTATTTGGTGCAACAGTTAGATCAAAATGGCTTTCAATGGATTAAGATTGGAATATGCACTTGAGAACAATTATAATTATATTGCATGGAAAGACAGAATGGATGTAGTTCTAGAGGACAACAAGTTGAAAGAATTTATCGACACTGGTATTCTAAGGCCTGTAGCAGCAACGACGTTGCTCTTCTTGATGCTTGGCAAAAGAAGGTTGTAAAGGTGAGGAGGATATTATTAGAGGGAGTTTGAGATCACATTTTCTCAAGTCTCCATGGAAAGGCGACTCCATATGAAATGTGGAAGGCCTTGAAAGATCTGTTTCAGATCAATAGTGACCACAAAAAATTGGCATTGAGGAAAAGCTCGGGAAAATCAAAATGGAGAATGCGAAACTATTCCGAAATACTTGACCAATTTCATCCAATGTCGAGATGAGCTTGGAAGTGTCATGATTACTGTAGTGGATTATGACTTGGTGAGCTTAGCACTTCTAGGCATTCCCAAGAGCTGGCATAGTTATCAGGACTCTGTCAGTGGGAGGGAGAAGCTACCAGATTGGGATAAACTTTGGTCAAATTTGGTACAAGAAGAGTTCAAGTGGAATACCAGGGATGGATCTTCATCCAAGACATATGATGAGGAAAATTACGCCTTGGTTGGAAAGGCAAAGAAGGGGAAGGGAAAGAAATCCTATTCCAAATCTGAGACTAAGAAAGATGGCAAGAAGTGTGACATGTCTAGAGTGAAATGATTTCATTGTCATGAGCATGGACATTATGCCACAAATTTCCCACAGAAGAAGAAGATCAACAAGAAGGCTTCAGGATCTGCATCGGGTGATACTTTGGCTTCACAGTTCGAGTTGGACTTCTCACTCATCGCATGCATGGTGTCTAGTGTGATGGGATCAGTGTGGTACTTGGATAGTGGTGCATCTTTCCACATGATGGGAGACAAAGATATCTATAGAACCTTGGAGGAGAAGGATCTTTAGATGCACATCGAGATGGGTGATGAAGGGAGGTATAGCGCTACTAGGATTGGTACAGTTACTTTCCAGAGATAGTCAGGTAAACCTTTCTTATTAAAAGATACCATACATGTACCAGGCTTGAAAGAGAATTTAGTTTCAGTTGCTATGTTGGAAGATAGAGGATATGATGTGGTTTTCAGTGAAGGGAAAGAATTCCTTCATAAAAAATCCACAGGACAAGTTAAGAAGATTGGGGTTTTTTTGAAGAAACTCTACAAACTTGATGTAGATGGATGCACAAAATTGATGAGTAAATCAGATAGAGTGGTGAGTCAATATGAGGGTGATTTATGGCATAGGAGATTGGGCCATCTACACCATAGTGCTTTGAAGGTCATGCAATAGATTTCTACGGGTCTTCCAAAGGTTACTCTTGCACAGATAGACACATGAAAGGGATGAACCATGAGGAAGTATACAAAAGCCACTTTTCATGAGAAGGATAACCAAGCAGCGAAAATCCTTGAGAGAGTTCATTCAAAAGTGTGTGGACCATTCTCTACAGATTCTATAACAAAGCATGAGTATTTGTGATTTTTGTTGATGATTTTTCTATAAAGTGTTAGATATACTTCATGCAGAAGAAAGATTAGAAGCTCTAAAAATTTTGTGAGTTCAAAGCACTGGTTGAGAAAGATACAGGGAAGCGGGTGAAGGGTCTGAGGAGTGAAAATGGTGGTGAGTTCATTTCCAATGAATTCAAGAACTTATGTTCCAAAGAAGGAATTCAGAGAGAGTTGATTACGCCTCATAACCCACAACATAATAGGGTTTGAGAAAGAAAGAATAGAACAATTGTGGGTGTGATACAAGATATGTTACATGATCAGGGCCTACCATTGCATATATGGGCAGAGGCATGCAACACAAAGGTATTTTTGTAGAACTGTAGTCCTCATCGGACACTTGGCATGAGTACACTAGAGGAGGTGTTTTTTGGTAAGAAACCTGATGTTTCATATTTTAAAATTTTTGGCTTATCTGTCTATTTCCATGTGACCAAATATTCCAGAAATAACCTAGAACCAATAATAGAGATTGGGATATTTTTGGGGTACACTCATACTCCCCACAACTATCGGATGTATTTTTCGAACAGTAGGATGATAGTTGTCAGACGAGATGTAAAATTTGATGAGGAGAAATCCATGTGATTGTCCCTTGAAAGGGAGCTTTATTTTCATGTAGATGAGGAACTCTTGGTTCCAAAGGATTAACCTCAAGATGTGGAGTATCTACATGAGGAGGATCATGGAGTGGAAAAAAACACTCATGCAGAGCCATCCACCAGACATGGTAGGAGGTGCACCATAGAGGCTGAGAGATTGAGACTTGATGCGAAAGAACATGTAGGTCAACCTACATCACAACGAAGATAGAGACAATCACCAAACAGGTATACTGGATACCTGGCTCTTATGAGAAAGTGTATTGTGATATAACCATCCTCTTTTGAGGAAGTAGTGCAGTAACCAACTTGGGTTGATGCCATCGTTGAGGAGTATGAATCCATCATCAGGAACAGTTCATGGGAAGTTGTCCCAAGACCAGTCAGGAAGTCAGTGGTTGGATCTAGATGTATCTATAAGGTGAAGTAGGAAGAAGATGGAGTGTGGAGAAGTACAAGGAAATATTTGTAGCCCAGGGATTCTCATAGGTTGAGGGGATTGACTATGAGGATACTTTTGCACCAGTTGCAAGACTCATCGATTAGATCTATCCTTGAACTCTCAGTGCAGATGGGGTGGAAGATACATTAGATGGATGTGAAGACTGCATTTCTTAATGGAGTTATTGAGGAATAAGTGTACATTAAGCAGCCAGAAGGTTTTGAGACATTTTGCAGGGAGTTGCATGTGTGAAGACTAAAGAGAGAACTGTATGGGTTGAAGCAAGCACCTCATTCTTGGTACACCAGGATTGACAACTATTTCACCAGTTTGAGCTTCAAAAAGAGTGAAGCGGATGCGGACTTGTACCAGATTGTGGTTGATTGTGAGCTTCTGATTATTGTACTTTATGTAAATGATCGTATTGTGACAGGTGATGAGAAGCTCATAACTTCTTGCAAAGAGGATCTTGCAAGATAGTTTGAGATGAAGGACATGGGACTCCTTCACTATTTCCTTGGTTTGGAGATATGGCAGTAGGATGGGGAGCTATTTGTTTCTCAAGGAAAGTATTCCAAAGAGATACCGAGGAAGTTCCATATGGAGAGTTGTAAACCCATGGAGACTCCTCTTGCAAGAAATTGGAGGAAGGAGGATGCTACTTCAAGTGAGGTAGTGGATGCTATTGTTTCCAGGCAGCTCGCCGGTTCACTCATGTACTTAGTGAACACAAGACCATACATGTGTTGCATAGTTAACCACCTTAGTCAATATATGGTTAAGCCAACAAAGCTCTTTTGGAAGGCAGGGAAGAATGTCTTGAGATATCTCAAGGGCACTACAGAGTATGGATTATGGTAAAAACAAATAGAGGGAGTGAAGCTTCAAGGCTTCACCGATGTATATTGGGCAGGTAGTCCATCAGACAAGAAGAGCACATCAGGACGAATCTTCAACATAGGATCGACAACAGTTTCTTGATATAGCAGGAAGCAGATATTAGTTGCACTCAGTTCAACCGAGGCAGAGTACATGGAATCCAGTCAAGGAGCATGTGAGGACATTTGGATGATGAAGATACTTGTTGGCTTGTTTGGTCATCATATGGATCCGATGGTGATACATTGTGATAACCAGAGTTTCATAAAATTCTCAGTTAATCTAGTATTCCATGATAGGTCCAAGCATATTCACATCTGGTACCACTGTCTCAGATATTGTGTTCATAGATGCATTATGTTACTTCAAGAACTCCCACGGAGGATCAAGATGCAGATATTATGACGAAGGCACTCGCCAAGAGAAAATTCGAATACCACGGAGGCAAGATCGTGGTAGCTGATAATCCCTTTCTCGCTGAGATGGAGTGTTGAAAATTCAACAAGAAATCTGTGTCTAATTTAATTTTTCCTTAATTAAATTGGACAATAAATTGTATTCTTATCTCATAATCACTTTTAATATTTAACTAAGTGTGATAGACTCAGTTAGCTCTTGAAATTCGAGCTGAGGGTGGTTGGTGAGGCATGTAGAGTGATTCTATTTGTTTTTGTTATAGGTCAATTTGGGCGTCATTCCCAATGACCTGGTTAAACTGGAAATCATCCCCAGAACTAATGAATAGGGTCTATCATCCCCAATAATTTCAGTTTCTAGATGCCCTAAGACAAAGAACAAGAACAAATCATCCATGACTTTCATTTCAAGGTTTCCAAGATTTGAAGTACATGTTATATCACCTATGAGCTCACCAAATCAGTCTCTCAAGGGACTAACTTCTTTGCATATGCTGTCACCTCCATTCAAGGGTGCTCTGCAAAGCACTTCCCGACACTCAAGAGTGCGTTGATCAATTGGGAGTGAAATTCTCATTGTTCTAGAATCTCTGCATGGCCAGTGCCTTCTAGAAGAGTGCATGTGTCAAAATTTGAATCCATGGGTCCATTCAACACCTCTGAGCTTGGGAACATGTCTTTCCTATTATTAGAAATTCATTGATTGTGAAACTACCTTAAACTCATCTATAAATTGAGCACAGATTCTAGTGCTTGAGAAGGAAGAAATTTGGTAGAGAAATGTTGTTGGAATCTCAATTGACTGTTTGATTTGAGTGATATGCTGTTGGAGGGATTTTCATTGTGATGAGGCTGGGATGATGCTAGAGTTGGTGACATCAAATCAATCGCTGGTTGTAACCTCCCCCTTCTATCCATTAATAAAGATTGCTGCTTACATTTCCACATATGTATCTGTATTAGCTTCTATCTTTCATATTACGTATTCTTATCTGATGTATATGTTTCATGTTTCATTGATTTAACTGATTAAAGTGAATAGCCATCTATATATCGTAATCTCTTTTATGTTTAGTGTTTATACTTTCAGGAACTAGTGTAGCGATCAAGCTTAGATTGGAAGCTACAGCAAGAGCGACGGAAGGAGAATAGGAAGTGCTTGGACTCCAAGTAAGTTTCTCCATATTTCTATGTGTCTATTTACTATTAGGAAAAGTATTTTCAAAGTATTTTATTTTTTGTTCTAAATGCATAGCACCACATTTAGTGAATGTATTTTATCTGTAATCCATAATTCCACATAAAAAATTGGTGAATCCACTAGGGAGTTTACCTTCATCCTTGGTGTATTTTGCCTTTGTTTATTCACCCAGTAGCATCTACTCTCAATTATTAGGCTTTTAAAACCAACAATTGCATTAGAAATATCTCAGTAGCTTGATTTTTTTTGTTCTCTGCTGCGCCCAATGCACTATTGGTCAAGACAAAGTGCTTTGCATAGCACTGTCTCCCACTCAGGGGTGCTTTGCAATGCATTGTCTCCCCTTAGAGATCATATTTCCCCACAAGCCAACCAAATTATGTTTGAATTTTTCATTACCATTACTTTTAGCCTTTTGTTTGTTGTGTTTTCAACTGTCTGATGCCTCATAGAGACCAGTGAATTTACCTGAATCTTCCTCCTTTGAAAAGTAAGTTTTTTCAATGTCTCTTTAAGTGTTTTTCTTTATCATTGGAAAATCAAATTCAAAGTATTTTTATTTCTGCATTAGATCCATTTGTTTTCGTAAAGGAAATTTTCATTCCTGTAGGAAAAATTGTAGTTCCATTCTTCATTTTTCCTAAGAGATAAATTGTTGTTAAATTCATCGTTTCTCAAAGAAGAAAGATTTTTTTTTTGCTGATTTGGTGCATTTAGTTTCCTTTTTTGCATTCACATTAAGGGGATTGAAAATAAAAACCTGCATTTTCATATAGTGGATGTGTTTTTTGCATAGGAAAAAATTAGGAAAGTTGCATATTAGTTTGTGCTCTTTGTTGTTTACTCTCAAAACTGATTTCTCTTTCCCTTTAGTAGCTAAGACTTTCATTGAAAAAGATAAAAGTGAAAAGTTTGCTTATCATTTTAGTTTTCATTTTAGGAATTTCCATCACATCATTGTGGTGAACCTTGAAAGGAAAATTTATAAACAAGATCAACTTAAAATTTATATCAATTTACCTAACAAAGCATTGGAACCATAACAATAACATTTAGAAGGTCTAGGCTAGAGATGTGTTCCGGCATCGTAAAACATAACAACTATCATTAATTGTCTACGATACATTCTGAGGGTGATACCTCACTCCACGTACGTAAGTATATCGTAGCTCGTCCACGTACCTTCAGGTATATCGGGCGGTGTTATAGTACAAAAAGTATAAAGGGGTGCTCTCACTATGCAGTTTCGCATTATACAGCTCTAATACAGACTTGGGCCTCCACGTATCTTTAGGTATATTTGGGAGGAAAACTTTAGGTTTCTATCCATCCATAGTGAACCGAGTCGGCCACCTTGTAAATTTTGATACACGGAACACGTCATTCGGGGAGATTGCTTACCCATACTTCTTGGTTTGCTAGGAGGTATTCTGCAGTTCATAGTTTCTTGGTAAACCTTTTGGCTAACATTACCCTTTTATTTTGTTTATTTGTTTTTGGTTATAAAATAAACTAGTCATCGTGGAAGAAGAAAATTCCCTTCCCTGTCGTTCACATAGACTTGCATTGAAACCACCTTTACCACTGAAAGCCACTTCTGGTCGGCAAAGGCGACATCGCAGTCAAACACCTAAAATATACATCGCACCTGACGGTGAATTTCTTCCACCTAATTTAATTTCGATTTAAGAAATCCCACAAGATAAGACACCTTTAACTCCAACTCATTTTCAGTAGGAGCTTTACCTGTACGAGTCTTTTCCTCAATTACCTTCCTCTGCTTTTGTTGATATTTTTTTACTTTGAGTTCCCATAGATTCTATAGGGTATACACTGTGTCATTTGACCATGGCTGAGATAATATTCCAGACTGAACCATCTATTTTAGCTGTGACAACATCTATCGTTGCTTTATCTTCTATATTTTGACCATTGACTTCACCCATGTCATCATCTGGAATCCTATCTGGTTACTCCCTTATGAGTAATGAACGGCTTGATCCTTTATTCACATATTTAGTGCAATATCAAGCTTCTCACATCAATTATTCTCCTTGGTGTCTAGTGATACCACAAAAATTACCCTCTGAAATTCCAAAATTCAATGAAAACCCTGGAGAAGACCCGTCAATGCATGTTATAACTTATCATTTGTGGTTCTCATCAAATTCCTTAAATGATGACTCTGTTAGACAACGTCTTTTCTAGTGCACATTCACTAGTCCAACTGCACAATGAGGATGGTTCTTTTCTTATGTCAACATCATTAAAAAATGAAACAGGCCATGAGGATGGTTCTTTTAATATGTCAAACTTGTTAAAAAATGAAACAGATCATGAGGATAGTTATTTTTCTTGTGTCAACTTCGTTAAAAAATGAAACAAGTGTTATGAGGATAGTTATTTTACTGTGTCAACCTCATTAAAAAATGTAACATGTCATGAGCATAGTTCTTTTCCTATGTCAATCTCGTTAAAAAATGAAACAAATCCTCCCCTATAATGAACCTTCATTCCATCCAGCTATCAGTAACCAGTCATCTACTTAGCTGAATGAAATGAAGCTTGGGGGGAATCTGCTCTTGTAGGGGGAATTTGACATGTTCTCTTGCAAGGGGCATTCAAAACATTCTTACCAATGGCATGCAATCGATCATTGAATTTTGGGGGAAAAACAAGTTCAGAGCTCCAAAAATGCAAATGGTAACTTTAAAATGGTAAAAATGAATAGTACAACTCTTTTTATTAGTCATTTGATTATTTGAAAATTGTATTTATTGATGTGACTATGGTTTTATTCTATTTTTATCATGAAACATGTATTTTTAATCCATTTTGTGTTGTTCTGAATAGGATTTTCAGCTGATGAGCAGATTATTCGTGCAAATTTATTTCAAGAATGATTTGACCACAAAGCATAATTTTATCCTGATTTTTCGAGCTTTGATAAAAATGAAAAATGACTCAAAGCACACTTTTATCTATTTTTTGATCTTAGATAACAGGGAAAAAGGAACCCTTGGAGTCTTCTTTTAGCTCTTTTCAGACTCCAATAATGTGAAAATATTTCCGAGCACTAGTCTTTTCGAGCTCGTAAAAGTAAATGAATTGATATCTACTCAGTATAATTTTAACACTTTTCTGTACTGAGATTGATTATTTACAAAAAAGGAATGCCTTAGTCGAACATGGCTAGGAGGTTCTCTCAAATATTATTTTACACTTTTTCAGATATGAACGACAAATTTATGAAAATGTACTTATGGAGTTTTCTTTCGTCCTCTTTTTTAAACTCTCTAAATATGAAAAAGGACCGAGTTGTCAGTGTCGTTGGGCTCGTTAAAACATAAAATAGCGACAAGCTTGTCGATCATGGAAAGAATCGAGTTTCATTCATCGCTCAACTCATTAAATTATTAAATAGTGATACATTATTCACCCAAAGGATTGAATTATAGGTCAAGCATATGTTATCCTCCTCAAGCTTGTTAAAAATTAAAGAGGTACTATTCAACAAATGACCGAGGAAAATTTGGGAAAGTGAACAAATTTTTTTACAGTAGTAGATCGCTCTTGAACATGACACTTCACTCCATCACCGTGACTGTTTGGGTTGGGTAATATTCTTGACGGTTCACTTATACCTATGGTCCATCGTACCTTGAGTTCGGTTTTGGGTCAATGTTGCCAACTCATCTCAGTGTCGCTGATATGTTCAAGAGAAGTCATCCAGTGAATACTCATCCTTCTGCAATACTCATAAACCTTCATTCTCATGACAGCCATCCCTGAACATTGCTATATCAAGTCATACTTTGTCTCTGAAATCAACAACTCCTATTTCGAAATAAAGTGACTTCTTGTCGACATCAAATCATCATCTAGGAAGTTTACTTAGAAACATCATATTCCAATACAATGAGGCTTGTTACAACATTGACAAGATCCTCACCTCTGGAATTTTGACTGAAATATTTTTTTTGGCATTCGATATCAAATCATCTATTCACGTCTTACGAAATGTACTGCAGTACCTTGAGGGTCATTCACATTAATGGTGGTTCTCTCACATTTGTTAACAGCTCACATTGGTAATGAAATGATGTCTTACCATGTTCGACTACAAATCATTTATTTTCATGGCTAGACTTTTACCTGAACGATCGAGTGAATGAGATAAGAAGACCCTAGATCCAGTTTCAACCATCTGGGCTGCAATTTCAGGATTTTTGTACACATCATCTGTACGGTGACCTTACATACACATCGTCATCCAAACATGGGCCTATATTTTTAGCCATGTCTATACTAGGAAACATTCCAATGTAGACGACTTTATGCACTATGTACATGTTATTAGATATTTTATGTGTTGATCATGGGAATGCCTTCCCTCATCAATTTGTGATCAAGAGGATATATCATGATGTAATTTATTGTAAGATTTATGTAGTTCTCCACTCCACTTCAACTCTAGCCCATCACAGTGTAAAGAATCTCATTCAAAAAATATTGTTATTATTATTCTGACCTCATGCTTTAGGGGGCAATATGTTATAGGTCAATTTGGGCATCATTCCCAATGACCTGGATAAACTAGACATCATCCCCAGAACCAATGAATAGGGTCTATCATCCCCTATCATTTTAGTTGCTACATGCCCTAAGACAAAGAACAAGAACAATCATCCATGACTTACATTGAAAGGTTTCGAAGATTTGAAGTACATGATATATCACCTATGAGCTCACCAACGTAGTCACTTAAGGGACTAACTGCTTTGCATATATAGTCACCTCCATTCAAGGGTGCTCTGCAAAGCACTTCCTGACACTCAAGGGTGCGATGGTCAATTGGGAGAGAAATTCTCGTTGTTCCAGAATCTCCACATGGCCAGTACCTTAAAGAAGAGTGCATATGTGTCAAACTTCAAATCCATGAGTCCATTAAGCACCTCTGAGCTTGGGAACATGTCTTGTATATTATTAGAAAGTCATTAATTGTGAAACTACCTTCAGCTCATCTATAAATTGAACACAGATCCTAGTGCTTGAGAAGGAAGAAATTTGGTAGAGAAATGTTGTTGGAATCTCAATTGAGTGTTTGATTTGAGTAATATTTTGTTGGAGGGATGTTCATTGTGATGAGGTTGGAATGATGCCAGATTTGGTGACATAAAATCAATCGTTTGTTGTAACATCCCCCTTCTATCCATTAATAAATATTGTTGCTTACTTTTCCACATATGTATCTATATAAGCTTCTATCTTTCATATTACGGATTCCTATCTGATGTATATGTTTCATGTTTCATTTTTTTAACTGATTAAATTGAATACCCATCTATATATTGCAATCCCTTTGCTGTTTAGTATTTATATTTGTAGGAACTAGTCTGGCGATCAAGCTTGGATTGGAAGCTACATCAAGAGTGACAGAAGGATAATAGGAAGCGCTTGGGCTCCAAGTAAGTTTCTCCATCTTTCTGTGTGTCTATTTACTATTAGGAAAAGTCTCTACAAAGTCTTTGATTTTTTGTTCTAAATGCATAGCACCACATTTAAGGAATGTGTTTTATCTGTAATCCATAATTCCACGTAACAATTTTACAGTCCAATTTGTAGTTAGTGTATTAGCTTAATGCATGAGAAATCAGTTAACTCAATTAAGTGAGTTAAAGTTAGTCTAATTATTTGTAACTAATTATTGCACTGGTGAGAAGTCAAGTGAATTAAGTCAGATTTAATTCATATGCAGTGATTTTTCAAGTGACTGATGATTTATTATTAATAGTTGCATGCATGTCAGTTTTGATGAAGACCCAGTTGAAACAGAGGTTAAAGGGATGTTATATATCAGTTTTATTATTACTAAATTACCGACTCGCAATTAGAAAACCATAGGATTGCCCATGATGTATTACGCAATTTTGGAAGGTTGAATTTCCTACTTAAATGGAATCAATTGTTCTTATAATTTTGCAAGAAAGGCAAGCTGAGTAAAGGCGGGAAATTGGCTAACTGTTGGTCAATTTTGTCCAGATCAGTGTGAGACAGTTGGTAGAGTGCAACAGGATCTTTTGAGAAGAGTGCATTGTAATTGTTTCATGATTCATTGGTTTTATAAAATACATATAGAGTGGTTTTGAGCAAATTTCTTTCTCTAGAAAATTTCATGTCTTGTGGATTTGACTCTTTCTGTTACTTGGTATGATTATGCAACCGTGTTTAATTTCCGAAAATTAATGGTAGAAGGATTTAGTATCTTTCTCTAGAATATTGCATGGTCGAATTGAATCCATTGGTATACATATTGTTTGTATAATTTCTACAAATTAAAAAATTTAAAATTATTTAGGACATGTAACTCTTTTTAAATTTATTATATTTTGATTAGTTTACATATTATGACATGGAAAGTACGTGAAATTTTCATGGGAACTTTTAGGATAAAATTTCCTCTAATGACAGTTCTAGATCACCACAATTCTCCCAAGAGATATGTGGGAAATCATGGCAAACTCCTTGTTGGAGTGTGTTTGGTGCATGTATGTACAAAATCACACCAACTTAAGGAGTGTGGCCTACCCACTTAAGTTATTGGTAACAGGAAGAAAAAAAAGTGGAGTCAAGCAAGTTAGTGGAACAAGCTAGAATCATAAGCATACTAGATATAGAAATAGCACGCATATATAAACTAAAAACTAAAACAAATAAACACGAGCTTTGAAAAGAGTCAAACGAAAAAAATAATATGAATTGCGGCTCTAGGCCCCGCTTATTGAGCGCTGGTAGTAATAAGAGTGAAACTTTACCCTCTTGCCAAAGGGCCCCTAGACCATGGGTTCTAGGTCTCGATGCAAGGATGTTTTTATCCAAATCTTTCCTCGGTGAAGTCTCTCTCTCTCTCTACTGCGTTGGACTGAACTTGTTGGATGGCCAACAATTGAGTCCCCTCTATCTTCAGCTTCATCTCACACACTGCTGGTATTGTTTGAGAAATTTTAGCTAGCATAACAATGTGTTCACAAATTCTTCATCTCATGGTGGCCTTATATAGGAGATTTCAAATCCTCCCTTCACTCTCTTGGTACATTGTGGATGGTCACCCAAGAGAGGGGTATGATTCCTTTGTGTGCTCCAAATATTCCATTGTGTGCTCAGTTGGCGTCTAAGGAGGCATTGGTGGCTGCCCTTACGCGGCTTCAAGTGAGGAATCACTTGTCCTTTGCTTTGTGTGGTCTTAGATAGTGACATTTATCCACTCCAAGGATTACGCACATATCAGGAAAAAGGCATGCAAAAGGCACTCTTCACGAAGGATTATGTGTGCAAAGAGAATTTTGGACTTGTTCAAATTTGATTTTCCTCAGACCTTAGAGATTTTTAAATACTTTCCAGATTTTGTAATGTCTTCCAACCCCGTAAATCCTTTTGCCTGACATTAATTAATGTCGTCTTCTGCTGTACGATTTTCCAGTGTTAATATTTTCCCCCTAATGTGTGACGTCTAGGAAGAACTATATAGTTGAAATACATTATAGTTTCTTTTCTGTATCGTGCATAGAGAGAGAGACCTGTGTGAAGCTTGGAATTGAAAGCACCCTGCAACGGTTCCAAGAATGACCATGTCCTAAGGAACCCTTATAAGCAAATAAATACAATATATATACAAATTTTCTATGAGGTAGGCATGTCCCATGCTCGTAATGTTGTGGCTCGCTAAACAAATCTAGTTGACCGATACATGTTCTGTCTATCTCACTAATATGGTAGTGATGTTGGCAATTGTTGACGACAACTGCTGACGCCCTCAGGGGCATTTTTTCTTTGACAATAGGTGGAATATGGTACCCATATGCGTAAAATTGGTATGGCATATAGTTGCACATTGTACACATAGGTACTGGTTGGGACCTTCCCGTGTAAGCATTGTTTGATAAAGATGCTTATGGAGGCACAGGTATTCGATGAATTTCATCAAAGTGCAATGCTTGTAAGGTACGATACCATCTTGACATGAAAGCTTTTGTCATAGTCAAATGTTAGGAGGATCGATGAAATTTGTGGACAATGATGCCTCCCACAGTGCCACTCGAGGATGTCTTTTGTATGGAGAGGGGTGATCCAAGGTACTGCTTCCTTTTTGGAAAATAGGTGTCGAAGTCGACAAAAAGGAAGCCTCAACCGAATGAGGGGTCACCGATATGAGGGATCGGGGACCTAGATGTGATGGGTTTAACATAGGCATGTTGGCGAGGAGTGACTAAAAACTGATTATGGGGATTCAGTGGCCCAAGGTCGAAGTATACTAAGCATCTTGGCGGCAGTCATAGTTATTTCTGATGGGGAAATCCCTGGAGTCGGTAGGACTTCTAGGGTGGGTATAAACTGGCTATGAATTTCAAGGTGGCTTGTGCGTGGGGGTATAATGCTCCAACCAAGGGTGTTTAGGGACTGGTGCCGTGGGATAAAAGATGAAATGAGAGGGTGAAGGACGTAGTGCATCATTCAGGGTCTTTGTACACTTACCAAAAGAATAAAATAATGGGGTTTGGTTTGTAAAAAACACATAGACGGGTACCACAAAACATGAAAGTGTTCGCTCACTGATGTTGTTAGGAAGGTGTTTTGCTAAGGGTGGGGGTCCCAGTGGTTGGTATCATGTGCGGGGTTGATGAAGTGGATGATAAAGTATCACAAATGGGATTATGCTGGTGGAGGTATGGTGGGCCAAATGCAAGGCACGGTGGTGTGCTCTTGATCTACTTGTACAACCTGATTGTCCGGAAAGGGGGTTTAGCTTGTGTGGTAAACTTGTCCTTATGCATGGTGGATGGATGGGCATGAGGTGCTTCCCGGATTGAAGTGGTATGGCCATGGCATCACCTTTTTGTGACATATGGTCTAATGAGGGTGATGAGCACCATTGGGGGGGGATTCTCTACCGACCAATGAGGATGTTTATCATGTGTAGGGTGAGGTGATGATAAACATGGTCGGATATGAGGATCCTATTGTTTATTTCTGATGGAGAAATGATGTCAGGATATGTAGAGTTTTCTGGGACTCTATCATGCTGGGGGTAGAATGATACCTACTCTGGAACTTTCTGTAAATGGAATTGCGAATGGTTTTGTGAGCTTCTCCTGCAAAAACAACTACCTCAAGTGAAAGCATCTTCTTTATCAAAATTTATTGAAAATCATGAGCTTTAAAAATATGAGAGAGGGAATACTTGCCAGCGCTGAAAAAATATTTTTTTGGGAGTGCGAATGTGTGGCATCACCTCTGTTCATCATGGAGTGTTTATTGTGGTGCAACTTATGGTTCAGAGAATGAACCTTCTGATCTCTCGTTATGGTCCTCCAATTTTTTTGAAAAGGGTGATATATAGGTGGATATGGCCCTAATTCAATTCATTTGTACTTGTTGAGTTTTTGAGAGGTCAAAGGAGTCTGCATAGTAGTTTTTTTCATTGCGGTCCGCCTGAGCACCAGGGATTCGCGAGATCATGCCCAGGTAACCTCCATGACTTCCTGCACTTTAATTTTTTCAGTTTGATGGTGTCGGGGTCTGTACAAACTGGGTTTGTACAGATTTTGGGTGACTTTTTCCCTAGATTGCATAGGTAATCAGGGCAAAGGCACACTTTCCTTGTGCGCATTCTCGAGGGATAAGCACGTAAAAGTGCTCGGTTCCTCCGTTTTGGCATCCCTTAAGCGTGCTTGTGCAAAATATAGGTGCGCAAAGCCGAGGCAAAAAATATTTTGGATTTTTGCCTATATTTGTGTTTTTTTGTATTGATGGGTACCTATTTTGATGACAGGTTATTGTGGAGGGAGTGGGATTGGACCGAGCTCCAAACTGCACTGGATGTTGATGCTGGGGTGCGCCGTCAGCTGGCGCTATCGGGGCTCCTGAATTTTGTAGATAACGAGCGTCTTCGGTCGCAGGACCGACTACTACGCTACTTGATCCGACATTGGCACAGGAGGTGCAGCATGTTCATGTTGTAGGGGATGAACCTGGTCATTCATCCTAAGACAGATGTGTACTTTCTGACCAGGTTACTACCTCAAGGTGAGGCGCTGAGATATCCACTCCTTTCCAGGAGAGTGGACTTGGAGATATTTCGGAGACGCCACTGTGGTGGGGCGGCTTTTACTGAGGGGTACATCAGTATTGCGTTCATGAGAGATTTGGCAAAGCGATGTGCTCTAGTGGTGATTGTGCAACTGGAAGGGTCTGTTGCTTTGCATCGGGCATCAGGCCCATAGGTTGGAGTATTGCGTCGGTTCTGGTCCGGGAATTTTTACAACTTTTCCCGTTTCTACTTTGATAACTCAACAAGGTCCACCTTGGATCTAAGTCGTTTGTGTATGCTAGTATCTTGTACAACATTATGTATAAGAGGGTAGTGCTGCTGAGGCCAGTAGTGGCGGTGCCTCCTGGGGGGTCATGGGAGCCTTGTATGAGGAGGTGGGCTTCGCTGATGCCATGAGGCAGTGGGGGCATGGTGGAGCATTATTGGAATGCCATGACAGAGGCCTGGTTTGAGGCCAAACTGCAGATATTCTTACCATTCCCTTATGCGAGGATGGACTTCCAAGGGGATCCAGACATGGGTCTACCTTTTGGTTATGCTTGGGGGCCTACATGTATGTTGTGTATATTTCTTGCATTTATTTAAGTATATATGTACTTATGTGTTTTTCTAGCGACACTAACATTGTTTTGGTTACTCTTGCAGATGTTTGCGAGGTGGGTCACCCCGTGGCTCAGTTGGTTGGCCACGATCCTCTATAGAGACCTAAGGGTGATCAGGGAGGAGGTGTTGTTTGGGGACCTGGTGGTGGTGCTGGCCCTTCATGAGAGGGCAACATCTAGGTCACTGTGGAGGTTGCAGTTGAGCAGGCTCGTGCTGATGCAGTGGTAGCACGTGCAGATATGGAAGAGGCTCATATCGAGGAGCTGACTACTCGAGTGTCAGCTCTTGAGGATGCTTGGAGTTGAGTGGACTGATTGATCCAGGGGGTTCCTGCTCAAGGATTTATGGATGACTTCGAGGAGGTTTGGTTGGAGACTGTGATGGCCCATGAGAGGGAGTATCAACTCGTTCTATGTCGGGTGGTCATCTCAGTTGCAACGACAACTCCAGTGGTGGCACCAAGAGTGGTTGTGGGTCCAGGTGCCCTCCTGAGGGGGCACCACCTTAGAGTATACTTGTACACAAGGAAAGCAGCCATTATGAGGATGCTTCCCTTATTTTTGATGACTTTTGTATCTTTGGGCTGGAATTTGGGCCAACGACACTATTTTTTGTACTCAGACACACACACACACACACACATATATATATATATATATATATGAGATATATTTTTTGCGGCTCTACGTGTTGTGTCACCTATTTTGATTTATTTATGATGTTATGCTAATGGATATCTATGTTTCTGGTCTCTTAAGTATGATGGTTTATTCGAGATGCATTCCAGTTTAGGATATTGTTAGCTATGCGATTAGTTGTTTGGTTTTGACTCCTTGGTATATGTGTGAATGTGATATAGTCAATTTTTCTGCTTAATCTTTTTGCACGCAATATTTTATAAACAAATGTGTATCTCTTGTCTCAAATTTTTGGTTTAACTGTGACACTACTAACTAGGAATCAAGGTAGATATGCATATGGCATATGCCCTGATGGAGGGCATCGCACATAAGCCCGATGTTGGCATCATATTATTTGTGATTGTTTTTTGTTGAGCCGATGCACACACCGTTTGAGCAGATTGGTGATCGGTTAGGGTGGTAGATGACCCAGGCAGCTGCAGATAAAATTTGAGACCATCTTGATGCTCCATCAACAAATCCGAAATAGGGTTTAGTTTGGTGATCCATGGTGACACTTTGAGCACTTTTAAATAATTCTTTTGGTCAAAAATATTTTAGTGGTTGGGGTTGTGTACGTTAACTTTAGGGAAGGGCCATTTTGGCTCTTATGGTTAGAACTTCTTGAGGTAAAGGCCGTTGACAGGATTGATGAGGCAGGTCTTGTCCGGTTCCATCAAGATGTATGCCCCTTGTTGGAGGCAATGTCTGATGATGTATGGTCCTTTCCACAATTTTTCAAAATTTCCTGGCCCTAGGGCTTCTTTTGCGACATCATAGCGGAGGACTAATTCTCCCTCGGTGAATGAGCGAGGGGTGATTTGGCAGTCAAATGATGCTTTTACCCTTTTCTTGTGGGCCTCATTATGTTGTAGCAACTGTCGTCGAATTTCTTCAACAATCTCTAGTTGTACTAAGCGTTGTTCTAGAGGCTGGGTATCATCAAGGAGTTTGATTGCAGCATGTAAATTTGGGATCTTACGGAAATCAATGCAAAAGCACAAGGTACCTTGAATGTTTTTGACAGGAATAGGGTGGAAATCCTGGGACCTGGGGGTGGCTGCAATCCTATTTCCGATATGTGATGATACCAATAGTATATGGTGGATTGTGTCATCGACGTTCAGTGCACGAAGAATCTCCATAATGAGATTCTACGTGAGCGCAAGGTTGGGTTCCCTACTAGGATGGTATGTTTCCTGTAGGTGGAAATTGTGCCTACCGCAGAGGTGCCCGAATGTTTCCATTAACGGGCATACCTCTGGTGTGTGATTTTTTCTAGTGCAAATAGTGCATGGTATCACTCTGCCAATGGAGTAGATTGTGGGAGACTCTATACTACTTTTTGTTCCTGATGTGGACGCTTGGAAAGGATCTGTCATAGAATAGGTTGTATTCTATTTTCATTTCTGTGTTGTTGGCTTGAGCGTGTTTACCTCTTTGGGGGAGTGTAGACTCAACACTGCTCTTGTAGCTTTTAGCTTGGGGAGGTGTACACATTTAATCATATGGTGAAAGTGTGAACAAATCCAAAAATAGGTATGCATAATTTTCTCTTGGTTAGAGAGAAATTTCTGAGGGAGAGAAGAGACTATACGAAAATTATTTGCAAGGTGCTTCAGTTCTCTGCACTGGTTGACCTGGTGGTCGTTCAGGTCGCATAGCCCACATGCTATCCTAGGCTTGGCTGGGGTCATCCTTGGTTGGTGTGTTGTATTATCTTGCCTGTTATGCCACCACGGGGTTGGGGATGTTGACTCGACGATGTACTTTTTATGCCATTCCTGGAGGTCATCCTGTCTCTTCTCTATTGTATGAATCATGTCGATGGTGGGAAAAAGTTATGAGGCATAAGTACAGTGCCGTTCATAATGATTTCCTTCACATATTAGGAAGAATATCCTTGATATGGGGGTTCCGCCGCGTTCAGTTTTAGGTCTGATGGGGAACTAGTTTTGTAACACTGCTAAATCAGGACAAGTGGCAATCACATGATTGGGTGTTTTGCATAACGTGCATGCTGGTCTTCTCTATAGAGAGCAGTTAGGGGTACCTAGGGGTTCCCTAATCGATCACTCTTCAACAAACAAGAACATGATGGATCTAATCGTCATATATTCTTGGGTTGTGGATTTTTCCATGGACTCCGCATCTATATCATCTTCTTGGGAGAGGCAGACTATGGCAGAGCATAAGCTAGCGAGGGCTAGATGGAATTGGGGGATATAGTGACAATTATCCAAAAGGCGATTGTCGATGCATAATGGACATGTGAATTGCGTTGCCTTCAATCCAACGTAGTAAACCCTTTCTATAGGATACCATCTGTGGATGAGTTCCAGGGCTGTGCACTCTTTGAGGAAGTGACCATGTTCATCGCACAACGTGCAACGTATAACGAGCATGACTAGGGGTCTTTCTTGTGCCCTTCATTGTTTCTCCTATAGGTACAGGATGGTACGAGGTTCATTTCCGGATGCTTGGGTGGAGGGATCCTCTTGATAGGATCGCTCGATGGCGTTCAAGGCATCCCCATATCATGGGATCTCTGGGAAATGATGGGTATAGTTCCCATAGTTTTTGCAGAGGGCACATGCATGATTGGTATGCAATGCTTTGCCTTTACCTTTGGTGGTAGGTTCATTTTTACGGGAATGCAGTATCGCGATGTCTGTCTCAAATCCAAGAAGTGGTTTTAATTCTTCCATCTCTGGATAGATATGGGTAGGGTGGCCTATTACGTCGCATATGGTGCAGACTGGTGATTCTCATTGAACGACGGGGGTCACAATATTATTTCCTCTTTTCTTGGTTTTCTTAACCGTAATCACCAGTTTTACAATGGGAATTTCCTATGCAGGGGTGGTTTCGACTCTTTCTTGGATGAGTGGGGCCTCCTCGGGACTAAGGGGCTTCAATCCTGTGGCAGTAATGTGGGTGGCTCCTGTTCCTATAGGGGGAATGAGGTACCAAACTGGGATTACCAACGATATGTTGGGTAATACTAGTGTTTCCAAAATCCACTAGGAGACGAAACTAGCTGGGGGGTAGAGGAAAGGGGTTTGGGAGGTGGCATAAGCTAGAGAGGCTACCATGGCTGGTGACTCGGTGCCATTACTGCTTGTGTCCATGTCCTAACTAGCTTCGGTGCTTGATGTGAACATCACGCACACCGGAGCCCTTGTGACATCGGGCGATGACTTAGGGATTATGGGAGGATCTCCTAAGAATGACCCTAGAAACAGATGGCGGTTTGAATTGGCCAGGGCCATATTCTTGGTACTGTGAGAGAGCATCTGAGGATGTATCTACATAGGGTAGAATTACATCATTGTTTGTTAGGGGGTAGGTTCTCTCTATGCGTCAGTTGGTCTATAGTAATGATGCGGTCCTCGTGGGCAAACATCATGATGTGAAAGACAGAGGAGGCTATGGCAGACATGGCATACATATAACTCTGCCCAAGGAGTATATTATAGTCCATATGAGTGTCTAAGACTTCAATGTCTATGTGGACCGTCTTTCCGGCTAAGCACACCGAGACGTTTTGGTAGAGGCTGACGAGGGTTAATGGATGACCGTCGTATGCTCGAAGCATGATGACTAAGGGTGTTAGTTCGGGAGAACCTAACTTCTGCCCAATAATTTTGGAGATGCACCTGGATGCACCCTCATCTATGACACATCGGTGAATTGTGATATTCTGGACCGACGTTGGTATCTGGAAGGAATCCTAGGGGCGGCTTTGTCTAAGTCAAAATTCATTAGGTGTGTATTGACAGGGTCGATAGCACCCAACGCTGAAAGTAGGGCTTTCTGTTGTTTTGGGCATGACTACAATACTTCCAAAGCTGACATAGAAGTGGGAGATTGTGCTAAATCATCCACAATGCTATAATTACGGGCCGCTTTGGAGTAGTTTCCTAGTCACCTATTGGGTCCCTTCTCCATTTTCAGCAATGGTTCTATAGGAATATTTGAAATGGTCAAAGGTGGAGCCAGTGCACTAGTACTTTCCCTTGACGTATTGGTGTCTGGTGGGGTGTCGTAATTGCGATTCAGTGTTTGAAAAAACATCTCTTCGCCAGTCATGTAGATTTCATGGTTGGTTTTCCCAGAGTCGTCTACATTTTTTTTTTGAGTGGTTACCATCCCTTGATGGGGAAAAGGTTCTTGCATCACAGTTGGTTGTTGTGAAGATCCTCCTTGTCCTCGGTTACTCTATGGCTTCTTCAACTCAGGGAGATCGGGACAGTGGTGAGTATAGTGGATGTTCTCACCACATATCAAACAAGAATGGTTTGTTCGAAGAGGTGGCCTTTTTCTCTGCCATTGGGAATTTCTCGGCTCCTAGCTCTGATTCTGGTTGGAGTTTCCTCCTACCTAGGATCACGGTGGTCATTGTTGGTTGTTTCCCACTTGTCCAAGGTTCCCTTTTGGCTTATTTTTGGATTTTTTCTTCACCATGTTAGGAGGGTAGTTCTCCTGGCTGTATTGGTGTGGTTGGTTTTGGGACGATTGCACAAATTTCACCTGTGCATCGGTGTGCATAGGCAAGTCTTGTGCTGGGGACTGACCATAATGTGGTCCCTGCATTATACCTGGCTGTTGGAGTGGAGCTCTTCCGTCAATGTTTCTTTCTCCATAATGATTCCCCTGAGCTAGAGGATAAGGTCCTCCCTGGTGATACGCTGGCGCCCTATTGGTAAAATGTTGCTGAGGCATATGATGACTTTGAAAACTGGGTTGAGGTACGTTCTGGGTAGAAATATATGTGTAACAGGGGTTTTGACTGTTGCTACCCAGGTAACCTTGGGTCAATGACACAATTAGTCCGTCAGAAGAGTTTGACGCGCTTGGAAATTCTTGATAAGTTTGTAGGTGTGGGGTGTTAGGAAGGATTTTATAAATGTATCCTAACTACGTATAAATAAACTCAAGCTATTGGGATTTGTTAATTGCGTCCTCTTTGGATATGGGATTGGGCTTCTGCTACACCACATCCTTTGAAATATCTACTGTAAGATTTTTCAATAACAAATATAAGAGAACCCGATCGTTGGGTTTAGCTTTACATAAATAGCAACGCCGTCTCCATTCATGGAGATGGTCTGAGATATGGACGACGGGGGTTTGTCTAAAATGCATCAGTAATTCCATTCCGGAATCATGGTGAATGGGTAACTAAAAATATGTTAGGAACATGGTAGTGAGGGCGCTAAAGGTTCCACGTGAAGCTGAGGTTTGCTCCACGTACCACTTGGTGGCTACTCCTGTAAGAGTGCGTTGAAATAATCTCAATCGAATAGTGTCTTCAATGATATTGTTCGATGAACACCACAGGTGAAAGGTCATGACATGATTACCTGGGTCTTCCACTTGCTTGCCTTAGAATTTTGGAATATCTGAAGGGAGCTTCATGGGCATGGGAGGACATGTAGGGTTATGTGCAATGGGTTCATTCATTAGCTTGGTTAAATCAGGTAGATTCAATGAAGCTAAGAAAGGTGACTGAGAGTTTCACGCCATTTCAGTGTGAAAAAATACAAAGTTTTGGTTAGGAAGAGGGTTGGTCTACGACGTACCCTGCTGTGTATTCGACTTGGCTTCTTGAATGGGATGCACTCCTTTGTCCTCTATGGGTCATGGGAAGAGTGGTGTGAGGTGTGGTGTTGGGAGACTGACTAGGGTTCCCAACTACGGATGCCCCAATAATGGATGAACCAATAATGGTGGCAGCATTCCGTCTTTGACGCCTAAATGGCGAAAGACCTGGAACCCCTCCCGGTAATGGGGGGAGGTCCAAAAGACGCCTAGATCAACGAGGTCTCATTGGGTCCATCCTAGTGTCAAATAGGTTTGGTTTTGGAAAAATTTGAGAGGATAGGATCTATGATCAAAGCAAACTTCTTGTCACATACATAAAAAAAAAAGCGAAAAATAAAATAAATTTCCCCTTAAATCAATCTATGTGATCAAGAAATTAAAAAAAAGTGGTTTTTGTTTGTTTGGGTATGAAACTCAAAGTCCCAGAAGACTTATTTGTCCTGACACACTCAAATGTAACTAGACCTTGAGAAGATTTCTTGCGAGTTCTGGCACAACATCCCAAGTCAGCCGAAGAAAATCCACCAAGGTAAGGGTAGAGGGTCTGGCGCTTGCCTGCAACGTCACCTATAGGGAAAGGATGCCCTAGTTTTTGGCCGCTAATTACCACCTTCCCACATGAGCGTTCAAGTCTTGGGCCTCTTGATAATTAGTTAACAGTACCAATTATCAGCCAAGTTAGGTAGCCCTGACTAATACCTGCCCGCACTGCACCTAAGCCAAACCCCTTCTGAAATGGGTCGCTGCCGCACTTGGGTTTTATTTGTTGTGGGATTATAGGTGGATTTGAAGCTCCCTAAACATACAACTTCTATGTTTCAAGATGAAGTATGATCAAGGCAGCTTATTGGATGCCTACCCCCTTGATCGTAACTTAGGCTATAAATTATTTTGTGGCCCCTGTGGGGAGAATTTAGTGAGTTTGGTTAAGTTAGTTTTAGGTGTCTTTGCTTCACTTAGTCGGTGAGTGTGTGTGAGCACAAAGTGGAAAAGCACATAGTTTGAACGTGTGGATATTCGATGATTCTTTACAAAATCCCTTATTTAAACTATGTTGTATTGTTCCTGGCTCAAAAGAAAAAAATGTGTAGTTAATGGGCCTCTTTCTATTTTTCCTAGTTAATTTATGTGACCAACTATAGGGAGATGGCTAATTCTGAATAGGGAGCATTCATATGCTTACCTAGGATCACCAAAGGGTGCATAGGTAGCAGATATTATTTTATCATCTATAAACAATTCAATCCTAGTCCCGAAATTCCTAGTGAAAAAATTGAACTAAACTAAAACTTTTACACTAGAAAAAGAAAACTAGCTATGCATGTCTGGTCTTGGGCCACTTACTTTGGCTATTTATCTAGGTGTATAAGTACCAAAATTTGAAAAACATTAATTTTTTCAGAATGCAAGTTATTTTTCCCCCCTACTTAAACTATGTGTGAACTTTGAAAAAATCAACTTGAAGTCAAACTGACACTAAGCCTACAAAAAGCAGCTAAGAGTGAACTTTAACAAGTTGCGGGGTACCACAACCAGTGTTGGTAGGTGTATTAGGGGCTGCCAAGCTCTTTACAAGCAAGAAAATACAGAAACATGCGAGATTTTTCTCATTCTATATTTTGTGAGCAAAAGGCTGGAACAGGTGCGCGGGTCAGCTCTGAATGTGCGCCCTATGCATCTGCGGGGAGAAAGCGCGTGCAAATTCCTGCAAGAAAATTTTGGAGTTTTTCTACTTCAGTTTTTCACTTGGGATGAACTAGGGACTGCAAGAGAAATCAAGGGAAATTCAACTCCACTCCATAGCACAGATAGAGGTCTCTGCAAAAAAGGAAAAACCACATAAACTTGGTAATAAACATTAGTGGAGTCACCAATCGTGTTGGAGTGTGTTTGGTGCACGTATGTATGAAATAACACCAACTTAAGGGGTGTGGTCTACCCACTTAATATATTGGTAATAGGCAGAAAAAAGAAGTGGAGTCAAGCAAGTTAGTGGAACAAGCTAGAATCATAAGCATACTAGATAGAGAAATAGCACACATATATAAACTAAAAACTAAAACAAATAAACAGGAGGTCTAAAAAGAGTCAAACGACAATAATAATACGAATGGTGGCTCTAGGCCCCTCTTATTGTGTGTTGGTATTAATAAAAGTGAAACTTTACCCTCTTGCCAAAGGGCCCCTAGACCATGGGTTCTAGGTCTCGATGCAAGGATGTTTTTGTCCCAAGCTTGCTTTGGTTCAGTCTCTCTCTCTCTACTATGTTGGACTGAGATTTTTGGATGGCCAACAATTGAGTCCCCTCTATATTCAGCTCCGGCTCACACATTGCTAGTATTGCTTGGGAAATTTTGGCCAGCATAACAATGTGTTCACAAATTCTTCATCTCATGGTGGCCTTATATAGGAGATTCCAAATCCTCCCTTCCCTCTCTTGGTACATTGTGGGTGGTGACCTAAGAGAGTGGTATGATTCCTTTTTGTGCTCCAAATATTCCATTATGTGCTCACTTGGTGTCTAAGGAGGCGTTGGTGGCTGTTGTTAGGCGACTTCAAGTGAGGAATCACATGTCCTTTGCTTTGTGTGGTCCCGGATAGTGACATTTCGTCACTCCCAAGATTGTGCACATATCAGGAAAAAGGCGCGCAAAAGGTGCTCTTCACGGAGGATTATGCGTGCAAAGAGAATTAGGACTTGTTCAAATTTGATTTTCCTCAGACCTTAGAGATTTTAAATACTTTCCAGATTTTTTAATGCCTTCTATCCCTGTAAATCCTTTTGCCTGACATTAATTAATTTCATCTTCTTCTGTACAATTTTCCAGTGTTAACACTCCTCCTCCTCGATTCTTGTGGTTGCAGCTTGCGGATCATGCTTCTCATCTTTTTCCTTCTTTTTGAGAGGAAACTATGTTGCGTAATGACTATACCCCCCACACTAGAATCACTTGATCTTTGAAATGTCCTTTTTCCATCTCTGTTGCTGTTGTTGTCCCTTTGATTCAAGGGTTTCATTCACCTTCTCCTCCTTGGGCTTTGGCCCATTGTTGATACTGCCATCAATATTACACTTGATCATGTCACACCTCATCTCTTCCTACTAAAGAGAAGCCCATATCATCTTCCAGTTAAGTACTCTTTCTCTTTCCATGATGCTCTGGAAGAAGACCTGCCATTCATCTGAAACTAAGTTCAGGGATAATCTAACCATCTCGGTGGTCTGAGGCACAACTCCCATAGATTCGTATTGATCTCATAATTCCTGAAGCTTAGACATGAATGGATCAATGTGCTCTCCCTTCTGCATTCGTTTTGTTCACATCTTCTCCTGCAAAAGCATATTCTGCTGCTCATAAGAACCCTTATATAGCATTGATAAGGAATCCCACATCTCCTTTGTAGCCTATTTTCTTGCGTTGTGGCATATGACATGATCCCTCACTCCGTCGAGGATCAAATGCTTCGCCTTTGCCATATATTTCTTGTATGCTTTCAACAAATCTGCATCCATGGGGATAGCTACCACACCATTGATGAAAGCTTTAAGATCATGCTCATCTAACAAGCATCTAATCCTTTCCTATCAGATCACATAGAGCCTCCCTCCAACTAATATTGATCTCTCAACCCATTGGCTGCAATCTCCGACGACTGAAAAATGTCAAACTGCTCCCTCTCTCTCCTCTGCTCAACTACTAAGGTGGCCTATACAATCGTTTCTGGAGTTAGTATATTTAATCTTTAACACTATTTCTTAGAAACTAAGAATTAGAATCCCTTGGCTAGGAATTCATTGAGGAATAAAATTCCCTCAATTGTGTCTTCTTCTTCTTTCTGGCACTTTTCTTCCCAGCAAAATGTTGCAGAAAAAATTCTTCCCACAGAGATCTTCTCTGTTCTGAATCTTCTGTTGTACTACTCCGTCTTCCACTGACAAATTACAAATATGTAAATCTTACCTCTCTGTCAAATCACTCAGAGAGATATGTTCCTCGCGAATCTAACCCTCCTCGCCTGGACTGTGCAATCCTTTGCGGATTCGATCTACTGGCTATGCATCTATTCTACCTCCCACTTCTTATTCAATGCTTAGTTCCTTCTATTTTCTCTCTTTATTCTCCTGTACTACTATAAAAACTCTAATACCATGCTAAAATTTCTACACCGGAATCCTATTGCAGAAATTGGAAAATATTCACCTAATTTTTAACCTAAACTTAACAATTTATTTGCAGTTTTCTACGAAAAACACTAAATACATCGCATTGAAACCCTCACTTAAATAAACTGCAGAAATTAATTGCAGAAACAAGATATGAGAAAGAAAAATAATAACATACAAGACACCGTTATTTTTGGACTAAGTCCCTCGAAATACCCAATTTGGGAGAATCGATGCAACAATTGAGGATTTGATATTATTAAGTAGTAATTTATGAGTAGAATTCTTCAGATGCCCTCACTAGAAATCTTATACATAGATATAACTGAGCAAGATGCTGGTTAGATGATGTCACCCCGTCATTGGAATATTTGGCGCTAATCTGCACTAGAGATGAGTCTTTGTGTTGTATCTGTGCACTCTTTTCACAATACTGCATCACTCCTACACATTTACTATGCCACTGAAGTTGGGACTATGTTGCAACTCCTCTGATCTCTTTGCTAGCTGGAAAATTCATCCCTCTGGCCTCCCGGTCTCATACCCTGACTCCGACACTCGATCCTGATTGCTCCACAATAGAAATACAGACTCCCTCTAAATCTCTACGCTTCCACTCTGTTGTCTCTATGTAGCACTACACTGCCTCTTCGAAATACTCTCTTCCATCTCTGTCTTGCACTCTCTGGATCAGGAAAACTCCAACCTGAATATTATCTCTGCCCCTCTCTACAAGAATCAACTCGATCGATCCACTAGCTACTCCACATTACTCACTTAAGAAATTAAATACCTAGACTCTCTCGGTGTATTTTTCCAAATTCCCCTCAATTCCTTCTTATAATATTCTCATTGAGACTTCAAAAATCGATGTTAAATCACTAATCAATGACTAATATTAACTTGTCTTGATATTCGTTTTTTTCTAGAAGATTCACACCATGTTTTATTAATACCCTTTAATTATTTTAATTCCCTAAGTTTAGGGTTAGGCTCCCTTTAAAAATAATTAATTATTTTAATAAAACACAATCCGGGTGGAATTTCCCAAAACATTTTTTGGGTTCTTTGGAATACATGTGCCTAAGCCTCCTTGCAAAATTTGAGATTTAGAGCACATCCGATGCTACCATAAATCAACATTTCACTCTTACATACACTTTATTATTTTTTTCATTAGAATCAAGTAACTATTATTCTATATTTGAGACATCTTCTTTAATTATTTGAATTTGTAGTTGTAATACAAACTAGGGTGTGTAGAATTTTTGTCTCGTATTTATATTTATGTTTAAGTTTGTTTGGTAGTTGTAGTTGTAATTTTGATTAAAGAACACTTTAAATTAGTATTAAGAATTTAGTTTGTTTTTTCTGTTTTTGTATGTTGTTTTTAACAAAAAAAACCAACAATATTGAGGAGGATCTGAATTTTACATGATTAGGGAAGATTTGGAGGAAAGTTGCATCAAGTTTGTAGAATAAATGAGGTAGTTGGTATGAGATAAATGCTCCACATTTTAGTGATCTTGGTAGATAAAAGGAAAATTACTCTTTATTCAAAATAATGAAAAAAACATCCAATCAAACAATAACACAAGAATTTTGAGTGAACCCTTAAGGTAAGATAACATCATCAAAATATGCCTTGTGGAAGAAATCACTCCACAACTGTTAAAATACAATACCTATTATAAAACATATCCCAAGACAATGATACTCATGTGTTTTTTTATTTTCTCATGAGTGTTCTCTAGGGTATATACCAGTTATCCATCATCATTATACTATTCTTTTTAACAATATAGTGAGCAATTACCCACCATAGGGTTTTTTTCCATGATTATGACTGTGTTACATTCATTATTTTCTTTGGTTACTTCCTCGATACCCCATATTATCCTTCCTAAGTACATTACATTATATCCCCTTTGCACATTTATTTTTCAAAACATAAGTGAATCCATATCATAAGACCTACTAATTAATGTAGTAAAACATCCATCCATCTAGTGAAACTGTAGACATAAGGTCCAATGGTGGACTTTCCACCTCAATCTTGACCTTGGTTTCACCTTTGCTTCTTTGAACATTTTATGATATTTTATAAAATCCTTAACTTCTTAAAAAAATAATCATTCACATGCTAATTAATGAAATACATTTTTTTCTCCATTTTTATATAATGAATTGTAATGTATAGTCAAGAATTTGAATAAAGAACTTCATTACGCATGTTACTTTTTTCATAACATGAGTAGAATGGTTTACTAGAATCTTCCCTTTTATTCCTTTGGTTATTAATAGTAACACGTGAGTTAACAATGACTAGAACCGACTTGTGATCTACACATACATTATTGACATGTTACATCTAAATTGAAGTTATTTATACTCAAACTTAATTACCATAAACTAAGAATGTATTTAACAAATTCCTAAAATCATCATTTAGCCTGATTGTATAATTTAATGGCTAATTATTTGAAGTCACTACACGTATAATAAGTTAAAATTATCCTTTAACCTGGGGGTTTATTTATTTCATAAAAAATCTTAAATGAACATTGTCCAACTTTTCCTAAGCCTTATTTTACACAATTTTATATAACTGTAATAAGAGTATAAATACCTCTCCATTTTATAACTAGATATTTTACTAATATAATATAATATATTGTTAAATATTCCCACACATATATAGTAATTATTATTAATATTAAAGAGTCATATCTATGAGTTTATTAATATCTATAAAGTTCCTTTTTCTATGGTCTATTAATGAAAATTTCCTAAAGAAAGCTTTGTGAGATGTGGTTTTTTCATATTTAATAATTTTTAGTTTATATATATAGTTATTTAAATGTTTTATATAGATATTTATTTTTTATTTCTATTTTTAAATTTTTAAATTTTTTTATTAAATATATATATTTTTTTTAAACATGAGTAAAATTTCAACTTTGATGATAATTTCAATTTTGATGATGGAAAAACACCCTTGCACATCATACTGGATTGTAGAATGTGTCTTTCAGTATAATAACCATTGTAACTATGTGTGTGTGGGTGGGTGTAGTCTAAATAGATGAAATAAATATTTTAGCTAGAATCTAGCAAAACAATTTCAAAAAAGAATTTGATTTTTTTTTGTTTAAAATGCAACTTTGAATGTATAAATGGATTCAACACCCTCGAAAATCTCTGGGCACTTTATTTCTACAAATTAAACAACTTAAACTCAAGTATTTAATAATATCTACCATATTTTAATTAAAATTAACTAGAAAAAAATGTCGTGAAGAAAGCCATTTCATCCATATAGGAAAAAAAATGCCCCATTCCATTGATTAATTTCATTATAAACTAATAATTATTATAATTCAATGTGTTCACATTAAACAAATTAAAAATAAAGTTTGACATAAGTTATAAAATTGAACTTATTACATAATTTTGTTTCAAATAATTTTATACTCAAAAATGTTTATGGAAAAGTTACAATAATTTGATATATACACAATTGGTAAATTTAATAATAGATTATATCTAGGTCTATAATATCCCAAAATGGGAACAATAGCAATATTAAACAATACTACTCAGAAATAACGCAGTTCAGAAAAGTAAGAGCAGGAGGCCAATATGGAGGCTCAAAAATAACATTTAGATCAGCAAATTAGATTTACAATGAGGCCCATACAATGTATAACAGGACATAGAAGACTTAAATAGAAGAAATCCCTCAAAAGGAGGTGCTGCAATCACATGTATTCACTGCAAAAGGCTTGACAACATTATTTTTATTATGCTGCAACAGATGTTGATTAAAACTTAGATATAGAGAAAAAAATGCATGAACAGTCAGATCTATGACAGATCCATACACTATATAGTTTCTTCTTTACATACCCCTTCAGGTTTTCAGCAATGCATGAGGCACATGGAGTAGATCTGAGATCTATAGCTACAGATCTACATAAATCTTCCAAAACTTTTGCAGTAAATACAGGAGAATCCAGATCAAATTTGGATATAACATGGATTAGATCTGAAATCCATGGATCACCAAAGTGAAGGGCAGATTCCCGACACTAGTGATCACTCAGCCAAAGTTATGCCAAAATCCCTTACAACAACACCTATAGAAAAACGTAGATCTGGAAGATGGACTGCACTGTAGGGTTCAAGATTAGTTTGGCCTGCTACCAAGATGTGGATCTAAAGATCCAATGATCCAATACACTCTTTCCAATGGGATAGAAGGCTTTCCCATTGAAAAGAGGCACTAGAATTGCCTAGATCTGAGTAGATCTAGCCTCCACTTGCTACAGCTTAAAAGGACAACCAAACCCTCAACAGGATCTGCGTTGTAGTTGGAAGATGAAGCTTAGCCAAATGCCTGATAGTGGACAAGATCAGCAAGGCTCTTCCAAGAGGCCTCTCAAGGAAAGAGGTGGGATTCCTAATTAGGAACACCCAGTGCTAAACAACACTATTCTCAGATAAATAGCAAGAGAATGATATATGTATAAATAGACAATATATTCAGAAATATAACATATTCAACAACCCTCTCCTGCTGTCCTCCTCTTCCTTTGATAAGATAGGAATCTTGCAAAACACTAAACCATCTCATTGATTTAGCTTCTTTCACATGTGCCACCTCCAGCTAAGACTGTGTTGTGCATCAATGAGGTTCATCCCCTCTAGACAATGATGTTGATCTGGTCATGGTTGACATAGTCAATTGTCTCAATCCCTTTCACACATAAGGGATTTTTATTAAGATGGCCCAGATTTATCTTTGTTCACATGGGGCATTGATTTATTCACTATTTTAGGATTTTTTAATGTCCTCCTTTACACATTTATTCATGCAACAGGAAAATGAAACAAAATTGTATACTCCCATTAGCTTGGGCTAATTGGGAATATTAGAGTCCTCCCCTCCAAAATGTTGCTTGTCCTCAAGCAACTGGTAGGGTGAGTGTTGTAACACTTCTCCTCCTCCATTGGTGACACCATTATGAGTTAAGCTTCCTGCATAAGCTAAGTGTTCACCAATCCAACCCCCCATGAATTTTTCCTCCAAAGTCATTATGAGATGAGCACAATCCATCCCACAAAGAGTTAAGAACTCAAATGAAACAAACATGGCCGAACCAATACTCTCCCTGAAACATGTAGCATAAGGTACATGGAGAGTCTCCTTCCCATGTGCTACATACTGGCTTCTCATCCTCTCTCCATACATACCCATAAAAAGTACAACTATATCATCAAGGTATGGAAGCAAAACTACATATATACAAACAGAAATTTGAGCATGAGGAGGTGGGTAATAGTCCCACATATGATATCAGCGCAATGTATCTCCTACCTGCATCAAATCAAGGTATGGTAAGTGGTTTCCCCACCACTTACTTGTTGCACATGTCATCTCACCATGGCTGAAAGTGTGAGATATGTTTGGTGCCTTTGGAAAGCACCCATCATGATAGAAAATCTCCCTTTACACATCAAGGGAGTGGAAAAATTCAGAAATTTTAGTGGTCCAATGTTTGCCATGAGATTTACATGATACATTACTCCTCCTTGGAGTCATGGCCTACATAAACATGGTGAAAGAATATGTAAAATCAGAAAATAAAACTTGCTTTACATGATCAGATTCTTCACCAACAATGTCTCTCATACACATGGAGTTGTGCATGGATCTTTCTCCTCTTTCAAAAGGAGGCAGCGATGGATGAAATAAATCTTGCATAGAGTCATATGGCTGTCCCAACTCCAAATAATTCATGCATTCTTGAAAATTTTGATGTAGTTCTTCTTACAAGCCTTCCCAATCAAATCTTCTCATGATGATGTTGTAGATCTCCATGGAGTACATATGGCTGAAACAGAACTCTTTGTATGCTCTTTGTAGTAAATTCCGCTTGAGCCGAGAAGCTCTAGACAAGAAGATCCTACCATGATGATAGATGAACCCTCCTTCAACTAAGTAGCCCTCTTCATGCAGCTGGTCATCAAGTATCATACAAGTGTGAAGGTCTTTGGAATAATCCACTAGCATTTGGGATTTCCAATACAGATCTACACTTCTGAACAATGACAGTGCTGATGATGGATCAACATAAATGTCTATCATGTTTTTTATCCCCTCCTTGACATATCCTATGCCAAAGGTGTGCATTGGAAGGTTGTTCCTTCCATTCTTCTCCTCCCACAACGTAGATCCAGAATTGAGAGTGGGTGATGATGATAAGGGAGAAATATTTCCCTCCTTCTTGAGCTTACCTAAGTCTCCCAGTGCTGTAGCTTTGTCTTCAAGTGCTCCAATCCCTCCTAGATCTAAGTTTGGAGCAACAAGTTGTGAGGTCTTCCCCACAAAATTTGAATCAGGTGGCCTCCCAGGTGGTTTACGACTAGATAAGAGTGTCCCATGCAGAAATCTCATGAACATAATAGATGGGACTGTGAGGTCCTTACTTCCATTGCGCAAATCCATCTCTATTTTCTGTATGGAAGTGTTGTTTGAGGGGTAATTATGCATGCATTTTATCATGTGAGGTGCACCACTCTTCTTGTCCACCCATTCCATTTGCAAAGCCTCCCAATCAGTGGTGACTTTTCCCAATGTAATCAACCATTAAACACCCAAGATAACATTGGTGTCTGGTATGTCAACTACAAAGAAGTGATCCACCAAGGTGTAGGATACCATGGTGAATGAAAGTGATGGAACATAATGCATGCATTGCATTGTTCTATCTCCTGGGGCCAAAATAGAGAATCCCTCAAAAGTATCAATGGGTATTTCCCTCCTCTGAACAAGATGGGCATCAATGAAGTTGTGGGTATTCCCACTGTTAATAAATACAAAAACCCTCTGATTCATGATTGAACCTTGAACTCTTAAGGTCAATTACTTAGGTATTCCTCTCAAATATGCAAGAGTTCCTCCAATAGGAAAAAATTCTCCATTTCCATCTCTTAATGGTGTTAAATATCCTTCAACATTGTCAGCGTTGTGACCCTTTCTCAGTTCATCATCTTCATCTTCTTTAAGATCTGAGAAGACCTCTATGTAATGTGCTTTACCAGCAGCACATCTATGTCCAGGTACCCATGGCTCTTGGCAAGTGAAGCATAGCTTCTTTCTCCTTAGATCTCTCCAGACTTCATCATCAAGAGGCTTCTTATATGAGCTCTCCTTGGAAGGAGAAACTTTCTCTTCCTTTCCTTTAGAATGAAAAGAGGGCTTGTGCTGAAAGTTTGCCTTTACTTTTGGCAAGGCATCTTGAAGGTCTCTAGCCCTCTCAATGGCATCATACAAGGTAGCAGGCTTGGTAGACTATACCAACCCATGAAGAGGTTCATATAGACCATTGATGAACATGTACACCCTTCTTGCTACAAACAAGTCAAGAACCATAATAGATAATCTCAAAACTTTGGAAATATAAGACTCGATATTACCTGATTGCTCCAACTTTGCAAGGCTCATGAAAGGTGCCTCTGTATATTTTCTGTCAAAACTTTCCACCAGACTTCTAGTGAACTCATAATAAGCAGTCATATTGGCATGGCCCAATGTAGATAAGCCATGGAACCACCAGTTGTATGCTTCACCTTCAAAGTGTAGCATTGCAATCTTGATAGCTTCCATCTCTGGGACCTTGTTCAACTGAAAAATGATGACACAAAGTTCATCTTCTTCATCATTTCGATTTCTTCTCTTCTTCTTCTATCTTCTAGATAGCATAATGGATGAGATTTCATAGGTTGAGCCAAGACTATGCTCTGATACCACTGTAATATCCCAAAATGGGAACAACAACAATATTAAACAATATTGCTCAGAAATAACGTAGTTCAGTGAAGTAAGAGCAGGAGGCCAATATGGAGGCTCAAAAATAACATTTAGATCATAAAATCAGATTTGAAATGAGGCCCATACAATGTATAACAGGACATAGAAGACTTAAATAGAAGAAATCCCTCAAAAGGAGGTGCTGCAATCAAATGTATTCACTACAAAAGGCTTGACAGCGTTATTTTTATTATGATGCAACAACTGTTGATTACAACTTAGATCTAGATTAAAATAATGCATGAACAGCTAGATATATGATAGATCCATACACTATAGAGTCTCTACTTTACATACCGCTTGGGGTTTTTAGCAATGCATGAAGCACATGGAGTAGATCTAAGATCTAAAGCTGCAGATCTGCAGAAATGTTCAAAAAATTCTGCAGTAAATACAGGAGAATCCAGATTAGATCTGAATATAACATGGATTAGATCTGAAATCCATGGATCACCACAGTGAAGGGTAGATTCCCAACACTAGAGATCACTCCTCCAAATTTATTCCAAAATCCCTTACAAAAACACCTACAGAAAAATGCAGATCTGGAAGATGGACTGCACTGTAGGGTTCAAGATCAGTTTGGCATGCTGCCAAGATGTGGATCTGAAGCTCCAATGATCCAATACACTCTTGCCAATTGGATAGAAGGCTTTCCCACTGAAAAGAGACACTATAATGGCCTAGATATGAGTAGATCTAGCCTCCACTTGCTACATCTTACAAGGACAACCAAACCCTCAACAGGATCTGCATTGTAGTTGGAAGATGAAGCTTGGAAAAATTCCTGATAGTAGACAAGGTCAACAAGACTCTTCCAAGAGGCCTCTCAAGGAAAGAGGTGGGATTCCTGATCAGGAACACCCAGTGCTAAACAACACTATTCTCAGCTAAACAACAAGAGAATGATATATGTCTAAACAGACAATATATTCAGAAATATAACATATTCAACAACCCTCTCTTGTTGTCCCCCTCTTCCTTTTGTAAGATACGAATCTTTCAAAACCTTAAACCATCTCAATGATGTAGCTTATTTCACATGTGCCACCTCCAACTAAGACTGCGTTGTGCATAAATGAGGTTCATCCCCTCTAGACAGCGTTGTTCATCTGTTCATGGTTGACCCAGTCAATTTTCTCAATCCCTTTCACACATAAGGGTGTTTTATTAAGATGGCCCAGATTTATCTTTGTTCACATGGGGCATTGATTTATTCACTATTTTAGGAGTTTTTATTTTCCTCCTTCACACATTTATTCATGCAACAGGAAAATGAAACAAATTTTTTTATTCCCATTAGCTTGGGCTAATTGGGAATATTATAGCTCACAACATAAATCCTAGTACATGAAATTTTCTTTCTACTAAAATATTTATTCAAGTATTTATGAAAAGTTACACTAAAATATGAATTAGTGTAAAATAAATGAAATAGACATAAAAATCAAATACTTCACTAATACCATAGACTAGATGATAGTTATTCCACAATATTGTTGAGCATAGTCTTCAAACTTGATTTTCTTCAAGTTGGACTCTATGCTTAAGCGAACCTTGCCAACTTACTTGTGAACCTCCTTGTCTTCTTGGATCCTCTCCTTCCCTGCAAATACTAGAGTTATAATGGAGCTATAGATGGAATGGATGACCCTAATAAATGGAGATGAGCCTCACAAAGCTCAAGAATTTTCCACTCTAAAAATATCTAGACACCAATCATGTTAAATTTCCATGAAACTCTACAACTACTTAGATGAATAACTGAAAACTAAAACTAGTTTACTTTCACCAAGATACATATTTTCTTAAAAAATCATATGCTACGGAATATAAACACACAGATAAAAACACATGCAAAAATTGACACACTATTTTCTCATAGAAAACCTGTTTGTTTGATATGGCTATTTTATTGTTTTCCCTTAGAGAAATTGAATCTATTACAAAGAAATATGTCTCTGTGAGAAAGTGTTATGCTTCTTACCACAAATCTTAGTTGATTCAATTGATATCAACTTGCCTTGATCACTACTTGATCTTGGTTTCTGAACACAATTTATGCTCTACTTCCTCCTTGACTTGCTTTGCAAACCTTTTTGTATTTCTTCAATTCTACTCATGTTTCCTTGTGCACTTGGCATCCTTATTCCTTATGGTGATATCTTATTTCCTAGTGCACTTATGTCCCAATTTATTAGCACACTTGAGCTCCTATTTTTTAGGAAACCACCTCCACACAACCTACTCACAACCAAATCTCCTAAATCATAGCACGCTTGTGCTCCTATACTTTAGAACACAATTCCTACAGTCCACAATAAAGGTTCTCTCACACTAACTCATGATATATGTCTTGTAACAAACTATTTTGCACAAAACAATATAATTTACTTATTCCTGTATCCTCTCTTTATAGCCCCAATTCGAGCGTGCAAGGAGGCTTAGTTCCAAATTTAGAACTTGAGTTCTGATTGAGAGTTAATTGAGAGTGTTACTCTCTCTTCTTCCAATCATCACTAGAGTTTTCAACTCATTCTCTATTCAATCAAAATTGGAGACTAACTCATTCTTTGATCTGAAATTGATTGTTAGTTAATGTTGTGCTAATATTAGTTTCAGATTCAACATGAAAGTGTTTTGGTTTTTGTAATATCCCAAAACTAGAATTTTCTACAAAAATAATAATACCTTAAGGTATTTAAAAGTTGGAGAATAGAAATTAATCAACTCATGTAATGTGTTTGAACACATATCCATTATAATAACAATCTCAATAACAAACTATGCATTTATAAAGTTCACCAAGTGGGGAAAAGAAAATATTTTTGCCTCAAAAATGCCATTTTTTGAATATTGAGTTAAAAAAGTGGAAAATCATGGTTGTGTCCCTTATAATGGACAATATAGGACATTCATGAAAAAGAGTTTCATAAAAAAATTCCTTTAGCCTAGTTAAACATGCCTCCCATGCTCAAGACTGCAAAATGTCGGAGCAGCTGCACAAGTGACTGCGCAGTATAAAGAGAGGTTAAATCAGAAAATGGAGAAATATGACTGACAATATTATTATAATACTCAATTGTGTACAAAAACATATATCTAATCTCTTTTATACAAATCCAAGAAGATCTGACAAGGGTTTCTTGTCAGAAAAGATGTACAAGAGAAAGTTGCTGCAAATCTGTGGCTGAATAATGTTGTATGGTTGTAGCTCTGCATAATAATGGCTGAAAATACAAATAAATGTTTGTATACTCCTTTTCTAGTTCTCCCAAAGAAAGGTTGATCCTTCTCTTGGGAAACTGGCTCCTCAAAATGGGACTTTCACCCCTTCCACTGCACACCTTAAGAAATAACGCAGTTTTCTGAAGGGACTGCATTTTTGCTGAAGGAAAATGCTTGGTCCAACACTAGGTAGTGGAAAATTCAGATCAGAAACCTCATCTTATATTTCTCAAGAAAGAGAAGGGAATTCCCACCCGGGTAAACCCTTGCACTAAGCAGTGCAACAACTTAGCTAAACAGCTAAGTATGCAAGAAGTCTAATCAGACCTCAGGAAAATATAATCTCCAATATGTCCATATGCTTGCCATATCCTTCATTATATAATTGATGAGATTCCTCACCAAGGGTCCCACCCACTATGAGGTTGCTTCCATGCAAAGGCTCCTCCACAAAAAATGTGTTGTCCAAAAAGATGGTTCAATGCATCTAGACATTTTTTTTGACTTGGTCAACCTTGAATGATTCTTCATGCCTTGCCCCTTTTCACACTCAAGGTGCCTTCATTTTATCTAGTTGGATTTGATCCCTATTCACATTGAGATGGCTTTATTTAGAATCCACTTCTTTGAGAGTAATTTATGTTGACTTGGTCAAACTTGACCTTGCCCACATAGTTTAGACCTTGTTCACACATGTGGATGTTCGAACTAGTTATTACATGATCCCCTTTCACACTAGGAGAGATTTTTATTCTTACTTGAGAAAATTATGAGCTTCCTTGCTCAATTATTCATGCATCTAGATTCCAAAAGAAAAATTTAATATTCCTATTAGCTGAAGCTAAATTAGGAATATTACAGTCTCCCCCTCCCAAATGTTTCTTGTCCTCAAGCAACTGCAAGGGTGTTGCAAAATCTCCCCTCTTCCTCTTGTGGCCCTCTCATCCCATAGTCTCCTCCATTGCTTCAGAATTTTTGCAAAAATTCCATCTCCCAATGGCCCCTCCCAAGTGTGCAAGTTGGCCTTTGGTGAATAAAGCCAATGGCTCTCATCATGAAAGAATGGAAGGTTGTTGTGGAAACCTTCTTGCTGATCTGTGGCCTTCTCAAGAAAGAAGTGATGACAATCATGGGGAATTTCATCATCAATGGAGGTCTCCCTCCTCCATGCTATCATCCAAACAAAATGAATCACCCTCCAGCTTGGTAATTCATAGAAAATCTCCTCCCAATTGCTCATGAGAGGCATGCCCCAAGTGCTCCAAAAAAACATATGGTCCACATCATAAAGAAACAAGTGATATGCAATGGTGGCCATATAGTTTCTCATGCTCCCCTTGGAACATGTAGTGCAGAAAAATTAGGGACTTTCTTCCCCCAAAGACACATCCAAAAAGTGTGCCTCTCCTCCATCCATGCCCCCAACAAAGATAAGAACATCTTCAAAATGTGGGATCATAAGTAAGATCATGCTAGCTTCCATATACAATAAGGGAGAAGGACAGTGGTCCCTCATGTGCAACCAGCATAGTTTTCCTCCTAATTTCCATAGGATATGATATGGAAAGTGTTCTCCCCAACACTTGCTTGCTGCCCCATCCTTCTTGCATGCTTGGAGGAAGTGTATTATGGTTGGTGTTAAGGAAACACATCATGAAGAATGCATCATCTCTCCAAGATCTCCCAAAGAATGGCCAACATCACCATTGTTCATGGCCCAAAGTGGCTCATGAAGCTCATCAGAAAAATTCCCCCCTCTTGGAGCCAATACTTGAACATGAGTGTTAATAAAATGCAAGTATATAATAAATACATCATGATATTCAGCAATACAATGTTTATCATACACTTGTTTAAAATCAGCAAGGTAGCTCATGGATGAGCTCCCTCTCACACTCAATGAATAAGGAGGTGATAATGATAACTCTTCCCAAGAGCTATGTTCCTCCTCAACCAACAAATGATTCACACGCTTACTCATATGAGAGTGCATCTCCTCTTTGAAACCTTCCCACATGAATCCATCTAAGATAGTATGACATGTTTTAATGAAACTAGTGGTATTTGAAAGTAATACCTCATAAGTTGTATCAGGTAGTTTATCCTTGAGCTTGGAATATTTGGTTAAGTAGATCTGATTATGAAGATAAGTGATTCCATTAACTACCTCATACTCTTCATCCATTTCTTTCCCATCAAGGACCTTACATGTGAATAGGTCCTTAGAATATTCCATCAAGAGTTAGGACTCCCAATAAGGGTCTAGGCTTCCCAACATTGACAATGCTGTAGAAGTAGGAAATGATGAATCTGTCACATGATGGATCTCCTCCTTGACATGCTTGATGTCAAAGTCACATGTTGGAGTATTCCCAACATTCCTTTTCTACCCTTATTGCAGCTGATCTTGCTCAAGGAAAGATTGAAGTTTAGGAGAGAACCCTTCCCTTGAAAGGTTCTCTTTCTCAAAAAATTCCACCTTTTTGCTCCTGCATACAAAAGTGAAATTACATTTTTGTTATGTTCAGAAATATTCATTATATATTGGAGCATATTTTTCTGCCCCAAAGCTATGGAGTAGCCCTTTGATACTATTCTCATATCAGCCCAAATTTATGAATCTATTCCCTCCAACGCAAATAGATGAATGGAAGAAAACAAGGTCAATTTCAGAAATTTGACTAGCCTCCCATCAATGGTTTTCAGCGTTGTAGTGGCTCCTTCCAAAGTTCCCTCTTTAAAAAAATATGTTGCTGCTGCATATAGTTGAGAGAACACTTTATTTTCCCTCCAATCAGGAGGTCTTCCTGCTGAAATGCCTCCTTTCAAAGAGGCATCAAGGCATAGAGTAGGATGTGAATGTAGGTGGACAGATTTGCCCCTACCTTTGTTGCATGGGTCATCTTGCCTTATTTGTTCTTTCAAACTCTAAAATATAGAAGGGTTCATGCTCTCCATCTTATGATGTCATTCCTCCTCTTTTCTTCCCCCTATCTTCAAGATCCCATCACTTGGAAATGAAAGTGCATGTTGCTCATGTGTTATGCCAAGAGCTCTATGTGTGAAACCTTTTGGAACTCCTTGCAAGAGTGCAAGAGTTTCCTTCCTTGGAGCAAGTGCTCCATCCTCTTCTCCATGAGGTGCTTGAGGTGCCCTTGTCATGACTGTGTTATTCTCCCTTGCCTCCCCTTTATCCTCTTCAATAGTTGAAGTTGCCTTATCTTGAACAATAGACCTCAAATCTTGGACTTCTTTTGAAGAAGGAATCTTCATGTCTTTCCTTTGAGAAGAAAGCCCTTTATCCAAAGGAGATCTTGCCCTTGGCAAAGCATCAAAAAATCTCACCTCTTCTTCATTGGTTTTCAAAAATGGAGTTGGATTTATAGACCCTCCCAACTCATGCAAAATTTTTGTTTGATGTGGTTTGATAGTTGCAGTAGAAGATGTTTCACATGAAATATCATCAAAATTCTCTACTAATCTTCTAATGAAATTTGCATAAGTAGATGTATTTTAATTCTTTAAGGAAAATGATTCAAACAACCACCAAGCATATGCCTTAACCTCAAAATGCAGCGCTACTACTTCGATGGCCTCAAATTCTGAAACTTGATGTTGCTGCACAAAGGTGTTTAGCTCCTTCACCCAAGCCCTAGCTGGACATTGAGGTGATCCATCAAAAGTGGATAGAAAGAATCTACCCTCACCTTGCTTCTTGCTCCTTTTTCTCTTTTCCTCCTTCATTTGGAAAAACCCTTGGAAGTTCAAGTGATATTTGAACTCCTCGGATTGATCTTCACATTCCTGCAAATAATCACCAAGAGTATCGTTCTTTGGCACGTCTCCTTTCTTCCTCTTCATGAAGAAATTTCTGATAGAACGTGGTAGATCTGATGATATGGCTGAGTGCTCATATCCAAAAGATGAGGATTTAGAATATTCCTCCTGTATAGATTTTTTTGGGGGATCTTCATGTGTGTCCCTCCTCATTTCTTTGATGCCCTTGCTTTTTCCCTGCAGATTTGTCAAGAGAAGTTTTGAGAACCTCCTTTCTATATACAAAAATGGTTTTCTCTGATTTATTTTACAAATATCCTCGTCCCCATGAGAATACTCCATAATTCTTGAGCTCACAGGCTGAGCCAAGATTGTTGCTCTGATACCACTGTAATATCCCAAAACTGGAATTTTCTACAACAATAAGAATACCTTAAGGTATTCCAAAGTTGGATAATAGAAAGTAATCAAATCATGTAATTTTTTTAAACACATAGCCATTATAATAACAATCTCATCAACAAACTATGCATTTATACAGTTCACCAAGTGGGGAAAAGCAACTATTTTTTCCTCAAAAATGCTATTTTCTGAATATTGAGTTAAAAAATTGGAAAATAATGGTTGTGTACCTTATAATGGACAATATAGGACATGCATACAAAATATTTTCAGAAAAAATTCCCTGTAGCCTAGTTAAACAGGCCTCCCATGCTCAAGACAGCTAAAAATTGCCAAAAACCCCAAGACTGGAAAATGCCGGAGCAGCTGCACAAGTGATTGCGTAGTATAAAGAGAGGTTAACTCAGAAAATGGAGAAACATGACTGATAATATTATTAGAATACTCAATGATGTACAAAAAGAGAGATCTAATCTCTTTTACACAGATCCAAGAAGACCCGGTAAGGGTTTCTTGTCAGAAAAGATGTATAAGAGAAAGCTGCTACAAATCTATGGTTGAACAACGCTGTATGGCTATATCTCTACATAATATTGGCTAAAAATACAAAATAAATGTTGTAGACTCATTTTCTAGTTCTCCCAAATAAAGGCTGATCCTTCTCTTGGGAAACTAGCTCCTCAAAATGGGACTTTCACCCCTTCCACTGCACACATTAAGAAATAACACAATTTTCTGAAGGGACTGCATTTTTTCTAAAGGTAGATGCTTGGCCCAACACCAGGTAGTGGAAAATTCATATTAGAAACCTCCTCTTAGATTTCTCAAGCAATATCTCCAAGAAAGAGGAGGGAATTCCCACCCGGGTAAACCCTTGCACTAAGCAGTGCAGCAACTTAGCTAAACAACTAAGTATGCAGGAAGTCTAATCAGACCTCATGAAAATACAATCTCCAATATGTCCATATTCTTGCCATCTCCTTCATTATATAATTGATGAACTTCCTCACCAAGGGTCCCACCCACTATGAGGTTGCTTCCATGCAAAGGCTCCTCCACAAAAACTGTGTTGTCCAACAAGATGGTTCAATGCATCTAGAAAGTTTTGTTGACTTGGTCAACCTTCAATGATTCTTCATGCCTTTCCCCTTTTCACACTCAAGGTGCCTTCATTTTATCTAGCTAGATTTGATCCCTATTCACATTGAGCTGGCTTTATTTAGAATCCACTTCTTTGAGAGTAATTTATGTTGACTTGGTCAAAATTGACCTTGCCCACATAGTTTAGACCTTGTTCACACATGTGGATGTTTGAACTAGTTATTACATGATCCCCTTTCAGACTAGGATGGATTTTTATTCATACTTGAGCAAATTATGAGCCTCCTTGCTCAATTATTCATGCATCTAGATTCCAAAAGAAAATTTTAATATTCCTATTAGCTGAAGCTAAATTAGGAATATTACTATTTTCTTCTTATACAAGGGTTTATACTTGTGCTTATGATTGAAAATTCAATAAACTTTATGAGATTAAGTGTATTTCATGAACTTAAAAGAATGGAAACTAAATGTTGAATAGCAGCATATAAAAGCACAACAAGCACAAATAACTAAGTCAAATACACACGGTTTTGATGAAGGAGTTCACCTTCCTAGGCTACATCTCCTTGGTCCAGCTTCATAGCCTGGCCTTTGTATTAGCTTCAATTGTGAAAAAGTGTTGTTTACAGTCTCTTTTTGCCTCTACAGCGTACTCCAATGGCTCCAAAACATCAAAATTTACCAAGAATTACTCTTCTTGAGCCAAAATTGGTCGAAAATTGCCTCAGATATGGAAAAACCAATTTTTCCTACATTTTCTCCACTAAAAATGGTAGTCTTCCAGTTGAATCCACGAAAATTGGAGCTTCTGCTGCATTTGGTGGATCTGCCAAATCCTCCGCTAAGATAAACACACACATAAGTTAAGATAAGCAAGTATTAAAGTGTGGTTAAGGGCGCATTTAGTGCTAACACTACGTACTAACATGGCTTAACCACGAATTAGTGTTAATAACATGGTATTAAACTCATTTCAATCTCCTCTAATGAATAGGGCCCGACCCATGGTCATGTCACTTCGTACATATGGGAGGGGGCTGGCCCCCTCCAGACCCCAAACCTCAGCGCGGATATAACTTAAATACTGGAAGAATCCTTATAGGGTAAGGAACATGGTGTATGGTGCAACGGTTGGTGTTGGTGTTAGTCTAGGGGAGGTCGTGGGGTTGACCCCGACCTCTGCCCCTCCACAGTCATACATTTTTTTAAACATACCTTTGGGTTCGACCTTGGTATAAACATATATATGTAATATATTGTGCCCATTACATTTTACTATGGTTTGTGAATAATATATGTGCCCATAGAATTTGGTTCAAACCTTTGATTCGTACATATATGAAATTAATATGTCATCCAACCTTGCCATGGGGGAGGCCATGTGGCCCTTCTCCATTGGCCTAAAAATTCACCATTAAAAATAATCATCCTCCCTGTATAAAAATTTCAACCTTAGGATTAGGCAGAAAATTTTCAACTTCCCAAGCAACATTGGTGAATCTGATTGTGACACTTGTCACAGTGTCATTGGATGAATACTGGAGAATATTCCTTGAAGATTCCTAAGGTGCTGAATGGACTGCCAAGTCATCAGCCTGTCACTGTTCTACACATTTTTTACCTGTTTGAGAAAACAAACAACATACCATAACTTACTCATACGAACTTGAATTTTGATGAAACGATTTGCATTGGAATCCTGGTGATGAGCTCTATCCAGTCATTCTAGTTTGGAGCATTTCTGAGCACTTTCGTTTTTGAGCTAAATATTGAGCCTCTAATCATTCCTCCCCACTATAAGCCTTTTGGACCCCAAAATATACTATCTATTTTTCAACAGGTGAGGGTACAGCTCCCTCACCCTTTCACTCTCCATCCATTCGACCTTTGAAGGATTTTGTCCCTTGAGTCCCACTCTAAGGTATTTGACATTCCCTCTCCTTGAAGTTCTAATTCTTCTGTCAAGTTAATCAAGATATTCTAGCAAGAAATCATCTATTTATGGAAACTTAACATGCTCTCCTTGATCATGAATCAAAGAAGGATAAAAAAATCTCAAATTTTCAACATTAGCGACAAAATATATTTTCATATAAGGAGGAAAATCTAGCTTAAATGCATTAGTACCAATATTTTACAGAATTTTAAATGGACCATAATAGATAGGATTGAGATTTTTACCTTACCCTTACAATATTTCTTTGCTAATATATAACCAAACTTCATCTCCAACCTGGAATTTGTGATCAACACAGTGTTTATCATGCCTTGCCTTGTAGTTGCTTTGACTCTTTTTAAGTTGTTCTTGCACTATGTGATATATCAACTAAATTTGCTCAATGAACCTCCTTGCCTTAGCTATGTCACTATGACCATTTGTAGTGACATATTTCTCAAAGATGAAGTCTAAAGGTGATCTTGGAAAGTACCCAAAAAATGCCTCAAATGGCGATGTATTTGTGGAAGAATTCTTTGCCTTGTTGTATGCATGTTGAATGAAATGCAATTGTTCATCCCACAACTTGGGATGTTTGCTACAATAGACTCTAAGAATATGAATGACTGTTATGTTTACCACCTCAGTCTGACCATCTGTTTGCGGATTAAATGTTGTGCTCTTCTTCAACTTTGTGTCCATCATGTCCCATAATTGTGACCAAAAATTCCCAACAAACCGGGAATCTCGATCAGTTACAATATAAGTAGGAAGACCAAAATGAACCCATACATTTTGAAAGAAAATATGAGTGGTTTTTTCAGCTATAATTTTTTTTTTACATGGCATCAAAAGACACATTTTTCTGAACCTATCTACCACAACATACAAGTAATCATGACCTTTCCTTGACATTGGAATACCACCTACAAAATCCATTGAGATACTTCCCCAAGGATGTGAAGGAACCGGAAGTGGAGTGTACAATCCAAGTTTCCTATTACTAGGCTTACTTATTGCACGTAAATAACATCCTCTAACAAAATGTGATACACTATCGATCATGCATGGCCAATAAAAATACCTTTGGAGATTCGTTATTGTCTTGCATACACCGAAATTTCCAGCAATCAATGAAGTGTGTGCCTCCCTTATGATATTGTTTATTTATCCCTATGGTTTACATAACTTTCCCAAGTGATACAACAAGTTGTTATGCACATGATAATATAACTCTTCATTTTGGTTTCCTTGACTCAAGCTTTCATACACATCTTGAAAATCACTATCATATGCATATTTTTCAATATAAATTTCATGCATAAATGAATTGTGCTTGAGTATAATAGATGAGTTTACAACAGACCTAGAGAGAATATCATCTACCTTATTGTAGATTCCATTTTTATAATTGATAACCAAATGAAATTGTTGTAGAAATCTCATCCATCTCAAATGTCTTGATTGTTGCAACTTTGAATGTGATTGTAATTACTACAATGGTTGATGGTCGGTATGGATAATGGTCTCTTTCCCTATCAAATAGTGTTTCCATTTCTTTACACTTTGTACCAATGCATATAACTCTTTTTGATAGGTGGGATAGCTAGTCACAACTCCATTATAAATTTCAAAATGAAATGAAATAGGCTTACCATGTTGCATGATAATTTCTCCCTGTTAGGGTCCTGTGATTTGGCTGATTGGCAAGCCAAATGATAGTGTAACATCAAACCAATATTTGGAGCCCAAGGACCTAGCCTTCCTGGACTGAAAGAGGGCTCTCTCTATTTGTGTAAGGGATATCTGTGTGTTTGCTTATTGTGTTCTGATTTTAGGCTAGTTATGAAGTAGGTTTTTTGGTTTTGGTTTTTAGGTTGTGAGGGATGAAACTGATCAAAGATATAAGATAGGTAAAAATATGTCAGATCAACTGGGCTATGGGGTCAAAGACGTCAAGAAAGCTATCAGATGGTGATAAAAGGTTGTTGAAGGGCCGATTTGATTCGAGGTAAAATGGATCTTTGGGAAAAATGGAGTAATATGGACATCAAGTTTGTGAATAACAAATGATTCCAAGAATAACTAGTTTAATAGCTGACATAAACATGGTAGGGAAAACCATTAATCATGAGAAATGTAGCTATAAGCTAATCAATACATAGAAATAAACATTCAATCCATGCATAGAGATATATAACTCTCTAAATTTGGGAAATGGCTATCAGACTTTACAGAAATACACTTAAGACAGACAAACAACTCAAATCACTATGCCGGAACGCCTAAACACAGTACTTCAAGTTATTGGGCACTTTGAATACATGATTACATAGTCTTAGGCAAAGGGAAAGATCAGAACAAAACCTCCTTGGTTCAACAAATGACAATCTAATTAGTCAAAGAGAAATTTCATGGATGGAGCTATGGCTATCCATGAGTAAGAAGAGCATATCGTAAATCATACTTAGCATGCATGAAACCATGAATGAAACAAGGAAAAATATACTTAAGTTATTAAAGAGAAATCAAGAATTCTTTAATGTGACTAAGAATGAAGAAAACATGGAAGCTATGAAGAAACAGGAAATTTGAGGTGCCTCCAAGGGCATGTCTCAAATTTGTTCTGTACTATCCTATAGCAAGCAAGAAACATGGATTTATGAATGAAAACTAGGAAACAAAACAAAGAGAGAGCACTATACCATTCTACCAAATCATGGAATCCAATAACAATCCTCTTTCATCATCCAAGAACATCCAAGAGACTATCCAAAAGCATGAGACAAGTATTTCTTCCAAAGATTATATGACCATATATTGCTTCTATTCATCAATTTCAGCCTTGTTTACAATGAAAGTCTTTGGAATATATAGGTCAAAGTGAGGAAAACCTCTTAGTTCAACTTGCAATCTCATTGACCTATCCAAAATATTATTTTGTCCTTGAGGCTTTGCAAAGCCCAAGGCACAAAATATCTCATAAAATATCTAAAAAATGCTAAAAGAGGGAAATAAATTGACTTTTCATAACTTCTCATGTGCAAAATAGCTACATGAGGAAAAAACAGTTTTTAAAGGTTCAATTTTTACAAAAATACTCAAAAAATACATCAGCAAAAGGTCCCCTGACTTGCCGGCAACTTTTGGCAGCCTTCCCAATTTCAAAATAAGGCTTATGATAGCTTGTTGGAAAGCTATGAGTGTCTAATTTCTAGAAAAGCTTTAATTTTCCCAATCTGATGCCTAGAATTCCTCCAAAAACAGGCCTATGTGTAAAAACCCAAAAAATAAGTCTTGCTGATAGACCGGGCAGAGTGTAGAAAAAGCGAGCATTTTTTGCCATTTTGGGGGAGAAAATGATCTCCAAATGTCCTGAAAATCGCTGAGTATGTGTTCCTAAAATTATGGCATCTAATGATACCATTATCATCCTTTGATGATCCCCCAAACTGAAATGGTGAAGCCCATGAGTTTTGGCAAAAAACCCAAAAATGACAAAAAACCAAAATATGTCAAAATTTGCCCAAAATTGGTGAGCATGACCTTCAGGGGTTCTTAGCTACATGTTGTGAAGCAGAAGCCAAAATCTGAAGTCCTAAGGTGTCTTTCCTCACTTTTAGTGCTGAGCACTTCCCTTTAGCCTCCTTGAGCTTTTTTTGAGCAGCCTTCAAAATTTAACTTTTTATAATGCCCCGCCATTCTCCTTTGAAGGTCTAAATCCCTGTTTGCCTTCTCCAATTTCTTCTCCAAGTGGTCATTGACTCTCTCAAGCCATGCCTTCCTATTTTTCTTTATCTCTTGTTCGAACAATGCAGTGAAAGGGGTAGATTGGAGAAGGGCATTTTCCTCTTCTTTTTGCTTCTCAAGGGCCTTTTTAAGCCCCATGGTTCTTGGCCTCTTTCACCTAGGTTGATCTTCCCCTTCAATTTCATCGAACTCGCCCATGAGTTCTTACAACCTCACTTGGGCTTTGGAGGCCTCGTTCTTGTATTTGGTCACTCGTGTCTCATAAACAACCATATGGACAGTTATTTACTTATTTTGGATTTGTAAAAATTGATTGAAATTCCTAGCTCTATGAAGATCATCCTTCAAGGCATCAATTTGGCTTTCTCTATGGATCAAGAGGTTTTCTAGAATCCGGGCCTCATTATCACTATCATTTCTTTGGATTGGGATGATGTCGAATGCACTCTCCTGTCCATGACTACCTTCTTCCTTGCCCTTCCCTTTGCTTTAGGTGGCTATTCTAGTGCTCTTCCTCCTGGGAAAATCAATCATGGGATTTTTGGGAAATTTTCCTTTGCTTCAGAGGGCCCTTGTCACATTTGGAGTGAAAACTCTAGGCACTCTTTTCTTTGATGTCTGGGGCTTGGCGATTTTCGGAGAAGAGGGCATGGCCCCTTTACCCTTGTCACCTTGCCTCTCTTCTTTTTGAGCTTGTTTTTCCTCTTGAAGAGGCTGCTGTTCTTGAGGAGGCTGATGTGTATCCTCTTTTGGCTGCCCCTTCTCATCACTTTCAGGCTGCTCCTGTTTAGCACTATCATGCTGCCCTTGTTTAGCACTATCATGCTGCCCCTGTTCAGTCTCTTTTGGCTGCCCCTGTTCATCATGATGTAGCTCTTGTGTATCATCTTTTGACTGCCCATGTTCATCACTTTCATGCTGCCCTTGTTGCTCTGTCTCACCCTCACTGTCATGCTACTGTTCAGCACTTTCTTCCTCCTCCCCTTGCTGTTGTTCATCATCAATGTGATGCTGCTGTGTGTCATCATAACGCTTCTCACCCTCATCATAAGTTTGCTCGCCCTCACTGTGTTGCTTTTCTTCATGCTGCTACCCTTCATCATCTTCCTCATCATCATGGTCATGCTCTTCTCCCTCTTCAGGCTCTTCTTCTTTCTCTATGGTAAAATTCAGTTTTTTAGGAATGGGTCTGCTAGAGGAAGGTGAATGATGATGAGTAGGAGGTGTAGGGGATATATGGACTAGAGGGACAGTGGAGAAATCTGGATGAGTGATGAAAGTATCCCACGAGACCTCTCTCTTTTCAAGTTGATGAAGAATGATGATTTTTATGAGAGAGTGATGGAAGAGACATGCTACTTGCTCTGAAGGAGGCTTCTTCTGAAACAGTAGAGGCCATTTTCTCAATGCTCTTGTATAAGAAGAAAGGAAGATTTAGAGGCTTGGTCCTTGTGAAATGCATGAGCAGTCGAATGTGATAGGCATAGATTCGGGAGAATATTCCCTCACACGTGAAGTACTTCATGATAATCTTCATGAGAGAAGCGTAGCTAGCTAAAAGATATGAGAAAGGGAAAATAGAAGGACATGACTCTTTGTGTTCAGGTTTTAGGAAGGGCTTGTAATCATCTGAGTCCAAATGGCTTTGCTTAAGCCATTTCTCACCAATATAGGGGATTTTAGTGGCCTTGGAAATGGATCTTGGGGAGAATTTGAAGTCAAGGCCTGCCAACTGGAAATGCTTGTCTCGAAACCTCAAAGCGCAAAGATGTGTCAAAGGAGAAAAACTCTTCACCTCTTGCACCCTTTGACAAAAATCTAAGCACCCGACCTCATGGAAATTGAACAAGACTGATGGGTGGGAATTCACTTCTTCATTGGAAGTAGGCTCAAATCTCTTATGCAATCCACTCCTACTATCCTACCTGGGAGGCATCTTGTTCTGGATGCTCTCTGCAAAACCAAACTGCCTCAAAGTTTTTTTGAAATGTCTTCTCAAACACAACTCTGTCTTCTTTATCAATCACTATTTGATTAAGGAAAATTTGTTTCAAATGCTGTGTGAGATGCTTCTTTGATATCAGGTCTCTGATCCTTCCAAAACGCTGTCTTTTCTCCCTTTGTATGCCAATCAACCAATATTTATAATGACAAGCGCACAGTCAAACAAAAGGTACACACAGTCAAAGGGTCACTATGTTTGGGTAAGGTCACAGGGCTCTTGGTGTTTTGGTGACAACAAGGCAGCCTTGCATTTAGACAAAGGCAAAAAACTCCTCCCAATCAAAACACCTTCTTTGTACTTTACTGTTTTCTCACACAGATTTTGACAAACACCTCCAAATGGCAATGACAACTTCACACACTAAAGTTTTTTTTATGGACAAAGAGGCAGCGCCGACTTTGCTCTTTACCACACAGAGATGAAAACTTTGAAATGACAAAACACTTGTAGAGCGATCACTGTTGTTTGAAATCAGGCCCACTGTTTTCACTTTTCAAACCCTATTTTTCTCCCTTTAAACATTGCCTCCTCCTAACAAAGTTTCTACCATACATTTGGCTGTCAGAGGTTTAATTTGCCCTATCACAGTTAGGGTACTTCCCATAATTTGTCAAAAAATTTAAAACAGTGTTTATCTTGTCTTGCAGGCAGTGTGATGTTTCTAGCACTGTTTTTAGGGCAGTTTAGGCTTTTGGATGTTGAATAAACCTTCACCCCTCTCCCACTGTGACAGACTTTGTCAATAAATTTTAACAAATCAGTTTGAATTTCCTAGCAAGACCTTCACTTTTTCACCATCATTTAGTTTTTGAAAACACAGCATTGATCACCCTTTTAGAATTTTGAAAGTACCAAGGAGGTGCACAAAAATACCTCGAAGCTCGATGGCAACCCTTGTTTGACAAGTTTGAGCAGCTTTCAAGGCTTTTGGAAGGCGTTTGGACCATTAACATGTGCGCGGCACATTGATAAGGGAAGGCGCCGCACAATAGAAATGGTGTCGGGTCGGCCTTCGTCCTGCTATGACCGCACCTACAGGCGCGCCGTGCAACTCTACAGCCGTGCCACGCAGTAAAAAACCCTTGAAAATTTGGTGAATTTTCTCGAAAACTTCCTCTTTGGTCTGGTGAGCAGCTAAGAAGAGTTATTTTTTCTTTGGAAATGCAAAATGGATCTTGGCAATGGTCCTTACCTCCTTTTAAAAGTGAAAAAGTCCGAGCTCTTTTCATGTTTACGTGGTGAAGGTTTTGCAAATCTTTGAAAGGCTCTTGAAGACTCTTTGCACCAATATTTCGACACAAAGTGGAGTTTGAATTTTGAAAAGGTAGCATAGTGAGGACTTTTGTTTAGGTGAAGAGGCTTTGTTTAGGAATTTCAAATCTCCTCTACTGCATTTTCATTGCGCTTTATTAAACAAGAAACTCTGCCACTGTTGTCCTTTTAATGACATTTTAAACATGGAAAATCCGCTCGAAAACATACCAATGATTGGTGAAGCATCTTTTTCCATTTGCAAGGAGATGACTTATCTCTTTAAACTTGGTTGATAGTTTCTGCTTCTGCTGCTTTAAAGGTGATAATGCTCACTGTGAAGCTGACTGAACTATTAGGTGTTTTTTAAGCTCCTCTTCTGACTGTAGGTGCCAAAAACTCAGTTGCATTCACTCATGCTTTACCATTCTCTGTTCATCAAAAGGGGACTTCTTTTAAACCTCTCATTTTACTCGAAATGCAACAGTGAGGTACCTTTGACCTTTTTCATAAGGAAAATTCCTTCATTTGAAATAGTGGCATGCCTTATTGGCTTTCAAAGTTTTTCCAGAATCTAAAACACATGCCATAATCCTTCTTGCATATTTATGGACATATGTGCTTAGTTGTAGTGCATTTTTGGGAAAACTAAAATCAAACTGCCTTTGTCTATTATGATGAGTTTTTTGAAAGAAAATTCCTTTTGAATAGGAAGAACAGTACGTTTTGAAAAGCAATCATTACTCTTAGTTGTTTCCCTTGTACATGATGGCAGAGGTCATTCTGGGACCAAGACTCCTTTGGCTTCTTTGGCCATCAGCTTAATAATATTTCTTCATTGATGATGAACGCATTACTTCATATTGTAACTCAATAATAAGGGAGCGTAAGAAAAAATATTTGAAAAGCACCACTGCTTGGCCTCTGCCTTTAATCATCATTTTATTTCAGAAACCCTTAGTTGCTGTCTCATTGTACTTCAAAAATTGTCTTACAGTCAGTGCAATTATTAAAATCAAAATTTGTCCATTGGCCCTCTGCTTATAGATGAAGGAGGTGCTCTTAGTCTTCAACCCTCTACATATAAAATGAAGGAGGCTCTTCAGTCTTCAATCCCTCTTTTTATAGATGAAATATGTTTCTCCACTCATGCCATTTTATCAACCTTTAATAGTGTTATTTTTCCTTTCACTGTTTTTCCATGTTTTGATTGTGATCGCAGGAGCTTAATGAAATAATTCCCTGCCCTGTAACTGCATTCCAGGCTCAAAATCACATGAGAAGCAGTTGTCTTCTCATGTGGAGCCAAATATTGTCTTTTGGGATGCTGGTATACCTTTTTTCTTGAAAGATCCATTAAAACACTGTAAAAACACCTAAAATCAGTTTGACCTATGGTACATGTATTGCTAAGACTTGAGGGTTTATTAGTGGTGCGACCTAGGGTTGTAACCAACTTTATTTGCAGAATGGGAAGGTCTCTTATCACTGTTCTATAGCAGGTAGAAGTTCTTTGGCTTTAAAGTAGTTTGCCAAAGGAGGAATTCCTAAAGTGCCACTACCTAACTTAGGGGAAACTTCTTTGGACAGATTTGGATTGCTTCTTTGGAGCTGATGGTCAAACTAGTATGACTGAGGCTAGATGGGGCTTGATAATAAGGTTCATCTTGTCATGGGTAGATTTAAAAGGTAGGAGGGCAAAAAATGTTTATGGGTGTTTTCTTGCTGGAAAATTTGACAAATTTTTAGATTAGCTACTAGAAAACTTGACTGTTATAACTAGTCGTCACCAACAAGTGAAAAATACTGATGACTAAAAGTGGCTCCATTTGGGGAGGGAAGCTCCTTTTCAGGAGGTGTCCAGAATTTCAAATCTTTGGATTATGAAGACCAGTGCCTTATCCATTGGCACGAATTTCACTCTTCCTTGATGCTACTTCTGAAAAATGACAGCATGATTAGCATCAATGATATTTCTACCTACCCCACAATCTTTCGTACCATTTTTTCTTCCTTTGGGTGCATTTGGACTAGCAACCCTTTTGACAATATATATTTTTTCTTTCTGAAAAATGAACCTATCTAGTTCTACACTTATATCTTCTGGGAGTTCAGATTAAACTGATGAACTCCTTCATTACTCTACCTATGCTAGATCAACTGTCAAGGTTAAGTTGTTTGATAGGATTTTTTTCTCTGATATAAACGAAATTGAAAAATGATCAAATCAGGGTTAGACAGTCTGATTTTTCATGTACTTGCGGCATGAAAGACAAGCTGCACACAAATATTATTTTGCATAAAATGGAAACTAGGAAAAACGGGTCTAGGATGCACAATTTGTTTTTCATCCCCACTTCCCTCTTTGGTTCTATTTTGAGCATGTGGAACCAGTATCTTTTCCTAATCTACTCTCTTTAATAAGTCAAGCTTACACAATGTTGACCATATTTTTCACTCACTAACTTATCAGCAAATAAATTTAAAACATATTCAGCTATGATTAGGCTAGATAACTTAACAAGACATTTGAGCACTAGTAGCGGCATTTAGACTTGCGCGCTTTCTGAATGACTATTTTTTGAACATGGGGCTTTTTCTATTTTTCAACTTGCCCTCTTTTCTATTTTTCTATTGTTTTTGACTTTTCTATTTTATCTATTTTTCAAACAGTGGTATATACAATGATTGAAAATTCTTTAAACTCAGAAATCTTGGAAATGGCGAAACTTAAGCATCTTATCCTCGTAAGGATCTCCTACCATTCTTGGCCCATCTAGTTCTTGAAAAGAAAAATTGGGAAAGTTTTCTCTTGTAAACATGACATAAGGATTCATGCATGAATCTCTGAAAAAACCCATATCTTCCCACTGTACCTCTTTATACCTCTAATTTCCACTCCTTCCTTTACTGTACATCTTCTTTAAGTAATGCATATATTCTTTGTCATTTTTTAAATAAATAATGACATCATCAAGGTATGTTAAAATGTAGAAATTCAGGACTGGAAACATTGCTTTCAGGAGCATATTTTTGATATCTGGTGGTTTTGCAATTCTGAGTCTGAAACTAGAACTACTTCTAGCATAATGGAAAAAATCTTTGAGTTGTCTACTTTGCAAGGGAATCATTTGGCTATAACTTGAAACCTCATCTTGCAAAGGCATATGATTAAAAGAACTTATCATCGGCATATCATGGTCTTGGGTAGGAAGGATAAAATTTCTGTTATAGGGATGTGCATTAGTGTTTCTAAAATCAAAATAGATCCTATGACCAGCTATTTTATCTTTGATTATTATTGATTGGTTCAGATTCTTGTATTTTATTTTGTCAAAGTTGTTTCTTGGAGTGATGGTAGTGGCATAGTGTTTCTCATTGTTTTCTCTGCATGAGGTAGTATTCTGCATGAGATTTCCAATTCTAGCAGTTCTAAGTATTTGATGGAAAGATAGGATATTAGCTAGTTCAAGTAACTCAGGTATATTTGGACTACAGTTATCATGTTTGCTCATAAGGAGTTTATCAGGTATTTTTTCTAGATTTTGAGCTGTTATGGCTACAGTCAAGGTTTCACTTGTAGTGGAAGAGTTATGTGATGGTAAATCCTTGAGGTACGGTAAAAACATTAAGCTTCCCTACTCCTGAGTTCCGAAAAGGTTTGTGATATGTAAGTCTTCTAATGCCTCAATTCTGAAAAAGTTTCCTGATGTTGCTGCTAATGTTTGACTAGGGTTCAAGAAATTCGCTTGATAGTACATAATGGTTTGTGCTTCTTGCTCTATTCCTATTTCAAAAGGAACATACTTACTTTCCTTGAGACATAGTTGTTCATGATCATGGTAGTTTTGAGTGTCTAGTTCATCATAGAGAACTAGGGGAAGCTGATGTGGTGGGTCTAAGTTTGTTTCAATTTCTTCTGACTGTTCTTCAATGTCCTCATCAGTGTGCAGAATAAAAGAGTTTAGATCGGAATGCAAGGAATACATTGGGATGTTATCTGGCCTCTCTTGGCTACTGACCATGTATTTCATGTGTGACTCTCGATAGAGTATTCTTGTTTGGTCAAACACAAGAATAGTGACATAGGACATATCCAATTGAATATTTCCTTGGAGCTTGGCTCCCCAAGATCTGGATAGAAGCATTCCGTACTTGGGAGGGATGTCTGCTACCACTATGTCCCTGATTAGATTTTTTGCAGGTATTTGGGCCAAACTGAAACAAAGGTCTTTGATCAATCCTAGGCATTTGACTCTACTCAAATAAAATGAATATAAGTCTTTGTATGGTCTTGTGATTTCCAGGCCTAATCTTTTCATTACAACCTTCGGCATGAGATTATACGAGGCTCTGGAGTCTAGCATGGCATTGTGAAGGATTTGGTCATGGATATTCAGACTGATGTAAAAGGGGAGAGTGTTTCCCTCTTGGAATTTCCCTTCTATTTTCGAACCAAACAACACTTCAGGAGTGTCATCATCTAGATTAAGGGTGTTCGCATCATTCCCTAGATTGAGGACCTTTAACACTTGGGATTTATAAGAGCCTTGGGCGATGAGCTTGGTAAGAGGCATGGTGATCTTTATTTTTGTGATTTCACCCTCAAAACTAAAAGGTAGCTGTAGTTTAGACATGTTTGTTTCAGCTTTTTCAGCCATGACCTTCTCTATGTTCTGAGTTTGCTGGCTTTGTTTCGGGATTTTGTTTGCCACAGCCACCTCGGGAATCTTTGTGGAAGTACTAGGATCATCTGAGTCAGGACTAGTTTGGGTAACTCTATCTTTGTTTTGGTCATTTTTCCCGACCATGATTTTGTTGCTATTCACTGCTTTCTTAAGGATGGTATCAGGGGTTTTAGCAGTGTCTGAGCTACCTTTCTTGGATTTTTCTTGATTTTTTCTGCTTCTAAGGTCATATTTCCTGTGAGCTTCTACTATGGCGTTCTGAAAATATATGGCAAGATCCTAGGGATCTTCATAGTTGGTTTCATCCTGATTTGGAGAGAAGAATGCGTGTTCTTCTTCTGTGAGGTATACCTCACTATCATTATCAAATCCTATGAGTTTAAAATGATTTTCATTAATGGGTTATGTATCCCTATCATCTTCTTCCACATAATTTTCATTAAATGGTGGCCTAATTTGTTGGTCATTTTCCCTTGGTTTGTTTTGAGGCTATTCCCTCCTAAAATTTGGGTTCCAGTTTCTGTTTGGAGGGTTTGGATGGTTGTCCCTAAGAGGGGTCTTCTCACTTATCTTTTCCCACGTTTTGGCCATGGACCTAACTAAATCATCTATTCTAGGATCTAAGGAAGGAGCTGAAGTGGAGACCTCATCCCGGTAGGTTACTTTCCTTTCTGATCTAGTCCTAGCTTTTTTTTCTGCTAAGTTGGCTTCTACCCTTATGGCTACTTTTTGCAGTTCCTCTAAGGTAAGGGGATCCTTGTCTCTTAGTTGATAATTCATGTCTGGGTCAAAACCTTCGAGGAAATTTTCCAAGGTAGAACCAAGTGGGGGTTTGAATTGAGGTGGGAGGGCGTTATACACACTGTTGAACCTTGTGCATTATCCTTGGACACTTTCCCCATTTTCCCGTTTTAGATTTTTATATTCTGATAGGATTTGAATGGGGTTCTTTCAGATTTCCCACTTGTTTATGAAGACCTGGTAGAGTCCTGGGAGGTTGTGGATGTTGTTTTGAGTTAATCTCTTAAACCATTTTTTGGGTTCTCTGCCCAGGTTTTGGGTGAACATCCTCATTCTGATGGTCTCGTCTTCTATTTTCATGTATTCAAAGGCATCGCTAATCCTATCTACATGTTGTTGAGCTGTGGTAGTCTCATCTCTGGTAAAGTGTGGGATTTTGGCTTGATAGTCATTTTTCAAGGGAGCCAAAGGCTATGGCAACACCAAGGGTGCATACTAAGCTACCATGATGGGGGCTAATGGATAATGTACAAAATGAGGGTTTGCGGGATGAGCTGAGGTGGTTTGAACAGTAGTGGTTTGGATAGGTGTGGTGGATGTACTTGGACTAGTGACCTGGTTTTGAGCAGATCTGGGATGGTAGGAGCCAAAGTGATGGAGAAGCTGAAAGTTGGGACGTGTGGTAGGTGAGGCTTCTCTACTAGGACTCTGTGGTGGATCTAGGGGTTCAAGATCATCAAAGTCTATCTTACTTTGTGACTTGCTTCTAAAAAGGGTTTTTGCTGATTCTAAGTCAAAGGGGGAATCTGGTAAGGTAGTGAGATGTTCAGGTAATGATTTTGTTTTACGGATGGACCTATCGGTAGCTAAATTGCCAGTTTTGGAAGCTTGCCATAGAATCTTCTCTGGGTCATCTACTATGATAGGGGGATTTGGGTCTGGATGAGCTTTGGTGCTGATTCTTTGTGAAGCCAGATTTCAGGTCTAGAGTTTAGAGAGGATGGTATTTGTGAATGTTTTGGATGGATGGCCTCTCTAAGTTTTTACTAATGTTAAGGATGGTCAAAACTAAAAGGATGGGATAGTGGAGTCGCCAGGTGAATTTCTATGAGAACTATGGTCCACCACCAACACTAACAAAGATGCTTTGGGAAAAAATTTTATAACAGGCTACCATGATGGGAGCTAATGGATGATGTACAAAATGAGGGCTTGTGGGATGGGCTAGGGTGGTTTGAACAGTAGTGGTTTGGATAGGTGTGGTGGATGTACTTGGACTAGTGATATGATGTTGAGCAGATATGGGATGGTAGGAGCCAAAGTGACGGAGAAGCTGAAAATAGGGAGGTGTGGTAGGCGAGGCTTCTCTACTAGGACTCTGTGGCAGATCTAGGGGCTCAAGATCGTCAAATTCTATCTTACTTTGTGACTTGCTTCTAAAAAGGGTTTTTGCTGATTTTAAGCCAAAGGGGGAATCCAGCAAGGCTGTGAGATGTTTAGGTACTGATCTTGCTTTTTGGATGGAACTATCGGTAGCTAAATTGCCAATTTCAAAAGCTTGCCACAAAATCTTCTCTGGGTCATCTACTATGATAGGGGGATTTGGGTCTGGATGAGATCTAGTGTTGATTCTTCGTGAAGCCAGATTTCGAATCTAGAGTTTAGAGAGGATGGTATTTGTGATTGTTTCAGATGAATGGCCTCTCTAGGGTTTTACTAATGTGAAGGATGGTCAAAACAAAAAGGGATGGACTAGTGGAGTCACCAGGTGGATTCCTATGAGAACTATGGTCCACCACCAACACTATCAAAGATGCTTATGGGAAAAAGTTTTATAGCAAAATTTGAGATGGAAATTTGCAAAGAAGAGTGATTCACTTGGTTTCAACAGTTTGCTAGGCTGTATGGACAAGCTAATGGTTTTCTTGGAAAGAAGGCTTATGCTTATCTCTTATGTTCAGGTGAGGTTTTCTGAATCACTAAGTTATACTTAGTTTGTCACTGATTACAGAGTTTCCACCCTAAGTTTAAGTTTTTGAAAGGAAGAATTAGTGGAAAGGTATGGTTTATGAATTTTTTGGTCTTTTATGGAGTTTTTAGGCCTACTGGAGGCTAGTGGAGTCGCCAGGTGGAACTTGGTTGTTTTTATAAAGACGTAGCTATGGTCCACCACCAGTAACTAGGGAAAAACCAATCTGGGAATGTTTTTGGGTTTTTTTGAGTTTTTATGTGCAGCCTATGCTTTATTAAAGTATTCTACACCTGCTTCATCACTTTGCTAGGGTGGTGAAAAAAAAAATTACTTTAAATGATTCTATGGACTGCCTGTCTGTGAGGTTTGGAAGAGTTTCCTACAACTGAATCATCATTTTGCTAAGATGGTGAAAGAGCTAGATTCTACTCTTCTAAGTTTGACTGAGATTTTGAGAGTTCCTAAGGGATACCAGGATGTTTTGACTCAATGTCCCACTGTGATCACCATTATGTTAGTGAGCGGTGGGATAAGTCAATCAGATAGTATTCTTAAAGGTCTCTGAAGATTTAGGGAATCTAAGTTTGTTTATCACTCAGAGTCCCACCGTGATCACCATTATGTTAGGGTGGCGATGAGGTGGCTCAATTGGATAGTAGCCTAGAGTTTAGTAAAGTAGTAAGGCCTACTGGAGGCTAGTGGAGTCGCCAGGTGGATTTTTAGTTGTTTTTAGGTATGTGTGTATGGTCCATCGCCAATACTGTTAAAAACTAATATAAGGAAGTTTTTGGAGTTTTTGGAGTTTTTATGTGCAGCCTGGTTTGTGAGTGTTATAAACCTGATTCATCACTTTGCTAAGATGGTGAAATGAAGAGTTTACTCTAAATGATTCTATAGGCTGATGGTTTGAGTTTAATGTTTGAAGGACTAAAGAGTCTATAAGAGTTCGCTAGACTGTCATGTACTCAGAGTCCCACCGTGATCACCATTATGTTAGGGTGGCGATGAGGTGGCTCAATCGAATAGTATCCTAGAGTTTAGTGAAGTAGTAAGGCCTACTGGAGGCTAGTGGAGTCGCGAGGTGGATTTTTAGTTGTTTTGAGGTATGTGTGTATGGTCCACCGCCAATACTGTCAAAAACCAAACTAAGGAAGTTTTTGGGGTTTTCTGAGTTTTTATGTGCAACCTACTTTGTAAGAGTGTTATAAACCTGATTCATCACTTTTCTAAGATGGTGAAATGAAGAGTTTACTCTAAATGATTCTATAGGATGATGGTTTGAGTTTAATGTTTGAAGGACTAAAGAGTCTATAAGATTTCGCTAGAATGTCATGTACTCAGAGTCCCACCATGATCGCCATTATGTTAGGGTCTCATGATTTGGCTGATTGGCAAGCCAAATGACAATGTAACATCAAACCAATATTTGGAGCCCAACGATCTAGCCTTCCTGGACTCAGAGAGGGCTCTCTCTATTTGTGTAAGGGATATCTATGTGTTTGCTTATTGTGTTCTGATTTTAGGCTAGTTATGAAGTAGGTTTTTTGGTTTTGGTTTTTAGGTTGTGAGGGATGAAACTGATCAAAGATATAAGATAGGTAAAAAGATATCAGATCAACTGGGCTATGGGGTCGAAGAGGTCAAGAAAGCTATCAGATGGTGATACAAGGTTTTTGAAGGGCTGATTTGATTCGAGGTAAAATGGATCTTTGGGGTAAATGGAGTAAGATGGACATCAAGTTTGTCAATAACAAAGGATTCCAAGCATAACTAGTTTAATAGCTGACATAAACATGGTAGGGAAAACCATTAATCATGAGAAATGTAACTATAAGCTAATCAATACATAGAAATAAACATTCACGCCATGCATAGAGATATATAACTCTATAACTTTGGGAAATGGCTATTAGAGTTTGGAGAAATACACTTAAGATAGACAAACAACTCAAATCACTATGCCAGAATGTCTAAACACAGTAATTCAAGTTATTGGGCACTTTGAAAACAAGATTTCATAGTCTTAGGCAAAGGGCAACATCAGAACAAGACCTCCTCGGTTTAACAAATGACAATCTAATCAGTCAAAGAGAAATTTCATGGATGGAGCTATGGGTAGCCATAATTAAGCAGGGCATACCTTAAATCATACTTAGCATGCATGAAACCATGAATGAAACAAGCAACAATATCCTTAAGTTATTAAAGAGCAATCAAGAATTCTTTAATGTGACTAAGAATGAAGAAAATATGAAAGCTAGGAAGAAACAGGAAATTTGAGGTGCCTCCAAGGGCATGTCTCAAATTTGTTCTCTATTGTCCTATAGCAAGCAAGAAACATGGATTTATGAATGAAAACTAGGAAACAAAACAAAGAGAGAGACAGTATACCATTCTACCAAGTCATGGAATCCAACAACAATCCTCCTTCATCATCCAAGAATATCCAAGAGACTATCCAAAAACATGAGACAAGTATTTCTTCCAAAGCTTATATGACCATATATTGCTTCTATTCATCAATTTTAGCCTTGTTTACAATGAAAGACTTTGGAATATATAGGCCAAAGTGAGGAAAACCTCTTAGTTCAACTTGCAATCTCATTGGCCTATCCAAAATATCTTATTTTGTCCTTAAGGCTTTGCAAAACCCAAGGCACAAAATATCTCATAAAATATCTAAAAAATGCTAAAAGAGGGAAATAAATTGACTTTTCATAAATTTTCATGTGCAAAAATAGCTAAACGCACATGAGGAAAAAACAGTTTTTAAAGGTTCAATTTTTACAAAAATACTCAAAAAATACATCAGCAAAAGGTCCCCTGACTTGCCGGCAACTTTTAGAAGCCTTCCTGATGTCTAAATAAGGGTCATGATAGCTTGTTAGAAAGATATGAGTGTCTAATTTCTGGAACAACTTGAATTTTCCCAATTGGATTCCTAGAAGTCCTCCAAAGACAGGCCTGTGTGTAAAAACCCAAAAAATAAGGCTTGCTGATAGACCGGGTAGAGTGTAGAAAAAGCGAGCATTTTCCGCCATTTTGGGGGAGAAAATGATCTCCAAATGTCCTGAAAATCACTGAGTATGGGCTCTTGAAATTATGGCATCCAATGATACCATTCTCATCCTTTGATGATCCCCCAAACTGAAATGGTGAAGCCCATGAGTTTTGGAAAAAAACCCAAAAATGACAAAAAACCAAAATATGTCGAAATTTGCCCAAAATTGGTGAGCATGACCCTCAAGGGTTCTCAGTTACATGTTGTGAAGCAGAGGACAAAATCTGAACTCCTGAGGTGTTTTTCCTCACTTTCTGTGTCGGGCACTTCCCTTTAGCCTCCTTGAGCTTTTCTTGAGAAGACTTCAACTTGCGTTGGGCAAACTGATTTAACTTTTTATAATGCATCGTCATTCTCCTTTGAAGGTCTAAATCCCTGTTTTCCTTCTCCAATTTCTTCTCCAAGTGGTCGTTGACTCTCTCAAGCCATGCCTCCCTATTGTTCTCTATCTCTTGTTCGAACAATGGAGTGAGAGGGGTAGATTGGAGAAGGGAATTTTCCTCTTCTTTTTTCTTCTCAAGGGCCTTTTTAAGCCCCATGGTTCTTGGCCTCTTTCGCCTAGGCTGATCTTCGCCTTCACTTTCATCGAACTCACCCATGATTTCTTCCAACCTCACTTGGGCTTTGGAGGCCTCCTTCTTATATTTGGTCACCCGTGTCTCATAAACAGCCATATGGACACTTATTTGCTTATTTTTTATTTGCAAAAATTGATTGAAATTCCTAACTCTATGAAGATCATCCTTCAAGGCATCAATTTGGCTTTATCTATGGATCAAGAGGTTTTCTAGAATCTGGGCCTCATTATCACTATCATCGCTTTGGATTGGGATGATGTTGAATGCAATCTCCTATCCATGATTGCCTTCTTCCTTGCCCTTCCCTTTGCTTTGGGTGGCTATTCTAGTGCTCTTCCTCCTGGGCAAATCAATCATGGGATTTTTGGGAAATTTTCCTTTGCTTCGGAGGGCCCTTGTCACATTTGGAGTGACAACTCTAGGCACTCTTTTCTTTGCTGTCCGGGGCTTGGCCATTTCCAGAGAAGAGGGCATGGCCCCTTTACCCTTGTCGCCTTGCCTCTCTTCTTTTTGAGTTTGATGTTCCTCTTGAAGAGGCTGCTGTTCTTGAGGAGGATGATGGGTATCCTCTTTTGGCTGCCCCTACTCATCACTTTCAAGCTGCTCCTATTCAGCACTATCATGCTGTCCCTATTCAGCACTATCATTCTGCCCCTGTTCAGTCTCTTTTGGCTGCCCCTGTTCATCATGATGTAGCTATTGTGTATCATCTTTTGACTACCCTTGTTCATCACTTTCATGTTTCCCTTGTTGCTCTGTCTCACCCTCACTATCATGCTGTTGTTCAACACTTTATTCCTCCTCCCCTTGCTACTGTTCATCATCACTTTGATGCTGATGTGTGTCATCATAAGGCTGCTCACCCTCATCATAAGTCATGCTGCTGCCCTTCATCATCTTCCTCATCATTATGGTCATGCTCTTCTTCCTCTTCAGGATTTTCTGCTTTCTCTATGGTAAAATTGAGTTTTTTAGGAATCGGTCTACTAGAGGAAGGTGAAGGATGATGAGTAGGAGGTGTAGGGGATGTATGGATTGGAGGGACAGTGGAGAAATCCGGATGAGTGATGAAAGTATCCCACGAGACCTCTCTCTTTTCAAGCTGATGAAGAATGATGATTTTGATGAGAGAGTGATGGAAGAGACAGGCTACTTTCTTTGAAGGAGGCTTCTTCTGAACATTGGAGGCCATTTTCTCAATGCTCTTGTGTAAGAAGAAAGGAAGATTTAACAGCTTGGTCCTTGTGAAATGCATGAGTAGTCGAATGTGATAGGCATAGATTCGGGAGAATCTTCCCTCACGCGTGAAGTACTTCATGATAATCTTCATGAGAGGGGCATAGCTGGCTAAAAGATATGAGAAAGGGAAAATAGAAGGACATGACTCTCTGTGTTCAGGTTTTAGGAAGGGCTTGTAATCATCTGAGTCCAAATGGATTTGTTTAAACCATTTCTCACCAATATAGGGGATTTTAGTGGACTTGGAAATAGATTTTGGGGAGAATTTGAAGTCAAGGCCTGCCAACTGGAAATGCTTGTCTCAAAACCTCAAAGCACAAAGATGTGTCAAAGGAGAAAAACTCTTCACCTCTTGCACCCTTTGACAAAAATCTAAGCACCTGAACTCATGGAAATTGAACAAGACTTATGGGTGGGCATTCACTTCTTCAGTGGAAGTAGGCTCAAATATCTTATGCAATCCACTCCTACTATCCTGCCTGGGAGACATCTTGTTCTGGATGCTCTCTTTAAAACCAAACTTCCTCAAAGGTTTTCTGAAATGTATTCTCAACACAACTTTGTCTTCTTTATCAATCATTGTTTGATTAAGGAAAATTTGTTTCAAATGCTGTGTGAGATGTTTCTGTGATATCAGGTCTCTGCTCCTTCCAAAACATTGTCTTTTCTCCCTTTGTATGCCAATCAACCAATATTTATAATGACAAACGCAAAGTCAAACAAAAGGTACACACAGTCAAAGGGTCACTGTGCTTGGGTAAGGTCATAGGGCTCTTGGTGTTTTGGTGACAATAAGGCAACCTTGCATTTAGACAAAGGAAAAAAACTCCTCCCAATCAAAACACCTTCTTTGTACTTTACTGTTTTCTCACACAGATTTTGACAAACACCTCCAAATAGCAATGACAGCTTCACACACTAAAGTTTGTTTTATGGACAAAGAGGTAGCCCTGACTTTGCTCTTCACCACAGAGAGATGAAAACTTTGAAATGAAAAAACACTTGTAGAGTGATCACTGCTGTTTGAAATCAGGCCCACTGTTTTCAATTTTCAAACCCTATTTTTCTCCCTTTAAACATTGCCTCCTCCTAACAAAGTTTCTACCATACATTTGGCTGACAGAGGTTTACTTTTCCCTATCATAGTTAGGGTACTTCCCATAATTTGTCAAAAACTTTAAAACAACGTTAATCTTGTCTTGCAGGCAGTGTGATGTTTTTAGCACTATTTTTCAGGAAGTTTAGGCTTTTGGAAGTTGAATAAACCTTCACCCCTCTCCCACTATGACAGACTTTGTCAATAAATTTTAACAAATCACTTTGAATTTCCTAGCAAGACCTTCACTTTTCACCATCATTTAGTTTTTGAAAACATAGTGTTGATCACCCTTTTAGAATTTTGAAAATATCAAGGAGGTGCACAAAAATACCTCAAAGCTTGATGGCAGCCCTTGTTTGACAATTTTGATTAGCTTTCAAGGCTTTTGGAAGGCGTTTGGACCATTAATATGTGCGCGACACGTTGATAAGGGAAGGCGCCGCGCAATAGAAATGGTGTCAGGTCGGCCTTTGTGCTGCTGTGACCGCACCTACAGGTGCGCCACGCGACAGTGTAATCCCTTTGTAAACACTCTCCTGAATGCGCCACACAACTCTACAGTCGTGCCGCGCAGTCAAAAACCCTTGAAAATTCGGTGAATTTGCTCAAAAACTTCCTCTTTGGTCTGGTGAGCATCTAAGAAGAGTTGTTTGTGCTTTGGAAATGCAAAATGGATCTTGGCAACGGTCCTTACCTCCTTTTAAAAGTGAAAAAGTCCGAGCTCTTTTCACATTTACTTGGTGAAGGTTTTGCAAATATTTGAAAGGCTCTTGAAGACTCTTTGCACCAATCTTTCGACAAAAAGTGGAGTTTGACTTTTGAAAAGGTAGCATAGTGAGGACTTTTGTTTAGGTGAAGAGGCTTTGTTTAGGAATTTCAAATCTCGTCTACTGCATTTTCACTGCGCTTTATTAAACAAGAAACTCTGCCACTGCTGTCCTTTTAATGACATTTTCAACATGGAAAATCCACTCAAAAACATACCAATGATTGGTGAATCATCTTTTTCCATTTGCAAGGAGATGACTTATCTCTTTAAACTTGGTTGACAATTTCTGCTTCTGCTGCTTTAAAGGTGATAATGCTCACTGTGAAGCTGATTCAACTATTAGGTGTTTTTTAAGCTCCTCTTCTGACTGTGGATGCCAAAAACTCAGTTGCATTCACTCATGCTTTACCATTCTCTGTTCATCAAAAGGGGACTTCTTTTAAACCTCTCCTTTTACTCGAAATGCAACAGTGAGGTACCTTTGACCTTTTTAATAAGGAAAATGCCTTCATTTGAAATAGTGGCATGCCTTATTGGCTTTGAAAGTTTTTCTAGAATATGAAACACATGCCATAATCATTCTTGCATATTTATGGACATATGTGCTTAGTTGTAGTGCCTTTTTGGGAAAACTAAACTCAAACTGCCTTTGTCTCTTATGATGAGTTTTTTGAAAGAAAATTCCTTTTAAAGAGAAAGAACAATACCTTTTGAAAAGAAATCATCACTCTTAGTTGTTTCCCTTGTACATGATGGCAGAGGTCAGTCTGGAACCAAGAATCCTTTGGCTTCTTTGGCCATCAGCTTAATAATATTTCTTCATTGATGATGAACCCATTACTTCATATTGTAACTCAATAATAAGGGAGCTTAAGAAAAAATCTTTGAAAAGCACCACTACTTGGCCTTTGCCTTTAATCATCATTTTATTTCAGAAAACCTTAGTTGTTTTCTCACTGTACTTCAAAAAGTGTCTTACAGTCAGTGCAATTCTTAAAACCAAACTTTGTCCATTGTCCCTCTGCTTATAGATGAAGGAGGCACTCTTAGTATTCAACCCTCTACTTATAAAATGAAGGAGGTTCTTCAGTCTTCAATCCCTCTATTTATAGATGAAGGATTTTTCTCCAGTCATGCCATTTTATCAGCCTTTAACCGTGTTATTTTTCCTTTCACTGTCTTTCCATGTTTTCACTGTAATCGCAGGAGCTTAATGAAATAATTCCCTGCCCTGTAGCTGCATTCCAGGCTCAAAATCACATGAGAAGTAGCTGTCTTCTCATGTGGAGCCAAATATTGTCTTCTGGGATGCTGGTATACCTCTTTTCTTGAAAGATCCATTAAAACACTGTAAAAACACCTAAAATCAGTTTTACCTATGGTACATGTATTTCTGAGACTTGAGGGTTTATTAGTGGGGTGACCTAGGGTTGTAACCAGCTTTATTTGCAGAATGGGAAGGTCTGTTATGACTGGTCTATAGTAGGTAGAGGTTCTTTGGCTTTAGAGTGGTTTGCCAAGGGAGGAATGCCTAAAGCGCCACTACCTAACTTAGGGGAAACTTCTTTGGATAGATTTGGATTGCTTCTTTGGAGCTGATGGGAAAACTAGTATGGCTGAGGCTAGATGGGGCTTGATAATGAGGTTCATCTTGTCATGGGTGGATTTAAAAGGTAGGAGGGAAAAAAATGTTTATGGGTGTTTTCCTGCTAGCAAATTTGACAAATTTTTAGATCAGCTGCTAGAAAACTTGATTGTTATAACTAGTCATCACCAACAAGTGAAAAATACTGATGACTAACACTCCCATAGTATAATCACTTGCATCTGTTTGGATCTAAAATGGTAGTCTAAGATTCGGAAGACCCAATACCAGTGTTGAACTTAAATTTTGCTTTAAAGCATCAAATTATTTTTTTTGCATATCTCCCCAATGGAAGACCTTGTTGACGCTTTTCAATGCATGTAACGGAGCTACAATGGAAGAAGAATTACCAATGAATCTCCTCCAATACTGTGCTACCCCAAGAAAGCTTCTTACTTATATAAATGTATTGGGCTTGGGAAAATTTAGAATGACCTCTAATTTGGAAGGGTCTATCTTCAACTCACCTCCTCCAACAATGTGTCCCAAATACACTAAAGAAGTCTTGCCAAACTCACACTTTGACATCTTTAAAAATAATTGCTCATTTTTCAATACATCAAGTACCGTTTTCACATGCATGACATGTTCATAACTTGATTTGATGAATATAAGTATTTCATCTATGTAAACAATGACGAATTCATCTGGAAATGGGCTTAGTGCATCATTCATGACTCTCATGAAAGTAGCTGGAGCATTGGTTAGGTCGGATGGCATAACTAGTCGCTCAAATAATCCTTGTCTAGTTTTAAATGCATTTTTCCAAATGTTTTCCTCGACTATTCTAACTTGATGATAACCACTTCGTAAGTCTAACTTAGTGAAATATCTTGCATACTTTAACTAATATATAAAATCATCAATGTGTGGGAGTGGGTAGCGATTCTTTACCGTGATTTTATTCAGTGCACAGAAATCTATGCACATGCGCCAAGTCTCGTCCTTCTTTGGTACCAAAAACATTGGTGAACCACATGGTGAAGTAGATGGGCGTATGATACCTTTGTTCAACAATTCTTGAATTTTATTTTTTATTTCCAAACTCTCCATAATTTACATGTGATACATACCAATGTTTGGAAGTGGAACATCCTACTACAACTAAATCTCATGTTGAATTCCCCTCTTAGGAGGTAACCCATTTGGTTCTTGAAACATCTGTTGGAAATTTTTTCATTGATGGCAAAGGAGGTAGCAGATGCAGAAACAGGAACAGTTACAAGGAGACAAAGACAAACAATGGAGGCAGCAAAGAGGAAATGAATATAAAGGAGAAAGGCAGAGGCAGAGGAAGAAAATACGGAGACAGAGCCGTTATCACAGTAGTAGAGGAGCAAGAAGCATCATCAGTCAAGGAGAATAGAGGCAGAAAAGGCAGAGTAGAGTGCATTAAGAGGGCCATTGGACTGAAGATCTGGTCAGAACCAGAAAACCCTGTAAATAAACTCACTGTGTGAAGAAAGAAATTATTTTAGGGTTATCTGTGCATTGATTGAATTGAATTATGTGTGTATATATATATAGAGGTGTCTATTTAATGATGGAGAATGTGCGTTAAAAACCTGTGTTGAGGGTAAAAGCTCACTGGTCGAAATGACGAAGAGTACTTCTTTTGAATGCATGTATATAAAATACGTTGTAAATGATGATCCTTCACGCATTGTTGAAATGATGAAATCCCGAGGATGGTTACTGTGAACCCAACTCTGTGGGTTATTGAAAGAATATATGGCAATATACTGTAGTCTGGTGGTTGTGCTGTGCATAAATTGTAATGTCGAACAAACAGGGGTAAGCGTAATCATATAACGAAACATTGAAGTGGAACACTTTATGATCAAAAGAAAAAATATAATGGAGCGGAACCATAGTCGTAACAATATATATATATATATATAATTTAAATCGTGGAGGACCATAACCTGGAGCGTAGGGAGAATCGGAACCGTGACGGATGAATAGTAACGGCGGCTTGGAGGAACAGTAAAAGCTGGAAGCGGGTTTCATCGCACCACTATTATACGGAAGGCAGTATTTTGGAATTTCGCAGCGATTCCATAGAGGTGTTGGCGCGTGTCCCGACCGACATTGCAAAACCAATGTTTAAAGTGTGCCATCACGCGTTATTGTTTGCGCATGTTGATCGAGCGATATACGTTGGATCGAGCAACGTAATACGAACCATCGGATGGGCGCGTAGGTTAACAAGGTACAGTGTATGCGTTCGTTTGATTGTATTGTGGGCCCCGACGGAGATATATGTAATGAATTTGGTTCATTAACATTATTCGACGTATTGAAATCTTAGTATAAGGTCCGGCGAAATATATTAAAAGATTTTAATCGTATTGGCAGTCAATCCTTACGGATGTCGGGTTATTTGTGTGAATGAATTGCATATATATATTATATATGTTGAGATATTATGTTGTGCGTATAATAATGTTTTAATATGATCCGAGCGTGTAACAAATATAATATATAATGGTTATTGATTATATGTGTGGGGCCCAATCAAACATGTATTAAGGTTTATGGGTTTAATCCAAAGTTGGGATTATATGCGATGATATATATAAGCGATTGTTAACCTTCTATTAAAGTCAGTATATATGTATGAGCTAAGTGCATATATGGCAACATTCGAATGCTGTGTGAATATTCATATGACGTCGGTGCGCTATACACAAGCGCACAATAATCAAGGTATGGTCTGGCATAACGTTGGGTTGCGGCTCTACTGCTAACTATAGTGAGGAATATATGCATTGATATAGAGCGCACAACATAAGGGACTCGGGATTAATATCTCAAATATTTGAGATATTAACACTCTCAGATTTAAATTTAATTGAATTTGCCAGCGTGGAATTAAAGAGAAGTGTGAGATTGCCCGGATTGGGAAAATGATTGGGCATGAAACTTGAATGCAATTATGGAAAAGGAAAAGAAGAGGAAAGCATGCAGAGATGAAAGTTCGGTGAACAGGAATATGTACAGGAATGAGTTGGACAGGTGAATAAGCACAGAAAACAGGGAATATGCAGATGACAGTGAACAAAGAGTATGCAGAACAGGCTCTTAACAGCAGCAGGAAAAGACAAATCCAGTAAAGCTAAAATCCAGAAAAGGAGCTGAGTAAAATTGAAATATGTAATTAAGAATGTGAATGTAAATGTTGTAATTAATTTTTTTATTGTTTGTGATGCAAAGGCAAGTATCCTAAGGAAAAGACAAAATCCCATTGTAGCATGGAAATTTGTACATATTGTAGTAATTCTAAAAATGAGTTGGAAAAAGGAATAAGAAGACAGAAGCCAAAGAGTCATGACTGTTCACTCCAAATTCCTTGTGAAATACAAACAGTCATGTGAGAATTTCTATATATATAATATCAATTTGATAAACTCAAAAAAAAAGAGAGAGAGCAAATATAGAGAATGCAGAATATAGAAGAATAAAGCAGAGAAGATTAAGAGAAGAAGAGCATAAAGAGAAGCTACAGAACAGAGCTGATATCTGAAGTAAATCAGCAAACATTCAGTTTCATAAATTGAGGGAGTTGGTGCTTCCTTGCAAGTTGTAGCTTGCAGAATTGAGGTTGGAGCCTCCTGTAGGTTGGTGCCTACAGAAAAACAGTGGTGAGAGGGAGTTGGAGCTTGCCTTTGCATCACAACAATAATAAGATGTATTTTTCTCCCTTTATGGGTTTCCACTTATATCTGGTGTCTTTGTGGATGATAGTTATGTATTGATATGATATGTATCATCTTCTTAATACCTGCTACTCTCATATTATACTAATACTTGATGCTTACATTCTAAGATTACTCACACATTAAATTGGATATGAAATGAAGGTGTAAATAAGTTTAATGAAAAATTTAAAAGATCAAGAATGTGTTAAACTGATTCACCCCCCCCCCCCCTCTCAGTTTAATCAAAGGTTCAACAATTGGTATCAGAGCGAGTTCCTTTTGTATCAGTCTAACAACTGAAAGGAGATCCTAGGCCCTCAAGATGGCTAGTCAAGAAGGAAGCTCAACCAATAAAGCACCTTACTTCACTGGTGCTAATTATGCCTTCTGGAAAATCAGAATGAAAGCATATATAATGTATTTAGGATTAGAATTTTGGGATGTTGTGGAATTTGGATATGTCACAAAGTCAACTGATTCAGAGAAAGAAGCTAAACAAAGCTTTGTAGCTAATGCAAAAGCAATGAGTGCAATCTTAAATGGACTATGTGAAGCTGAGTTTATCAAAATAATGCATAGTAAGATTGCCAAAGATATGTGGGACACTCTAGAGAATATCCATGAGGGAAATAAAAAGGTAAAGACTGCCAAACTTCAAGAATATAGAGCCCAGTTTGAAAATTTAAAAATGAATGATGATGAAGATATTGGCAGCTTCTTCTTAAAAGTTGTAGAAATTGTTAACAATATGAAAGCTCTTGGAGAAACCATGCCAGAAAGTATAATTGTGCAAAATATTCTAAGATCACTTCCATCCAGATTTAATCCCAAGGTGTCTGCAATAGAAGAAACAACTGATTGGGAGACCTTGACCATGAACCAGCTACTTGGAAATCTAACAGCATATGAAATGAGGCTCCCACAGAAGAAGCCAAGTACGAGGGAGGCAGCTTTTAAAACAAAAAAGAAGAAAGAAGAAAATGAAGACATATGCTCTTGCTCTGATGAAGAAGAGGCTAAATTTGTCAAGAAACTAGATAGAGGCTCATGTAGATACAAAGGTAAACTACCCTTCAAATGCTTTAACTATGGAAGAGTTGGACATTATGCTGCTAAGTGTTCTCACAAGAAAGTAAGGAATCAGGCTCAAGAATTAGAGAAAAATACATCAAAGAACTGGCAGAAAGGAAAGAGATTCAACAAAAAATCCTTCTATGCTCAACAAGACAGCAGTACATCTGAAGACTCAGATGAATCCTCAGGAGAAGAAGGAACCTCTGAATTTTTACTGATGGCCATAGAAGAACTTGAAGGAATCTTGCTAGAAGATGAAGAAGAAGGTGAAGTTGACCTTGAGGGGGAGCTAAGAAGTGCCCTGGAGGAGATTGACAGACTCAAACTAAAATGCAGAAAACAAAAAGAGATTCTCCTCAAATATGTGAAAGAAGAACAAAATTCAGAAGTCCTCATGCAGTTGAAGGTAAAGCTTGAAGAAGCCAAGAAGATAGAAGACATGTTACTTCAGCAAATCAAGGATAAAACTCGAGAACAAGAGAAGCTGGAAGAAGAAGTTGTATGTCTAAGGAAGAAATTAGAAAATGCTCAAAAGAAAGTGTATATAAACTCTTCTCAAACAACAAGCTCTGGTACGTCGGATGAAATTTTGGATGCTCAAAGATCTCCCTTGATAAAAACTGGAATAGGCTACGAAGGAAAAACAAGTAAAAGCAAAGAAAAGGAAAACAGAAAAATTATTTTTGTAAAAGCAAAGAAGAATGAAGCACCTCAAATAATTCCTACAAAAGAAGAAGCATGTAAGGAGGGAGACAGAACCCAGAAGAATCCTCGAATAACAAATAATGAAAGAAATACTCAGTCAATAGAAAAAGGTTCATATACTCCTGAGTTTGTCAAATTTGCAAGCCATCAAAGGAGATTCTTCCCTCCTATGAATAATGCCACCTGCTATGTCTGCCACAAGATGGGACACATTGCTGCATATTGTCATGCAAGGAGGAGTAATTCAAACCAGCTAAAGATGAAAACAGTAAAGATACTGTCTCAAATAAACAACTGGAGAAGACAACCTCACATCACGTATGCAAGTTGCTTCTATGGTTACTGTTTTTATTGTAAAGAATTTGGCCATAAAATCATTGAGTGTAGAAAGTATGGACAAAGATTGATTTTCAACACTTCAAGGAGATTTATGAATCAAAGAAATTTTGTTCATACTCACAATTCTGCAAAAACTATGATCAAATGCTTTATGTGCAATCAAGCTGGACATGTGCCTTCCAAATGTCCTCTAAAAGGATGCAATTCATCACCTCACAAAAGATATCAAACAGAAGGATGCCTCCAGTGGAAAAAAAAGGATAATAAGTGTGACCTGGCTCTAACTGCTCAAGATCTGAAAAGCCAGTGGTATTTGGATAGTGGCTGCTCTAAACACATGACTGGAGATAGAAGCAAGTTTATAACTCTTGATGAAAAGAAATCTGGCAATGTTACTTTTGGAAATGATAAATCAGGTAAGATCAAGGGAAAACGCTCAGTCAGCATAGACAGTGGCAGAGGAAAGGCCCAAGATGTACTATTTGTAGATGGGCTGAAAGAAAATTTACCGAGTGTCAGTAAAATGTGTGAAAAAAGTTGTGAAGTTCTTTTTAGAGCTCAAGATTGTGAAGTCAGATCAAGCACAACAGGAAAGACTCTGCTTAAAGGTGTTCGAACAGAGAGTAATGTGTACGTAGTGAAAGAGGAGGATGAAGCCTGCCATCTTAGCAAACTTGAGGAGTCATGGTTATGGCATAGGAGATTGGGACATCTCATCTTCGACCATATCATCAGACTGAGCAAGAAGAAAGCTGTCAGAAATATGCCATGCAAACTATCAATGACAAATATATGTTGAACTAGTTATAAAACACTTCTACCTTTGTTGATGCAATAATATGATCCTCACTAGACTCTTTCTTTCGATTAGGGAACTTAGTGCAATAGTTCCCAAAATCATGGCAACAAAATAACTTGATGTTTCTCATATCCTTCTTCTTCTTCTTTCCCTTTTGACAGGACTCAACCTCTCCTTGGCTCTTCTTTCCTTTGTCTTTGCTACCTTTTCTTATTAGGGAAAATTTCTCCTCTTCCTCTGTTAGAGATCCAATACTAGCTCTTGTTCCTCTGTGAATTTATTCTTGAACGAAGTCACTCCATAACCTTTCCCAACTAGGAATATTATCTCTACCACTTATTTCATCCTTTAAATTATACCAAGAGTAATGGATTCCCAGAGTTTCAAGACTCACAAGGTATTTTTTTACTACCGTCTCTCTCACGCCACCTAACTCATCTTCAATCTGAGTGAAATTTGAAAGATATGTGATGATGGATTATCCTTTTCTCATAAAAATACTTCTTAGCTTCTCCTTAAGGGAAAGATTCCTGACATTAGTGGAAACCTGATACAAATATAAGAGGCTTTAACATCTCATATGTCGTCTTATTCTCATGGAGATGAGGAATAATATGGTCTTTGATCCTCTCAAGAATGATTCTCCTTGCCTTGATCTTATTCATGTTATTTTGGGCCAAATATTTTTCATATATAGGTGGCACTATATTCTACTTCGAAAAATCAAACACCCCATTGTCTTCCAACACCATTGACATTCTCTCCTTCCATGTGCAAAAATTCGAGGCTCCCTCTAAACTATGATTTGATCTTAGTCATTGGAATAACCTACTATTATCCAAATAAATTCTCTACTCTTCAAAGTATAACACAATCCTTTTGCTTGATCTATGTTGTCTACCTACTGGTCAATATGGTGTTGATATTTATACTTTTCTATGCTCTAATACCATGTTAAATTTCCATGAAACTTTGCCACTACTCAGATGAATAACTGAAAACAGAAACTAGTCTACTTTCACCAAGATACAAAGTTTCTTAACAATTCATATGCAATGAAATATAAACAAAAATATAAGAACACATGGAAAAATTGACACACGTATTTTCTCAGGAAATCCAATAGGGAAAATATGCTTGCTTGATGTGGATATTTTATTGATTTTCCTTGGAGTAATTGTATCTATTACAAAGAAATATATCTCTATGAGAAAGTGTTATGCTTCATATCACAAATCTCAGGTGATACAATTTATATCGGTTTTCCTTAATCACTACTTAATCTTGGTACCTACACATAATTGATGATTTGTTTCCTCCTTCACTTGCTCTGAAAAACCTGTTGTCTAGCTTCAATTCTACTCCTCCTTCCTTGCACACTCAGCCTCTTTATTCCTTGTGCACTTGGCCTCCTTATTCCTTGCGTCGATCTCTTATTTCCTATAACACATGGCATCCTTATTCCTTGCACTAATATCCTATTTCCTAGTGTATTTGGCCTCCTTATTCCTTATGCACTTGGCCTCCTTATTCCTTGCACCGATCTCTTATTTCCTAGCGCACTTGGCCTCCTCATTCCTTGCATCGATCTCTTATTTCCTAGCGCACATGGCCTCCTTATTCCTTGCACTAATTTCTTATTTCCTAATGCACTTTTCCTCCTTAATCCTTGCACTTTTCCTCCTTAATCCTTGCACTAATATCCTATTTCCTAGCACACTATTGGCCCTATTTCTTAGCGCACTTGAGCTCCTATTTTTTAGGAACCTAGCTCCACAAAACCATTGCACAACCAACTCTCCTAAATCCTAGCACACTTGTGCTTCTATTATTTAGGACACAATTATTACACTCCATAATCAAGGCTCTCTGACACTAATTCGTGAGCTATTTATTGTCACAAACCTTTGTGAAAAAACAATGTAATTTAATTTTTCCTTCATCCTCTCTTTATATGCCCAATTCAAACATGCAAGGAGGCATAGTTCCAAATTTAGAACTCAAGTCATGATTTTCATTTAACTAAGAGCATTACTCATTCTCCTTCCAATCATCACTAGATTTGTTAACTTGTTCTCTCTCTCCAATAAACATTGGAGACTAAATCACTCTTCCTTCAATCAAGATTGAATACTAACTCGTTCTAACTGAACTTCTAACTACCACCTCGTTATGTAGTCAAACTAATGAAGACTCCACTTAACTGAAGCTCCAAATCTACACATGCTCAATTGATTATTGTTTCAGTAAACTAGAAATAACTCATCCTAACTGAAGTCTAACTTCTAAGGACAATGTCATGTCTTCGTTGGCCAGGGAAAAATACATATGACCTTTCTTTCTACATTTCCAACAAATATCATAACAATATTCAAACTATTCATGGAATAGTTACTTTTTCATTTGGACAACCATCCAACATTAGGGTGCATTGGATCCCTCCTTATTTTAGTCTCATTTTTATAAGAGTTTTCAATATTTCCACTTTTCTTCTCATGCAAAATTATTATTTTCTTTAACCTCAAAATTTTTATTATTATACAACCCATGTTCCAAATTTTGTCAAATCTCATGAATTTAAAATTCTTACTTTATTTAAAAATACTATTTTCCCTCACCCAAAACATGTTTCCAAAATTATCTCTTAGATGTCTCTTGATCTTTTCCCATTTTTCCTATTTTGGTACTTACATGTTTATTTAACTTCAATTAGTCATATAGGTGTCAATTTTGGTTCTTAACTCCACAAATTTTCCTCAAAATTAATATTTTAGTTGAGGTTCTAGTTCTATGTTTCTTCCACTTGGATAATTCTCATGAATAATGTATTTCTCATTTATGAATTGGATTATATGTATTTATTGCCCTCTTCTTAAGTGTTAATATCTAACCAATGATTTTATTTCCTTCACTTATCAAGACACCTTTCCTATTTTTTATATATAGTAGTTATAATAATTAAAATATTTACTCTACATCTTTCAAGTATCTTAATTTAGATTTTATTCTATTACCTGTATTTATGTCTCCTAAGTTTTCAAGTATTATTAATTCAATAATAATAGTAACTAAGATACCCATTCATTGTTTCACATTAAACTTATGTCATTAATCATTTAATTTAAGTTTGAATTACCCTTCTCATTTTCCTGATACAAAGGGTTTCAAGTAATTTTTTCCCTTCAAGAATTACCTCATGTAATTCCATGGGTTCGATAATTCTTTCCCTTTAAATATATATGGCTACCTGAGGGGAACATTGGTGTAACAATGTAGACACTCATTAACTCCATGGTTACCCATGTTGTGATACTAAGGGTGACTAAGGATTAAGTTATCAACCTTAATATGACCCCTTCACCTATGTATTTCTTCATTCCCTTCCAAAATAAATTTCGTTGGAAATATGTGGTTATATTTTTTACACTAGTATGTGTCATGTATAAATCTCAGTGAGCTTCACTTAGAATTAGTTGATGTATTTATTCAATATGGTCAGACAAATTTTTCCATAGAATCATAACAACCCATAATTATCTGATTCATATCCTTCAATTTTTGGAATTCTCATTGCATCTTCTTATAATTCCTTCCTTACCTCTCAATACCATTCATCATCAATTTGCAATTCTAGCAACTTTTGTCTTATTTTTTCTTAAATAATAATTGAAAATATACACAACCTTCAAATCCATGCATCCACTACTTAGATTGTTGTCTCTTTTATATAAATTTAGATCAAATTCATACACATTGGTTAGTTAAGACCATCTTATTTGTCTTACATTTAAATCATCTTGTATGAATTGTGTTGTAATCCACAATGATTAGTATTTAATTCAAATTTTCTCCCAAGAACATAATATCTCCAAATCCTTTAATCATGTAAAATAGCCACCATTTCAAAATCATGGATCATGTGATGCTCTTCACGTTGTCAAACCTTCATGGATGGATAAGATATCATGTTTTGTCTTGCATAAGTACATATCCCAATTCATCTTTCGATGTGTTAATGTATACTAAAAATTCCCTTTTTAGGTCCAAATCCTTCAGTATTGGTGTTTTTGTTAGAAACACCTTCAACTTATTAGAATCCTCTACACTTCTTAGTCCAAAGAAACTCCTTGTTCTTGTTTTATAGTTTAGGTGTTGGATTCACTACTATCAAAAATCCCTCAATGAATCTAAAGCAATAGCCTGATAACCACATAAAACTATGTAATTCATGTATGTTAGTCATTATTGGTAAATCCATAATGGGATAAATCTTCACAGGATCGACTATGATACCTTTTCCCAAGATGATATGACCCAAGTAATGAATCTCAAACTAATAAGAATGAAAACCTGGACAATTTAGCATATAATTTGTTTTCACTTATGAACTTTAAAATTGTCCTTAAATGCTCATTGTGTTCTTCTAGGGCTCTATAATAAATGAAGATATCATCAAAAAATAATTGCATGAACTTGTCTAAAAAATCACAAAATACTCTTTTCATTAGGCTCATCAAAATGCTCGAGGTATTGTCCATGAGGTCTTGGATAGATAGTGATCGGGTGCACTGTTAAGGAACTCCTTGATGTGAAGTCATTGGTTCAATTCCCCACCCAAATCAGGGTGATTTATTTGGACATGATAATGAAGATGTAGTCCTACCGATCTTACAAAAAAAATGCTCGAAGTATTAGTGATCCAGACTTATGCAGAAATGCAATAAAATATATAAATACACATAAACACGGAGATGTAATAGAAATAAAACTTCATTTCATTAATATCAAATAACTGAAATATTCTTACAGACAAAATGGAAATAAACTAGCGAGGTTACTAGTAGCTTCTCTCTGACAAGTGATGTGGCAGCTACAGGCCTCTGAACTCTATTAAAATGAGGATGAAGGACCTTTTTATTATTGAAAAACATATGAAAACCCTAAACAACTAAAAACCTAACCCTAGGAGATGAAACGCCAAGAGTTTGTGGGCCGCATTGGGGTTAGTTGGGCAGCCAACTTCTCGGGGTCGTAACTTGGTCATATTATCTCTGTTTGGCGCTCAAGACATATCATTAGAAATATCTCTCTAAGTATTATAGGTTTTGTCATAGGCCCCTACCTATGGCTACAGGCTTGCTGTAGAAATAAAAAAAAATGTTGTTTAGGTGGTCAAAACTGCTCTGGAATGTCATTTAGGTGGTTAAAACTGCTCTGGAAGGATAGGACCTGAAAAAATGCTACAAATAGTAAATGCTGCTATAAAAAAAGGAAATTGATGAAACTGACTGGAGGTATACATGGAATAGGTGGGTGGACACCAATATCCACCTGGATCATTCCTCACCCCTTAGGAAGCAATGGTCTCCATTGCATGCGGAGCCTCCATGAGGTGAGTAATTTTTTGTTGAACTTGGTCCCTGGTGAACCACTTTCCCGAGTGGAGGATTTGGTCTGCTTTGAAAACTCGATTTACTCGATCCTCTGTTGGCGGTTGTTCTTGATCTGTGTGTCCATGATCTGATCAGTTGTGGCTTGTTCCATACAGTCTCGGTTTAACTATGCTGGTGTGAGTTGTTCTACCATGTCAGATGTGTCCAGTAGAAGAAAAAAGTAGGGCCGAAGGAAGTCCACATTTAACACTGGGTGCAGACAAAGAAATGGTAGAATATTGAGCTCAAAGGCATTGTCCCCTACAACATTGGTGATGGTGTATGGCCCATATCAAAGTGGGTGAAGCTTGCGGTGGGGTCCAGCAAGGTGCTCCTTCTGCAAATGTAGCCACACTTTCTCACCCACCTGGAAGTTGTGTGGCACCCGATTTTGATCATGTCGCTACTTGTACTTAGCATTTTCTCTATCCATGTCATGAAACTATTGGCGGATGTCTTGAATATTCTCAATGAAGTTATTATCCTTATCAGATTCAGTCTGGAAATGAGTTGAATCTACCCGAGTAGCCACAAATAGGATGGCTACATTAATGGGACATAGTGGTTGGAATCCCAAGCCCGCCTAAAAGGGGTTGTGGTCAATTGAGCTATGGAGAGGCTGATTATAGTTCTTTTGTACATATGGGAGGATCTCATCCCATGTGAATGGATTCTTTCAGTTGTACATGCACAGAATGTGCACGATCATCCTATTGATGACCTCTGTCTGTCCATCCTTTGGGGATGGAAAGTTGTGGACTTGGTGATCTTGGTGTCCAACATTGACCAGAGGCTGGAGAAAAATTTACTAAGACACCTTTTGTCCTGATCTGAGATGGTAGACTGTGGGATCCCAAAGTGTACCCACACTTGCTCAAAGAAGAGTTTGGTAGTGGCTTATGCTGTGATATTCTTCTTATAGGTTGCCATAATGGCCATCTTCGAGAATCTGTCAACGACCACAAAAATATATTCATTTCCATGCTTAGTAGAAGGAAGGACCGACATGTAATCCATGGATATGGATTCCCAAGGTTGAATAGGGGTAGAAAATAGAGGATAGAGGCCTTGATTCTTGATGGTAAATTTGGAAATGGCATAGGAAGTGCATGATATGATGTACTTCTTAAAATCTTGTCGAAGGATCGGCCAATAGAAATATTTTTTCAGTACTACCTCTATTTTCTTGACCCCAAAATTCCCAATGACCCGACTGTAGTGCGGTTCTCAAACCATATTGGCACACTCACTTGAAGGAACAAAAAGGTATCCCAGGTGACATACCAGTGAATCCTGGAGGTGAAAATTTGGAGCTTGCTTACCCTCCAAGAGCGTCTTATATGTGTGGATGAATTTTGGATCTCTCTTGTAGAAAAGCATCCAGTCAGAAGTATTGTGCCCACAAGAGTTGAGCATGGTCATTAGCGCCACGATTGGTGGTTATCTTAGGTAGTTTGCAACATTACTAGTGCTTCCCTTCTTGTACTTGATGTTCAAATGAAAGTGTTGTAGGTATGTGGACCACTTATGATGGCGATCATTTTGCAACTTCCATTATGTCTATATCAACTATAGGGGTCAGTGGTTTTTGTGGATGATAGTTTCCTTCCCTAAAATTTAATGTTTCCATTGTAGGCAAGCCCACACAATGGAATAAATCTCTTTTTCATAACTGGGATACTTCTGGACTATGTCGGAAAGTGTCTCACAGTGATATGCCATTGGATGGCCCTGTTGAATAAGAACTACCCTAATATCATATTCAGAGGCATATATCTCAATGTCAAATGGTTGTTGCAAGTTTGGTAATGTGAGAAATGGTGCACAACAGAGGCAGTGTTTCAACTCTACAAAAGCCTTCTATTGAGATTCAGACCAAAATAAATTTTCTTTCACTCCTCCCATGGTGACTTGACTCAAGGACCAAGTGATATGAGAGAATCCCAATATGAACCTGCAGTAGAAATTATCCAGACCCAGAAATTTATGGAGCTCTATTAGAGTCGTTGGGGCTGGCCAATACAGAATGACTTGGATCATGGTTGGATCCACATGCACCCCTCTCTCATCAATAATATATCCCAGATACTGAACTTGGGTCATGAAAAAAGTGCACTTCTCTAAATTGGCACATAACTTATGTTGCCGCACTGTTTGGAGGACCTGTCGGATGTGGTGGAGGTGCTCTTCCCAAGTCTAGTTGAATATCAGGATTTCATACAAGTACACCACAAAAAATGAGTTCGTGAATGGCCGCAATATGTTTTCCATTAGCCTTTTAAAGGTTGTGGGAGCATTCTTCAACCCTAAAGGCATGGATTTCCATTCGAAAAGGCCCTCTTTGGATTTGAAGGTAGTCTTCCACGCATTAGAGGGTTCTATTGATACCTGGTGATAACCGGACTTCAAGTCGATCTTGCTGAAATATTTTTCCCCTTTGAGTTTTTCCAGAAGGTCATCAATCTGTGGGATCAAGTACCTATTCCTAAAAGTGATCTTATTCAATGATTTATAGTTAATACAGAGTCTCCAAGTCCCATCCTTCTTCTGCACCAACACGATCGAACTCCCATAGGGCATTAAACTCAGGAAGATGTAACCTTTCTGTAGCAACTCTTAAATTTTCCTCTTGATTTTTTCATTCTCCATAACAGAGCAGCTATAGATTGATCCATTGGGCAGCGACGCACCTGGGGTTAGATCGATGCAGTGCTTGACCTGGCAGTGCAGAGGCACCCCTATGAGTGAGGTGAAGATGTCCCCATACTCCTCCATGACTTTGTCCATATATTTTTGTCGTGTTGAGGAAACCTATTTGGTGGTTGTGGCCAGTCTTATTCTTTCCTTGAGGGCAGATCATGAGGAAAAAAAATTTCCTGGTTTTGAAAGTGAGCTTACTACATTATTTTGCAGTAACCAAAGTGATGTTGGTATGCGGTGCTACCTCCAGTATCATGTAAAACTTATTTCCCAAAGTAACATTAGAAACGCGAGGTCTAAGCTCATACACAACATGTCGCTTCCACAAGTATGGTTGGCCTAATAATACGTCATAAACATCAAGAGGAGCAATGTCACATAATAACTCATTTGTCAACGGATTGATGTTATAGGGAAGGTGACATTGTTGGTTGACACGAAGATCATGTCTGTTAGGGTCCTATGATTCAAGGATCAAATGAAAATTGGGTATTTTATTTTAGTTGATGGAAATTGTAAATAACATTGTATTCTACAAATGAATTACCAAACAAAAACAAAAAAATATATAAAGAAATTAAAATAGGGTATAAAAAAATCTATATGTGAAAAAAAAATAGAATAAAAAAGAAAAAAGGAAAAAATGAAGAAACCCCATAAAAATGTATAGGAGTGAGCAAGCCTAAATTCAACTCAAGAAATAAAATTCATCAATTAATACTTAGAAATTTTGAATAAATATGTTTCTAGTTCAAATGCCACATTGTAAATAGGATAAGTAGAAATATTTATTCTAATCACATTGTTTAAATGTGATTAAGTGGAAATAAAATAGATTAGGTTAGTGAATAAATCAATCACACATTTTAATCGTGATTGAGCTAGGTTAGTGAAGTTAATCACATCATTTAATCGTGGCTAATTGACAAAGGAAAAAAAATTCTTTGCAAATTTAAATGCAGGATTAGAAGGTTATTAAGTTTGTATTAGATTAGCTAAATCAAAGAAATTAATCGTGATTTATCCCATGTAATAAGTTTATTATGAAGCTTTTATGTAATTATTTGACTTTAGGCTAAAATATTATGGCTAAGATCCTCCCCTACCCGGATCAATGAAAAGGGAGTGTTTTTGGACCGCCCCCGAGCTCCTTCACACTTTGCCTATGAGGGGAGGGGGGTGGGGGGGTCTAAAATGGTTGGACCCATTGTACTATGTGTCGCCCCCACAAAAACGCACACCCCCCGTTCCTTTTCTCTCATCTCACCCCCCCCCCCCCCCCTCCCTCTGAAAAGTCACCTTCTGTTGACCGCTCACTCCCACACCAATAACCCTCTGCCACGACAACCTTCTCTACCCCACCATCACTCCTCCCACCTCGACTGACCTTCCTCCACTCACTATCCTCCAACTCAACATAGAGGACCCCACTCCCCCAACCTCCATTCCATTAGAATTTTCCCAATAATTTTTTCCTCTTCCAATATAAATATTCCATTTGGCACTCCCTTTCCTAAATCAGCAAACCATTATGACAATAAATTCATCCCCGCTCCCGTTACAATGGAACCGCTCCCAGTTAATGGTAAAAACATAACCTCAAGTTCTAAATTTCTCTATTAAACATTATGAAACCATAAAATTTCCCTTCTTCTTTGTTTTATAGGACCACATAAAGTTTAGATTCCTCCACACTATCACAGTGACCAGTAAATTTCCCAACAACTGTTATCAGATTTCCATTAGTGACCCCACTTCAACATCCAACTGTTAACTTCCCTTTCCAGGTAATCCTAGAGTCCTCATCCCACTTTTCTCTTTGATAATTGATAATGGAACCTAAAGGAAAGTCCCCAAAGTATAAAGGTAAGAAACCTGAAGAAAATCCTATGTTTCGCCCTCCCATTGACCTAGATCACCTACCTTTAGTTGACCTACAATACAATATCATTAAGAGTCTATGTGAAATCGAATTGTTCAAACTTCACAATTGGTTGTGGCAGAAATTTCTAGACCAGAGTGATGAATTGGGCCTATGGTAGCCTTCCTTGTCCTAATTCATGTTACCACATACCCATTATTTCCCTGAGCTAATCTCCTAGTTTCAAGTCAGCTATGTACCCTCCAGAAGATATTTTTTTAGCCGCAATGGTGAAGTTCTACTGACCATCAAAACTAAGGCCATTTCACAAATGCTGCAAGTAAAAAATATATAATTTATAAAGCCACTATCAATATACTCTCTCACAGAGCTCTACAATAATTTGACCTTCCCACAAAGAGCTAAGATATTCGAAATATTTCTTCCCGAAGATGCTCAATTTCCCAACTCAAACCCTCCATACTCATCTTCTACGTTCCCTGAGGTAACTAAGTAGATAATCACCATCATATCATACATACTTGGCTACCTCTTTGATCAGTGGATTGATGAGGCCATTTTTGGCTTCTTGTCAATTTTTACCACTCATGAGAAGCCTGTTATTTTAATTACAATTATTTCATTATAGAGGCAATGCATGACCAATTCTTGAAGTTTCCTATGGAGGGATATTTCAAATACTTTTATTTTTTAGATTCTTTTTTCATTTATCATCAAGAAGACAGGTTTCCCTTTTCTTCGCAGAAGTTGAATGAGTAGGGTAATTCAAAATAATTAATCCATTGGACCTCCTTGGTGAGAAAAAAAATCCACTGAGTTTACCTACATAGACTATGTTGATCAGTTCTTTTACATAGTTATTTTTCTTCTAAATAGTGATCTGGAACCTAGGATAGGAGAATATATTCAAAAAGTATTACATCTTAGTGATCAGGTGAAGAAAGGTGACTTGTATTTATATGAGAATTGCACAGAGATCAAAATATATGGTTGTGAATTTCCACCCTACAAGCTATCAAAATATGTTCCCATGAGAATATTCTCATTATAGTACATTATGCAAATGATACATATGGATGACTTACATTTTGTGGTAGATAAAAAGAAGGATAATTTTAAATTGAGTTTTACTTGGCCTTATGACCCTTTTGGTCTAATTTCAAAGTTGAGAGTGGAGCGAAAGACCACTCTCTATGCACACACTCTTAGGCCAGAGAAAGAGTAACATATGGACCATAATCAATGGGAGGAGAACAAAGTTGAGGAGGTCAAAGAACAAGTCATATCAACAACCACCCCTCAGACTCCTAGACCTTAAGAAAAGAAGTAGAAAAGCATAAGAGAAGAAGAATCTTCCCTAGTGATATAAATTGGAGCTAAGGAACACCTTATATACCAGAAGAAACAGAGGACAAACTCTGCACCATTTTTTTAGCAGGGAATAAAGGAGAAAGAAACTATTGTTATGACAAGTCCTCTTGTGTCTACCAAGGAGGATGAAATTTTCACAGGATCCCCCTCTTCATGGACTTGCAAATATTCTCAAGATACACCACAAACAACAAATTTGGCTCATGATATTGTTGAGCCTAATATTTTTTTCCAAATACAAGGCAATAAAACAGAGGAATGAAATTATTAAAGGCACAACATACACATAGTTTTGGAAGTAGAAAACCACATCACAACACAACCTCTTATCAGTATTTGACAGAAAGAAAGTAAAAATGCAAATTTCATTCCTTGAGGCAAAAGTGTTGGCCCCAAGAACACCAACAGATTACAAATAACGTTTATTTTCATTTGATGCAAAAAAAATTCATCCAATTGATCAAATGGATATGCATAAGAAAATTAGTGACATGATGTACTCCACTCTAACTAATGTTTCCATGTCATCTTCCAGATTGCAGGTATCAATCAACGACACACAGACACAACTCAAGTTGGAAAATATTTCTTCCTTAGCTAAGGATACCAAGATTAAGTCAGTGGAATACTTAGTGATTAAACTGGGATATAATCCTCGTGATGTGAAGGAGTAGAAGAAAATGTGAAAAGGAAAAATGTTGATATAGCAGCATTGAGGAAGCAGCTTAAGCTTCCCACCACAAAACATCCACAAGCTAAGGAATCCAAAGATATGGAAAAGGAAAAAGAGGACATGTTCAAGATAATAATTGAACATAATAGTCATATCCGAGACATGGAAGTGGAGCTAGAGAAATTGCTCAAAGAAAAAGAACAAGCATCACAGTTTGACATAGTTCCACTCACATCAGTCCCAATTTCAATGGCCACAACCACAGAGGCATCTACATCAACTTCAGCACCAAAATAGACATCTGATGCTTTAAGTCAACTAGTTAAATTGATGGAAAATCTGTCCATTCAAGGACTAGAAATTTCTAAGTTGAAAGCTCAGCTCAAAACACTACTAGAACATAAATTAATAATAGACACTTCTTATGTTGCATAATTGTAGAAAAATCACCATCTTACTCTGCAAGTTCAACAATTACAAAGTGAATAATCAATGGTACAAACTCTAGCACAAGTAAAGGAAAGTATATGGATAGAGAAAAATGAAGCCATCACTGAAATATGGCCTTCAATTCATATTATTTTTGAACAAAAATAATTAATACATAGGTCCAAAGAAGAAGTGAAGGAAATAAAAAAAAAATTTGGATAGAAACCTTGGGAAGAAACAACCATCATAAAAATATTGAATTATAAAAATAGAGAAGAATTAGAGAAGCTTGGGATTAAAGATAAAACAAAAACCCTTTTGGAGGTGAAGAGAATGCATAATAAAAGGAACCTAATGCTGCAATTGGAAAATAAATGTCAAAATTTGGAATCCAACATTGAGAGATTCCATAAAAATATGCATGTGCTAAACAGAAAAGGGATTCCAGGATTGGTTGACATGGGAGACAAGTTGATTAGCTTGAAATATTATCAGTAAAAGTTATGCACAATTTCCCGAGATAAATCAATATTTGCAGGTATAAAAGGAAATATCATAGGGAAGGCATTCATGGAAGCCATATAATTTGAATTGTTTATCAATCATAAAATCAGACACTTTTTCATCATGAAACCCACCTTCCATAAATACACGGATGTGGATGAGACATACAGAAAAATAATAAATTTTTCTATCCCAAGTGTAGATATATGGGAGAAGTTGAGTGAATTGCTAGAGAAAAATCATTTTCATCTTCAAGAGCAAGGCAAACAATGCAACAAATTTTGATGACTAGTCATAAAAAATTAGCTTAAAAAATAGAGCCAAAAACCACATCGGTTTCAGTTTTCTTATTTTCTTTCTCTATTTTTGTAAACAATTTTTATATTTTATCAAAAATCTGGAGATTTTCACTCAAGATAGTTTTGATAATTTTTTGTATAAATACTTCAAAATTCGAAGTATTAGGGTTGATTTTTGTGGGAAATAAAAGGACCAGTGATGTAAATTTGTTCCACAAAGTTCCAGTGGACATATTTTAGTTATACAAAAGCTTTTACAGGATTCTCGTGTCAAATTTTGTTACTGAAGTGATTCTCTCTCTTGTTAATGTGTTTTCCTTTCTATGTAATTCCATATGTGATTTTGTGCTATGTTGTTCAAAGAAAATAATTAATTTGAAATTGTTTAAATACACTCAATTCTGTCTTCGAATAATTTCAAATTTTTCAACTGAATTTAAGCATTAGAATTCTTAATTTTTCTATGTTTAATGGAAACTTAATCATCTCTTATGTTCCATCTCATAAAGCATATAAGATCTAATGAATATGCCTTCCTTTCCCTATTTAATCTGCATGTAAATGTTGAAATAGATCCATTCAAAGCCAATTGACTCCATTTCCCAATGGTATTTTGTTTTGCAATATCAATCAAATAATATATATTAAAAAACAAACCCTGAACTTTAAACATCTAGCTTAAAATTATAAAATCAAACAAAGCTAAATCTAACAAAGAGATCTCTCTTAGAGTTTAGGAGGGATAACTCCTAGAATTAAAAGTGCTTTTATGGTTACATTTGCAATTTATTTCACAACCTTAAGAAATTACAAAGTGCTAACATTATAGCGACCATACTGGGGAAGAAAAGAATTGATTCATATTTAAGTTTCCCTAGATTAAAATTTGTTTCAGTTCTTTAAAATATATTCCTAATATCTAAGATAAGGTTGTTTATCATTCATCAAGTGGTATAAAATTTGATTATAGAACACCTCTTGTAGTAGATCTGGCTCCCAAAATAATACATACTAGAGCCAACCCAGATCCCAATCCCCCGGAAATTGTAGACAACCTTGAGCTGATCCTTAGAAATATAAGTCTAATTGAAAGTTAGGGGAGTATTAACCCTCCATCTAGAGTTGAATCAATCCATATAGGTTTTGAATATCTATATGAAGTTGATATTGGGTTGGATATAGATTTTGAACATAGTCTTTTTAGAACTAAGTTAGATACTTGGATCCCTCAAAGAGTGGTAGATGAGAAGTTATTCAAACCTCACATCTTAAAATAAGAAACTGCCAAACTTGATCCTGAATATGATGTCTTCAAACAATTTGAAAATATTGGGAAAATGGTATCTGAACTAAATAAGGAAGTACAAACATCTGGTGAATCACCTAAAACTGCATCCTTTTCGTCCACTACTTCATCCTCAGAACCACCTAAGGGTTCACCTGAAGTGTCCACCCCACCTAGAACTTCCCCTGTTTATGCCATACCTCTACAAGATTCATTCATTTCCACTATATATGTAGGAACAACACTCATTAGAAATCCGCCTACTTCATCTTCAATCCCTACCATCCCAGCATCTACACAAAAAATTGTCATTACACCTCCTTTCATACCTTCCATACCCAATACTATTGTAGTTACATCTGCTTCCCAAACACCAATCATGGTAGCTAGGTATGCTCCATTGGTTTTACCTCCACAACTCCATCCTATGCCCCAAGGCTATCGAAGTAGGATACCTCAGCTTGATAATACTGGCCCAATTATAGTTCAACAACATCTTGACAGGATGAATTATTATTTCGATTTACGATAAATCGATGAAGATGATGTTAAAACAAGGTTGTTTGCACAGAGCTTGATAGGAGAAGTGAAAAAGTGGTTTATATCTTTACAAGCTAATTCCTTAGCAAACCTTCCCCAATTTCACCAAAAAGTTCTTGCAAGATTGGAAGTAAAGAAGAAACCTCTACAAATCCTCTCTGAATATGAAAGTATCAAATGAGCATCTGGTGAAATAGTCCAAGACTATTGTGCTAGATTTAATAAAGTGTACAACTCTATTCATGTTGCTATACAATCACCCCCAGGTCTAGTTTTAATCAAGTTCCCTGATGGATTCGATCCTAACACGTTATACCAATTAAGAGAAATAAAATATGTTACCCTTGAGGAGATGCAGAGAAATGTAGTTACTGTATAAGCTAATTTATTAGAAAAAAGAGCTGGACTAAAAACTAAAAAAAGAGTTACCATCAAAGAAGAACCTTCTTCTTCATCTGATTCTAAATTGGATAGCCTAGTAATAATCATGGAAAGAATGGTAGAAAGAATTAATTTCACTTATATAACTCCCCCAAGATATAATCAAGGTGGTCCTCAGAACAGAAATCTAAAACTTTGGATGAATCCACCTCAAACCAAAAAAAGGGAGAAAACAGAACAAAATGACCAACAACAACCAATTAGGCCTCCCTTTAAAGAAAATTACTTGGAAGAAGAAGGGGAATTAGCTGAAGGCCCTGAATAAAATTAGATAAATTTGATGGGAATAAATGATAGTGACTCTATTTTCTTAACTCAATAAGAACAAGACATATTTATACTTTCGCAACCTGAAGACAACCCATCAGAATCTGAAGACTATAAATAGGGATATCATAATGTCGTTATGGAGATAAATAGACAGTAGAATTTGAGGAGTACGAAAATTGATGATAATCTACCAAAGAAAAACCCTAATACTTATCCAAAAAATATTGTAGATACACCTTCCAAAAAAGTATCTGATACAGTTTCTAAGAAACCTCAAGCTAATATTCCTTCAACTAGTCAACCTAAAGAAGATTCTCAGAAGGAAAATCTAAAAAGACAAAATTTGAATATCAAGGAATTTGAAAAGCCTCAAAATACATTCAGCATTGAAAACAAATTGGCCAAAGTTAAAATTTACATTCCCCTTACTTAGTTAATAAATAATAATGCTCCTTATAAAGGCCTTGAAATTATAAGGAGTAGATACTGTAAACCTTAATGATGATGAACCTAAATTGTTATTTGGACCCGAAGTGGAAGCTAAATCCTAGGATGGAGTTGTTCCTCCATTCTATATTAGTCTAAATATTCATGATAAAAACATGCACAATTTTATGCTTGATTATGGTGCCTATCACAATTTTATGCCCAGAGCCATTATGGAAAAAATGGGACTAGATATCACTAGGCCTTATAGATATCTATATTCATTCGATTCAAGCAAAGTGAGATGCTTAGGTCTAATAAAATATTTGTGTATCAATCTTGCCCAAATCCCAGCCAAAATCTTAGTTATGGACATCGTGGTAGTGGACATACCTCCCAAGTATGGCATGTTACTCTCTAGATCCCGGGGGGGGGGGGGGGATTTCAAGGTACATTACAGCTGGATATGAGTTATGCTACCATTCCTGTATTTGGTCAGTCAAGAAGACTTTATAGAGAAACATTGATGAAGTACATGGTTAGCAGCCAAGAAAAATCTAACAATTACCCCCTCTATTCAGTTCATTCAGACTTAGACTCATTCATCTTGTATAATAATGATCGTGTAGAGAATGAAACCTCACATTCATAAGCTGAAAATAGTAATACAAAGATGATAAAACTAGAGACTGAAGAAAAGGAGGCAGAGAAAGAAAATCTTTGGAACATGGATTTCGATGGAGCTATAAGCAAAGAGGGAGAATGAGCTAACATTTGGATTGCAAATTCAAAAAAAGGTAATGTTAAAGCCCATTCATACAAATTAAACTTTCAATGTACCAACAATATTGATGAGTATGAAGCTTTAATTTTAGGACTGCAAATCTTGAAAAGGTTAGGAGCTAAGAGAATATATGTTCATGGAGATTCATAACTTATAATTAAACAGATAAAGAGTGAATATTCAACCAAATATCCTAAACTTGAGCATATAGAAATGCAGTCCTTGATTTCCTACGACATTTTCCCAAATATGGACTTTCTACCATTCCTAGAGACCAAAATGTATTGCCTAATGATTTAGCCACTTCAGCCAACACCTTTATTATGTCATTTAACCCCAATAATAAATTTTAAATTGAAGTTGATCATAGGCCTGTTGTTCCTGATAATATCAGATATTGGAAAGTTTTTGGAAATGATATACAAATAGAATTTTTTCTAAAAATAGAAGACGAATTCGACTACACACACACACACACACACACACACACACACATATATATATAGATAGATATTGATGTAGAATTAAATAAGAGTGAAGTAGTGTTAAACGAGGCTAGTGATGTTTCAGAACCTTTAAAAGTTTTAAAATTAAAGGATAACTTGTTTCCCAAGGGACTAGCACCTTTAGAAGATTTGTTTGATTTCAATGATGTAGCCATTGTTATCACTCTGCCAGATTTCTAAGGCTGAAGAAGAAATCCCAACAGAGGTAACCACAAACCAATATTTTGACTTGGTATATAGCCCTATTGAGTCAGAGAGGTCTCTCTCCACAAAAATCACAACCAAGAGGGATGCATAAATTTATGGTTTTAGGCTAGGTATGAAATGCAGAGGGGTTTGATTTTGTTTTTATTGGGTTTGTTGGATGAGGATCAGATCAAGGGGACTAGGTCAGGGAAAATGAGATGGAATTGCAGTCCTTTCGATGGGGCAAGGTAGGTAGAAGGCTTAACGCTTAAATTTTATTTGGTGAGATGGTTTAAGAATGATGAGGATTTATGAAGATCATAGGAGATGTATTCTTCCTAAACTGAAGAAAATAGAAAAATTATGATATCTTTCCCAAAAAAAAGCATGAAAGAACACGTATTCCACCTATCAACTTGAAAATCATCATATAATAGACATGAAATGGTTTATGAGCTTACAAAACATTCATAAAAATGATAACATAGAAGAAAAAATGTTAAACATCCATACCACATGTATCCCAAGGAAATAGCTGCAATTCTTCATTAATTTCTGGCCAAACTAGTTACACTTAGAGTCCTTGACTAATTACACAACATCCAATTGATTCCAACCGTTGATAAGAGTGAAGAAAGGGAATAAATAGACATAAAAACAACATTCTCTCATCCTCAGGGGTCAAATCCGTGAGTTGAGGAAGAGATCCACAAAAATCTAAATTTATAGCTGAAGTTTAGGGAGCTCTAAGTGAATCCTCCCTAATTACAGTGAAACTGATTCATTTGACTTGATGATAAATTTTACATCATGAATCTATCCCTAGGTAACTTATCCACATCATAATTATGTTTACCATCCTCAATTACATAGGTGAAGTCATCATTTTCAAATATAAAAATCAAATTTGCAGTGAAATTTCAAAAATATCAGCAATTGGTCAAGTGCGCCATTTTTGTGCTAGGAGCACCCTCTCTTTGCGAGGAGTGTCCTTCATGTGAAGACTGCATTTGACTAAGTTGTAGGTGTCCAAACTAGGCTCAAGATGGCTTGCTGGAAATCCATTCAAGTCTAATTTCTATATATGCCTTCAATTTGCAAAATGGAGCTCATTTTCCTGGTCAAAACTTAATCCTCCCAAGACTACTCAATGCACAGCGCTAGGGCCAAAAATGAGGCAGAACCATGATTTTTTTCTTTTTTTGACATTTTGAATTGCTATTTTTGCAAACCAAGGCTGGAAAAGTGGTTTTCTTAGATGTATTTACCATTTTTCATCCAATGGTGGTGGTCTTTTGGTAAAAAAGTGGATAAAAAAAGAGTGTAATGCCAAGGGCGCTGTGCACTTGACAATTTTGCTATCATGACACTGTCCAAGTACACATAAAAAAGACAAAACTTGCAAAAATGACCCAAAAAGTTTGAAAATTGATGAAGTGAGTGCTAATGGTGTGGCTAGGCTTGGAGTGAAGCCTTAGCTAGTATATCCAACTTCCTTTTCTCTTCTTTCATGGTCAAAGCCACAATTTTTTTCATTGGCTCTTTTGAGCTTGACCATTTGCTGTAGGGTAAAATTCTTGGGTTGTTGGTTATCCCTGTTAGGGCTTTCCGATGCCCGAGGCAGATAGTAAGATTAGCTATATAGTTCACAAATATGGCATATGCATGTTCATATTAACTTAAAACCACTTGATAGAAAAATATAGAAGATTACCTCTTTAATGATCTTGGGGTCCTTTGGAGAGCACTAGGCAGCGAAGCAGCGGTTCTCCTTCACCAGCTCCAAATCTAGGTCCTACAATCAATTAAAGCACCCGTGTAATTTCTAACATAACATACATTTCCTGTCAATTAAGCCAATATGTAATAAACATTTAATTTTTTCACATCTAAGTCATTCATCTCATGCTATATAAGTGATTAAACAATAATGACAATATCAACGCATAGAATGGACAAAATAGATACAGTTCTATTGATTTATAAAAAGGAAGATTACAACCATCGATTGCACCAAGCCCTCCTCAGCCTTCCAATCTCTCTATCTCTCAAAGTGGTGATGTCTTGATCAACAAGTTCTCAATGAACCTCTTTGACCTTTGACCTTCACACTATAATAATGATCTCTACTTCACAAGTATTCAAACTTTGACAATCCTTCGACCTTGAACCAAGAGCCTTCAACTCCATTTTATAGGAGATGGAGAGAGAAATCATTTCCCTTCTCTTTCCACCAGTTCTGAATAGAAAAAACTAAGATGTTTCCCCAACCTCCATGCTTTTTCCTTCTTTGAGAGTTTAGGTGTTTATGGTAATGCCCAATAAGAGATTAGTGCTTTGCAATTTCCTTTTTGTACTGAATCTCTTGTGAGAAAAAGCTGGAGATTCAAATCATTCTCCGCGGGTTTTTCCCATTTCAAACTTAAAACACGGGTAACGCTGCCCTCTAGTGTAAACAGAGCATTTCCCTAGCCACTAACGCGACCTATTCACTAATCATCTGCGTTATAACGCTCTTGTGTTGTTATAGAGAGGCGTTACCTCGGTAGAAATAGGTTTAATTTAGGTCTTTGTATTCCTTCCATATTTGTCTACTCCTCTGAGCTAATGAGGAGGTATTTTGACCTGTAATAGATGCCCCCTAAAGTGTGAGGTCAGAGATGAAGACGATGGCCGAAATACTTTACAATGTGTGTAGTAGAGATAAGGAGATTGAAAGACTGAGGAAAACCTGAAACAACAACATATGTCAGAAAATATAGTATCTTCCTTGAGTCGAGCATTCCCATGCTTAGTAGCTTAAACAACATGATTTCTCTAGAATAGAGATATGAAGAATCTGTCCACCGATAAGCACAATGTGAGAGTGTCTGTCATAACAGGAACAGGCTGAAGAAGCTGTCTCCATAAACAATATCGCAGCTTGGGGAAGGGAACACAACTTTAATGATGTAACCTTTGCCCCAAGGTCTTGACCACCGATTCACTTAAACTGCATATTACTCAACATGTGAATGAAGGAGTTGTCGTCGAAAATGTGAGAAATCATCTAATTACCAGTCAATAATGAAAACTGTTAACAGACGCGAAGGTGGCCACCAATAATGATGATGGTCCCTAAGATGCACAGTACAATCTAGCGAGTGTGAACAAAATGAGTTGAAGTCAAACACTCATAGAATCATTCGACCAGGATCCAATGATGAAGACTCCTTATCAAACACAAGACTACCTGCCACTGATGCCTGCAAGTATCCAGGTACTGATGGGTTTCTGGTTCAACTTCCTAGATAAGATGCTGAAGTCAATAGGAAGATATTTGTTGAAAGGTAGGCACTGAGGCGTCCTAAATCAGTCAACATGAAATGGAAACCAACTGATTTTTTTTATGATTGAGATAATGAAGAGTAAATGGGGATGTCGGATGACAAATAATTTCTGGCATAGTGAGCGGTTTGGTTGATAACAGGAGTAGTATATAACGAGATCTACTTGAACAATTGAAGGCACTGCAACAGGGTACTAGGTAGCTGAGGCTTAATGAACACCAAAGAGTGTGTTAGGATCTTACTGGTGTAGGGACACTGGGAGATGAAGGCTAATACTCATAGATGGTAGGGTTCGGCTAACTGCGAAAGAGTTTTCTGGGAAGTTCCATGTTCAAGAATTTTGCTGCCAAATCAACCTTTCTGAAATGAAACAGAGGTAGTATCCATTTTGTCCAAATTTTTCCATGTCTGATTAATTTTAACAAGTACAGACGAGTAAACTCGGTGAATTTTTCATATTTAGAGAGTCTGAAAAATATCATAAAAGACAACTCCGTGCCTCGTCTGATTAGGTTTAACGAGTCTAGACGAGTAAACTCGATGAATTTTTCATGTTTAGAGAGTCTAAAAAATATCGTAAAAAACGACTCCGTTGGGGTACCTTTGTCATGTCTTGATAACCGGGCACGGTAAAGGGAGAATAGTAAGCCCAAAACAGTTCATTTTCTGTAAGTTAGTCCATCGAAGCTGGAAAAGCGAGAAATCTATGTTTGATGGACGTTTACCTCATTTTGTTATGAGTACAAGGAGATGGAGTATGTTATCACTTAGATTCTCCTTGAAGTTGTTGGAAGAGGAAAGGGGTCCGAGGTAACCACAAACCAACCTTCAGGTACATAATCTAGCCAATTTGTACCCAGAGAGGGCTCTCTCTATAAAATTTAGCTTTGTTTTTGGAAGATATTAGGCTAATTATAAAGTCCAGGGTTTTGATTTTGTTTGGATTGATGGAATTCTTTAGCTGAGATTAATATCAAGTAGTTTCGGTCCATTGGGCTAATGGAGTCAAAGGATTGGCTGCACTGGCTTAAGTTTTTTAACAAATGATGGTTTATCAGGGCAAGATAATCAAACTAGAAACAATCATAGATCTAAAGTGAATGGAATGGAATTCAAACGGATGAAAGGCAACGAATAATCTTTCAACACATTCAAGAGAAGAGAAATAGATTGATTATCAATAAAGAGCAGTTAAGTATTCTTTACTAAATAACCAAAGACATATGAACTAGACAAACAGGAGCAATTGAGAATTCGTTGTTTAAACCAGTTTAGAAGAAAACATTTAGAATAATAACAACTGAAATCAGATTACACCTAAGTACTTTATGATTTAATCCGTTTTGTTAAATATTAAGATAATGAAACACATATGATATTGTAAACAAATATAAAACTTCAAAACATGAGATAGAGATGACTTATTGATCCTTCATTTGACGCATGAATCCTGAGAAAAGTCGTTTGCCTCAATTCCTTGTCCAGCTTTGCCACAAAAAAATTCTCCAAAGCTATTTATTCCAAAATATTCAATGTTACATCAGAGTCTAAGAATCCACTCTTACTACTCCAATTGATGGAGTATTTATACAAATTCTAAACTAAAATATCTTGAAAAAATATCAAGATTAGTTCACAAATCTCTCCAACTATTTAACATAAATAGAACTTAAGTAAAGGAAACTCAAAATAATGCATCTATTTGGCATTATTTATTATGGATATGTGATGACAAAGAGGATAATTTTAATTTTATCCAACTCTTAGTTGATGATGAGGCATCCAAGTCACTAACTGCTTCCTTTCTTTGTGCATTCTGCTCCAACAATTCTGCAAACTTGGGGTCCAATGATATCTTTTTATTTCTCAATCAGTAATATATATGTAAAAAGCGAAATATTTTATTGTGTATTAATATGTTTGTGAGATAAACCTCTTTCAGTTTCCTAAAATTCCTCTCCAACTGTGCACAATAGGCTCTGTAAAACTATGTGTAAAATAGAGTTTTACAGAGTCTGAAAAATAGCCTGTAAATATGTGCATGTATCTATAATTATAAACTCAATTTGAAAAAATTGAGATAGGGTTTTGTAGATGGATCTCTTAGGAACAAAAACCTCCTTCAGTTTTGTATGATGTATTTCAGATTGGCCAGAATCTTCTCTGCAAAATGATGACTTAACTGGAATTTTCTGCAAAAAGTGCTTTCCAACATTGTTTAATATTTCCAAAACCATAATAGCTGTTAGAAAAGAGAGAGAGGTTTTTGTAGATGGTCCTCTTAAGAACATAAAACTCCTTCAGTTTTTCAAAATTCATCTTGTATTGATCACAATAGTTTCTTCAAAACAATGACTAAAGCATGAAATTTCTGCAAAAATGTTCCTTCTTGTTGTGTTTTTCATCTTTTCACCTTTTTGTTCTTTTGAATATTTTACTTTCACTTTGGATAAAATTCATTGTGGCTGGTGAAAGTTTTTCATATTTGTTTAACCCTTAATATATTCATGTTTCTTTTCACTTTTTACTGTTTACTTTTTACTTTTTACCGCTCTATTTTTATCTGTCTTCACTTTGTCATGAACTTGTATGTTATGTTTTGTAACTATCTTCCCTGTTGTTTATATTCATGTTGGCTGATTTAATTGACTTGGTATTCAATCTGATACTCTTTAATCCTAATACTCTTTACCTGTTCTTTACTGTGTCCTTTTACCTTCAATGTGTAGTTTAGGTTTTTACTATCTGTTTCAACAGTAAATCATTTAATATCCTGTTTCGTTTGCTTGTCTTTCAACTGTATGTTTTATCTTCCATCTCTGTTTGAATAGATTTGATAACACTCTTGGAGTAAAAAAGTCTTATGACTAGTATTAAGACTGTTTATCCAAGGATGTGGTCGTCTGATCACCTGTAAAACAAAACAAGTTGTTAAGAAAGCATTGGTTTGCAGGGGAGGTCAAAAAGGTTTCATTTGATGTTGAGAGGTTTGTGAAGTGAATCTATAATGATTTTTGGGAGGTAAACCATGCTCTAATTGGTTAAAAAAGGCTTTAGGTGGCGCAACTAGGTTACAAATGGTTTTACTGCACAATCAGGCGAAAATGAGCAACACTAGGGTGTTTGTGTTTAAACGCGTAAACAGTTGATATTGGCGGGTAAGCTTTGAATGAACAGTGATTTGAACAGGTACTGGTTATGGCAGAAGAACCTTGGAATACTTGACTGCAATTCTCTTCAGCAAGGTAACAGTCAGCAGGCTTCAACAGTTGATTTTTGAAATTGGTTGCATGGAAGACTGGTTAGTGCATGAGATAATAAAAACGATGCGGGCACATTTTTTTTATTCACAAAGTCAAAAAGGGGCGAATTTTTTATTATTTTAATAAATGATGTCAACATGTATGGGATTGGTCATAGGGAATGGGCGGTAAATGGTTTTCATCGCACTGCTTATGAGGGAAGGCAGTTTTTGGCGGAGAGGCAGCAATGCGATACAACGATTGACACGTAGCCTTGTACTGTTTAGAAAATCGCTGGCCCATCGTGCATTATCTTTCGTACGCGGATGGTCAGCGAAATTGATAATAGTTGTTGATCTAGAGTCAGTTGATCAGACGGTGGTCGGGGCGCGGAGATGACAGAGTTTTAACGGGCAGGACCGACGTGATTTATTGGTTAATTAATCGTGTCGAGGGTGATTTAATTGGTGGTTTAGATTATTAATTAATCGTGAGGATTAATTAATCTCTTTTGTACGACGAAGGTCGAGAATGGAAAATGCACAAGGATGGGTTAAATCAAAGTTTGGTTTCAATTAAACTTTGAGTTTTATTTTTTTGTTTTTAAACATATATAACATATGTTTAAACATTTATTCATATTTTTTATTTATATGGTAATTAAACCAGCGCGATTCGTTTACCATAAGGGGCGGGGATATTATTAAAGTTATATTTTATCCAAAAGGGGGTATAAAGTGGGTTTTTTATTTGAATAAATGGGAATTAAATACTTTTGGCTAAAGTTTATAATACAGGGTTTTTTGGGATATTTATATAAAAGAAGTTATATATAATAGGAAAATGTGATTTTATAGGGGGTTAATATATAAAGTCAATGTTAATATGACAAGGGGACAAGGAAAACTTCAAAATACATTAATATAACTAAGAAAGTGAAGTTTTTAGAAGCAAATTGAATTGTAATCACTTCATCACTTAAACTTAGGATAAAATGTGATTTTGAGGGTTTTCTATGAAATATCTCATGATTTTCCTGAGTAAAATGGGATTTTACTTAGGAAATAATTTTTTGAAATAAATGAGTGTGATGATGAATGATTTTAAGTACTTAGGTTTTTTCCAATTATTGGGCCGAGGGTCCGGTCCCTCCAAAAGTCAAGGAAATGCCTTGAGCCCCTTTAATCTTCAAACACCTTAGTGCTTAGGGAAATTAGTGAATTCTTTAGGGGAAAAATGAAGGGGAAGTTAATAATCTTGACTTTGCTTTGCTGCGAACTTTTTCCAATGTAGTATCTGCCTTTACACTTGTGATGAAATTAAAATTTAACGCATTTAGAACCATCATTCATCACATGTAATTCTGCAACAACATCTACCTACCCTATCTACTTTACTCTACCATTTTTTCTTCTTTATTAGGGTGCACTTAGACTGGAAAACCCTTATCAATCTTCTTTTTCTCTTACATGGCAAACCTACCTAAATCTACACTTATTACATCCAAGGGCTCAGATTAAACTGTTGAGCACCTTTTATTAACTCTACCTATCTACTTATCTGCCAAGATTAAACTGTTTGGCCAGATATTTATCCTCTATTCTACAGCATGAAATTGAAAAATGAACTAGCCAAGCTTAAGTTGTTTGACTCTTCATCAATTGTGGCAAAAGTTTGACAATCTGCACACAATTTTGTTTATTACATCAGAGAAAAAAGTAGTGGCATTTAGACTTGCACACTTTCCTTGGACTTTCTTTTGGTGGGGTTCATTTTCTTTTACTTTTTTGGCCATTTTTATTCTTTTCACCCTTCGATTTTTCTTTTAGCGTATACCCTCTTTACAATTTTTAAATTTTTTGATTTTGAGAATATGGAAACATTTGCAGCAAGAAAAGGTATGAACATATTGCATAGTTCATCAAGTCAATCATGAAATATGACACCTATTGGTATAGGAGTCTAACGCTGGCTCCACTTGGGCTGGCTTTTCCTGGTGAAAAGTCAAGAACAGCAGTTCAGTTGACCTCAAAATGATTTTTACTGAACCATGGAATCTTCTTCTACTTGTTGCTTTATTGTATGTATGACAGTAATACTTCTGAAGCTGAGGGCCTTCTCCTCGGGCTTCAACTCCAGTAAGTTACTATCCACATCAAAACTTAAAACTTTGTTTCCTAGTTGGAAATCTTATGCCTTGGTCCAATCCCAAACATGCATTTACTGTGGCTGGAAATCTTGAATTGAATATAGTCCTTTTTCTGCAACCTGAAATTTGAAACTTAAAACATCACACAAAAATTTTCAAACCAACTTAATGAAAAACTAGCTGAAAATTTAAAAACTAAAAAAATTGCTCAAAATTATGAGCTTATTAGCACTCATCTACCTACTCAATCTACTATTCAACTGCTAGTTAGGTAAAATGAAATAACCAATGCAACCATTCAAGCATTATGTACTTTGATAGATTTTGTTGCATTTTCTTGTTGATTATCAAAACTGTACTTCTGTAACCTATTAGAAACTTGTCAACAAATGAGAGGATAAGGAAACATTTGATTTCCTTTGTTGACTCTAGAAACTGTACAAAAGGATCTTCCAAAATATATACACTGATGTTTAACTGATATGAACAACTGTACATCTGTTTTGGATGGCCTCCATGCCATGAATCTGAAATGTTATTTTCGACTTTGTCTCCCTGCAAACTTTCAGATAATATTTGTGATGATATTCCTACTGATTGTAATGTTTAACTGCTGAATCCTTTATCATCTTGATTCTGAAAATCATAGTTAGTTAATAGAAGAATGCTTCGAATGCCTTCAATATTCAACATATCTACTATTGGATCCTAAAAAACTTGGGAAAATGGTTGCAACCTATAGCATATAGGTTTCCATGGGACTTCATAAACTACCACCAGTTTCTCATCCTTTTCATTAAATATGTTATACCACATTTCCTTTAAAAGCTGAAATGGTTCAAAAAATAGTGGTATGGAACTTTCTTGTGTCATTTGATCATTTATTTCAATGGAATTTGATAATTGTAATTGTGAAACTGAAATATCTTGATTAATAGTTTCGTTATCTTCTTTGTTGTCAATCATAATTCCTAAATATTGCTGATTATTGATGGCCTGAAAGTTGTCTCTAATGAATTGAAATGAAGCAAAACAAAGAGGTAAAGAACCTTCACTTTTTTCCACATTTTCTGCTTTTTCTTCCTCACTCTCATGGTTTATCTGTATTGGTTGATCACTGTCTTCAATCTGTTGAAACTGAGTTTCTTCATCCCACAAACTAGTTTCTGATTTCTCTGTAAAGTTAGCTTGAGTTTGGAGAACATAACTATCACCATAATGATCATACTTAGGCAAATAATCAAAAGAAGGAATGTCATCAAACATACACATTAGATCAGCAGATTCCTCTTCCTCATATTGATCTATAAATTCATTTTATGATCTATGATAATTTGAATTAAGAGCAATTTGTTCATGGCTATCAACCTTTTCTATTTCTTCATGGTGATTTTGAATAAAAAATTCATCTTTCATAGTGATCTCTTGTGTTCTTTCATCTAGTTTTCTTATCAAAAGGTTGAGTTTTACTTCTGCAATGTTTTTCTTTTCCTCTTCTTCTGCTTTCAACTTTTCCTGTTTGATTTGGAGATTAACTTCCACATCAACTGCAATATTCTGCATCTGTACAAGTGTTTTTTGATCTCTCTCTTAATCAAAATTCTATTTCTGGATCAAAGGCACTTGGATAATGCAAGAGAGCTGAATCATTAGGAGGTCTAATATTTTCTGGCAATGAATTATAAACTTGATTAAATCTGTCAGAAAATGGTTGTATTGTTTCATTTGGATGTCTTTTTAATTGATTATATTCTTCCATGATCACAAAATGATTAACTTTGATTATCCATCTATCAAGGAAAATTTTGATAAACTGCTGGAAATTTGAGATGCTAGCATTAGGCAGATTTTTGAACGAGCTCTTTATTCTATTTTGCAAAGAAAGAGAAAAAAGTCTGATTTTAACATCATCTTCATCAATCTCAAATAAATCCAAATAATTTTCAAAACCTTGAATATGTTTTTGGGCCGTGATACCATTCTCTCCATCAAATCTAGGAAGATACTTGTAGTATTTTTTAGGAAAATCATGGAGTATAGGAGGTAAAATAAGGGGCTTATATCTATCTGGAATTTTATATGGCACAGGGATATGTACAGGGATTTTAAGATCAGTCTTGATTATTTGAGGCTTCTTAATTGGAAAATTATCATCATTAGATTCATAAGAAAGCTGCTCAAAGAGATTAGGAGAAGTATTACTTACAATCTTCAAAGGAAAATAATTAAAAACTAATCTAAGATCTTCTATAAAATACAATATACATTGAAAAACTTTCTTAATGAGAAAGAACATAATGTCTTGGATTAAGATCCAAGTTGAAAGCCTGATCTTTCCATATTGTTCTTTGAGGTTCATTCCTCCAGTGGAGTCTTAGTAGTGAAATTGATTTTGGAGTCGCCAGGTGGATGATTTTAACCTTTGTGTGTCTGATCCCTATCCACCATTATAGATCAGATCTAAACCTGTAAAACAATTCTAAAGAAAAAGTTAGTTCTTCAGGAAACCAAATTTTGAGTATTTTATGATTATTTTGTTTTTTTATTTTTATTTTTATGAATTTTCAAAACAACTTCTATGATTTCTTTAAGAGGCTTTAGATATGAGATTTAAACTTTCTTAAAGACTTATTTGACAAGAGGAACTGATCAAGTATTTGAAACTAGATGTTCAATCCATAAACTAGACCGGAGATAGACTGAAGCAGCATTTATTTACTTTTGCAATTGCAAAGCAAGAGCAATTTCAAAGGCTACCTGGCTAACTTCAGGCTCCGTCTGTAGTTTATAAAGTAAACAATAGTAACAATAAAAATATTCAAGTCCCCAGTATGGTCGCCACTATGTTATCACTCAGATTTTCCTTGAAGTTGTTGGAAGAGGAAAGGGGTCTGAGGTAACCACAAACCAACCTTCAGGTACAAAATCTAGCCAATCTGTACCCAGAGAGGGCTCTCTCTATAAAATTTAGCTTTGTTTTTGGAAGATATTAGGCTAGTTATAAAGTCCAAGGGTTTTGATTTTGTTTGGATTGATGGAATTATTTAGCTAAGATTAAGATCAAGTAGTTTCAGTCCATTGGACTAATGGAGTCAAAGGATTGGCTGCACTGGCTTAAGTTTTTTAACAAAAGATGGTTTATCAGGGCAAGATAATCAAACTAGAAACAATCATAGATCTAAAGTGAATGGAATGGAATTCAAACGGATGAAAGGCAACGAAGAATCTTTCAACACATTCAAGAGAAGAGAAATATATTGATTATCAATAAAGAGCAGTTAAGTATTCTTTACTAAATAACCAAAGACATATGAACTAGACAAACAGGAGCAATTGAGAATTCGCTGTTTAAACCAGTTTAGAAGAAAACATTTAGAATAATAACGACTGAAATCAGATTACACCTAAGTACTTTCTGATTTAATCCTTTTCGTTAAATATTAAGATAATGAAACACATATGATATTGTAAACAAATATAAAACTTCAAAACATGAGATAGAGATGACTTATTGATCCTTCATTTGACGCATGAATCCTAAGAAAAGTCTTCTGCCTCAATTCCTTGTCCAGTTTTGCCACAAAAAATTTCTCCAAAGATCTTTATTCCAAAATATTCAATTTTATATCAGAGTCTAATAATACACCCTTACTACTCCAATTTATGGAGTATTTATACAAATTCTAAACTAAAATATCTTGAAAAAATATCAAGATTAGTTCACAAATCTCTCCAACTATTTAACATAAATAGAACTTAAGTAAAGGACACTCAAACTAATGCATCTATTTGGCACTATTTCTTATGGATAGGTGATGACAAAGAGGAGAATTCGAATTTTATCCAACTCTTAGTTGATGATGAGGCATCCAAGTCACTATCTTCTTCCTTTCTTTGTGCATTCTACTCCAACAATTCTGCAAACTTGGGGTCCAATGATATCTTTGTATTTCTCAATCCGTAATATATATGTAAAAAGTGAAAGATTCGATTGTGGATTAATATTTTTTTGAGATAAACCTCTTTCAGTTTCCTAAAATTCCTCTCCAGCTGTGCACAATAGGCTCTGTAAAACTATGTGTAAAATAGAGTTTTACAGAGTCTAAAAAATAGCCTGTAAAGATGTGCATGTATCTCTCATTATAAAATCACTGTGAAAAACGTGAGATAGGGTTTTGTAGATGGGTCTCTTAGGAACAAAAACCTCCTTTATTTTTGTATTATGTATTTCAAATGGGCCACAATTTTCTCTGCAAAATTATGACTTAACTGGAATTTTCTGCAAAAAGTGCTTTCCAACATTGTTTAATATTTCCAAAACCATAATAGCTGTTAAAAAAGTGAGAGAGGTTTTTGTAGACGGTCCGCTTAAGAACATAAAATTCCTTCAGTTTTTCAAAATTCATCTTGGATTGATCACAATAGTTTCTTCAAAACAATAACTAAAGCATGAAATTTCTGCAAAAATGTTCCTTCTTGTTGTGTTTTTCATCTTTTCACCTTTTTGTTCTTTTGACTGTTTTAATTTCAATTTGGATAAAATTAATTGTGGCTGGTGAAATTGTTTTCATCTTTGTTTAACCCTTAATATCTTCATGTTTATTTTCACTGTTTACTGTTTACTTTTTACTTTTTATCGCTCTATTTTTATCTGTCTTCACTTTGTCATGAACTTGTATGTTCTGTTTTGTAAATGTCTTCCCTGCTATTTATCTTCATGATAGCTGATTTACTTGACTTGGTCTTCAATCTGATACTCTTTAATCCTGATACTCTTTAACTATTCTTTACTGTGTCCTTTTACCTTCAATGTGTAGTTTAGGTTTTTACTGTATGTTTCAACAGTAAATCGTTTAATATCCTGTTTCCTTTGCTTGTCTTTCAACTGTATGTTTTATCTTCCATATCTGTTTGAATAGATTTGATAACACTCTTGGAGTAAACAAGTCTTATGACTAGTATTAAGACTATTTATCCAAGGATGTGGTCTTCTGATCACCTGTAAAACAAAACAAATTGTTAAGAAAGCATTGGTTTGCACTAGGGGAGGTCGAAAATGTTTCATTTGATGTTGAGAGGTTTGTGGAGTGAATCTAGAATGATTTTTGGGAGGTAAACCATGCTCGAATTGGTTAACAGAGGCTTCAGGTGGCGCAGCTAGGTTACAAAGGGTTTTACTGCACAATTAAGAAAAAATGAGCAATACTAGGGTGTTTGTGTTTAAACGGGTAAACAGTTGATATTGGTGGGTAAGCTTTGAATGAACAGTGATTTGAACAGGTACTGGTTATGGCAGAAGAACCTTGGAATACTCGACTGCAATTCTCTTCAGCAAGGTAACGGTCGGCAGGCTTCAACAGTTGATTTTTGAAATTGGTTGCATGGAAGACTGGTTAGTGCACGAGATAATGAAAACGATGCGGGCACATTTGTTTTATTCACAAAGTCAAAAAGGGGCGAATTTTTTATTATTTTAATAAATGATGTTAGCATGTACGGGATTGGTCATAGGGAACGGGTGGTAAACTGGTTTTCATCGCACTTCTTATGAGGGAAGGCAGTTTTGGGCGGAGAGGCAGGGATGCGATACAACGATTGACACGTAGCCTTGTACTGTTTAGAAAACTGCCGGCCCATCGCGCATTATCTTTCGTATGCGGATGGTCAGAAAAATTGATAACAATCTTTGATCTAGAGTTAGTTTATCGGACGATGGTCAGGGTGCGGAGATGACAGAGTTTTAACAGGCGGGACCGACACGATTTATTAGTTAATTAATCGCGTCGAGGGTGATTTAATTGGCGGTTTAGATTATTAATTAATCGTGAGGATTAATTAATCTCTTTTGTACGACGAAGGTCGGGAATGAAAATGCACAGGGATGGGTTAAATCAAAGTTTGGTTTCAATTAAACTTTGAGTTTTATTTTTTTGTTTGTAAACATATATAACATATGTTTAAACATTTATTCATATTTTTTATTTATATGGTAATTAAACCAGCGCGATTCGTTTACCATAAGGGGCGGGGATATTATTAAAGTTATATTTTAGCCAAAAGGGGGTATAAAGTGGGTTTTTTATTTGAATAAATGGGAATTAAATACTTTTGGCTAAAGTTTATAATACATGGGTTTTTGAGATATTTATATAAAAGAAGTTATATATAATAGGAAAAGGTGATTTTATAGGGGGTTAATATATAAAATCAATGTTAATATGACAAGGGGACAAGGCAAACTTCAAAATACATTAATATAACTAAGAAAGTGAAGTTTTTAGAAGCAAATTGCATTGTAATCACTTCATCACTTAAACTTAGGATAAAATTTTATTTTGAGGGTTTTCAATGAAATATCTCATGATTTTCCTGAGTAAAATGGGATTTTACTTAGGAAATAATTTTTTGAAATAAATGAGTGTGATGATGAATGATTTTAAGTACTTAGGGTTTTCCAATTATTGGGCCAAGGGTCCGGTCCCTCCAAAAGTCAAGGAAATGCCTTCATCCCCTTTAATCTTCAAACACCTTAGTGCTTAGGGAAATTAGTGAATTCTTTAGGGGAAAAATGAAGGGGAAGTTAATAATCTTGACTTTGCTTTGCTGCGAACTTTTTCCAATGTAGTATTTGCCTTTACACTTGTGATGAAAGTAAAATTTAACGCATTTAGAACCATCATTTATCACATGTAATTCTGCAACAACATATACCTACCCTATCTACTTTACTCTACCATTTTTTCTTCTTTATTAGGGTGCACTTAGACTGGCAAACCCTTATCAATCTTCTTTTTCTCTTACATGGAAAACCTACCTAAGTCTACACTTATTACATCCAAGGGCTCAAATTAAACTATTGAGCACCTTTTATTAACTCTACCTATCTAATTATTTGCCAATATTAAACTGTTTGGCCAGATATTTATCCTCTATTCTACAGCATGAAATTGAAAAATGAACTAGCCAAGCTTAAGTTGTTTGACTCTTCATCAATTGTGGCAAAATTTTGACAATCTGCACACAATTTTGTTTATTACATAAGAGCAAAAAGTAGTGGCATTTAGACTTGCACACTTTCCTTGGCCTTTCTTTTGGTGGGGTTCATTTTATTTTACTTTTTTGGCCATTTTTATTCTTTTCACCCTTCGATTTTTCTTTTAGGGTATACCCTCTTTAAATTTTTTAAATTTTTTGATGTTGAGAATATGGAAACATTTGCAGCAAGAAAAGGTATGAACATATTGCATAGTTCATCAAGTCAATCATGAAATATGACACCTATTGGTATAGGAGTCTAACAGAGTAAACTCAGTACTCTTTGTGAAATTTTAACGAGTCCAACAAAGAAAAAATCGGTGCCCTCCGTGGAATTTTAACGAGTCACGCAGAGAAAACTTGATCACCTCTGTGAAATTTTAATGAGTCACACGGAGAAAACTCAGTTAATTTTTCAGTTTAAAAAGCTTTGAAAAAGAGGAAAAGAATGGCTCCTTACACTCTGTTGTGGTAGTTTAACGAGGCCGAGAAAGTCAACTCGGGGTTTTTTCAGTTTTATGAGCGAGAAAAAGGTTCCTAAAAAGAAAGCTCAGTGCTTCTTCATTGTTTTAACGAGTTTGAAGAAGAGAACTCTAGGTTTTTCAGATCAACGAGCAAGAAAAAGAGACCATAAAAAATAACGCTCTATATCAACTTCGTATAATTTTAACGAGTTCGAAGAAGGGAACTCGAGGTTTTTCGGATTAACGAGCAAAAAAAATATCGTTAAAATAATGCTCGAGCAAACATGAGTATATCTGCATATGAATCTTGATCACTCATCAGAACATCAGTACCAAATCTCAAGAGTTGTGACACATGCACAGTAAGAATTCATGACTTTTGCTGACTAGCTTAAGAGAGTCATGCCCCAAAATTGGCTATAAGAAGGTCGGAAGACCTTCATTTTCACTATTTTGAGTGCTGTGAAGGAGCTCTGGGGTGAAAAGGGGTGAAATCTTCAGCTGACGATTACGGTCAATCCAGGCAATAGTTTTCCTTCCCGCAAGATCCAGGTAAGAGCTAAAACCTTCTGCTATCATTTAATTGTCTTTTGAATCTTTATGTAATTTTTTATTGAAATAGGGTGAAAATTATGTTTTGACATGAAGAGTTTGTTTTCTTGACACATATGTGGCACTTGTCCGGCCAGTTGGGGCCCCTCGCTATGCACAGCAAGGACTGCAGCTACCTGGGGCTGGCGCAACAGCAGAGGATGCAGAAGCTGCCGAGGATGATGATGCCCAGGTTTTACATGAACTCTCCAGAAACCTGGAGGGTTTGAGTATGGGAATACCACCCCTTCCTATGCGGGAGGTTCCAGTCCATTTACAACGACATACTGTAGGTGTGCCGGAGAGATACCTGGTGCCTCTGAGGAGGATAGCCAAAGCAGTTGTATGTTACATGATCATCAGGCCTAACTGGCGGAGTAGATGTATTAGTGTCTTAGCGTGGCTTAGTGTAGCCAAAAGTTTGTAAAAAACCCAAGTTTTGGAATATTTTTTGATGTAACTATTGTATTGGACATGACATATATATATATATATATACATATTTTTTGGTGATTTTGTGTTTTTTTATTTTTTATGTATTTTTCAGTGGGATGAAAATATAATCATGTATAAATATTTTATAATAAATGTAACAAATGCCAATCTAACACATAGTTTGCCAAAGAATCGGCTAATGCATTAAATTCTCTAGGAACGTGCTCAAATGCAATTGTTTAAAATTGACGTTCTAAAAGTCGCACCCTTAAAAAATAACGTAACAAGACTAGATGACAGACACGATAATGATTGTTTAACTGCATAATGACGAGTTGGGAGTCTAACCTGACCACTAAATTGGAGATGTCACGAGATTCCGCTTCCATGAGGAGTTGGATCACTAACATGTACTCAGCAACATTATTGGTGGCGCTACCTAGGAATATTCCCCTAGAACTAAGAATGTCCTACTTAGGAGTGTAGAGAACCCAAGCAGCCGAAGCAATGCATCTAGTGTGACGACTAGCACCGTTCGCATATCCGACGTATGATAAGGAGGGCGAAGGCATCTCTATGAAAGAAAAAGATTATTCATGAGAAAAAAAACACCTCGAAAACCAAAAATTATCCAAAAACATCAAAACAATAGGCAAAACTTATATACATAAAATTACAAAGCATATGCCTAGTACGAAACTAGGCAAAATATTTCTTTAGATAGAGCCTGTTGCGGGGCTCCGCGAGTGGAATTTCATTATAGTCCTAAAGTTTGTAAGACCCTTTTGAGAGGACTTTAATGATGATGTAAGGACCAAGCCATAATGGTTGGAGTGTTCCTTCCCCCAAGAGGTCATGTTTTTTGTCATAGAGTAGAAAAAGATAGCCCTCTTGGAAAGAACGAGGCTTGACAGATTTGTCGTATTGAGCTTTGACTCGATGCTCGTGAGCTTCGAGTGCTAGTGTAGCATCTCGATGAGTTTCATCCAAATGATCGAGTGAGAGCAAGTGCTCTTCTATGGCAGTGGTGCCAGGCAGGAGTTCAATGGCCAGTTTGAGTGATGGAATTTCGCACTCGATTGGAAGTTGCCTCCAAGCCAAATGCAAGTTGGAATGGCGTGAAACCTGTGGCAGTTTTGATAGATGTTCTGTATTCCCATAACATGGAATACAACTTTCGATGCCATGTGGTTTTATCATTTCCGACCAATCGAAAAATCATGGTTTTAAGGACGCCATTTACGGCTTCGACTTGACCATTAGCTTGAGGATAATAAGACGAAGAATGATCTTGACAGAAACTTAGCATGGATGTTAATTTGGTCATCATATGATTATGGAAGTGGGATCCATGATCTTTTACAATAGATAGGGGCATTCCGAGCCGAAAAATTACCTGATTGAAAAGGAAGAGAGCAGCAGTTTTGCCATCGGCCTTGAAAGTGGGAATGGCTTCTGCCCATTTCGTAAAATAGTCGACCGCAACCACGATGTAGTTTTGTCCATTTTCTGAAAAGGGATTGCAGGTGACGAAGTCAATTCCCCATTTAGTGAAAGGACCAATGGAGATAACCGGATGAAGGGGGGCAGGATGAGCGCGCATTTTCTTTGTGAAAATTTGACACGGATGGCACTTCTGGACCACTGCAATGCAGTCTTTAAACAAAGTGGGCCAATAGTACCCTGTGCGCAAGATTTTTTGGGCAGTAGCTATGCCTGAAAGATGACCACCGCATGCCCCTACGTGGCATTCATTCAAAACGCATTATGCCTCATCAAAAGTGAGACAACGTCGTAGAATAGTATCAACACCACAATGATATAGTGTATCGTTTAGCATGAGGTAGTGCTTCACTTGGTGGCAGATACGACGACGGTCGTCAGATGTGAGAGTTGGGTGGAAGCGTTGGGTTTGTAGGTAGACCAAAATGTCTCCATACCATGGGTCCAAAGAATTGACCAAGTATACAGATTCATGAGGAAATGGATCATGAGCTACTTCTCCTGGGTCGATTCGGGGAAGATACGATAATAATTCCGCGAAGACGAGGGATTTATTTGCTTTGGCAATTATGAAGACCAAATCAAATTTCTGGAGGATTATGATCCATTTGGAATATTTTCCTCCAATAATTTGTCTAGACAAGATATGTTGCATGGGGTTCTCCAAAGCAATAACTGTAGTCTGTCGCAGCAATATATAGTGTCGGAGTCGGGTGACGGCAAAAACTACCACTAGAGAAAGTTTCTCCACATGTGAATAACATAATTCAAGTCTGATTAGACCTTTGGATAAATATTAAATCACATGTTCACTGTCGTCAGTGTGAACTTGAACCAGAACCATTCCAAGTGAGGATGGCGAGGCTGCCAGGTAGAGGAGAAAGTCGCGTGAGTAGTCGGGGGCACTAAGGAGTGTGGCTGAAACAAGTGCATGTTTTAAAGCGTCAAATGACTTTTGAGCTTGTTCATCCCACAAGTATAGTGTTCCTTTATTCAATAATTGCATAAATCCTTTCGTCATCTTGCCATATTTAACAATGAATCGACGTAAAAATTTTGCCTTCCCTTGCAAACGTTGGAGTTGAAGGATGGATTGTGGTGTCGGAAATTCAAGAATCACCTTAACCTTATTAGGATCAACCCTAATCCCGTGCTTGGAGACAATGAAACCTAACAGACGTCCGAACTCGACCATAAATACGCACTTATGAGGATTCAAACGTATATTGTAGAATCTACACCTAGCAAAAATTTCTTTCATATGAGCGAGGTGATCAGGTCGTTTCTTGGAATGGGCTAGAAGGTCATCCAAGAAAGCTTGTAAAATATGTCAAATGTCAGGAAAAGCATAATCCATAGCCCGCTGAAAAGTTTCTCTAGCATTCTTCAGCCTGAATGGGAGTTTTCGATATGCAAATGTGCCCCATGAACAGATGAAGGAAATTTTATGCTGGTCGTCTTTTTTAATTGCAATCTGGTTATAGCCCGAGAATCCATCCATGAAGGAAAAATATTCACATCCAGCACAATCGTCACAAATATGATCAATGAATGGTGTAGGATAATTTTCTTTGGGACAAGCGGCATTCAGATCGCGATAGTCAACACAAACTCGAATGGTGCCTTGTTTTTTATCGAGGGGAACCAGATTGGATACCCATTATGTCAAAGGAACGGGATAGATGAAACCAACGTTTAAAGTTTTTCTACCTCAATCTTGATGGCGGCTGCTTTGTGCGGGTGGACAGGTCTGAGTCACTGGCGAATTGGTTTGGCATTGTCATAAATCTTGATTTCATGCTCGACTATAGATGGATCTATGCCGAGCATTTCATCATAATACCAAGCAAAAACATCGTGGAATTCCTTGAAAAGGGATGTGAAGCATGCAATTTCCTCAGGATTGCAATTGGCTCCAATCTGAATGTTTTCCACGATACCCATTTTGATCGAGATATCAGTGAGAATTGTCTTAGAAATATTACCCATGTTCCCTTCTGAATCGATAGTTTGAACAGTCGTGTAAGCGGAAGGAACCATCTCAGGTGGGTCAAAGGATGGGATTTCAGTTTTTATCACGTCCGAGTCAATCATCAAAGAGCGATGGTGAAACTCTCCCCAAGGTCATTCTTCTAGAGTCATGATCTCTCGAATAGCTTCATCTGTAGGAAAGACTTCATTGAGGAGATCTTTAAAGAGAACTGTGATGGGTGGGAGGTTTGTACCTTCAGTTGAAACCATAGAAGTGGAGGGTTCAGATGTTATTTGGATAGCTTGGTAAGCCAACTCAGCTGGTGAGAGCGGCATCTGATATCTGTAGGAATCAATGTCTGAAGGTGCTGGGATGATCCATGGGTCGATAGAGCCATCCGAAGTGGTGGATATCATTGCAACCGTGTTTGGGATCTGTGGTGGTGGGAGAGGAAAACAACCTAGTAGGGAAGATGCCTTCAGAAGACCGATACCGATACTGACGTGAGAGTCAGGAAAGCCTCCTATTAGGGGTACAGTGCTACTTGGTAACGTGGTATAATCAGGGGTGTAGAAGGATAACTGATCCAATGTGACTATTTTCCCATCCAATGGAAATAGGATGAGTCAGAAGACCGAAGAAACAATGGTGGTCATGGCATAAGACCAACTGCGACCAAGCAATAGATTATAGTCGAGATGGCGCTCTACGACTTCAACGTCCATGGTTACCGTTTTCCCACCTAGAGTGATGGGAAAGCTAGCAAGGTATCCTTTTGGGAGGAACGTGTGGCCATCGAAAGCTTTGAGGGAATTTGATGGTGGTGTTAAGGTAGGAGAACCTAAATTGAGCCAGCAAGCTTGTGACATAACGCAGGTCGAAGCACCTTCGTCTATGACAATGCGATGGATTGGTCTCCCTTTCGACACAACCTGCACCTGGAATGCGAGTTGGTGTGAGAGGCGAGGTTTAGATTTTTCCATATCAAAGATAGCTAGCATGGAATCCTGGGGGTCTATTCCACCAATGGCCGAAAGCAAGGCTTTCATTTGTGTTGGACAAGTTTTTAATACTTCGAGAGAAGACATAGCTGACGGTGCCTGCACCAAATCTTCTACAATTTTGTAGTTTTGGGCTACACGTGCAAAGGTGTTATGAGTCGTGCATCGAAGTGTCCCTTTGGGGGGACGAATCATGGGGTCAGTGGTAGGCCATTCGATATGAAAATTTTTGGGCGGTGGTGGATTTGAACTAGTACCAGGTTCTTGAGCATCTATGGTAGGATTTCCATAAAGCTTGGCTCATGTTTGAAGTTCAACACTCTCAATGCCATAAATGACAGATGGTCCTTCACCGGAAGGATGTGAACCACCATGGCCCTATTGCTGGGGGTGTGGCGGGTTGTCAACCATGTGTTGATGTTGCTATTGTTGATTAGGGAAAGGATTATGAATAACGACAGGTATTCGCCTAGAATCCTTGTTGGAAATAAAATCAGTGCATTCCTGCAGTCGAGGACATTCGTATGTCAAGTGGTCCTCCGCAAAAATCTTGCAAGGAAATTTCATGGGTTTATCCTTCCCTTTGTCATTTTTGGTAGCGTTTTTCTGATTAGGGTTATTTTGATTATCCAACTGCTCTTCCAAAAAAAATGTCTTTTTCTTGTTCTTCTTATTTTTCCCACTAGGCTTTTGTGAAGTTTGTACAGAATTTACCTCAGCGGTAGGAAGAGTAGTCGTTTGGTGAGGGACGGTGGCAGCCAAAGATGGTTGGGAGCTTTGCCCCCGAGACTGTTTTGTGGCCACACCAGAGATCGTGCCAACAAGACCGTCGGCATGAGCTCCGGTTTTCTGAGTATCCGGAGGATTTGAGTTACCAGAGGCATTGGGGAGCAAATCATATAGCGTGCCAGATTGTGAATAGATTAAATCCAAATGTTGGGCACGAAAAATGCATTGATCTTATGTAACCACACCAGAAAGGCCAATGTCTTTAGGGATGTGGGTTAAGAGAGACTTACAAAACCAATTGGCTAAGAGATGATCCGGGATTGGCACTTTGACTAGCCTCCTCCTACATATCCATTCATGAATGTGATTGGAGATGTGGGTGGCGGCGTCTTGGCATAGCGAGGTTAACAGTTCCATTCCAGTTTCAAATCTGATTGGTAATTGGAAGTTCTTTAGAAACTCCATCGCTAAAGTGCCAAAATTGTTGATGGCGGTGCATGGTAATTCAATATACCACTTGGAGGCATTGCCTGTAAGGGTGCGGGGAAACAGTCGAAGCCGAACACTGTCATCCACCATGGAATTGGATATAGACCATAGATGAAAGGTAGTGATGTGTGTGGCTGGGTCGTCCCCTTGTTTCTCGTCAAACTTTGGGATATCCGAAGGAATTTTGTGCGGTACTGGAGGCCAGAGCGGGTTGTGATTGATGGGATCATTAGTCAGTTTATGGATATCGAGGATGTCGAGAGCTGCCAAAAATGGCAATTGTGGATTTTCCCCCGAATCTAACCAAGGTAGTATGGGCTGACTATTTAGACCATAGGGTCCACCCATCAATGTGTTACCAGGATGATAAGTAGGACTTTGATAAAAAATTCCTTTGGTTGTTGTCCATAGGGCATATTGTATTATGGGGCGAATAGTTGGTTGCCCCCAGTATAAAATTTCCCTCCCATTCTAGATGGAGGTTAGGGTGGATTAGTCCAAATGGATGCAATAGAGTTTCTCGGAGGTATGCTACTACTTGCATAGTTCGGAAACATCATAGACCCTACACCTATATTTGAACCACTTAAGGGAATAGTATTGACAATAGGTTGTCCCGTTTGTCCTAAGGAATGTAAGGGAAGTGAAATGTTCCCTACTACCTATGTGCTGGTGACACTGCCCCCTGGTATAGTGGCCAAGGGGTTCAAACTCAGCAAAGGGTTCCAACCAAAAGGGTTGCTAAAAGGGACCGAAGTAGTCACACTTGTGGGAGGAGCAACAGTGGGTCCCATCGTGGTCACGGTAGGAGTGGATCCCGAAGGATTCGACGAGCTACTGATAGTTGTGATGATCGTAGGGTTGGGATTAGGTATATGTTGACTACTGTGGTTGCCAAGTGATGGCATAGAACTGACCACCGGCGGGGAGGATGGTGGCAAACCTAGGATGGTTGCCATTGGCATCGACCCTGTGGATGTTGGTGGTAAAATGGATGTTTGTGCGGCTGAAGACATATCTTGGCATGGTGGAATTTGAACTATCATAGGCCCCAATGGATCAGTGAGTGGAGGATTGTAATGAGGTACAACCTCTTCCGTGAAAGGGTACTCCTGAAATTCCATATGATATGAGGCTATGTGAAAATCAAGATTAGTCAATGGAGACTGCTCTTTCGCAGAAGGCACGGGTTCACCAAGGTTTAGTTCTTCCTCAACAGTTATAGGAGGTAGATCTTTCTGTCGTCGAGACAGACGGCGTGGGTCGGATGACGCCACAGTGACCTGTTTATTTTTTAACCAATTTTAATAAATGGTGATGTATTATAAAGTCTCAATGATAGTAACCACACACCTAAAAAAGAAAAAATGACTCTCTAAAATCAATCAGCAAGTAGCCAGAATAGGGTGCCCTGTTTGAGTACTACCGTTTGATGGTGATGAAATCCATTATCACAATAGTATATAGAGAGGGTTGATCGAAAGTACAGTTACGATCACTCTAGAGCTTCTCCTGAACCTCAGACGATAGGTGTAAGCACTCTCATGAAGACGGGTACCCTCCTAAAGACCGAAGACAAAGTGGGTCCATCTGTTTCAGGTACCGGGACAACCCATCCCAGTCACCTTGTGTAAGTCCCTAAAAATTATGGTCACTAAAGATACCTCAAATCACAGACATCATCAGGGGGGTCCACGGTCAAGGAAAACATGCTATATGGGCAGAATACCTAGATCCCCGATCTAATTTCGACATCCCCGAAGGGAACCCCAATATATAACACACCCACCGGATGCAGTCGAAGGCGGGATACCTTCTTGTGCACCCAGGTGTTGTCTCGCGCTGAGCTCCGGTAAAGGAACGATCCCGATAATATGAGTGCAGTAGGATTTCGCTCGTTAATGACTCTAGTTTCAAGTTTTGAGATCTTGGGTGATTTTCTCACTTTTGCTAACCCAAGATCCTATCCTGAACTACTGTTTGTGTGAGCTCAAAAAGAGTAATGTGATTGATTTTATTATCGCTTGATTCTTAGTGTACTTTATTATTAGTCTTGCGGAGGGGGATTGGACGTATGAAATGTAATGAGACTCTGACTCAAGAAACCATGCAAAACATGCTCTAAATATTCAATTTGATGAAGAGTATTTCTACAAGGAGAGGTTTCTTTTCAACATCCATGCACTAACATTCAAATAAAATAGTTCAACTTTAAAGATTCAGACTTCTATCTACCTCTTCTTAACAGTCTATGAACTGAAATTTTTAGAATTAACTCAGCTAGATGCAGAAAAACTAAAAAAAAAATTCTTCTCTAAAAAGTAAATGATTTTAACACTAACTTTTCAAACAAGAGAAAACAAATAGAAATTCCAGCTTAGTAAACAAGCACAGGGATTCAGTCAAGGAGATATGCTGATGGCCAAAAAACTCTGCAACCAAAACACAATCACAACAGTGAACAACAAATTTTGGCTGAGTAACGCACTGTCTCTGGGTAAAGACAACGTTAATATAGAGACTAACGCACTGTATTTAAGCAGAGTCAATGTTATAACACACTGGAAAACACACAGAGGTAGCGTTAGCTAGGGTAAAGTTCTTCAGATGGTCAAATAGAAATAGGATTGAACTCTGCGAGCTTTTGAAATGTCTACTGGGCATAAATACTGGTCAGAAGGATCTATGAACATAGGAAAGAAGAAAGGAGGAAAGAAATAGTCCAAAAACTATGGGGAAACTCCCCAGCGTAGTCGCCAATTCTGCTGTAGGGTAAAATGCTTGGGTTGTTGGTTATCCCTCTCAGGGCTTTTCGGTGCCTGAGACAGACAGTAAGATTAGCTGTATATTTCACAAAGACGGAATATGCATGTTCATATTAACTTAAAACCACTTGATAGAAAAAGATAGAAGATTACCTCTTTAATGATCTTGGGTTCCTTTGGAGAGCACTAGGCAACGAAGCAGCGGTTCTCCTTCACCAGCTCCAAATCTAGGTCCTACAATCAATTAAAGCACCCGTCTAATTTCTAACATAACATACATTTCTTGTCAATTAAGCCAATATGTAATAAACATTTAAGTTGTGCACATCTAAGCCATTCATCTCATGATATATAAGTGATTAAACAATAACGAGAATATCAATGCATAGAATTGACAAAATAGATACAATTCTATTGATTTATAAAAAGGAGGATTACAAGCGTCGGTTGCACCAAGCCCTCCTCAGCCTTCCAATCTCTCTATCTCTCAAAGTGGTGTTGTCTTGATCAACAACTTCTCATTGAACCTCTTTGACCTTTGACCTTCACACTATAAAAATGATCTCTACTTCACAAGTATTCAAACTTTGACAATCCTTCGACCTTGAACCAAGAGCCTTCAACTCAATTTTATAGGAGATGGAGAGAGCAATCATTGCCCTTCTCTTTCCACCAGTTCTGAATAGAAAAACCCAAGATGTTTCCCCAACCTCCATGCTTTTGCCTTCTTTGAGAGTTCATTTGTTTATGGCAATGCCCAATAAGAGATTAGTGCTTTGTAGTTTCCTTTTTGTACTGACTCTCTTGTGAGAAAAATCTGGAGATTCAAATCATTCTCCGCGGGTTTTTCCCATTTCAAACTTAAAACACGAGTAACGTTGCCCTCTAGTGTAAATAGAGTGTTTCCCTAGCCACTAACATGGCCTATTCAGCTGCGTTATAATGCTCTTGTGTTGTTATAGAGAGGCATTACCTTGGCAGAAATAGGTTTAATTTAGGTCTTTGTATTCCTTCCATATTTGTCTACTCCTCTGAGCTAATGAGGAGGTATTTTGACCTATAACACCATTGCAATTTTGTCTTTTTGGGCATAGTTCTTGACCTTCATTCTCAACATAGAATTATCTATGTTTTCCTTCTCCAAAAGATTCTCTAAGTGCTGGTTAGCCCTGTCAAGCCATGGCTCCCAGTTTTCATTCATTACCATTACAAGTTGTTCATTCAATGTTAGTTGATTAGCAAGCTTAGCCTCTTTTTTCCTTTCTAGTGCTACATATATTTCCAGCTCTCTAGTCTTACGCCTTCTCCTTGGCACTTTTTCTTCTGTCTCATATGTTACACCATATGTTTCAAGTGTCTCTTCAAGCAAAAAATTGGCTTTTTCTTCCTCTCTTTGAGCTTTGATGAATTTAACCTCATCAATGACATGTTTTGTTTTTAGTTGCTAGTTCTCCTACTCAAGAAAGTTTATGGAAAATTTCGACCTATCAAGATTAGTTTGGAGCTACCTAATCTTTGCATCCTTTCCCTTGATGACTATATTAGTGATCTCATCATCATCATGCTCATCTAGGTTAACAAGGTCAAAATCTTGTTCTCTCTCATGGAGGTCATCCTCATCATGAATGGTTGCCTCATTACATACTCCTCTGCCATATTTTCTTTACCCTTATGTACCTACTTTGTTGGTGAAGAAGGCAGGGCCCATTCCACAATCTATGGAGAAAACACCCGCCTATGACCCCCCTGGTATGTTTTTTCCAATGGCTCTATCTCAGCCACATTAGCTTGCTTAGGCTCATTGATCTCAGCTCTACTAGGTGACCCATTATCAATGTGGGATGGAGATGATGGTGGTGAAATAGATGAAGGAGAATTATCTGATGATGATGCATGAACTATGGGTTGAGATGAGGAATTGATGTGGAAGGATGAGATGATGAAGGTACATGTTGGTGTTGAATAGGTGGAGCAGTGAATATGTCATTATCTATGAATGAACTCCATGGAATGTTCAATTTTTTGAGGTGATGGAGAACTATGATTTTGATGAGGGAATGATGGAAAATACTATTCATTTGGTGGTCATACTCTCTCTTATAGATGATAACTTCCATCTTATCAATGCTCTGGAAGAGGTAGTAGGGTATGTTGAGCATATTGACCCTTGTGAAGTTCATAAGTAGCCAGATGTGATAGGTATACAGTCTAGAGAAGCTACCATTATGGGATTTTTGAGGTATAAAATGGGCCTCCTAAGGAAATTATAAAATAATAGTGGAAATAATAAAATAAGATTTGATTACATCATCAAATTTTAGAGAGAACAAAGAAAAAACTACTTTTTCAACTCGTATTTTGAACTTATCTCCCTAAGGGTTTACTCAAATTTTGCATAAAAATACTCATCGGATGAAAAATTTAATTCCTCATCCAAGGAGTACCCATGTTGCATACTTTTGATGGGATTTGCTACACGAAAAATGAGAAATACATAAAAAACATGATTGCAATAACATTTTTTTATGTATTTCTCATTTTTCGTGTAGCAGGGTCCATAAAAAGTATGCAACATGTGTACTCCTTCGATGAGGAATTAAATTTTGCATCCAAAGAATATTACCACTCGAAATTTGAGTAAACCCTAAGGGAGATAAGTTGAAAAGTAGTTTTATTACTTTATTAATTTTTAATCTTTTTACTTTTTTACTCCAAAAATGGTGAATCATCACCCATGGTTGACATCATGACCTTGAATCCTATTAGTTCTTATAAATTTTCTTTTAGTTCTACATTTTTCTTAGGAGGCCCATTTTATACGTCAAAATTCCCCTAATGCCTTCACAAGAAAATTATTTTATGATGCTTTTCATCATGGGAGCATATCTCTCCAGGAGGTAAGAGAAAGGAAAAATCCTCCTTCTCTCATTCTTGTACCTAGGTTTGATGAAAGGCTCATAGTAATTCTCCTCCAAGTATTTTTCTTTGAACCATTTCTCCCCAACATTTGGGATCCTGGTGGCAACTAAGATGATGGCAGTTGACATAGTGAAAGTGACACCAACTATAGTAACTTGGTTATCATGGAGATTAGAAATGAAAAGTCTAGTCAACATAGCATGGTTTTGGACCTTCTGAATTTTCTCACAGAACCGAAAACATCCAACATGTTTGAAACATGTCACAGCCATAGGAGATGCCAAGAGTTCCATGGTATTTATTGGCTCTAATCTGAGTATTCTTCCCCCTTTGTGTGGCCTCCTCTCCTCTGTTTATTCTCCCTCACTGTATGGTCTATTTTCTTCTTCTGCCATGATGCCTTAGTGTCAAAATCCTAGGTAGGTGTGATGATGGTGGAATGTGGTTTTTAGGAATAGGGAATGGGATAGGGTAATTAAGGGAGATGGCAATAGGGATTTATGAGTTAAGGGATGTGACAAGGAGTAGGGATGTTGAGGAGTTTGGAATAGGAGACTAATTACAGGTGTAGGGAATCAGGAGCCTAGGAAAATATTGTATCTAGGGCTTATGGTTTTAAGGAAATGAAAGCTTAGGGAACGGGTATGTTAATGTATGGATTTGGGAAAGGGTATATTGCAATGTGGGGAGGGTACGAAAGTGCTAGGCAGTGAAATTGAACTGTAATTGGGTATTTGAGCAATACTAGGGTTTTAAATTTGAAGAAAGACACCAAATTTATTTTAACAAACTTAAGACAACACAAAATGACTTGATGGAGAAGACGAATGGAGCAATCGTAGCTTACTTGCTTGTTTGAGGCGTGAGGAACCATTGCTAAAATATTGAGGGTGATTTTGTGAAGTTTTGATGCTTTTATGGAAATTGTTGAGGAAAATGGGAAAACATGTAGTGCCAAAATTAAGCGTTCCCTCTCTTTTTCAGGTGCGCAATGCACAATGCAAGCGCACAATTCCATAAGTAGGTGCACCCTCCCTTTGGCAGGTGTGTAGCGCTCCCTCTATTTTCTTAATTTCACCCAGAAAAATTGAAAATTGTGCTTTGCTTGAGGTTGATCGATGGTAGAGGAGATAAATGAAGTCTTTTTTTATTTCATGAAGGTTGTAATACTTGAATGAAAATGATCTTTTGATTTAAAACCTACTTTATAATGTTTCAATTTCACCTTTGAAAACTTTGGAAAATATCCTTTACACTTTGACTTTTTTCTTTGCGGGTTGATGATGTTGGACTTTGGCACTCTTTACATTGCTTTGTTTGGTGTTCAGTTTGGAATATGGAGTTGAATTGACAACTCGGGAATAGTACTTATTACATATAATAGACATAAAATTACATAAAAAATAAAAATAAATTACGTCACTATTTTTTGAATAAAATTACATTGTAGAATAAAAATCATAACTTGAAAGCAGAATTAGAACTTTGAAAATATTCCTTGGAGATCATCTTTCATGTTGGAAAATCCTCTTTAGATAATAAAGGAATATTATTCAATCACTCTCACATCTTTGTTGGCCCTATGAAAATGAAATGGTCATTTATTTGGACCTTGGAAAATGAAACCTACTGACATAATGGGACCTTGAATGACCAGACTCCATGGTGACTTTGACTGACATAATGACATGATGAAATAGACTTTCATGACTAAAGTATGCTTAGAAAGACATGAAGGTGGGCTAGAAATTATAAATTTTGAGGAGTGATATTTTATGACGAGGACTACCATTAGTGAGTAAAATTTTTGAATGAAGGCCTAGGTGGAATGACAAATATTTCTGAGTGAGACTCCTAAAATGATATGAAAAGAGTATTTTTGATGACTAAGATCAGTACGGAAATACTGACACTAATTGCTAGGAAAAAAAAGATTGAACCAATAGGAGATGAGGTTGAATATTGCAACATAGGAATTGATGAAAAACCTAAGATCATAAAACTATGCAAAAAATTCCCTATTGAATAAAAATAACAATATATGAAAAATTTTAAATAATTTTCTAATGTTTTCGCCTGTAGTTATGAATATTTAAAATCTTATGACACCAGCATCATTCAACATACTATCCCCCTTAAAGAAGATTAGAAAATTTTTAAACAAAATTTAAGAAGAGTGAATCCAATCTATTACCTCTAATTGAAAAGGAAGTAAAGGAACTTTTTGAAGCAGGGATCATTGTGCCCCTTAGATTTTTCAAGTGGGTTTCCAATCTTGTGCCAACCAGAAAAAAGACAAGTGAAATTAGGCTATGTGTTGACTTTAAAAACCTTAACAAAGCCTCACTCAAAGACAATTATCTCCTACATAAAATGGACCACATATTACAGAAGGTAGTGGATTCTAACATGTTCTCCTTATTATATGGTTTTTCATGGTACAATCAGGTTCTGGTTCACCCTAATGATTAGCATAAAACAAATTTTACCACCCCATGGGGCACCTTTATGTATGTGAAGATGCACTCTTTCCTTCAGACTTTAGGGTTTACATATTACACTCCCATATTACTGCATTTTCCCCTAATGCTATTGTAAAATATATTTTGACACAAATTGATCCTGATGGTAAGAGGGGAAAATGGATTGATGTTATTTTAGAATACGATCATGAAATCAGACCCACTAAATTGATCAAAGGTCAGGGGTTAGAAAAACTAATGGCAAAATCTAATTTACATGCACTTGATATAAATTTCATAGCTAAACTTGATGAACAGGAAGAGCAGGCAACTCCATATGTATCAGAGGCCTTTGCTACATCTCCATGGTATGAATACTTTGTCTTTTTACTACAGAATTTATAACCTCCTCTAGGTTTGACTAAAAATAAATCTATGTTTCTAAAATTGAAAGCTATGTGATTTTGTATTTTGGATAATAATATGTATTGGAAATATGCAGGAGGAATCCTACTTAACTGTTTACTAAAAGATGAAGCAGAAAAATTTATGCAGGAGTTCCACGAAGGAGATTATGGAGGGCACTTGTACTAGAATACTATGGCCAACAAGAACATAAGGGCTGGTTTTTACTAGCCAACCTTATTTGCAGATGTCCATAGGAAAGTTACCACATGTCATCAGTGCCAAATATTTGAAGGAAAAAGAAAATTGTTACCCCTAACCTTGAAGCCCATATCAGTTTAAACTCCTTTCCATCGCTAGGGTTTGGATTTCATTGGAGAAATTCAACCCAGTTCCTCAGCTCAGCATAAGTGTATCCATCAACCATTGATTATTTCACAAAATGGATTGAAGCTATAACTACAATACAAGCCACAGACGTAGTGATCATTAAGTTTTTGGAAGGTAATGTTCTTTCTAGATTTGGATGACCAAACAAGATTATGACTGATAATGCATTTGCATTCAAATCAAATAAGATGGTGGACTTTTGCAACAAATATAGCTTAAAGTTGGGTCACTATACTACCTATTACCCATAGGGAAATGGGTTAGCTGAGTCTTCCAATAAAAGTATGACCAATATTTTCAATAATTTGTTGCAGGATAACAAAAAATCTTGTCATAACAAATTAATAAATGCTTTGTGGGCTGATAGACTCACTACCAAAAAGTCTACATGTATGTCTCCATACCAACTAGTTTATGGAATAGATGTTGTGTTCCCCACCTCCCTAGGTATCCCTATTTGGAAATTACTATAAGAATCACTTTGAGCCTAATGATCTAGAAATGAGAATAGACCAAACTATACAACTACAACAATCAAGAGAGGAAGTTTACAATAGAACCGAAATTATCCAAGAGAATGCCAAGAAGATTTATTATAGGAGAACTATGCTGATGACTTTCAGATAGAAGACATTGTATTAAGATGGGATTCAAGGAATTAGGACAAAGGTAAGCATGGAAATTTTGATTATTTTTGGAAGGGACCATATAAAATTGATGCTTACAGAGGAAACAATGCATTTTTTATGAAATATATGTTTGGAGCATAAATGTTTGGTAGACCTATCAATGGAAGATTTCTCAAACATTACTTTACTCAAGGATGAATCACTTTTTCACTCAAAACATTGTAAATACCATTCCATTTTTCTACTGTCAGTATGGGTGGCTTCCTAAAAAATTTAAACCCCGAGAAGAAGGCCATAAGCTCTTGATGAGAGGTTGCCATATCTACAACAATAATAGATCAATTTAGATGCAGAATAAAGACTGAAGAAAATGGACCAAGGATAATGATATACAAAATTCTTAACACCTCATAGGGAGGGTGTCATCCCCAGTTAGAGCCACTGTTAGGGTCCTACAATTCATAGGATCAAATTATGATTGAATATTTTCTTTCAGTTGATGGAAATTGTAAATAATATTGTATTTTGCAAATGATTTACAAAACAATATATATATATATATATATATATATATATATATATATATATATATATATATATATATATATATATATATATATATATATATATATAAAGAAATGAAAATAGGGTATAAAAAAATGTATATGTCAAAAAGAAAAAATAGAATTAAAAAGGAGAAAGGAAAAAATGAAGAAACCCCATAAAAATGTATAGGAGTGAGCAAGCCTAAATTCCACTCAAGAAATAAAATGCATCAGGTAATACTTAGAAATTTTGAATAAATGTGTTGCTAGTTAAAATTCCACATTGTAAATAGGACAAGTAGAAATAGTTAGTTTAAACACATTGTTTAAACGTGATTAAGATGAAATAAAATAGATTAGGTTAGCGAATAAATAAATTACACAGTTTAATTGTGATTGAGCTAGGTTGGTGAAGTTAATCACATCATTTAATCGTGGTAAATTAGCAAAGGAAAAAATCAAAAAAATGCTTTGCAAAATTAAATGCAACATTATAATTTTATCAAGCTTGTATTAGATTAGTTAAATCAAAGAAATTAATCATGATTTATCGCATGTAATAAACTTGATTATGAAGCTTTTATGTAATTTTTTTACCTTGCGATAAAATCCAATGAATGATATCTTCATCCACCTAGATTAATGGAGGGGGGGTGTTTTCGGGCCCCCCGAGCTCCTTCACGCTTTTTTTGTGAAGGGGTCTAAAAATTTTTGACCCACTGCACTATGTGTCACCCCCATATAACTTTTCACCCCCCTTCCTTTTCTCTCATCTCACCCCCCCTCCTCCGAAAATTCACCATCCATTGACTACTCACTCCCGCACCAGTAACCCTCTGCCACAACAACCTTCCCGACCCCACCATCACTCCTCCCACCTCGACTGACCATCCTCAACTCACCATCTGCCAACTCACCATTGAGGACCCCACTCCCCCAAATTCCCTTCTATTATACTTTTCCTGATAATTTGTTCCCCTTCCAATAGAAAGTTTCCATATGGAACTCCCTTTCCCACGTCGGAAAAATATTAAGACAATAAATTCCTCCTCACTCCCTCTATAATGGACCCGCTCTCTATTTATGGTAAAAAATTAACAGTAAGTTATAAATTTCTCTATTAAACACTGTGAAACTGAAAAATTTCCCTTCTTCGTTGTTTTACATGACCAGGAAAATTTTACAGTCCTCCACACTCTCACAATGACCAGTAAATTTCCCAACGATGATAATCAGATCGTGATCAATGACCCCAATTAAATGTCCAATTGTTAGCTTCCCTTTCCAACATCCTCTTTTCTCTTTGACAGTGATAATGGCACTTAAAGGAAATTCACCCAAGAATAAAGGTAAGAAACCTGGATAAAATCTTATGTTCCCCCCTCCTATTGACTTGGATCACCTACCTTTAGTTGACCTACAATACAAGATCATTGAGACTGTCTATGAATTCCACTTGTTCGAACTTCATAATTGGTGGAGGCAGAAATTTCTGGACCAAAGTGATGAATTGGGCCTATGATAATCTTCCCTACCCCAATTCATGTTCCCACAGACCCATTATTTCCCTGAGCTAATCTCTTGGTGTCAAATCATCTATGTACCGTCCCAAAGAGCAATTGTTAGCCTCAATGGTTAAGTTATTCTTACCATCAAAGCTGAGGACATTTCACAAATGTTGTAAATACAAAATCTAGAATTTACAAATCCACTATCAATAGACTCTCTCACAGAGCTCTACAATAATTTTACCTTCCCACAGAGAGCTAGATCTTCAAAATATTTCTCCATGAAGATGCACAATTACCTAAATCAAATGCTCCATACTCATATTCTATGTTCCGTGAGGTAACCGAGTGGATAATCACTATCATCTCATACATACTTGGCTACTACTCTGATCAGTGGGTTGATGAGGCCATTATTGGCTTCTTGTCAATTTTTACCACTGATGAGAAACCTGTTATTTTTAATTGTAGTGAGTTCATTACATAGGAAATGCATGACCAATTCATAAAGTTTCCTACAAAGGGAGCTTTCAAATACTCTGATATTTTAGTTTATTTTTTCATTTATCATCAAGCAGAGTTGTTTCAATTTTATTTGCAGAAGTTGGATGAGCAGAGTAATTCACAGTCAGTAATCCATTGGACCTCCTTGGTGAGGAAAAAATCCGGCGAGTTTACCTACACAGACTATGTTGATCAGTTCTTGTACATGGTTATTTGTTTGCTAAATAGTGATCTGCAACCTAGGATATGAGAAGATATTCAAAAAATATTACATCTTAGTGATCATGTGAAGATAGGTGACTGGTATTTATACAAGAATCACACAAAGATCAGAATCTATGGGTGTGAATTTCCACCTGACCAGCTACCGAAATTGTTTCTCATAAGACTATTCTCATTAAATTACATTATAAAAATGATACATATGGATGACTTACATTTTGAGGTAGCTAAAGAGAATGCATAGTTTAAAATCAATTCACAGTTTGGGCCATTTTTTTTAATAATAGAACATCTGGTAAATAAGCAGATTTGTTTTTGAAGCAAATGAATTTTAAATTGAATTTTACTTGGTCTTATGACCATTTTGGTCTAATTTCAAGGTTGATAGTGGAGCAAAAGACCACTCCCTACACACTTATTCTTAGGCCATAGATAGAGAAATATATGAACCAAAATCATTGGGATGAGAATGCACGATAAGGGGCCAAAGAAAAATTCATATCATGAACCACCTCTCAGACTCCTATGCCTCAAGAAAAGTAGTAGAAAAGGATAAGGGAAGAAGAATCTTCCCCAGTGACAGAAATTGGAGCTAAGGAATTATTGATATACAAGAAGAAATAGAAGACCAACTCTACACCAGTTTTTCAGCAAGGAAGTAAAGAGAAAGAAATAGTTGTTATGACGGATCCTCAGGTGTTTACCAGGTAGGATGAAATTTTCATAGGATCCCCCTCTTCATTGACATCCAAATCCTCAGGATACACAAAAAACAACAAATTTGGCTCAAGACACTACCATGCCTAACATTTGTTTCCAAACACAAGGCAATCAAATAGAGGAATGAAATGATTAAATCTACAACATACACACAGTTCTGGAAGAAGATAGCCACATCACAACACAAGCTCATATCAACCTTTGACATAGAGAAAGGAAAAATGTAAATTTCATTCCTTGAGTAAAAAGTGCCAGCCCCAAGAACACCAGCAAATTACAAAGAGCATGTATTCTCATTTGATGCACAACAAATTCATCCAATTGATCAAATGGATATGCATAAGAAAACTAGTGAGATGATGCATTCCACTCTAACTAATGCTGCCATGTTAGCTTCTATATTGCAGGCATCAGTCAACAACACGCTGACACATATGAAGATGGAAAATATTTCATCCTTAGCCAAGGATACCAAGATCAAGCCACTAGAATTCTTCGTGATTAAACTGGGATATAATCCCAGTGATGTGAAGGCATCAGAAGGAATTGTGAAAATGGAAAATGTTGATATAGTAGCATTGAGGAAGCAACTTAAGCTGTCCACCATGGAGGATCCATAAGCTAACGAAGTCGGAGATATGGAAATGGAAAAAGAGGACATGTTCAAGATAATAATTGAATAGAATAGCCAGATCCGAGACATGGAAGTGGAGCAAGAGAATATGCTCAAAGAAAAATAATAGGTGTCACAGTTGGCCATAGTTCCACTCAAAACAGTCCCAATTTCAGTGGATATAACCCTAGGGGCATCTACATCAACTTCGGCAGCATCACATACATCATATCCTGCGAGTCAACTAGTTAAAGCCATGGAAAATATTTCCATTCAAGCACTAGAAATTGCTAAGTTAAAATCTCAGCTCATAAAACACTGCAAGAACATAAATTAAGAATAGTCACTTCTTATGTTGTAGAACTCACTCTGCAAGTTCAGTTATTACAAAGTGAATTAGAAATGGAACAAACTCTAGCATAAAAAAAGGGAGTATATAAATAGAGACAAATGAATCCATCACTAATATATGTCCTTCAATTCAGATTATTTTTTAACAACAAGAATAAATACAAAGGTCCAAAGAAGAAGTGAAGGAAATAAAAACAAATTTGGGACAAAAACCTTGGGAAGCAACAACCATCATCAAAATCTTGAATTCTAAAAACAAATAAGAATTAGAGTAGCTTTGGATTCAAGAAAAAACAGAAATGACTTTGGAGGTGAAGAGAATGCATACTAAAAGGAACCTAATGCTGCAATTGGAAAATAAATGTCAAATTTTGGAATCGAGCATTGAGAGATTCCATAAGAAGATGCATGTGATAAACAGAAAAGGGTTGCCAGGATTGGTTGAAATAGGAGACAAGCTGATTAGTTTGAAATTATCAGGAGAAATTATGCACAATTTCCTACGATAAATCAATATTTTTAGGTATAAAAGGAAATATCCTATTCTTTTATCAATCATGAAATCAAACACTTGTTCATCATGAAACCCACCTTCCATAAATACACGGACATGGATGAGACATATAGAAAATTAACTAAATTATCTATCCCAAGTGAAGATAGATGGGAGAAGTTGTGTGAATTTCTAGAGTAAAATAGTTTTCATCTTCAATAGCAAGGAAAACAACGCAGAAAATTTTGAGGACCAGTCATCAACGGTCATCTTGAAAAATAGAGCCAGCAACCACATGAGTTTCAAGTTGCCTATTTCCTTGCTCTATTTTTTTAAACAATTTTGATATTCTATAAAAAATATTGAGAGTTTAACTGAAGATATTTTTGATAAATTTTTTTATAAATACTTAAAAGTTCTAAGTATTAGGGCTGATTTTTATGGGAAAGAAAAGGACCATTGATGTAAAGCTTTTCCACAAAGTTCCAATGGACATATTTCAATAATACATAAGATTTTACATGATTCATGTATCAGATTTTGTTGGTGAAGTGATTCTCTCTCTTGTTAACGTATTTTCCTCTGTGTGTAATTCCAATGTGTTTATGTGCTATGTTGTTCAAAGAACATAATGAATATGAATTTGTTTAAATACACTTAATTCCGTCTTTGAATAGTTTCAATGTTTTCAATTGAAGTTAAGCATTAGACTTCTTAATTTCTCTATGTTTAATGGAAACTTAATAATTTATTATGTTCCATCTCATCTAGCATATAAGATCTAACAAATATGCCTTCCTTGCCCTATTTATTCTGTCTGTAAATGCTAAAATAGATCCATTCGAAGCCAATTGACTCCATTTCCCAATGGTATTTTTTTTTCCAATATCAACGAAACAATATCAAAAGAAACCAAACCCTAAAATTTAAACATCTCACATAAAATTATAAAATCAAACAAAGCTAAATCAAATAGAGAGATCCCTCTCTGAAACTAGGAGGGCTAGTCCCTAGACTTAAAAGTGGTTCTCTGGTTACCTTATCAATTTATTTCACAGCCTTAAGAAATTAGAAAGTGCTAACATCGTCCTTGGCGAAGCCACCCGATGGTATGTAGTTGTGGGTTTTTTGTGGTCGTTAATACCAACCGCTTCACGACCTCTACTAAAATGAGGTTCTTTTGGCTCCCGATGTTGACAATGAACTACAATGGGAATTCAGCGGGAGACCCTTTACCCATATTTGGGAATGGAAGAGGTTCTCCCCCTCCTCTGGATCTTTTGGTTCCTCTTTCTGGATCTTTTTGGTGGCCTTGGTGGCATTGGGCTCTCTATCGATAATCTTCTTCCCTTTTTCATTCCCCTTGTCAAGTTCTAATTTAGAGTCATAGCATGCATCCGATTTAGAAGCCTTCATCTTAGCCACCAGTGACTCCTTGGCCTGACACTCACTTGTGCAATGAGTGGAGCTATTATGGAACTCACACCACTTTCCCATGTCTTTCTTTTCGCTTCACGGTGTTTTTCTTTTCTTGCGAATTTTGCGGGTTGTCTTGTGCCGCCCTACCTTAGCTTTTTCCATTTTTCTGTGGTTTGGGGGCACCTCTCCCTTGATTCTAATTCATAGGTCCAAAGTCTCGCTTCTTCTATTTGAATTTATTCTCAATATTGGAAGCATACCAATATGCTGCATCGAGCGAGGAGATGTTGAGGAAATCCATTTCCTCATGAATGTATATGTGTAGACAACTACCATACTTCAGCACCAAATGTTCCTCCGAATATTTTATACCCAACTTTGTGTGCAGGGTATGTAATAGATTTGTCATATGATGCACATCTTGATCCCTTTGTTGTCATAGTGTAGTCCATTGTATGTGCTTGTACTCATAGCTCCCCATGGGATAATATTTTTCGTTGATGGCCTCTTGAAATGAATCCCAAGTGGGTGCAATTGAGAACATAGAGGGTTCCCTCTCTTCCTTTTGCTCACAGTAGGTTTCCCACCAGTGCTTGACATGGGGTGCGGTTTTGAGGAGTAAAAAAGTAATATTTTCCTGGCTGGAAAAGTTATAAACTGAAAAATATCCTTCTAATCAATTCAACCATATATCTATGATGTCTGCATATATTTGGCCCTCAAATATCGGAATTTCAAAGTCTACTTGTGCCTTAAAAGGAGTGGTGCCTCCAGAGTGGCTATTGGATGCATATGTGTCATTGGTGGGCAGCCATTGAAGGATCTGGGAAAAATTTTCCATCATCATGTTCCTTTGTTTCTTGAGGGCCTCCTTGAGAAATATTTTGATAGTATCTCCTTCTCATACATTTTATTTTCTTCCACCATGGGAAGTTGTCAGGGTTCGCGATGATAATCTTGCAAAGGTTCAACCAGATTTTTGGCGAAAAAGGAGGTCTCTAGGCAAGACCTAGGTTCAGGATAGAGGCCAACAAGGTTTTTGTAGTAGTCTAGCACAACGCTGGAATTTTTACCCTACTCCAAGGAGCAGAGCGTCTCACCCGAGGCATGTCCTGACCTTAGTAATATTAGGAGACATATCATGTATCAGGCGATTACAACCATGAAGAACAACTAAGGGAAATTGGAACAAAAAACAGATCTCAATATCATCTATACGCTATTACTTGTCAAGCATGTTCAGGAAGCTGAATTAAAATTTAAACTGGGCATAAATTCATAGTAAGAAACTGATTAACACTCAACCCATAACATTAAGCACAAAAATAACCATATTTCATTATCAATATCAAAATAGCATACATCTCTCCACGGAGTCTATGACAATGTGATTTAGCACACCAGAGAGCTCAGAGAGCTCTCCTATGGCTCTGCTCTCTCTCTCTCTTGGCCCTCTACCGTACTGACTAACTAACTCATATACGGTAGTTAATTGCCTATTTGTTCTTTTGAAAACATGACTGTCAACCTTTCCTATTTTCCTGCTCTGATGCTTGCCGCTTCTTATTGATTACTAGGAGTTCTGTTGATTGTCCTTGTCTCCCATATCTTCCATTTGCACTATTCTCTGCAACTATCGCGCCACCTATCTTCTGGTCATCCGCAACCGTGACAGCTCCCAATCTACCTTGATTTCACTCCGCCACATATTCTTTGCAAATCAAAACTATTTATTTTTCAAAACCAAGGCCCCAACAGGCATTGACCACATGCTATTGACTCGTCCCGAGTCAATATTTTCCTGTTGCTGCAGCTCCTGTCGGTCTGTCGACTTCTGAGGCTGACTTTGTCTTCTCCATTTCTTAACTATGTCCAAAAAAAGGCCCCAACTCTGGAACCTTGCTCAATGTTGAAGACTTGAGTTCTGCAAAATCAGTGATTGCCTATTTCCATTCTCTAATTAGTTGTTTGATTTTGGTGGAGACTCTTTCAGCCTCGGTTTCACTTGCCACTGGTGGCAGCTTGCTGAATACTTCTCATATCTTTGGCCCAGCTTCCACTGCCATTTGTTGTATTGCCTTTGCTTTCTACTTGACTGGTTGCCTTAGCTCTCTAAGGACCTACTTTTTGGCAGCAAATTTCTCCTCTATCTTCTGTATTTTGGTTTCCAGCACCTCTACTTGGTTGTACAACTAGGTTATGCCAACTGGATTAGTGGCTTCTTTGATCTCTTGTGAAATTTTCTGAATTTGTGCCAAGATAGGTTGGGATTTCATGGTTAATGAGCTATAGCATTCATGTAAATGCTTCAATAGGTTGTAGGACTCTTTGATTGTCGTCCCCAGGGTTTCCTTCATTCCATTTACCTGCTTCTATTTCTCGGTAACCTTCTCAGCATATACCACGGCAAGGTGGGGTAATGTTGGCTTGGAAGCTAGTGCTTCTCTGAGTTCTTGGTTCTCTTTGCTAAGATTTTCACATGTCGTTTTCACTCGGATAGACCTTTCAACCATGGAATAGGCTGATATGTCCTCCAACGTCTTGTTATCCTAGGAAATTACTATTGGCCAGAGGTCTTTGAAGATATATGTTACCTTTTCCAATTGCTCCTGTAAACTTTCCTTCTCCCCTTTTAGCTGATTGCGCTTTTCAGTAAGCGCGATGACCTATTATTTTTTTTTCTTGAACCTCTATTGGAGGTCATTGTGCATCCCTTCTGCCTATTGTGCTACTCCCTAGATGAAGTTGTATAACTGTCCAGTCCCCCAATTTGGCATGCTCTCAATGCCTGTCATGTCCTGGGTTGGCAGTATTTCTCTGAGGGGTTTCCTGCTAGCAATTGATCTCTCTGAGTGCTCATGCAGTGATGTTGGTGGGTTCTGTTGCAGTAGCTGAGGTTCTGGGTTATTCATGCTAGTGGTCAGTTGAATCTGCTGCAGTATTAGGTTGGATTGCTGAAATGGGTTCAGCTCTTTTGGTGAGGGCTTTGTATCTACAGTAAAATACCCTCCTTGAACTAATAGTTCTAGGAAAGTGCCCTGCCCCACCAAAGGTTGGTTAACCTAGGGTACCCTAGCCATAATCAAGTTAAATTTTGCCTCAGTGTCCCCATTTATCTTGTTTCTTAGCTTTACTAGGTCTGAGATAGTCACTGAGGTGGACAGAGTGCAGGTGGATTGGTCTTTGGAAGTAAATGAAGTATGGGGTGATGAATTGTGAGTATAAGGTGAAGAGGTGTGAGTGTGAGGTGGAGATGATGTTTGAATATTCAAAACTGAGAATGGATCAAACACAAGTAGCACAGAGGTTACCTGTGTGGTAACCTCTATCTATTCTCAAACTGGTACTTCTGTATCCATGGGTTGGGTTTGATCTTCCTCGGTGACGTCAACCATTTGCTTAGGTATCATAATTATTTCTTTCTTGGCCTTGGGTGCAGCTACTAGGGGTTTAGGTGCCTTTCTCTTGCAGATTGGGGTAATTTTGGTTACTGGGGGTGAATTGAACATAGTGGAAGGTAGGGCGGTGACGATAGGGGTGGTTGTGGATGGTGATGCAAAATTTGAAGACTAAAAATTAGAAAAAGAACGAAACATAGTAGAAGCACTTGTAAGGGTTTGTATTACCAGATTTGAGTCCTTCACCCTCGTGTCTAGATGGTCTAGTAAAGGTTTTAGCTGTAGTTAAGAAATCCTCCTCATTTTTTCCTCTAGTGTCTCCCCTAGGAATGCTTTCGACAACATGCCCTTGAACGAATAGTAAGGTATTCCGATTTTGGCCTCCATCGCAGCTCCAGGCCACGAATAGAATTCGGTGTGGAAGGCTTTTTCTTCTACTTGAAACTTTAAAATTTGGTTTCATCCACGCAACTAGGTCTAATATACGTCTTCTTGTGGGTGACCCCAAACCATATATGCGAAAAATATCTGTCCAATAGGTCCCTTGGAACCCTTTGCTGTCTCGCCACCACATCCACCATCTTCCTGTACCATAATAAGAAAGCCTCCCCATTTACCTCTTTAGTGTTGGGATCTCCCTAGATTCTCTAGGCGTAAACCTTAACGCCATTGGTTGGTTGTTTTTGATTTTTGTGAGTTGTCTTACCCCCAGGTGATTCCATTTCCACATCGTAAATGCCATTACAAGGTAGCCATAAATGAATCATGTGGCTCGTCTGTAATTATCCTCGCAGGCCTCAAACAGTCCGTTCAATAGGAAGGTACACCAGTTTAGTTGGGCTCCCTGGAGGAAGTGTTCCGCGACTGAAATGCTGTCGAGGGTGCATTCGCCTTTGGTGTAATGCCTCATCATCTTACCTGCTATTAGATAGCAGGAAAATTTCGCTACTAGATTTTTTATGAGGTCTATCTTCACCCCCTTCCCTCCTCTTCTGGTCTCATATTTCTTATAATAGTCACAGTCCTCTGCCTTCTTTGCTCTCTTGGACACATTCTGGAATGTCGTTGAGACATCCTTCCCTTCTGCTGATAATCCAGTAAGCCCGCTGATGTCCTCTGCATGTATAGGTATTTCTCTCCCCAGCCAAAATGATCTGTTCTGGACTTTTCTCAGCAGGAATTTCGTACATTGCATTTTCGCTCCCATAGTTCCAAACACTAGGAGGTTCATGAGGTTAAGTATTGTCGATTTTTGGATACCTCTGAACTCCAGATTCATCCTTGCTACATCCCCTCCTCCCTCTTTGGCATAATTTTCTATGTATACTTGTCGCTTCATAGCTTGGAATTGATAGGAATCCATGAAATCTGTATCAATTAGCGATGCATTGTCATACTTTCCAACCAGTGACTCTATCCTCTAAACTCTCTCATCAAGCTTAGGCTCGACGACTGCTGGTGTTACCTTCTTCGTCTTCGTTCTTCTTCTGTATACTTGGAGTGTTATTCCTGATATCTTTATGTGAATTCTTGCTACTGAACTATCTCTTTGAACTTCCTCTGATTAAATTTCACTTATTTTTGTAGCGTTTTCCTATTCTAACTCAGAATTTTCTGGAATTCTCGTGCTTTTCTTTTTTCATGCGGGTTAAGTAATGTAACCAAAATGAATGAGGTTGATAAGACCCCATAACTAATTAATTTTTTATGTCTCTCCCGCAGCTATAATTGTGTGATTAGTTACCGAAGTGAGGTGTATTCTGACATTGCTAACTATATCTTTGAGATTCGGGTAGACTGATGGATAATGATTATTGCTTAATATGGAAAATTTATTACAGTATGGTTGTTACTAATTATGGCAGTTAATTCTCACATCCGGGTGATCCTAAAAGATGACAACAATATGATGGGTTATTATGACGAAATGATATTTGACACGCTTGGATTTCTAACACAGATGAGACGTTGGACACTACCGCGCCCCCCCCCCCTCCCCCCGACCACATTTGGTTGCGATGTGGTCTTCGCATCGCAACAGGTAGATTTTCTCTCTGCATTATTCTGATCTCTTTTTATCAGGACTCCTATTCTATTTCTCATCTTGGGTGTGAGAGATTTATTGACTCTATGTATATCTATTCTACCCTACTGACTACTCTCGATTGCGAGAGTTATTTGAAAAATAAATTATGAAGCTTACTCGTGATCAGGCTTCAGGCATGCGTCATTCACCCATCCTTGAAATACTTGGCCATCTAGTTGTGCCAGTCAAACCATGCCTGAATCTTTAATTTCTATGACATGGTATGGTCCCATCCAGTGCATTTTGAGTTTTCCTGGGAACTTTTGAAATTTTCAGTTGTACAACAAAACCTTCCCTCTGATAGTGAATGTCTTATGCTTCAGGTCATGCCAAGCCTTATGTCTTTCCTTTTGAACCGTCCGATGGAATTATACCGGGAATCTATCTTCTTCTATCTCTTGAAGCTCATGGATTCGTTCAGTGATTGGGTCTTCCTCTATTAGATGTACTGTTGAAGAAATTAATAGACTCGATATGATAAATTCAGCACGTACGACCGCCTCTCTCTCGTACACTAGCTAGAATCGAGTTTGATTGTGAAACCTTTTTACAGTTGTCCTGTATGCCCATAATGTTGTTGGTATCTTCTCATCCCATTCATCCCAATTGGAATTTCATATCTTGGTTACTCCATTTTCTAAGATCTTATTGAATGCTTCAATGGTTCCATTTGCTTTAGGGTGGTATGAGCTGCTCTTATGATGTTGCACCATAAAATTATCTAACAGAGACTTGATTGTTGTATTGATGAAGTGTGTACCTTAATCACTGGTTAGGCTTCTGGGGCAACCAAATATGCTAATGATATTTTTGAAAATGAACCTGGTTGTTGTGTCTGCTGTGCAGTCTTTCATTGGTGCTACCTCCGCCCATCTTGTGAGATAATTTGTTGCAGTTATTATGTACCTTGCCTGTGTATGTCTTGCCAATGGTGCAATTGTTCCTATGAAATCAACGACCCATTTTTCAAATGGCTGCAGTTCTCTTATAGGTTGTAGTGGCAACTCATCTCGATGTGATGTACGTCCCATTCTTTAGCATACATCACATTTTTTACATATGCTTTACTATCTTCATGAACTATGGGCCACCATAACCCTACTTGTAATATTTTTCTTGCGGTGGGTTTTGCGCCAACATGGCCCCCCGCAACTCCACAATGACACTCCCATAAGATATCCTCTCTTTCATGGTCCATGACACATCTCCACAAGATATGGTCCAACCCCATATTATATAGTTGTCCTACTATTAGTTGATACTAAGCTGCTTTTACGACCAAATACCTTCTTTGGGTTATCGTGTATTATGTTGGGCACTGTCATGTGGCTAGGTATACTGATATCTGTTCCAAATAGTCTGGGATGGCTTCTACTCTAAAGATATCAGCATCCAGCAAATGATCATCAAGGGATCCCCCATTATCTCCATTCTCCAACCTTGGTAAATAGTCAGGACCCACATTTAACCTTCCTGGTTTCACTATCACTTCGAAGTTGAACTCCTGGAATAGTAGGAGCCATCTACAGATCCTTCCTTCAAGAAAAAATTTTTTAACGAGGTATTTCAATGCTGAATGGTCTGTGAATAATTTGAAAGTAACTCCCAGTAGGTAATGATGAAACTTCTGAAGATAATACACCATCACAATAGCTTCTCTTTTTGTTGTTATGTAGTTCCTTTCAGTGGTAGAAAACTTGTTGCTTGCAAAGTAGACTGAATGATCAACAGAAGTTTCTCCTGGCTAAGCTAACACTTCTCCTAATGCAATGTTGGAGGTGTCAATATGTACATGGAACTATTTGTCCCAGTTAAGATGAACCAAGATGGGTGCACTTACGAACTTTTCTTTCAATTTATTGAGGGCACTAGTGCATTCGTCACTCCACATGAATTTCTCTGACTTCCGCAACATCTTTTCCAATGGTGTTGTTATCTTTTCATAGTTGCGGATGAATATTATATGGTACTCGGTATGTCCAAGTAGTGATATTAACTTTTTCACGGTCTCTGACGCTTCTATGTTAACAATGATTGCTACTTTTGTTGGATCCACACAAACACCCTATTCACAAACAACATTCCCTAGCAATGTCCCGAAAGGTACTGCAAAGATGCATTTCTTGAGGTTGAGGAAGATTTGGAGTTGTCTGCATCTGTCAAACATTAAAGTGGCACGGTTCTTCAATAAGCTGTAAATTGTCCAATCATCCATGTATACCTCCAGGAACTTATGGATATAATCCTGAAATGATGTTATCACTATTTGTGAAAACACTGTTGGTGCATTCTTCAGTCCAAAGGGCATGAAATGGTATGAAAACAATCCCCATTCGGTTGTGAAAGTGGTCTTCTTCTTGTCTTCTTCTGCTATTCTCACTTGATGATATCCCGAGAATCCATCTCTGAATGAATAGGCTTCATTTCCTGCCACATTGTCGAGAACCTCATCACTAAATGGAGTGGGAAATGGATCTGTATGCATGCGTTGTTAATGCTTCTGTAATCCAAACATACTCTAATCTCATATTTCTCCTTTTTTCTTTGTATTACAATGGTACTGACCCACTTTGCTTCCTCCATTGGAAAAATCAACCCTACTTTCATCATTTTATCTATTTCTTCTTTGAAATTTTCCTTTACCCTTGGATTTAGGCAGTAAGGCCTATGCTTCACTAGTCTTGCATTGAGCTTTAAGAATATGCGCATTTTCCCCATGTCCCCTTTTATCCCCTTTAGCTCCACTACTGATGATGGAAATAAGTCTTCATATTCCTGTAATAGGTCGAAGATTTCCTTGGTTTTTTATGTATCCCAGTAGTCTTCGATGGACGCTATTTTGGGTTTCTCCGTGGTTCCAATATGCAACTTCTTAGTCTTCAAGGGTAACAGGTGCAGTCCTTATGTTGTTGGTTCCTCCTATATATCTCGCTCCCCTTATTTCTCTTCAAAGTATAAGTGTTGTATATTCTCTAAATCGTCATCATCCATCTGACTATATATCCGTTTGCATGCTAATAATTTTTTGATAATCTGATCCGAGAGCAGTTGCTCTTCATCTTCTTGAAGCTCTAGAAAAAATAATACTCTTTTGATGGCTTGTAGTGCATCTGTAACTGGTTTTGTTTCTCCTTTAAAATAAAAACATTGCGTAAAATTTTCTGCAACTACTTTCCAGGTGCCAATTCCTCTCTTATTTTCTTCAGTCAAGTACCAGACTTGTGGAATTGTGTCCAACGAATGTATAAAATTGTGCATCCACAAAGATTATGGATACCCTACTTTCTTCCAGTTGTACTCACAATTTTCTAAATGCTTTGCGGGGTCAGAATCCCCTTGCTACTTCTCAATGAATTGTGGTCCTGCATCTTCCTTGAATCTAGCTCTTAGTGCTATTGCAACATCTTCCCACTGCGGAAGTGAGTTGTGATGGTTTACCCACCATCTTGCTAACGTGGATTGTAGTGCTACATCCATAAGAGGGACGTGGATTGGTACCTTTTCTTCTACTATTGCAATAAATGTATTTACAACATTCATATTTGATAGGGTCGGATATCCTCTTACCTCAGTTCCAATCCAATTGACTCCCTAGATATTAGCACATCTTCTAGTATTAGTCTCATATCCTCCCTGTTGCCAATCATCCCAAGCTGTTTTTGAGCACAAGTCTGAACTCTGAACACTTCTCCAGCTTACGGTCTCTCCTGTTGTTGGATTGATATATTCTTCTCTCTTCTCTGTATTCATCTGGTAAAGGTGATCGATAAGTTGAGCATCCTCTTTGTGTTACAGGTCAAAATACCTCCTCATCAGCTCAGAGGAGTAGACAAAAATGGAAGAAATACAAACACCTAAATTAAACCTATTTCTTCCAAGGTAACGCCTCTCTATAACAACACAAGAGCATTATAACGTAGCTGAATAGGCCGCGTTAGTGGCTAGGGAAACGCTCTGTTTACACTAGAGGGCAGTGTTACCCGTGTTTTAAGTTTGAAACAGGAAAAACCCGTGGAGAATGATTTGAATCTCCAGCTTTTTCTCACAAGAGAGTCAGTAAAAAAAGGAAAATGCAAAGCACTAATCTCTTATTGGGCATTGCCATAAACAACTGAACTCTCAAAGAAGGAAAAATCATGGAGGTTGGGGAAACATCTTGGTTTTTTCTATTCAGAACTGGTGGAAAGAGAAGGGCAATGATTTCTCTCTCCATCTCCTATAAAATGGAGTTGAAGGATCTTGGTTCAAGGTCGAAGGATTGTCAAAGTTTGAATACTTGTGAAGTAGAGATCATTGTTATACTGTGAAGGTCAAAGGTCAAAGAGGTTCATTCAGAACTTGTTGATAAAGACATCACCACTTTGAGAGATAGAGAGATTGGAAGGCTGAGGAGGGCTTGGTGCAACTGACGGTTGTAATCCTCCTTTTTATAAATCAATAGAACTGTATCTGTTTTTTCCATTCTATGCGTTGATATTGTCATTATTGTTTAATCACTTATATAGCATGAGATGAATGGCTTAGATGTGCACAACTTAAATGTTTATTATATATTGGCTTAATTGATAAGAAAAGTATGTTATGTTAGAAATTACATGGGTGCTTTAATTGATTGCAAGACCTAGATTTGGAGCTAGTGAAGGAGAACTGCTGCTTCGCTGCCTAGTGCTCTCCAAAGGACCCCAAGATCATTAAAGAGGTAATCTTATATATTTTTCTATCAAGTGGTTTTTAGTTAATATGAACATGCATATGCCATCTTTGTGAACTATACAGCTAATCTTATCGTCTGCCTCGGGCACCAGAAAGCCCTGAGAGGGATAACCAACAACCCAAGAATTTTACACTACAACAGAATTGGCAAATCCACTGGGGAGTTTCCCCATAGTTTCCAGACTATTTCTTTCCTCCTTTCTTCTTTCCTCTACTCAAAGATCCTTCCAACCAGTATTTATGCCCAGTAGACATTTCAAAAGCTCACAGAGTTCAATCCTATTTTTGTTTGACCATCTGAAGAACTTTACCCTGGCTAACACTACCTCTGTGTGTTTTCTAGTGCATTATAATGCTGACTCTGCTTAAATACAGTGCATTAGTTTCTGGATTAACGTTGTCTTTACCTAGAGACAATGCGTTACTCAGCTAAAATTTGCTGCTCACTGTTGTGATTGTGTTTTGGTTGCAGATTTTTTTGGCCATCAGTATCTCTCCTTGACTGAATCCCTGTGGTTGTTTACTAAGTTGGCATTTCTATTTGTTTTCTCTTGTTTGAAAATTTAGTGTTAAAAGCATTTAATTTTTAGAGAAGAATTTTTTTTTTTTAGTTTTTCTGCATCTAGCTGAGTTAATTATGAAAATTTCAGTTCATAGACTGTTAAGAAGAGGTAGATATAATTATGAATCTTTAAAGTTGAACTGTGTTATTTGAATGTTAGTGCATGGATGTTGAAAAGAAACCTCTCCTTGTAGAAATAATCTTCATCGAATTGAATATTTAGAACATGTTTTGCATGGTTTCTTGAGTCAGAGTTTCATTACATTTCATACGTCCACTCCCCCTCCGCAAGACTAATAATCAAGTACACTAAGAATCAAGCGATAATAAAATCAATCACATTACTCTTTTTGAGCTCACACAAATAGTATTTCAGGCTAGGATCTTGGGTTAGGAAAAGTGAGAAAATCACACAAGATCTCAAAACTTGAAACTAGAGTCATTAACGAGCGAAATCCTACTGCACTCATATTATCTGGACCGTTCCTTTACTGGAGCTCAGCGCGAGACAACACTTGGGTGCACAAGAAGGTAGCCCACCTTCGACTACATCCAATGGGTGTGTTATATATTGGGGTTCCCTTCGGGGATGTCGAAACTAGATCGGGGATCTAGGTATTCTGCCCATATAGCATGTTGTCCTTGACCATGGACCCCCCTGATGATGTCTGTGATTTGAGGTATCTTTAGTGACCATAATTTTTAGGGACTTACACAAGGTGACTGGGACGGGCTATCTTGGTACCTGAGACAGACGAACCCACTCTGTATTTGGTCTTTAGGAGGGTACTCATCTTCACGAGAGTTCTTACACCTATCGTCTAAGGTTCAGGCGAAGCTCTAGACTGACCGTAACTATACTTTCAACCAACCCTCTTTGTATACTATTGTGATACTGGATTTCATCACTAGCAAATAGTAGTACTCAGACAGGGCACCTTATTCTGGCTGCTTGCTGATTTATTTTAGAGTCTTTTTTTTTTCTTTTTTAGGTGTGTGGTTACTGTCATTGAGACTTTATAATACATCACAATTTATTAAAATTGTTTAAAAAACTAAACAGGTAGCCGTGGCGTCATCCGACCCACACTGTCTGTCTCGATGACAACAAGGTAAACCTTGTCTAACTATTGAGGAAGAATTGAACCTTGGTGAACCCGTGCCTTCTCCGGAAGAGCAGTCTCCATTGACTAATCCTGATTTTCACATAGCCTCATATCATACATAATTTCTGGAGGACCCTTTCACGGAAGGGGTTGTACCTCATTACAATCCTCCACTCACTGATCCATTGGGGCCTGTGATAGTTCAGATTCCACCACGCCAAGATATGTCCTCGGCCGCACAAACATCCATTTCACCACCAGCATCCACAGGGTCGATGCCAATGGAAACCATCCCAGGTTTTCCACCATCCTGCTCGCTGGTGGTAAGTTTTATGCCATCACTTGGCAACCCCAGTAGTCAACATATACCTAATCCCAACCCTATGGTCATCACAACTGTCAATAGCTCGCCGAATCCTTCAGGATCCACTCCTACCGTGACCACGATGGAACCCACTGTTGCTCCTCCCACGAGTGTGACTACTTCAGTTCCTTTTAGCAACCCTTTCGGTTGGAACCCTTTGTTGAGTTTGAACCCCTTGGCCACTATACTAGGGGGCAGTGTCACCAGCACGCAGGTAGCAGGGAACATTTCACTTCCCCTACAGTCCTTAGGACAAACGGGAAAACCTATTGTCAATATTATTCCCTTAAGTGGTTCAAATATAGGTGTAGGGTCTATACCGTTGCCAAACTGTGCAAGTAGTAGCATGCCTCCAAGAAACTCTATTGCAACCATTTGGACTAACCCAGCCCAACCTCCATCTGGAATGGGAGGACACTTTTATACTGGGAGCAACCAACCGTTCGCCCCGCAATACAATATGCCCTATGGACAACAACCATATGTCCCTACCCCTCCACCTATAGGAAATTTTTATCAAATTCCTACTTATCCTCCTGGTAACACATTGATGGGTGGACCCTATGGTCTAAATATTCAGCCCATACTGCCTTGGTTAGATTCGGGGCCAAATCCACAATTGCCATTTTTGGCAACTCTGGACATCCCCAATATCCATAAAATGACTAATGATCCCATCAATCACAACCTGCTCTGGCCTCTAGTACCGCAAGAGATTCCTTCTGACATCCTAAAGTTCGACGGGAAACAAGGGGACGACCCAGCCGCACACATCACTACCTTTCATCTATGGTCTATATCCAATTCCATGGTGGATGATAGTGTCCGGCTTCGACTGTTTCCCCGCACCCTTACAAGCAATGCCACCAAGTGGTATATTGAATTACCACGCACCGCCATCAACACTTTTGGCGCTTTAGCGATGGAGTTTCTAAAGAACTTCCAATTACCAATCAGATTTGAAACCAGAACGGAACTGTTAACCTCGCTATGCCAAGACACCGCCACCCACATCTCCGATCGCATTCATGAATGGAGACGTAGGAGGAGGCTAGTCAAAGCGCCAATCCCGGATCATCTCTTAGCCAATTGGTTTTGTAAGTCTCTCTTACCCCACATCTCTAAATACATCGACCTTTATGGTGTGGTTACAGAACATCAATGCATTCGTCGTGCCCAGCATTTGGATTTAATCTATTCACAATCTGGCATGCTATATGATTTTCTCCCCAATGCCCCTGGTAACCCAAATCCTCCGGCTACTCAGAAAATCAAAGCTCATGCCGACGGTCTCATTAGAACAATCTCTAGTGTGGCCAAAAAACAGTCTTGGGGGCAAACCTCCCAGCCATCTTCGGCTACCACCGCCCCTCACAAAATGACTACTCTTCCTACCACTGAGGTAAATTCTATGCAAACTTCACAAAAACCTAGTGGGAAAAATAAGAAGAATAAGAAAAATACATCTTCAGAAGAGCAGTCGGACAATCAGAATAACCCTAATAAGAAAAACGCTGCCAAAAATGACAAAGGGAAGGATAAACCCATGAAATTTCCTTGCAAGATCTATGCGGAGGACCACTTGACATACAAATGTCCTCGACTACAGGAATGCACCTATTTTATTGCCAACAAGGATTCTAGGTGAACACCTGCCGTTCTTCATAATCCTTTCCCTAATCAACAGTAGCAACATCAACACATGGTTGACAACCCGCCACACCCCCAGTAGTGGGGCCATGGTGGTTCACATCCTTCCGGCGAAGAACCATCTGCCATTTATGGCATTGAGAGTGTTGAACTTCAAACACGAGCCAAGCTTTATGGAAATCCTACCATAGATTCTCAAGAACCTAGTACTAGTTCAAATCCACCGCCGCCCAACGATTTGCATATCGAACGGCCTACTGCTGACCCCGTGATTCGTCCCCCCAAAGGGAAACTTCGACGCAGGACTCTTAACACCTCTTCACGTGTAGCCCAAAACTACAACATTGTATAAGATTTGGTGCAGGCACCGTCAGCTATGTCTGCTCTCGAAGTATTACAAACCTGTCTAGCACAAAGGAAAGCCTTGCTTTCAGCCATTGGTGGAATAGACCCCTAGGATTCCATGCTAGCTATCTTTGATATGGAAAAATATAAACCTCGCCTCTCACACCAACTCGCATTCCATGTGCAGGTTGTGTCGAAAGGGAGATCAATCCATCGCACTGTCATAGATGAAGGTGCTTCGACCTACGTTATGTCACAAGCTTGCTGGCTCAATTTAGGTTCTCCTACCTTAACACCGCCATCGAATTCCCTCAAAGCTTTCGATGGCCACACGTTCCTCCCAAAAGGATACCTTGCTAGCTTTCCCATCACTCTGGTTGGGAAAATGGTAACCGTGGACGTTGAAGTCGTAGAGTGCCATCTCAACTATAATCTATTGCTTGATCGTAGTTGGTCTTATGCCATGACTGCCATTGTTTCTTCCGTCTTCCGACTCATCCTATTTCCATTAGATGGGAAAATAGTCACAGTGGATCAGTTATCCTTCTGCACCCCTGATTATATCACGTTACCAAGTAGCACTGTACCCCTAATAGGAGGCTTTCCTAACTCTTACGTCAGTATCGGTACGAGTCTTCTGAAGGCATCTTCCCTACTAGGTTGTTTTCCTTTCCCGCCGCCACAGATCCCAAACACGTTTGCAATGATATCCACCACTTCGGATGGCTCTATCGACCCATGGATCATCCCATCACCTTCAGACATTGATTCCTATGGAGATCAGATGCTTCTCTCACCAACCGAGTTGGCTTACCAAGCCATCCAAATAACATCTGAACCCTCCATTGCTATGGTTTCGACTGAAGGTACAAACCTCCCACCCATCACATTTCTCTCTAAAGATCTCCTCAATGAAGTCTTGCCTATACATGAACCTATTCGAGAGATCATGACTCTAGAAGAATGACCTTGGGGAGACTTTCACCATCGCGCTTCGATGATTGACTCAGACGAGATAAAAACTGAAATCCCATCCTTTGACCCACCTGAGATGGTTCCCTCCGCTTACATGACTATTAAAACTATCGATTTAGAAGGGAACATGGGTAATCTTTCTAAGACAATGCTCATTGATATCTTGGTCAAAATGGGTATCGTGGAAAACATTCAGATTGGAGCCGATTGCAATCCCGAGGAAATTGCATGCTTCACATCCCTTTTCAAGGAATTCCGCGATTTGTTTTCTTGGTCTTATGATGAAATGCCCAGCATAGATCCATCTATAGTCAAGCATGAAATCAAGATTTATGACAATGCCAAACCAATTCGACAGCAACTCAGACCTATCCACCTGCGCAAAGCAGCCACCATCAAGATTGAGGTAGAAAAACTTTTAAACACTGGTTTCATATATCCCATTCCTTTGACAGAATGGGTATCCAATCCATTCCCGTCGATAAAAAACAAGGCACCACTCGAGTTTGTGTTGACTATCGCGATCTGAATGCCACTTGTCCCAAAGACAATTATCCTACACTATTCATTGATCAAATTCTGGACGATTGTGCTGGATGCGAATCTTTTTCCTTCATGGATGGATTCTCGGGCTATAACTAGATTGCAATTAAAAAAGACGACCAACATAAAACTGCCTTCATCTGTTCGTGGGCATGTTTGCGTATCGAAAACTCCCATTCGGACTGAAGAATGTTGGAGAAACTTTTTAGTGGGCTATGGATTACACTTTTCATGACATTCGACATATTGTACAGGCTTACTTGGATGACCTTCTGGCCCATTCCAAGAAACGATTTGATCACCTCGCTCATCTAAAAGAAATTTTTGCTAGGTGTAGATTCTAAAATATACATTTGAATCCTCATAAATGCATATTTATGGTCGAGTCCGGACATTTGTTAGGTTTCATTGTCTCCAAGCACAGGATTAGGGTTGATCCTGATAAGGTTAAGGCGATTGTTGAATTTCCAGCACCACAATCCATACTTCAACTCCAACGTTTGAAAGGGAAGGCAAAATTTTTACGTCGATTCATTGTTAACTATGCCGAGATGATGAAAGGATTTATGCGATTATTGAAGAAAGTAACACTATACATGTGGGATGACCAAGCTCAATGGTCATTTGACGCTTTAAAACATGCACTTGTTTCAGCCCCACTCCTTAGTGCCCTGACTACTCACGCGACTTTCTCCTCTACCCGGAAGCCTCACCATCCTCACTTGGAATGGTTCTGGTTCAAGTTCACACTGACGACAATGAACATGTGATTTACTATTTTTCCAAAGGTCTAATCGGACCTGAATTACGTTATTCACATGTGGAGAAAATTTCTCTGGCGGTAGTTTTTGCCGTCACCCGACTCCGACACTATATATTGTTGCGATAGACTATGGTTATTGCTTTGGAGAACCCCATGCAACATATCTTTTCTAGACAAATTATTGGAGGAAAATATTCCAAATGGATCGTAATCCTCCAGCAATTTGATTTGGTCTTCACAGCTGCCAAAGCAAAGAAATCCCTCATTTTCACCGAATTATTATCGGATCTTCCCCGAATCGACCCAGGAGAAGTAGCTTCTGATCCATTTCCTGATGAATCTGTATAATTGGTTGATTCTTCAGACCCATGGTATGGAGACATTTTGGTCTACCTAAAAACCCAATGCCTACACCCAACTCTCACGTCTGACGACCGTCGTCATATCTGCCACCAAGAAAAGCACTACCTCATCCTAAACGATACACTATATCATCGTGGTGTTGATACTATTCTCTGATGTTGTCTCACTTTCGATGAGGCAGAATGCATTTTGAATGACTGCCACGCAGGGGCATGCGGTGATCATCTTTCAGGCATATCTACTGCCCAAAAAATCTTGCGCGCAGGGTACTATTGGCCCACTTTGTTTAAAGGATACATTGTAGCGGTCCAGAAGTGCCATCCATGTCATATTTTCACAAAGAAAATGCGTGCTCATCCTGCCCCCCTTCATCCAATTATCTCCATTGGTCCTTTCGCTAAATGGGGAATTGACTTCGTCACCTACAATCCCACTTCGGAAAATGGACAAAACTACAACGTGGTTGCGGTTGACTATTTTAAGAAATGGGCAGAAGCCATTCCCACTTTCAAGGCCGATGGAGAAACCGCCGCTCTCTTCCTGTTCAATTAGGTAATCCGTCGGTTCGGCATGCCCCTATCTATTGTCACAAATCATGGATCCCATTTCCAGAATCATATGATGAATGAATTAACATCCATGCTAGGTTTTTATCAAGATCATTCTTCATCTTATTATCCTCAAGCTAATGGTCAAGTCGAAGCCGTAAATGGCATCCTCAAAACCATGATTCGTCGATTGTTTGGAAATCATAAAACCACATGGCATCGGAAGTTGTATTCTGCGTTATGGGCATACCGAACGTCAGTCAAAACTGCCACAGGTTTCACGCCATTCCAACTTGCATTCGGCCTCGAGGCAATACTTCCAATCGAGTGCGAAATTCCATCACTCAAACTCACCATTTAACTCCTGCCTGGCACCACTGCCACAGAAGATTCATATGCAGACATATTCATGTTTGCTCGAGCATTCTTTTTACGGTATTTTTCTTGCTCGTTAATCCAAAAAACCTCGATTTCTCTTCTTCGGACTCGTTAAAATTATACGAAGTTGATATCGAGCATTATTTTTTATGGTCTCTTTTTCTTGCTCATTAATCCGAAAAACCTAGAGTTCTCTTCTTTAGACTCATTAAAAATATGAAGAAACACTGAGCTTTCTTTTTAGGAACCTTTTTCTCGCTCATAAAACTGAAAAAACCCTGAGTTGAATTTGTCGGGCTCATTAAACTACCACGACAGAGAGTTAGGAGCCATTCTTTTCCTATTTTTCAAAGCTCTTTAAACCGAAAAAGTAACCGAGTTTTCTCCACGTGACTCGTTAAAATTTCACGGAGGTAACCAATTTTTCTCCCCGTGACTTGTTAAAATTTCACGGAGGTGCTCGAGTTTTCTCTGCGTGACTCATTAAAATTCCATGGAGGGCACTGAGTTTTTATTTTTTGGACTCGTTAAAATTTCACAAAGATTTCTAAGTTTACTCCGTCTCCTCGTACTCATAACAAAATGAGGTAGACGTCCATCGAACATAGTGTTTGGTCTCAACCTAGTCTCCTAAATTGATTTCATTTAATTGTCAACCAGGGTTGGTAAACTGCTGAAGTGAAGTGCACTGTATGTGCCTAAATGTTTGTTTCTTAATGCGTTGTGTTTAGTGTTTTATGATGTTTTTGGTATTTTGATGGTTTTATGTTCACAAGGAAAAGAACTAGATGCTAGTGGAAAGAAGCTGCTGGTTAAAACAGAGTGAAGCCTAATTTATTGATGACAAATGACAAATGCAAATGCAAATACTGAAACAGAATCAAACCTAAACTATGACTAAGCAGAATACAAAGCTTGATAATGACTTCAAGAAAATGAATCAAAACATAAACTTAACTTGTCCAATTATTTCATTAAAGGTATTTTGGAAGAGCTTGAGAAATGGGCAGCTAAGTATACAAATTCTCCTAACTAAACAATTAAACAATCAACTTATAATGATACAACATCTTATCCATGATTAAAGATTTGTTGAAACATATTTGGAGAAGAACATTGGTAACATCATAAGATCTCTACTCTAAGACTAGCTCCTAATTCTATTCTGCAACTTAATTTAACATCACTAAACTTTACTCAAAATTTATAGATTTCTTTTTAAAGTAGTATTTTGAGGAAAGGCTTTGTTTATGAAATGATAAAGAGGTTGCAAAAGTACTTCAGGCCTTGGGATGATATTGTCTTCTGTCCAGATGGTTATGAGTCAATTATAGATTTGGAACAAAAGAGGTTTTGTAAATAATGAAGGCCGTAGTGTTTAAGTTTAACAACTAATGTAATCTAATATGCAATGGATGACAACTAAATGTGGAATGTAAATACAATGAGCTAGGCTATAACTGAACTAAGGTGCCACTAGTCTACAATAAACAGTGCTGAACTAACAAGCCATTATCAAACTTAAAACGAAATAGCAGAGCATGAATTGAATGCAATTTGACTCCGAAGTACCCTAACTAAGTTATCATGCAATTAATCTATGGGATTCTACAGCCTATTTTGTCCATCATGAATGGTATTTTGGAAGATCTTGTTAGAACAATCCTGGCTATACAATTCAGTGCAAATGAAAACATAAAGACTGAAAGCAATTTAAAAACTAAGACATCACAGCTATCTCCTACCCATTATTATGATATTTTGGAAGAGCGTTTTAAGAGTAAGATCAGCTATGCTACTTAGTGTAAACAAACAACTGGAACATTCAGTATCATAGTCATGCCTTAGACATCATAAGGATTTTTTGGAAGAGTTTACTAGAATAAGTTCAACTATGATAATGAACAAAAGAAATTACAAATAAAGCCTACAACACTACAGCCATTTCCCATTCATTATCATGATCTTTTGGAAGAGTTTCTTAGAGCAAGTATAGCTATAGTAACTAATGAAATTAACTATGAACTCAAACTTCAAAAACGTGAAAACGACTAAGATACTTATCTAAATTACAAAAGTAAAGTCGTGCAGGAGGCAGGGGCCCTCTACCACCAGACGGAATCTAACTCAAAATCAACTCAACGCGTTCAAAGCAATGTTGTCTTCTTCATTAAAGAAAAATAACTTGAAACAGAGTATTCTCGGTCTTCAGAAATATAGCATTCAATCCATGAAATCTAAGAAAAATCTAGCACTTGTCTCTCGGTTTCCCGAGTGCTTTTATAACAAATCTACATCACAGAACTTGCAACAATACGGGGATCATTGTCTTTCCTTATCAAAATCATACTAGGAATCTAAAGATGGTAGCGTAAAGGGACAAAGGACATCTGGACTGTCCTAGTCCTATTAGAAGTCTGTCTCCTTGAATGAGTTCCCACGTACCAAAACCACGTCCATAATTAGATTCATTCTTCATGGTGAGCAACGAACGATGAGGACATGATGTGGAATATACCCATGTGTGGCTTTTCCTGAGAGGACACCTGGAACATGCTTGAACGTGAAGACAGCTGTAGAATTGGCGGTTAACTACGGAATGTCTGCATTCTATAGCTAGTTTCGGTTCAAAATGAATTACAATGACAAAATCACAAAACTTAGCAAGTTAGCCATGTTATTAATTCTAAAAGTAATTTTAACTAATTTCATTGATCAATTGGGCCTGGGATAACAATGGACAAAGGAAAATGGGTTAAAGTAAGATGAAAGAAAGAACAATCTTGGGGCTCAACATACCCCCACTGCTGACTTCTTGCATGTCCTCATGCAACTTATTCCATAAACTCAGAGACTTCTGCAAGAACATCCAACCCTCTTCTTCTTCTTTGCCTGGAAGTTAAAGGTCTTCTGGATTTCCTGATGACTAACTTGAACCTTAAGTTGATAAGTGCCCTGATTAGCTTCTTGTTCCTCTTTTTCAACTTTTCATTAGCCTTTTCCACTTTTTCCATTTGTAGAGATAAGGTTGAGTTCATACTGGTTTTGAGTTTGACTTGTTCCTTGAGAATATCATTCTCAGTTCTGATATGTCTATTAAGTACTTCCAGCTCATACCTATCTCTTCTTAACACATCTATTTCGGACAGTGGAGGACTAGGGGTTCTATCTCTACTCTCTGAAGCTTTCCTTTCCAATGTTTCAACATAGTCATAAACTTCTTGCTGTGCAGGGTCAATTTCAGGGGTTTCTTCATTAAAATCTTCTTCAACATCTTCTTCAATAGATGTTTCTTCATCTTCTATGTTTATCACCCCTGTTTTTTTTATCTGTGTTTTCCTTAGTTTCCCCCTGAGTCTATGGCTTCTTCTTGGCTGGGATGATCCCTCTCCTTTTTCTGTGGCAGATTTTCTGATTACCCTCTCTTTCTTAAGTTGTCTCTTAATCTGAGTCAACTTCTCAGAGATTATTTCTTCACTACTTTCCTGTATTGTTTTGTCAATTTCAATTTTAGAGGCTCTCCATTTTCTGCTTCTCCTTGTAGGCTAATGTTCAGGTGAGGGCTCTTTTGGTTCCTCAAAGTGATTTCTTACCAAGAAATTATCCCAAGTATATTTTGTTTTGGCTAAATGGTGTTCAATTAAAATCTTAACCAAGCCATGATGGTATAGAGTTGTCTCTAGAAATTGGACTCTCCTTTGAACACCAGCAACCATCTTTTTTAAACTTTGAAGCAAGAAATAGGGAAAATTTAGCTCTTCCTCCAGAAAATGCATTATCAACCTAATATGGTAAACATAAAATGTGCCATATATACCTTCACAAGTGATAATTTTTTGTAGAATAAACAATATGTTTCTCCATTTATTTTTTAATGCAGAACTTGGAATTCCATTTTTAAACACAGTGACATCCATACCTGGTGATTTTAGGATTTTCTTCCATGATTCATTATGAAATTCTCTATTTTTAAACCATCTTTCTCCATGTCTAAGCAATCCTGTTGCTTCTGAAATAAAAACCTCTGTGACAGTGAATTTAACATCTCCAACTTCAACCTCGGCTCCTTTGAATGACCTTGCAAATGTTTTAGTAACTTCTTTGTGGAAGCCTTAAATTTCTCAAGAAATTGTAGCCATCCTGCCTGTTGCAACATTTCTCTGCTTTGAGGGTATCCTTCCAGGTATTTTGTGCCCACTGGTTCAATTCTTACAATGAGGCCCATAATTTCTTCTTCAATATTCAGATTAGTACTCTTTCTGCTCACGGAAACAATGACTTCAACCTTCAAACTGATAAACCTCTGCTTCACGGTGATAGTGCTTCAATCTCTGCTCACGGTGATAGTGCTTCAATCTCTGTTCACAGTGATAGTGGGTTGATATTTCAAACTGATATACCTCTGCTCACAGTGATAGTGGTTCAATACTTCAAACTGATATACCTCTGCTCACGGTGATAGAGATATCTCTGTTTTGCGGAATGAAATGATGAAGGGCTGGCTATGGAATGGAGTGATAGGAAGTAGTTATGGAACGAATTAATGAAGTGAGGTGAAGAAAAAAAATCAATGAGTGAAAATACTGCGGAGATTTTTTTACAACGGATTCAAAAATCATCATTAAATGATTTGGCTGGGTGACGTGAGGAAATCAAACACTTCAACCTTTTAACCGCTTAAATGATGATCGGGTATAGAATTTGAAATGAAAGATTTTTATCCAAAGTTTTGCGGAGGGTATATTTGGCATGATCAATAAAAATAATCAAAACAACTTTTCGAATGGTTCATAACTAGACTATACTAAATTTTTTATGAAATGCCATTATAACCAGAACTTTTTACCTTTGCTTTTCATTTGCTTTTTGTGGTCTTTGTATACTTTGTTCTCCTCTGGAAGAGTCTTCATAATCCTTCTTGATTCTTCTTGTTCATGGATATACTGGATCATCTTGTTCAAATTCAAATGTTTGTTGATCAGTGCCTTCAGGATCTGTAGCTGCAAAATGACTGTCTGGCTGCGGAAAGTCTGATTAGCTACAGAATATCTATTTAGCTGCAGAATGTACCTGTAGAGAGTTTTTAATCATGGAATGGAGTGGTTTGAAAGATACATAGAATACTTTATGGAATGAGTGAAGATAGATGATGAAACATGGTATAATGGAATATGTATGAAGTGAATGATGGAATGGGATGGATTCAATTTATGAAATGGAGTGGAAGAATATAAGAAATGGCCTGCAATCCATGACATGTGTTATTCATTTGGAGAAAAACATCAAACTTTAAATTTTGATATGGAAATGAGGTGGATGAAGTATGGAATGAGATGAATGAAATATGGAATGAAGTGAAGTATGAATGAATGAATGAAATGGAGTATGGATGGATAAGTAAATGGAATGAAATGAAATGAGATGGATCATAAGTGCAATGGATCTGAACTTATGATTTTGTAACAGCTGCTTGCAAAAACAAAATGGAAAAGTGAGAGTGTCAGAAAGACTCTGATTTTCACCCTATATTTTCTGTATAAACATGCCAATCAATGATTGGTTTTCATGTTTATACTTTATTTTTATTTTTATTTTTTATTTTTTTAAAGAAATGCTTCAGAAAATTCAATCAAGTTGATGAAGAAGAAAGATTCTTCTTCATTAACTTCACATCAGTGTTTTCCTGGAACTTCTTGACAAATTCTTCTCTTCAGAGTGGTTTGTGATACATCTTCAATCTATGACCATTCACAAGAAAAGTGACCTCTTCTTCATCTATTGTCCCGATTTTTACTACTCCATTGTCAAAAATTTCAAGAATTTCATATGGCCCAAGCCAATGTGTTTGAAATTTACCTTGAAAATCCTTGAATTTTGAATCAAACAAGAGAGCCCAGTCACCTTCTTTGAACTTATTCTCTTTGATGTACTTGTCATTCCATCTTGTCCTTTGCTGTTGGACTAGACTTGTTTTCTGAACTGTATCTTGTCTGATCTCATCCAATTCATTAATTTGATCCAATCTATGCTTTTGTGCCTCCGTTAAATCAAGTCCTAGCTGAACTGCCATTTTGAAAGTTTGAATCTGGAACTCTATGGGAAACAAAACTTTATTTCCATAAACAAGTTCATAAGGAGTATGGCCTGTTGTGTTTCTCCATGTAGTTATATAGGCCCACAAGGCTTCAGGAAGCCTATCTACCCAATCTCTTCTATGTAAATGAACAGTCTTTGTTAGGATTCCTTCAATGACCTTATTAGTAGATTCCACTTGACCATTTGCTTGTGGATGATAAGGAGTAGATTTTCTATGCTTGATTTTGTACCTCTCCATCATTTTCTCCACTAGCCTTGATGTAAATTGAGCTCCTTGATCTGTAACAATTTCCCTTGGGACACCAAAACGAGTAAAAATATCTTCAAAAAGAAAAGTAACTACAGATGCTTCATTAGCAAAAAGTAATGGCTTGGCTTCTACCCATTTGGTAACATAATCGGTGCAAACTAATATATATCTCTTTTGTCTTGATGGAGGACTAATAGGTCCTACAAAATCCAAAGCCCATTTTTCAAAAGGTTCAATATGTACCTGAGGTTGTAATGGCATTTCACCTGAAGGAGAAGGTTTCCCTACCCTTTGGCAACTGTCACACCTTTTGACATACTCTTTAGCATCTTTAAACAAGGATGGCCAATAATATCCTAAATTAAGGATTTTATAGGTTGTCCTCTTATCAGAAAAGTGTCCGCCACAAGGTTCATCATGACATGCTTTGAGAATCTCAGGCATCTCATCTTCCCGAACACATCTTCTAATGATCAAATCTGGACCTGTCTTGTACAACTCATTAGCAACCAATGAATATTTTGCACTGTCATAAATGATTTTTCTTTTACCTCTTGCATTCATTATTGAAGAAAATTTTCCTGAAACTAAATAATTAGCAATGTCAGCAAACCAAGGAGTTTGAGTAGAAATTGCAAAAGGATATTCATCAGTAAATTGATCTTCAACTGGAGTGTCATATTTGATGTTTTGGATTCTAGATAGCAAATCAACTACTGTGTTTTGTTTTCCAGGCCTATCTAGAATGGTAATGTTGAATTCTTGTAAAAGCAATAACCATCTTATGACTCAGCCATTAGTAATTGATTTGTTCATTAAGTATCTAATTGCAGAATGATCAGTGTGAACAAAATTTTCATAGCCTGTTATATAGTGTCTGAATTTTTTTATGGCATGAACAACAGCTAAAAACTCTTTTTCAGTTACAGTATAGTTTAACTCTGCAGGAGTCAAATTTTTACTGGTATAGTAGATGGCATAAGGAATCAAGTCTTTTTGTCCCAATACTGCTCCTAGAGCTGTATCAGAGGCATTTGTTGAGATATGAAAAGGTAACTTCCAGTTAGGTCCCCTTAAAATAGGTGCTTCAGAAATTTTTGTTTTCAGGGTTTCAAAGGCTAACTGGCAATCAAAATTCCATTTGAATTCACAATCTTTGGTAAGTAATTTGAAGAGTGGAGATGCTATCTTGGTGAAGTTTTCTATAAACCTCCGATAATATCCTGTAAATCCTAGAAAACTCCTAACATTTTTTTGACAACTTGGAATAGATAAGTTAGAGATGACTTCAACTTTTGACTCATCAACTCTAATCTCGTCCCCTGAAATGTGATGCCCCAAAAAAATACCTTCAGTAAACATCATGAAACATTTCTCATGACTAAGTGAAAGATTTGCTTCCTGACATCTCTTTAAAACTTTTTCCAAGTTTGCTAAAGCTTCTTCAAATGTATTTCCATAAATTGTGAAATCATCCATGTATACCTCTACACAATCATGTATTAGATCTGAAAAAATTCCTAATACTGCCCTTTGGAATGTTGCAGGTGCATTGCATAATCCAAATGGCAATACTCGGTAAGCATAGGTACCCCAAGGACGGGTAAATGTGGTTTTGTCTTGATCTTCAAGTGCTACTTGGATTTGGTTGTAACCACTAAACCCATCTAGGAATGAGAAGTACTTTTTGCCAGCTAATGTATCTAACACTTGATCTATGAAAGGTAAGGGAAAATAGTCTTTAAGAGTAGCTTTGTTTAGCTCCCGGTAGTCAACACATACCCTCCATTTACCATTTTTCTTTGGCACAATTACCAAAGGAGAAACCCACTGACTATCTGAAATGGGATAGATGAAGTTGAAATTTAACAATTTTTGCAATTCTTCTTTAACAATCTCCCTAAGATTTGGATTCATCCGTCTTTGAGGTTGTATGATTGGTTTACAATTTTCCTCTATATAGATGTGATGAGTGCAAGTCTTGGGGCTTATCCCTTTCATGTCAGTGTACTCCCATGCATATGCAGAAGAATGTCTTTGTAATATCTTGACTAACTCTTCTTGTTGAGATTTTTCTAGGTTCTTGTTTATGTTCAAAGTTTTTCCTAGAAATATCTCACTTGTAGAGCTGCCAAATTTATCCATAGAATGAAGAGACATCTGCCTTGATGACAAAAACTCAATGTTGGATCCCTCTTGAAATGGTTCATGTTTGTATTCTAAAGAGGATTCAAAGTTTTCTAGAGTATTCAGAATTTGATTATCTTCACTAATTTCTGAAATTGTGAAGAGGGGTTGTAAATCTTCTTCATCCTCTATCCATTGAGTATCATCTAAATCTGTAATTTTCCTAGCTGGAGGATACAAAGTGAATTTCTTAGTTGAACTACCATCACAGATGTACATATCATTGGATCTACAACTAATAAAAGCATCAGCTGTAGCCAACCAAGGTCTTCCTAATATAACAGGATGTCCTCCTAGATTATTCTTAGGAGTTAGGATCATGAAATCCACAGGGTACTCCCAAGAATCTAAGGATACTGGAATGTCTTCTATTACCCCATCAAGTTTGATCATAGATCTGTCTGCTAATTGTAATAATGTGGGTGTAAAGAGAATATTAGGAAGTTTCAGTTTATCCATGATTTTTCTACTCATGATATTGATTGCTGCTCCTAAATCAATGAGTGTGTTTTGGATTTCAATTCCATTGATGTGAATTTTAACAACTGGATTTCCTAGGTCAAGATACTTTGGAATAGCAATCTTGCCCATCATAATGTCTGCTATTTTCCCTGCCAGTTGAATTTTCTTTGTTTCTCTTATTCTTTTTCTTGTTTTCTTCATGCTCAACTCCTTTATTGTTTTGGCTAAAATTGGAATTTCCTTGATGGCTTGTAATAATAGAATTTTAATGCAAACATTTCTCAGCTCATCTAGGAAATCATAATTAGGCACCATAATTTTTTTTTCTACACCTCTATCAATTTGTAATCTTTCTGGAAAGGGAGGTATAGAAGTAGATGTGGATGGTTGCTCTAATACAGGAGTTGAAATTATTGAATCTTTTTGCTTTAATTTTTCAGTGTTTGGGTCTTGAAAAGATGTGTCTTCCTCAAGACTTTTATTCACCCGTAGAGAGTCTTCCTCAGAGTTATCTTGTTCTTGTATGATCACAGAAGGTTTCCTCTTTTCAAGTATTCTTCCAGACCTAAGTTTAACATTACTAAGGTCTAAAGGAGTAATTAAATAAGTTGGAAACTGTTGGCCTTCTATCATGTATGTGTTCTGAGGATTTTTATTATTGGGGTTTGGTATGGGTTGAGCAGGCAACTGATTTGATTTTTGAGGGAATGGTAATGGAAGTGGTTGATTTTGATGTGGTAGGTTCTGATGATGTTGTTGAGTATTTTATTGAAAATTTTGTTGAGGATTTTGAGGATAAAAATGTGGGTATGGTGGATACTGATAGTACTGAGAGTATCTTCCATAGGGATTTTGTGTTCCTTGTGCCCAAGCTTGATATTGATTTTGAAATTGAGGCCAAGGTTGCTGCCAAGAATTCCAAGGTGGAGGTTGGTTATACATTTGATCATGGAATCCTTGTGTTTGAGGTCCTTGCCAAGGCCTTCTAGAGATAAAATTGAGAGATTTTGTGGAATCTGTAGGAGTTTCCTCCTGAAAGACAGCTTTGAGACCAGGAAGAGAAGGAAAATTCTTGGTCTCATGTTTTTCAGAACAAATGACACAGGTCTCTACAAATTTTACATCCAAAGGACACTCTCTCAAGGCATGTTTATTTCTACATTTGGAACAAAAGATTGCCAAGGCATGAGATTCATCATTTTGCTTGTTTTGTATCTTAAGGGTGTCTATTTGTTCACTAAGACTCCCTAATATGTCAGATTTAAAATCATCAAGCATATGTCCTATTTCTGATCTACTTACTGTCCCAGAAGTAGACTTACTTGCCCTTGCAAGAGCAGGATCTCTTGGAACTTTTACAGTTTTAGATTTCCCTCTTGAAAGGTTGATACATAACTCAGATATTTCAGGTAATGTGAGCTGTGATATATCCCCTTTTCCCATCATGTTAAGGATATCCAACCTTTCATCCCTAATTTTTTTCAACAAAAGAGCTTTTAAGGTGTCTTGATCTAAGTTTTCCATTTTTTCTCTTTTGATGTTGTAATGAAATCTCTCCAACAAATCTTCCAAGTTTTCATCTTCTTTTTGTAACATATTAAACACTTCTTCCTTATGATTGACCAGCATACAATAATCCAAATACCTCTCTAGAAATTCTTTTTTCATGTCTTCCCATGTCCTAATAGAACTGTTGATCAAACTCATAAACCACTTCAATGTTGCTCCTTTCAATGTTGAAGGAAACAGTTTAAGTTTTTGAGCATCTTGTAAGTAGTCATAAGTTCTACATAGGATTTCAAAGTCAAATAGGAAGGTTTCAGGATCTTCAGTTTTAAGTCCATAGAAGTTTGGAAGGACAGAGGGTGAAATGTTTTTCATGGTTGTATTAGTTTCTTCATCTATTATAGGGAACCCAAAAGAGCTTCCTATTTCTCTTCTACCTCTTCCTCCATCTGCACCTATACCTCCTTCTCCTCTACCTCTACCTCTACCTCCAAATAATGTGTTTTCTCTATTAAATACTCCTCCTCCTCCTTCTTCTGCCATGGTTGACTCTCCTGTGGAAGTGGAAAAGTTTGTGTCCCTAACAGGAGTCTTTAGATCTTCTTCTAAGGCAGGTTCAGTGGATGAAGTGGAAGTTTTCTCTAATGGAATATCTGATCTTAGGTCTTCTAGAAGTCCAGGATCAGTAAAGGATGGAATGTGGGTCTGAGTTGAAGGTGTACTAGCTCTTGGTCTAGGTGAAACAAGTGGTATTCTAGGAATCAAACTTCTGCTTCTGCTACTTATGAATCTACCCCTTGCGTCTCTCTCTCTACGCATATAATTGTTTTTGGGAGTTAAGAAACAAAGGTTACCTAGTTTTCACTTCCCCGGCAACGGCGCCAAAATGTTTGGTCTCAACCTAGTCTCCTAAATTGAGTTCATTTAATTGTCAACCAGGGTTGGTAAACTTCTTAAGTGAAGTGCATTGTATGTGCCTAAGTGTTTGTTTCTTAATGCGTTGTGTTTAGTGTTTTATGATGTTTTTTTTCTTTTGATGGTTTTATGTTCACAAGGAAAAGAACTAGATGCTAGTGGAAAGAAGCTGCTGGTTAAAACAGAGTGAAGCCTAATTTATTGACGACAAATGACAAATTCAAATGCAAATACTGAAACAAAATCAAACCTAAACTATGACTAAGCAGAATACAAAGCTTGATAATGACTTCAAGAAAATGAATCAAAACATAAACCTAACTTGTCCAATTCTTTCATTAAAGGTATTTTGGAAGAGCTTGAGAAATGGGCAGGTAAGTATACAAATTCTCTTAACTAAACAATTAAACAATCAGCTTATAATGATACAACATCTTATCCATGATTAAAGATTTGTTGAAACATATTTGGAGAAGAACATTAGTAACATCATAAGATCTCTACTCTAAGACTAGCTCTTAATTCTATTATGCAACTTAATTTAACATCACTAAACTTTACTCAAAAGTTATAGATTTCTTTTTAAAGTAGTCTTTTGAGGAAAGGCTTTGTTTATGAAATGATAAAGAGGTTGCAAAAATACTTCAGGCCTTGGGATGATACTGTCTCCTGTCCAGATGGTTATGAGTCAATTATAGATTTGGAACAAAATAGGTTTTGTAAATAATGAAGGCCATAGTGTTTAAGTTTAACAACTAAAGTAATCTAATATGCAATGGATGACAACTAAATGTGGAATGTAAATACAATGAGATAGGCTAGAACTGAACTAAGGTGCCACTAGTCTACAATAAACAGTGTTGAACTAACAAGCCATTATCAAACTTAAAACGAAATAGCAGAGCATGAATTGAATGCAATTTGACTCCGGAGTACCCTAACTAAGTTATCATGCAATTAATCTATGGGATTCTACAGCCTATTTTGTCCATCATGAATGGTATTTTGGAAGATCTTGTTAGAACAATCCTGGCTGTACAATTCAGTGCAAATGCAAACATAAAGACTGAAAGCAATTTAAAAACTAAGACATCACAGCTATCTCCTACCCATTATTATGATATTTTGGAAGAGCGTTTTAAGAGTAAGATCAGCTATGCTATTTAGTGTAAACAAACAACTGGAACATTCAGTATCACAGTCATGCCTTAGACATCATAAGGATTTTTTGGAAGAGTTTACTAGAATAAGTTCAACTGTGATAATGAACAAAAGAAATTACAAATAAAACCTACGACACTACAGCCATTTCCCATTCATTATCATGATCTTTTGGAAGAGTTTCTTCGAACAAGTATAGCTATAGTGACTAATGAAATTAACTATGAACTCAAACTTCAAAAATGTGAAAACGACTAAGATACTTATCTAAATTACGAAAGTAAAGCCGTGAAGGAGGCAGGGGCCCTCTACCACCAAACGGAATCTAACTCAAAATCAACTCAACGCGTTTAAAGCAATGTTGTCTTTTTCATTAAAGAAAAATAACTTGAAACAGAGTATTCTCGGTCTTCAGAAATATAGCAGTCAATCCCTGAAATCTAAGAAAAATCTAGCGCTTGTCTCTCGGTTTCCTGAGTGTTTTTATAACAAATCTACATAACAGAACTTGCAACAATACGGGGATCATTGTCTTTCCTTATCAAAATCGTACTAGGACTCTAAAGATGGCAGCGTAAAGGGACAAAGGACATCTGGACTGTCCTAGCCCTATTAGAAGTCTGCCTCCTTGAATGAGTTCCCATGTACCAAAACCACGTCCAGAATTCGATTCATTCTTCATGGTGAGCAACGAACGATGCAGACATGATGTGGAATATACCCATGTGTGGCTTTTCCTGAGAGGACACCTGGAACATGCTTGAATGTGAAGACAGTTGTAGAATTGGAAGTTAGCTACGAAATGTCTGCATTCTGTAGCTAGTTTCGGTTCAAAATGCATTACAATGACAAAATCACAAAACTTAGCAAGTTAGCCATGTTATTCATTCTAAAAGTAATTTTAACTAATTTCATTGATCAATTGGGCCTGGGATAACAATGGAAAAAGGAAAATGGGGTAAATTAAGATGAAAGAAAGAACAATCTTGGGGCTCAACACATAGATTTCTCACTTTTCCGGCTTTCATGGACTAACTTACGGAAAATGAACTGTTTCGGGCTTACTATTCTCCCTTTTCCATGCCTGGTTATCAAGACATGACAAAGGTACCCGAATGAAGTCATCTTTTACGATATATTTCAGACTCTCTAAACATGAAAAATTCACTGATTTTACTCATCTGGACTCATTAAACCTAATCAGATGGGGAACGAAGTTGTCTTTTATGATATTTTTTAGACTCTCTAACATGAAAAATTCACCAAGTTTAATCGTATGGACTCGTTAAACTTAATCAGAAAGGGAAAAAATTGGACAAAATGGATACTACCTCAGTTACATTTCAGAAAGGTTGATTTAGCAACAAAATTCTTGAACATGGCACTTCCCAGAAAACTCTCTCGCAGTTAGCTGAACCCTACCATCTATGAGTATTAGCCTTCATCTCCCAGTGTCCCTGCACCAGTAAAATCCTAACACACTCTTTGGTGTTCATTTAGCCTCAGCTGCCTAGTACCCTATTACAGTGCCTTCTATTGTTCAAGCAGATCTCGTTATCTACTGCTCCTGTTATCAACCAATCCGCTCATTATGCTAGAAATTTTTTGTCGTCCGACATCCCCATTTAATCTTCATTATCTCAATCATAAATAGAATCAGTTGGTTTCTGTTTTGTGTTGACTGATGTAGGATGCCTCAGTGCCTACCTTTCAACAGATCTCTTCCTATCGACTTTAGCATCTTATCTAGGAAGTTGATCCAGAAACCCATCAGTACCCAGATACTTGCAGGCATCAGTGGTAGGTAGTCTTGTTTTTTATTAGGAGTCTTCATCATTGGCTCCTGGTCGAATGATTCTATGAGTGTTCGACTTCAACTCATTTTATTCACACTCGCTAGATTGTACTGTGCATCTTAGGGACCATCATCATTATCGGTGACCACCTTCGCGTCTGTTAACCGTTTTCATTATCGACTGGTAATCAGATGATTTCTCACATGTTCGATGATAGCTCCTTCATTCACATGTTGATGAATATGCAGTTTAAGTGAATCGGCGTTCAAGACCTTGGGGCAAAGGTTACATCATTAAAGTTGTGTTCCCTTCCCCAAGTTGTGATATTGTTTATGGAGACAGCTTCTTCAGCCTGATCCTGTTATGACAGACACTCCCACATTGTGCTTATAGGTGGATAGATTCTTCATATCTCTATTCTAGAGAAATCATGTTGTTTAAGCTATTGAGCATGGGAATGCTCGACTCAAGGTAGATACTATATTTTCTGACATATGTTGTTGTTTCAGGTTTTCCTCAGTCTTTCAATCTCTTTATCTCTACTACACATTGTAAAGAATTTCGGCCATCGTCTTTGTCTCTGACCTCACACTTTAGGGGGCATCTATTACAGGTCAAAATACCTCCTCATCAGCTCAGAGGAGTAGACAAATATGGAAGGAATACAAAGACCTAAATTAAACCTATTTCTACCAAGGTAACGCCTCTCTATAACAACACAAGAGAGTTATAATGCAGCTGAATAGGCCATGTTAGTGGCTAGGGAAACACTCTGTTTACACTAGAAGGCAGCGTTACCTGTGTTTTAAGTTTGAAATAGGAAAAACCCTCAGAGAATGATTTGAATCTCCAGCTTTTTCTCACAATAGAGTCAGTACAAAAAGGAAACTGCAAAGCACTAATCTCTTATTGGGCATTTCCATAAACAACTGAACTCTCAAAGAAGGCAAAAGCATGGAGGTTGGAGAAACATCTTGGTTTTTTCTATTCAGAACTGGTGGAAAGAGAAGGGCAATGATTTCTCTCTCCATCTCCTATAAAGTGGAGTTGAAGGCTCTTGGTTCAAGGTCGAAGGATTGTCAAAGTTTGAATACTTGTGAAGTAGAGATCATTGTTATAGTGTGAAGGTCAAAGTTCAAAGAGGTTCATTGAGAACTTGTTGATCAAGACATCATCACTTTGAGAGATAGAGAGATTGGAAGGCTGAGGAGGGCTTGGTGCAACCGACGGTTGTAATCCTCCTTTTTATAAATCAATAGAACTGTATCTATTTTTTCCATTCTATGTGTTTATATTGTCATTATTGTTTAATCACTTATATAGCATGAGATGAATGGCTTAGATGTGCACAAATTAAATGTTTATTATATATTGGCTTAATTGATAATAAAAGTATGTTATGTTATAAATTATACGGGTGCTTTAATTTATTGCAGGACCTAGATTTGGAGCTGGTGAAGGAGAACCACTACTTCGCTGCCTAGTGCTCTCCAAAGGACCCCAAGATCATTAAAGAGGTAATCTTCTATATTTTTCTATCAAGTGGTTTTTAATTAATATGAACTTGCATATGCCATCTTTGTGAACTATAAAACTAATCTTACCGTCTTCCTTAGGCACCGGAAATCCCTGAGAGGGATAACCAACAACCCAAGCATTTTACCCTACAGCACTTTGTTGTCAACAATTTATATATATCGGGGTCCTTGATATGGGTCAAGTGGCTAAGTGACCTTGACTTCCCTGTCTTCAAATATCATAAATTATTTTTTCAAGTTGATCACGGAATAGTTGTCAAAGGCCCAATCTATCCCCAACAAAGCAAGATAGGGATCCTTGTCCCCCATGATGTCCATCACCTCAAAATCTGTATATGTTTTCACTCTCGCGACATCAACCTTGACCTCTTCTAGCCTTCCTATGGGTAAAATACATTACTCATTTTCCATGCAGAGTTTTATTGGTGAGTATGTAAACTTTGGCCTCCCTAGTGCTTCCCATGCCTTTCTTGGTAGAATGTTAACATCTGATCCTAGGGTGAGCATTATGTCTTTGACTTGAAATCCCATGACTTGAGTATTCACCCGGAATTCCTTTCCAATTCTTCTCTTGTTTCTTTTTATCCTTCTTATGTATTTTTTGATTGAATCTCTTAACTCTCTTGGTTCTGCATTTTCCTGCACCACCAATTCTAGATTTTTCTTTAGTTGTTCCAGAATTGGTGCATTAGTTACAATTTTCAAAAATAGTTGGAACCATTCCTCAATCATTGTACTTGTATGGGTCTACCTCTATTTTTATTTGGTCGGCTGTGGAAGCTCAATGCCTTTACTCCCCCCTATCTGGGAAATTTTTTCCACTACCTCCTTAAAATATTGCTTCTGTCTATCTAGTCTGAAAGCATTCTTTGGAGATGCGGGCTTGATCAGCTTTGATGGGTCCATATTCTGTGCATCCTCCCCTATTTTATTTCCTCCCCAGGTTACTATGGATCTGCTTTGCATGGGCTGAGATTCTACTATTCTCGGTTCTACATTCACTAGATTCGCTCCTCTCTGTCTGGCTCTTTCCTCCCATCTATTAATTAATTACGAATAGTCTTCAATTGTGTGTGTATTGACTCTTCACTGAGAGAACCATGGTATTCTGGGTAGTGGACATTCCCTTGCTACATGCCCTTCTTGGTCACAGTTGTAGCACCTTACTAGTCCTCTTCCTCCAGTTTTGCCTCCTCTCATTCCTCCTCCTCCGCCCCTTGAAGCTTCATTCACTCTATAAGATGGTATGTCCATTATTTTTGCCAGTGCATCGAGGGCTCTACACTGCTCTGTATTATGCGTAGTAGAAGCGCAAAACTCACAATATGTATAGTTTGGAACGTTGGAATATTTTTTCAAAATTGGGCATAGTCGTAGAGGATGACCAATGCCTTTCCATATTTAATAGTATTAAGTTGCGATCTGATTATATTGAGCAAGGAACCCTGGAAAGTGGTGTTATGGTTGGTATAATCCCTGAGTATTTATCTACGCAACTCCCCCAACTCGTGGAGCACCTTGTTTCCTTGCTATTGAAGCTCCTGCATTTTCCCCCCGCAACTTGGGGCATTTTGTGGCCACGTGTCCCTCCCCCAGGCAATGAGTACACCACACATTGGGCCTTGCAGGTCGTATTGGCTGAATGTCTTTCAATTTTTCTATTAAAATAGCTATATAATGTTGTAGTCCCAACATAGAAGGGTCTTGAACTGCTAATCCTCCTCTAAACTCTTGTGGATACCCCGCCATAGATTCTATCTTCATGGCTTGCTCCAGGGCCTCTTGTAAGGTATCAATCTTCTGTTGTGTCAGTGGAGGACTGCCTTAATAAACCAATCTCGTTGGTGGTTTGGATCGATTGGGTAACTCAACTTCCCAATCGCATCCTTGAAACTTCTCATCAGTTCCCACGTTGTTTCACCTTCTCTCTGTTTAATTTCCCACAACTCAGACAACCCTTGTTGATATGTCTAAGGTAATTTAAATTCTTTGACAAATTCTCTCTTCACATCATTATCGCTGGATTTTGATTAACTTCTGATCATTTAATGAACCACCAAAGAGATCTCTCGCTTAAAATAGTTTGGAACTCGATCAACTTAATTGCCTCTGGTGTCTGACGAGCCCTCCATATCGCTTCAGAGATATACTAGTGTTGCTCCACATCATTGTTGCCCCTCCCAGAGAATTCTGGGTATCGGGTAAATGATCCCACCATATTTCTTTGTATGGGTGGTACTAAAATAAAACCTCTACTTCCTAGCTATGAGATTGTATTACTAGCACTATAGCTAGTAGATATCTGTAGTGTAGACTTAACACTATTCAACTTGCTAAACTCTAGTAACTTAAAAAAAAAATTATCCGGTGGCTGATAGAGTACTAGGGGAGGGTTTGAACTAGAGCTACTTGAAATTTGGGGAGTATAATTACCTTGAATTACGGGTGTCGGCCTCTCTTGAAATAGTTGCTCCATCGCAACATGCAGCTCCACATCAAATGTCTCGTCAGGGCGTGCGTCCTCCACATTGGAATTATTTCCCTTTTCTCGTCGAGCTGGGCTCCTATACACTTGTCTAACTTCTTTGATGGTCCCTCCTATTTCTTGGGATCCCATCTGACCTTCCGTTTCCTTTGTCATCTGCGACGCTGTTTCCTTGTCCTATCAACTACTTTCCTGCTTATCAAACTCTTTCATCACCCTTTCCTGCCACTTCTCATCAATCTGTGCCCTCCGATGTGCTTGTCACTATCTCAATCTACTGGAGGTTCCAGCTGTTATAGGAAAAATTACCTCCTCATCAGCTCAGAGGAGAAGGTAACATGGAAGGAAGAAAATGACCTAGGCAAGACCCATTTTTGCCAAGGTAACGGACCCTAGAAATAGCTAGGCAGAGTTATAACGCACCTAAGCTATGCAAAGGGAGCATTAATTCCTAGGGTAATGCTCTATCTTGCCCAACGGTCAACGTTAACCATGTTTGAGTGTGAAAAGGGAAATATCTTGTGGAAAATGGACTGGAATTTCCAGCTTTCTCTCAAAAGGAATCTGGTCAAAATAGAAACTAAATGGCACAAACCTTTTATTAGGCATTTCCAAACATAATTGAACTCCTATGGAAGGAAAAATCAAGGAAAAGCGAGGACACATCTAGATCTTTCTTGATTTGAACAGGTTGAAAGAGTTGGTAAGGTTTTTCCTTGTTGGGTTTGTGTTATATTATTTCCATGACTAGTCACGCGCAGGGTGGTAATAGGGGGGGCGATAGCCCCCCCATACATTGCGCTAGGTGAAATATACGGGGGGGTCACAGGGGGGTGGTAGCCCACCTTGTCAGGGTCCGGTGCAGCGCCTCGGAAAAAAAATTTGGTCCTTATTTTCCACTGGGTGGACTCGCCCATGGTTTTGTGCATGGGTTTGCACATGGTTTTGGGGCATGATGGTTTTCGACCCTTTGTATTTTTTAGATCCGGTCAAGGGAGCTATGGTTATGTTCTAATCCAGGGTTAATGGATTGGGGTTTATGTATGCTTCGGCATGTATATATATGTGTTGTAACACTAAAAGGAATATAATGAAAAATCAATTTGGTCGTCCCGATTTGGGATCCAGGGGAAAATCTTTGTGTTTATCTATTTTATGTTTTATGCTCTTGCTATTGTTTTTTTAAAGATTCGTATGTAGATAATTTCTGTACAGGGTTAAAACCTACATTTGGTATCAAAGCAGTTTCAGCTTCAAGGGGACGCCTTTGCTGCTGAGGGGTTTTTTTCTCGAGCCTGAGGTAGACCCTGTTCAGTGGGAGATCTGCGGGATCGATTCTTGTGGTGAAAGAAGATGGCGAGCAGCGAGAAGATAGAGATCGAGAAATTTAATGGTCAGAGTTTTGAGTTGTGGAAGCTAAATATGGAGGATCTGCTGGTGGATAAGGAGCAATGGATCGCGGTAGATCCGAGTGCAAAACCAACGAAAATTTCAGATGAAGACTAGAAGAAACTGGATCGGAAGGCAAAGAGCACAATACAGTTGTGTGTCTCAGATTCAGTATTGTTGAATGTATCTGGGGAAGCTACGGTGAAGACCTTGTGGGACAATCTAGGGACTTTGTACCAATCTAAGTCTCTGGTGAATAAATTGTTCCTGTGGAAAAAATTGTATAACCTGAGGATGAAGGATGGAGACTCGGTGACAAAGCATCTGAAATCCTTCAATATTGTGGTAATTCAGCTATCATCTATTGATATTAAAATCTCAGATGAAGATAAGTGCATCAGTTTGTTGTGTTCTCTACCAAATTCGTGGGACAGTCTGGTTATTGCAATAGGTTGCAATACAACTACCTTTAATTTGGATGACATTGTCTCAGCCTTGCTATCGGAGGAAATGAGACAGAGAAATATGGAGGGTCAGAATGGATATGCCTTATCTGTACAAGGAAGGTCCTAGAACAGAAACAAGAATAAGGTTTCGAGTGGGAGATCTAAATCTAGAGGGAGATCTAAATCTCCTGGAAATTTTGTAAAGGTGTGCTGGAAATGTAGAAAGGAAGAGCACTATAAAAAGGACTGTAGATCTAAAGCTCCTAAGAAAGGAAAGGGAATTGATGATGCTCCTTCTGTAGAGGAAAAAACCACCTCAGATGAAGGTGGGGATGTGTATTTGGCTTCTTCTTCAAATACACATGTAGATCATGAGTCATGGTTGATTGACTCAGGTGCATCCTTTCACTTCACTCCTCATAGGGAGTGGTTCTTCGAGTATGAGAAATATGATGGCAGTGATGTCTTCTTAGGTGATGATAGGAAGGCCAGAATCGTTGGACGTGGAAAAATCAAGCTGAAGCTGTAAGGTGTAAGGATTAGAACACTTCTTGGCATTTTTCACATTCCTGCATTGGCCAGAAATCTGATTTTTGTAAGCAAGATGGATGATGCAGGTGTAAAAGCAGTGTTCTAGAAAGATGCATGTAAGATGGTTTGGGGAGCACTGGTATTAATTCAAGGAGTTTGGATTGGAACTCTGTACAAGCTTCAAGGCAACACTATTATTTATGGTTGCAATAGTTCTGTGGTTCTCGAAAGTGGAGCGGAAAACCTAGTGGTGTCTGGAGAAAAGACCATGCTATGGCATCAAAGGCTTGGACATATTGGAGAGAAGGGCCTTCGGATACTGCATGGAAATGGTATGTTAGAAGGTATGTCCAGTAGCTCTTTGGATTTCGATTTCTGTGAACATTGTGTGTATGGGAAGCAGAATTAGGTGAGTTTTCCTTCTGGTGCTCAGAGGGCAAACAAGATATTAGAGCTTGTACATAGTGATGTGTTTTGACCTGTGTTGGTTCCATCACTCGGTAAGTCTATGTACTATGTTTCATTCATAGATGACTTCTCAAGGAATACATGGATATATTTATTGAGGAATAAATCTGAAGTCTTTGATAGATTTAAATAATTTAAGGCTCTAGTAGAAAACCAAACAGAGAAGAAGATAAAGGTGCTGAGGACAGATAATGGTGGGGAGTTCTTCAACAATGAATTTGAAGAGTTTTGTAAGAAGTGTGGTATCGCACAACAGAAGACTACTCCATACACACCTCAGCAAAATGGAGTTGCATAAAAAATGAACATAACACTAATGGAAAAGGCAAGAAGAATACTCAGTGGTACCGGGTTAGGACAATAATTTTGGGCAGAGGCAGTGGAGACTGCATGTTACTTGGTTAACATATCACCTTCATTAGTGTTGGAGGATAAGACTCCACATGAGGTATGGACTAGTAAGAAGCCCTCTCTTTCACATCTGAGGGTATTTGGATGTGATGCATATGTACATGTTCCAAAGGAGAAAAGGAACAATTTGGATAATAAATATGAAAGGTGCATCTTTATTGGGTATAAGGATGTTTTAAAGGGTTACAAGCTTTGGAACCCAGAAAAAAGGAAGGTTGTGTACAACCAAGATGTGGTGTTTAGAGAGGTGAAAGATATTGTGAAACATGAAGTCCTACCAAAGGAACCTGATAAGATAGAGTTTGAGCTAAAGGAGGATGAATCAGACTCTACAATAGTAGAAGACTCAGAAGAGGAAGAGCCACAAACTCCAACTGTGAGAAGATCAGTTCGGGAAAGAAGAAAATCAGAAAGGTATAGTCCATCTTCTTTCTGTTCAAATTTTTCTTTAACTATAACTGATGATTATCCCAGAACCATTAGGGAGGCAGTAGATTCAGAGGATGGAAAACTCTGGAAGGAGGCCATGGTTGATGAAATGGGATCCTTGCATAAAAATGAGGCATGGGATCTGGTGGAGTTGTTGGATGGAAGGAAGCCCATCGAGAGAAAATGGGTGTTTAAGAAGAAGATGAATGTAGAAGGCAAGGTGGAGAAATACAAAGCTCGGTTGGTAGAAAAAGGTTATACCCAGGTGCTGGGAATTTATTTTGGTGATACTTTGTCTCCTGTTGCCAAATTTACTTCTATTATATTACTTTTCTCTATTGTTGCTACATTTGATTTTTAGGTAGAACAGATGGACGTGAAGACATCATTTCTTTTTGGGGATCTAGAAGAGGAGATCTACATGAAACAACCTGAAGGCTTTATGGTGAAGCAGAAGAAAGAGCTGGTATGTAAGTTAAAGAAGTCTCTGTATGGGTTAAAACAGTCATCAAGGATGTGGTATCAGGAATTTGATACCTATATACGGGGACTTGGCTTCACCAGAAGCAAGGAGGATCACTGTGTTTATTTTAAATTAATTGGTGACCATGTTATTTATTTGGTCTTATATGTGGATGATATTTTGTTGATTGTAAATTGCAAATAAATTATCTAAGATTTGAAGACCCAACTATTCTCCAAATTCGACATGAAGGATCTTGGTGTTGCAAGCTATATTTTGGGCATGGAAATTAAGAGAGATCAGGCAAAGAGGAAGATCTGGTTAAACCAGAGGAAGTATGTCGAGACTATATTGCAAAGGTTCAATATGAAGGATATTAAACTGGTGAATGTTCCGATTCCTGTAGGTACAAAGCTGTCTGCTGAACAATGTACCAAGACATAAGAAGAAGAGGAGGATATGTCCCGTGTTCCATATGCAAGTGCAGTGGGTAGCTTGATGTATGCAATGGTCTATACTAGACCATACATTGCACATGCAGTGGGAGTATTGATTAGGTTTATGTCAAACCCAAGGAAGGAGCATTGGATAGCAGTGAAGTGGGTTTTCGGATATTTGCGTGGCACTAGTGATTATGGCTTGTGCTACTAGGGAAGACCAGGATTGGAAAGAGTGTTGGACATTCGTGGTTTTTTTGATGCAGACTGGGCTGGAGATCTAGACCAAAGAAGATCTACAAGTGGGTATGTGTTTAGCCTATTTGGAGGTGCAGTTAGTTGGATGAGTAAAAGACAGTCTGCAGTGGCTCTTTCAACTATAGAGGCAGAATACATGGCAGCCACTCATGCAAGCAAGGAAGCAGTTTGGTTGCAGAGATTGTGTTCAAGTATGGGGTTGGTACAAAAAGTTATAAGGATAGACTTTGATAGCCAAAGTGAAATTTTCTTGGCTAAGAACCCTATTTATCATTAAAATACAAAGCACATTGATGTTCAATATCACTTTTTGAGATATATGGTTGAAGCTAAAAGGGTGTTGCTGGTAAAGGTGGACACTTTGAAGAATTTTGCAGATGCATTGACAAAGTCTGTGAGCACTCAGAAGTTCTTTTTGTGTAGAGAAACAATAGGTGTTGCAAATCTGGGCTAATGACTCAGCTCTCCTGTGGCCCCTTGTGGAAAGAAAACAATTGGGAGAATGTTGGGTTTGTGTTATATTCTTTCCATGACTAGTCATGCACGAGGGGGTAACAAGGGGGGCGATAGCCCCTCCTATACATTGCACTGGGTGCAACGTACAGGGGGGTCATGGGGGGGTATTAGCCCCCCCTGTCAGGGTCTGGGGAAATGCCCTGGAAAAAAATTTTGGTTCTTATTTTCCAGTGGGTGGACCGGCCCATGGTTTTGTGCATGGGTTTGCACATGGTTTTGGGGCATGATGGTTTTCGTCCCCTGGTATTTTGTAGATCCGATCAAGGGAACTATGGTTATGTTCTAATCCAGGGTTAATGGATTGGGGTTTATATATGCTTCAACATGTATAATGAAAAATCAAGCTGTATTGAGAATGCAGCAAGATGATGGATCTTAGTGAAATGAAGCCGCCTTCACTAAGTGGGCCCGCAGGCAAATTCTGGCGCAAAGTCTATTTTTAGACTATGTCTATTTTTAGACATACGGAGCATAATTTGGGAATTCTACTTGGAGATTCTTGAAGTATGCGACATGTCGGTAAAAATAGATGAGACCCTATTTTTTAGGACCCAGGCTATTTTTAGACTGATCTCCTAAAAATATGGAAGTCAAATATTATTTACCCTTAATAATATTTTGACTATAAACAGCAGTTTACTCTCTTGGCGCACTTCAGTTTGAGTCATGGAGGTGGCTCATGCAACTGACACAAGGAATCACGTGGTTCCTAGGGTTTGATGGCATCTTGCATGGTTGGCTTCAGTTAGACTTCAGTGGCAGGAGTTTTGGAGGAGTTAACGGGACAAGTAGTGGAGTTATGTTCTGTTTGTTTCAGTTGAACTAGTTGGGATTAGTTAACTAGCTAATCAATTAGATATGAGTGGAGTAAATTAAATAATATTTAATTTACTAATTATTAACTCATTAGTCAACTCAAGAACACTTCAGTTCACTACAGTGCATGATCAGTTCAGTGGAGACCAGTGAAAGAGATAGATGAAAGGGTAGAGTTAGCTATCAGTTGTAACTATACTGTTGCTATTTGCAACACATAGATAGGTGGAGTAAGCTATGAGTATTGCAAAGTTTAGGCTGGTGGTTTATCTATATAAGGAGGCCATCACCTAGCATTCAAATACGAAATCAAGGTTGGCTATCAAGTGGCTAAGGATTGGAGCAAGTGATTTGCTAGATCTAGCTTGATAGTGTGTAGCATGGGAGGTAGTGCATGAGAGCTTGTGAAGAGTTTTGTACTATGATTGTTACATGATTTCTCCATTATAATATACACAATAGCTGGGGGGTTTTCAGCTATAGGCTTTCCCCATACATACTGAGTTAATGTGTGATTGATTTGATGTGCGATTGCTTCTATATTATTTCCGCATGTGACAATTAATTGTAGAAGAGGGTTATGTGTTATGCATGCAATTCGAAATTGATGTATGATCGGGTTAATCTTCATTGAATAAGTGATTTATTCAGCTAATTTCTACATGGTATCAGAGCGAAGTTAATTGTCGAAGTCTATTACGGTGATTGCAAACTTATTTCCTCGGACAGAGTCTGCATGCGGGCCAGGTAGCCTCCGGAATATTCATCCTTCTTTGTAAGGTGAAAGATCTGGTGAATGCCCTTTGCAGTCAATCTCTGATTTGGAAATAATTTGTTTTCAAGTATAGATCGGAAGCGATAGAGCTTTGAGTTTGGAATTCGAATTTTGCAGAAGGTTGTTCTTCTTGGTGCCGGTGTTGAAAGATGTCTTCTTTCAATGGTTTGCGACTCGAATATGCTCTTGAAGGCAGTTCGAATTATGTTACATGGAAGGATCGCATGGAAGCAGTGTTAGAAGATAATGGTCTGAAGGAGTTCGTGGATGCGGATGTCCCAAAGCCCACTGATGCAGCTTTGGTCGATGCATGGCAAAAGAAGATCGCGAAATGTCGAAGGATCCTGTTGGAGGGCGTCAAGGATCATATTGTATCCAGCCTTCATGGTAAGGCTACTCCATATTTAATGTGGAAAGCTTTGACGGATCTATTCCAGAGTAAGAGTGACCAAAGGAAGCTGGCGCTCAAAGATAAGCTCAGGAACATCAAGATGGAGAAGGGCGACAATATCGCCAAATACCTCACGAAGTTCACTCAATGCAGAGATGAGCTGGGAAGTGTGGGGGTGACTGTCGATGAAGAGGACATGGTCGACCTGGCTCTCCTTGGTCTTCCGAAGGCTTGGCACTCATATCAAGATAGTGTCAATGGTCGGGAGAAGGTGCCGGGATGGGAGCGCCTTTGGGCGGATCTCATGCAGGAGGAGATAAGGAGGACTACTCGAGATGGATCTTCATCAAAGGGAGCTGATGAAGAAAACTGCGCTTTGGTGTCCAAAGCTAAGAAAGGGAAGGATAAGAAAACCTCTCATTCTGGAGCTAAGGGCAAGAAGCAGGATATGGCGAAAGTGAAGTGTTTTCACTGCCATGATCACGGACATTATGCTACCAATTGTCCAAAGAAGAAGAAGACCAAGCAAGCGGGAAGATCTGCAGATGGAGAAGCTTTGGCTTCACAGTTCGAGCTTGACTTTTCACTGATTGCATGCTTGGTTTCAAGTGTGATGGGATCGGTGTGGTTCTTGGACAGCGGTGCGTCATTTCATATAACGGGAGATCGGGAGTTGTTCTCAGATCTGGAGGACAAGGATTTGGGTATGCACATCGAGATGGGCGATAACGGTAGATACAGTGCGACTGGTATCGGTACCGTATCCTTTCAGAGGGAGTCTGGTAAACCCTTTGTCTTAAAGGATGTCATGCATGTACCTGGATTGAAGAAGAACCTGATTTCAGTAGCGATGTTGGAGGATAAGGGGTATGATGTGGTCTTCGGCGAAGGAAAAGCCTTCCTGCGCAGTAAGACTACTGGAGAGACCCGGAAGATAGGGGTTCGAACTCAGAACCTTTATCAGTTGCAGGTAGATGACTGCGCAGCTATGGCATGCAAGGCGGGAGAAGTGGTGAGCCGGGATGATGAGGGCGAACTATGGCACGGGAGATTGGGCCATCTTCACCATGGAGCTTTGAAGATTCTGCAGCAGATTTCTACTGGACTTCCTAAGGGCACCCTTGCGCAGTCAGATCAGTGCAAGGGGTGTACTCTAGGGAAGTATGTGAAAGCCACCTTTCACGAGAAGGATAGTCGCGCCACGACGATCCTTGAGAGAGTTCACACAGACGTGTGTGGTCCTTTCTCAGTTGCTTCGACAGCAAAGCACGGGTATTATGTGATCTTTGTTGATGATTTCTCTCGAAAGTGTTGGATCTTCTTCATGCAGAAGAAGAGCGATACATTCGCGAAGTTCTGTGAGTTTAAAGCACTGGTCGAGAAGGAGTCGGGGAAGAAGGTGATTGCTCTAAGGAGTGATAGCGGTGGTGAATTCATCTCGGCTGAATTCAAGGAGTTCTGCAGCGCAGAAGGGATTCGGAGAGAGCTCATCGCACCCCATAACCCACAGCAGAACGGGGTGGCTGAGCGGAAGAACAGAACGATCGTGGGTGCTGCACGGGCGATGTTGCATGATCAGGGCCTACCCCTTCACTTGGGGGCTGAGGCATGCAATACAGCAGTGTATGTGCAGAACCGTTGTCCTCACAAGGTTCTTGGCATGAGTACACCAGAGGAGGCTTATTCTGGCAAGAGGCCTGATATTTCCCATTTGCGGATTTTCGGATCCCCTGTCTACATGCATGTGACGAAGGATGCAAGAAGGAAGCTGGATCCAACTGCTGAAGTTGGAATATTTGTGGGGTACACTGATACACCTCATAACTATCGAGTGTATGTGCGAGACAGTCGCAAGACTGTTGTGCGACGGGATATAAAATTCCAGGAGGAGAAAGCCATGCAGTGTTCGCTTGAGAGGGAGCTACACTTGCATGCAGATGAGGAGCTGTTAGTTCCTAAGGAGGAGCTTCCGGATGTGGATCAGCCACAAGAGGAGGTTCAGGAGGTGGAAGAAACCACCCAGGCAGCGCCAACCATCAGAAGGCGCATGCGCACTACAGAAGCTGAGCGACTGGCTCGGGATGCAGAGAAGGTTGTAGGACCACCTACAGCACAGCGCAGACAGAGACAGTCACCGGATCGGTACACTGGATACATGGCTCTTATGAGTCAATGTGTTGTGGCAGAGCCATCCTCTTTTGAGGAAGCTGTGGAGGAACCCGCATGGGTTGATGCCATGATCGAAGAATATGATTCGATCATCAGGAACAGTGCATGGGAGATTGTCCCAAGACCGGTTGGGAAATCAGTTGTAGGTTCGCGATGGATCTACAAGGTGAAGCAGGCGGCTGACGGGAGTGTGGAGAAGTACGAGGCGAGATTTGTCGCCCGTGGCTTCTCACAGATCGAGGGGATTGACTATGAGGAGACTTTTGCACCTGTCGCAAGGTACTCTTCCATACGGACGATCCTTGCTCTCTCAGCGCAGATGGGGTGGCACATTCATCAGATGGATGTGAAAACTGCGTTCCTCAATGGAGTTATTGAGGAAGAGGTGTACATAGAGCAGCCTGAAGGTTTTGAGATCTTCAGCAGTGAGTCGCATGTGTGCCGACTCAAGAGAGAACTGTATGGGCTGAAGCAAGCACCTCGTGCTTGGTACACTCGGATAGACAGCTACTTCACCGGGCTTGGATTCTCCAAGAGTGAGGCGGATCCAAACCTGTACCAGTTTGTGGTGGAGGGGAAGCTGTTGATCATCGTACTGTATGTAGATGATCTGATTTTGACTGGCGACGAGCAGTTGATACTTTCATGCAAGGAGGATCTTGCACGAGAGTTTGAGATGAAGGACTTGGGCATCCTTCATTATTTCCTGAGATTGGAGATTTGGCAGCGCAGTGGAGGACTGTTTGTTTCTCAGGGCAAGTATGCCCGGGAGATTCTGGAGAGGTTCAACATGCAAGGCTGCAAGCCTGTTGACACTCCTCTTCCTGGTGGTTGGAGGAAGGAGGATGCTACTTCAACGGAGGTAGTGGATGCCATTGTCTATCGACAGTTGGTGGGGTCGCTTATGTATCTGGTCAATACATGACCCGATATATGCTATGCAGTTAACCAGCTTTCGCAAGCTATGGTTAAGCCTACGAAGCTCTTTTGGAAGGTGGGCAAGCATGTATTGCGCTATATCAGAGGAACATCGGGATATGGTCTGCTGAGTAGAGACGGAGGATGGAGTGAAGCTTTGGTTTCAGCGATGCGGTCAGGCGGGGAGCCTTGATGGAAGAGCACTTAGGAGGAGGAGTTTTTAGAAGCCATTGAATTAGAAACGAGTTTCTGTGAGTACCCGGCGGGAAAGGAGGTCAAGTGGCACTCGGTTCAGTAAGTACATGGCAGCAAGCTTGGCTGCATGTGAGGCTATTTGGATGAGGAAGATCCTCGCAGGTTTGTTCGGGTTGCATTTGGAGCCTACAGTGATCTACTGTGATAACCAGAGCTGCATCAAGCTCTCGGCTAATCCAGTTTTTCATGATAGGTCCAAACATATCGACATCAGGTACCATCACATCAGAGATTGTGTTCGGCGGAGGATCATGATGCTTTCATATGTTCCCACGGAGGATCAGGATGCCGACATCCTGACGAAGGCGCTCACCAGGAGCAAGTTCGAATTCCACAGAGGCAGGATAGGGATTGCAGATAATCCATATCTTGCTGAGAGGGAGTGTTGAGAATGCAGCAAGATGATGGATCTTAGTGAAATGAAGTCGCCTTCACTAAGTGGGCCCGCAGGCAAATTCTGGCGCAAAGTCTATTTTTAGACTATGTCTATTTTTAGACATACGGAGCATAATTTGGGAATTCTACTTGGAGATTCTTGATGGATGCGACATGTAGGTAAAAATAGATGAGACCCTAATTTTTAGGACCCAGGCTATTTTTAGACTGATCTCCTAAAAATATGGAAGTCAAATATTATTTACCCTTAATAATATTTTGACTATAAACAGCAGTTTACTCTCTTGGCGCACTTCAGTTTGAGTCATGGAGGTGGCTCATGCAACTGACACAAGGAATCACGTGGTTCCTAGGGTTTGATGGCATCTTGCATGGTTGGCTTCGGTTAGACTTCAGTGGCAGAAGTTTTGGAGGAGTTAACGGGACAAATAGTGGAGTTGTGTTCTATTTATTTCAGTTGAACTAGTTGAGATTAGTTAACTAGCTAATCGATTAGATATGAGTGGAGTAAATTAAATAATATTTAATTTACTAAATATTAACTCATTAGTCAACTCAAGAACACTTCAGTTCACTACAGTGCATGATCAGTTCCGTGAAGACCAGTGAAAGAGATAGATGAAAGGGTAGAGTTAGCTATCAGTTGTAACTATACTGTTGCTATTTGCAACACATAGATAGGTGGAGTAAGCTATGAGTATTGCAAAGTTTAGGCTGGTGGTTTATCTATATAAGGAGGCCATCACCTAGCATTAAAATACGCAATCAAGGTTGGCTATCAAGTGGCTAATGATTGGAGCAAGTGATTTGCTAGATCTAGCTTGATAGTGTGTAGCATGGGAGGTAGTGCATGAGAGCTTGTGAAGAGTTTTTGTACTATGTTGCATAAGGAGGAAATGAGGATCAAAATTTATATAAATGCTTAAGTTGAGAGGGGATTCAACAAGTGAATGTGGGAGGGATTTTAGGAGATTAAAAAATATTAATTATGACTTTTCAATGACCCATGCCCCAACCCCATGGGGTTTTAGCCCACTAACCGGGGTTACAAACTTCAAACATGAATATCTCTCCAACCATGAAGAATTACATGGAATTCCATATATCAACGGAAACATATCGACAAGTAGAAACAATAAAAATAATTATTGACCCAAAATATATTAATTTGGTAGGTAAAAATTCCCATGCAATATTGGGTTAGCCCCTGGTGCTGCTGGGGTTGACATCAATGACAATCATTGATCAACAGTTTGTCCCCTCCATATCCTATAAATTGGAGCTATGGGCTCTTGGTCTAAGGTCGAAGGTTTGATTATATGTGGAGCAAACTTTCATTGTTGTAGTGTGAGGCTTGAATATCGGTG